>CM067306.1:52109970-52790958 GCA_034231615.1 Meghimatium bilineatum
TGTCATATATAATTAAACCATGCATTAATTCCTTCAGTTGAACATTGTATACCCATTGCCATAAGAGACTAAGTACCTATGTGTTGGCCTAGAGTGCAATGTGGTACTCAGATTTATTATCCACTAAAAGATAAGAAAACAAATAATATAAAATGCCTAGAAGTTAAAAGTGATTAATCTATTAATCTATTATGCCAGGTGCAAGACTCCAGATCACAGATCAAAAGATGGTAGGCCCAGAACAGTCTCACATACTCAGGCAAACCAAAGTGAGTGATGAGACTTTTATATATATATATATATATTTATTTAAAAAAAAATTTAAAATCACTTAATGTGTACTCATCTTTGTACAAATTCTGAGCTGTGTCAAATCTGAATGGCTTGTGTTTTCTGCTATGTCTGGACAACTAATATGGGGATTGTGCCTTTTCCATTTTACACAAATTCCCTCTTAACTTTCCTGTTTGACTACGCTCAAAGGAAAGACAGTGTCTCTACGTTTGAAGTTTGTTTTCGAACCCCAGGAATTACGAGTGATTAGCTCTTGCTTCCTATGTGCAATGGGGAGGCTTCTCCAAGCTTTCTTTCATACCCGGGAGACTTCAACTTGGTGCAATGCCTATTGGAGGAGGTACATGTTATGAGATGAGCTGATTGCTGCATTTTTAGCTGTCTTTCTGTTTCTAGGTTGCACCACAGGAAGGTACTTTTAGGATCTTGGTTATCTGCTAACCCTGGGTCCGCCGAGAGAACGCTGTACCCTTTGCACCCCACGGTTGAAGTAAATTTACAGAGGGTGCCAGATGTTTAGTTGAAATATTTCTAACCTCTATCTTAGGGCTAGTTGGCTAAAATAGTTTACTGGTACTAAATAATAATAATACTAGTCATCCACAGCAGGCGATGTTAATATGTCTTGTATTTCTTTCATCATTTTTTGCAGTTGATCTTATCTGTTAACACATTTTGTTTCAATATATTTCCTCATCTCATGACAATAACCTCTATTTTATTGTATTTCTTATATGCACATTTGTCTCATGCTCTCTATACGAAATGCATAAGAATTCATCTTCCAACACTGCCTGTATTTATTTCTCTGCCTGCAGTTTTTTCATTTTTGTTGTGAAGACATATTTTCTAATTGTATTGCATGATACCATGGTTGCTGGTGCATCTTTTGGCCTGGCATCTCTTATTCTTTCTTTCACTTGAAACATTTCTATATCTGTAATTCTTTCTCCTGAATAAAACTCACTGACTTTTGTAGTTAACACAGTGGTCAATAGGCACTCTGTGCTGCCTGTCCATATATACACATGACCGTGTTGCCAATCTTGAATTTTGTGTACATGTGACTGCGGAGTCTGTTATCCCCACAGCTTTTCGTCTGAACAATTACATTTTTATTTGTGGTGCACCATTCAGAGAACTCAATATTGCACATCACGTTGGTGGAATCAAATAAGATGCAACCCTGAACATGCTTCTAGATGTCATTGTGTACATTGGTGTCACTGTTATGAACAGGTGCATATGTGGTGAAAAGCAACTATGCAGGACGTGATGACAATTCCCTTGGAGAGCACAGAATCAGACAAACATGCTAGCTCTGCATTATTGGAGAGCCCCCTTGAATAGCAGAGAATGCATAGCCGACTGCTCCACCCATGCCAATGACCAACTTTGGCTGACCCATTACTCCAACTCTGCATGAAGTAAAAAAGCTACACAAATCTTAGTATTGAAACTCCCTTTCCCCCCCCTCCCCCCCCCCCCCCCCCCCCCCAATGAGTAGGAGACTTCTTCTCAAAGCATTGTAAACTACTGCAAAATAATCTTCTTGGAATGAAATAAAACACTGGAGAAACCACCATATTATTATTATTTCACATAGGAAATAAGAGATAATTGCTCATAATTCCTGGGGATTGAGACAACATACATTACTTCAGGGCATAGTAAATCTTAATGATCAGAGTCTGCTTTGACAGACTTTTGTAAAACAAACAAAATGGTACAATTACCTGCAACAGAGATTCTTTAGTTTGTCTCACACCTGAAACTTTGTGAACTTTTAGTTTTCCACAAGATGTCAATAAACCCCTATGGCATTATCAATGTTCTGACAATAAAGCAGAGGGTGGTGTGCCCACTGACCATTAAAGTGCTATTAGTATGATTCAAGGAAGATAAGAGATTGTTCAATTATCATTGGTGGAATTCAAGGGGTACAAGCAAGAAATTCCACAGGTAGACAAGAACTGACAAAATAAATGTGTAGGCCTATGTCATGACCATTGTCACAACAGAAGCATATAGATATATTAATTAAAATATGACTATTAAATACATTTAACCTTTAGCAAGCTGTGTTTAAAATTACACTAATTTCTCTCCAGCTGCTGACTGCCGCGGAATTGGTTTTTGGAAACGTTGCGCAATCGCTGGTTGCTGTTTTGAAATAGCGATAACTTTTTTGTTGTTACAGATATTTAAATAATATTTGCACATATAAATAAAGAATTAAATTCTGCATATATTGGTGTAAGTTTTGTTTGTGTGTGTGATGCGAGACGTGTGAGAAAGTGATAAAGACAGATTTAGACCTATATAGATCTATGCCTACCGTATTTTTGATCGATCGTAAGCTGTGAAATATGTTGACTATTATATATTTTACATATGAAAACATTGTGGTATATTTTAAATAATGTATTTGAAGAACTTACCTCTCAAGTTTTTCACTCTTCCAGCTGAAGAAATGTTGATTTCACTAAATATACGATGATAGAAAAATATAATAAACTCGATTCACTATCATGTCGCTTCGCCATGATGCAGATGACTACAAATTACTCTGGTTTCCATTTCATAAAAACACAACATCGTGTCCCCACCATTTTAATAAATTTTCTTCTCAATGTTGGCAAAACATTCTGTCAAAAAATTACCAAACTCGATTTTTTTTCGTTCGGTTTCGGGTTTTGCGAACCGAGCAGTCGATTTCGCCTTTTGAAATCAAGAGATGACACCATTCCAGCGAAATGCACAGCCCGAATTGTAAACACAGAGTGCTATAGGTTAATACTTGATCCTTATTAATTGCATATTGTGGCAGCTACTGACAGAATAATGACTGAATAATTTCTGACCACATTAATAAATTATCACACACAGAACACATTTGTTGCATGCATGTTAACAAAACATTAATCTTCGTATATGATCTAGACATGGTAAATGTAAAATTCCAATCATATTTGAATGACTAAAATTTGATCTATCTATAGACGAATGCTACATTATTGTAAATTGTCAGATAATAGTTTATTTTGCACATTTATTTGGTCAACTATGCTAACAAATTTGATACTATAAAGTAAAGAGACTATGCCTACTGAATTAACATGAAAAATAATGACATTGCTTTACCTGTATATATATTAAATGTGCGCAGCAATTAACAGTATTCCAAAACAAAATGAATTTTGCAGTTTTTTGTTTGAAATACTGCCAAGATTAATATAGTTAGTTGAAAGTTTTAACAATTCCTCCTGATTAATAAGTAGAAGAATTTTTAGTTGTTTCACTGTACCAATGTCCAGATCGTAATTCCATAGCCTCAACACCAGGTCATTAAATCGGCCACTGGGTAATAAACATGTCAGACCAGTAAAGCAACTATAGATCACCTGTGATAATGGTAAAGGGATTTCCCTCAGGCAAGAAATAATTTGGTTCAGATTGTTATTAGAGGTCTAATTTTATATATAGAAATGTCAGGTGTGGTTTATACCCAATGCAACAATTTATGCTGAAAATAAATATTTCTTCATTCACAGTCAGTGCAGATAGCAGATCCTCTCGACATTCCAGCTCCAGTGAGCACCAGCATGACCATGCTAGAGGACACTGCATTAATAGCACCGATAATGCAGCAGAGTCACAACCTGGACGAGATTCAGATTCTTCAAACACACATCAACACTACAGAGAATCTCGAGAAAACCAACAGCTGTCTCGAGACAATAGCATGCGGGATAGTAGAGATGTACAGAAAGCTAACATGGAAAGGACTCGTACAACAGATTCTGCACAGAATAATTCTCACTACAACCACCACCAGGTGGCACCACATCGATCAGGCTCTACGCCTGGTGGAAACAATGGTTTGTCGGACTCGCAGCACATTGACTACAAACGTTTGCAGCATGAAGGACAGTATTCTTCTCATGTGGATTACAACAAAAGACAGAGTAGTGAAATGTTACGCGGAAGACGGACAGATGGCCAGGGTTCTCAAAGATATCATGGTACGTTTTTTTTGTTCAGTTTTAAACTTATTCTGTTCTGAATATACTTGGTCTGTTCTGCGTCCACTTTCTCTGTTTGGTATGTATTGTTTGTTTTTGTTGTATGTAAATGTATTGATGATACAGTATAGATTTGTGTTTTTCGTGTATGTAAATGTATTGATAAGTATATTTTGTCATCAACATTTTATAAATAGAGTGTGTCATAAGTAATGCCAGATAAATAATTATGTCATCATTGGCTCACAAGAGAAATTATTATTGATGTTGCGGTTCATCCATCAACAGTGATGATGAATGAATGGGAGTAGTTCCCTTCTTTATTGGAACTCTCTCCTTTGTTTGTTTGTCCCTATCTCGACAAACACCTTTAGGTTAAAACACCAATCTGTTCTGTTGTAGACTATCTATTAAACCTGCTTAACCCTATTTTATTTTATATTTCTATTTATATACCTAAGTGATTATGACCATTGTTATATCCACATATTGAAATTCAGTTTGAGGTCTTTATCTATAGGTTCGTAGGTAGCTGATAAATCCCATGGTGGCCCCCAAAGACCCTGGACAGTTTGGGCATGGGTTTATCACTTTTGATGGTGATTGAGTTGCTACATTTTTCCTTTTTTTCACATAATTTGTGATTATACAATGTGGTTTTGTCATACAGTGTGAATTAATCATAGAGTATAGATTTCTTTTTGAAAGTTGTTTAAACAGAATATGGCACAAGCAATACCAGAAAAACAATTGCTTATCAACATTGACTCACTGAAACCGTTACGCAAATAATATTATATGACATCTACTGAAGATGTCTGAAGACAAAAAATGTTCAATACTTGAAGCTTATTTATACTAAATCTACCAGATAGCTTCAAAAAATTCCCAGAATAGATTTAAATGAAGGATGATGTTATAAAGATTATATGTTTAGAAGTAGGTAATGACCTTGATGAAAGTACATGCAGACACGACAACCTTCACGTATACTCTTGAAGAGAAGATAGAGATGTTTGTGTGTTGTGCTAGTTGCATCATCAGAGTTGAAAATGTCCTTGATTGAACAATGTACAAGTATTAAATTGTGTTTTGCTTGAGAGGTTACCTCAGAGACTTTTTGCTTTTAATAAAACATATGATGATACCATAATGAAGAAATCACAAGTATTTGATACCACTCCTCAAATCAGGAAAAGATGGCAACACAGTCTTCAACTACAGGCCCATCAGCCTCACAAGCTGTCTATGTAAAACAATGGAACGCATTATCAATCTTAGGATGCAGTGGTACCTTGAAAGTGAAAACCTTCTAGTATCACAGCAAGCAGGTTTCAGACAGTGCTACTCTACTGAAGATCAGGCAACCTACCTCTCCCAAGAGATTGAGGATGCCTTCCAAGAAAAGAAACTGGTACTAGCAGCATGGATAGACCTCAGAAAAGCTTTTGATAAGGTCTGGAAAGAAGGGCTCCTAAGGAAATTGCAGGGTTAGCTCAAGAATGTACAAATGGAAAAAAGCATACCTGCATAATAGAAGAGCCAGGGTACAATTAGATGGTCGCAAGAGCACGAAAGTTCTACTGCGTCATGGAGTCCCCCAGGGAGGAGTCCTGTCACCAACACTTTTCTTGGTTTACATCAATGAACTAGTTGCTGAACTACCACACTGGATCAAAGTGACAATGTATGATGACGACTTGGTGATCTGGTGCACGGAAGAACATGCAACAGTGGCCACTAAACAAATACAAAGAGCTATCGATGCTCTAACCTTATGGGCAAATAGATGGTGCGTCAGCATTAACACAGATAAGTGCAGCACTACACTCTTTACCCTCTCACCACAACAAAAAGCTGGTCATATCAAGATAGATGGAGAGCTCTTGAAAGAAGACAAACAACCCACATACCTTGGAGTTACTTTTGATGATAAGCTGACATGGAAGCAGCACATAAACAAAGCAACAACAAAAGCCAGGAGGAAGTTAGCTATCCTGAGAAAACTAAGTGGAACCACATGGGGAGCCAGTGGGAATATACTCAGTAAAGTTTACCAGCAAGGTATAAGACCACACCTGGAATATGGTTCAGCTGCGTGGTGTCCTGCATCAAACACCACATTACAAGATCTAGATAAAGTGCAAAACCAGGCACTTAGAATAATGTTGGGAACAATGAAATCAACACCCATAGCAGAGATGCAGAAAATGGGAAGAATGCAAACACTTGGCGAACGCAGAGACACAAAAGTACTAATTCAAGCAGAAATGTTTCAGTGTATGCCAAGTCATCCAATGAAGGAAAGATTCCAAAATCTAGCAATGGGGCGACTGAAAAGGAGCAGCTTTATCCATCAAGCTAAATGACTCCGTAGACAACTTACAGACCTACCTGTAGTTGAAAGCCCCTTAAGGTCTGTACCAGAACAAACCCCATGGAGTGAAAGCCATGGAATGCCAATATACATTCAGACCCATGTGAAAGGAATACTAAGCGAGGACGAACAGAACAGTGTTCAGCGAATGACAGTCACCCTCAGTTTCCTGGAGGAGGAATATCCACAAGATATATGGGTCAGAGTGTACACAGATGGGTCAGCACAGAATGCTGTGAGGAATGGAGGTGCAGGTGTATATATAGAATATCCACACAAGCCTAGAGATACAATCAGAACACAGACAAGAAAATTCTGCAATAATTATGATGCAGAAATCCAGGCAATTAGTGTGGCAGCTAAAAAACTGCTGAACTCCAACTCTGGCCTACAGCCTGTGGTATTCCTGACAGATGCAAGGTCAGTGCTTCAAGCTCTTCAGTCTGGAAAACTAACAGACATGAAAAAACTACTTAGCGAATTGTCTTACCAGTATAGGGTAACCATGCAGTGGATACCCTCTCACTGTGGAATTCCAGGAAATGAAAAAGCAGACCAACTGGCTAAGGAAGGTGCTTCCGAAGACCAACCAGATATACCAATCACCTACCATCAGAAAAAACAGATGATCAAGTCAATAAGAAAGCCACAAACACCAACACAAGATGACTATCATATTATGAACAGATCAGAACAAGTTATAATTCTACGTCTCAGAACAGGACACAACCGACTCCGCAGTCACATGTATACAAAGTTCAAGATTGGCAACACGGCCATGTGTACATGTGGACAGGCAGCACAGAGTGCCAAACATATACTTCAAGAGTGTTCTGAGCATGAAACTCTGAGGCAGACATATTGGCCAGAGGAAACAACACTGGAATCAAAGCTCTATGGGACACTGTATGAGTTACAAAAGACAGTGAGTTTTATTAAGGAGACAGAATTACAGATATAAACATGTTTCAAGTGAACGAAAGAAGAAGAAGAAACAAGTATTTGTGTGGCATGTCGTCTAAGAGATTCAATCAGAATAAAACAACCAGAAAAATAGATAACAAACAGTAGGATTATGCTGCATTACAATGCACATCAATCCCTACTGGTAAAGCAGTACTTTGTAAATAACAATGTGATTACTTTGAAACAGCCTCCATATTCTCTCAGCCTTGCACCCGCTGATTATTTTCTTCAGATGTTCCCTCGACTAAAAATCAGCACTGAAAGGACAGCGGTTCAAGGATGCACATCACATTATCATTAATGCAACAAGATGTTTGATAGAGGTATAAAAGAATGGATTCCACAAATGTTTCCAGCAGCTGTATGCATGATGGCAAAAGTATAGTTGCCAAAGGGAATTACTTTGAAGGAAATGTAGTATAAAAAGCAACAATGAAGATGACCTGTATATTTTGGGAGATTTTAACACATCTTGGCATAAATAGAGAAGGAATAGAAGAATATAAAGGACCTTTCTGCGACACAAGAAACAAGATTAACAACAACGGTTATAAACTAATAGAACATGCATAGAACCATATATAGAACCACAGCTCAACAACACACAATTGGGCTTTCAGAAAAATTAAAGCTGTACAGATGCAATCTTTGCCCTCAAATAACTTTCATAAAGAGCAACAGAACTTAACCAAGACTTATATTTGGCTTTCGTGGACCAAAAGAAAGCTTTTGACAGAGTGGATAGCACAAATATGGACAATACTACAGACATATGGAGTTCCCTAACATCTGATAGCCTATGTCAGAGCATATACGTCAATAGTCAATGCGCAGTAAAAATGAGCACAGGTACATCCGATAATTTGCAGATTCACTCGGGAGTGAGACAGGGATGTGTACTATCGCCCCTATTGCTCATAACATACATAGATCACATCTGCAAAGTAGCAAAGACACCTAGTAGATACCATCCCACAGTGGCATACCAGGAAATGCAGAGGCAGATATACTGGCAAAGGATGGAGAAACACAGGAATAAAAAGTCCAAGAAATCACCTATAAGAAAAGAGGACCCTCATCAAAACCATCAGGAAAGTTGACCACCCAAAAGACAATTACCACTATCTCGATAGAGCAGAGAAGGTTGTTATCTACCGTCTCAGAACAGGACACAACAGATTAAACAGTCACTTAAAGACCAAAGACTGGTCCCATCAACTCTGTGCCTTTGTGGGCAGGCAGTACAAACCGCTGAACATATCCTGCAAGACTGCAATACACCAAACCAGTTAAGCGAAGAACACTGGCCCATAGAGATGGATATCCACAGAAAGATGTATGAGAGCACTGAGGAGCTTTCAAATACATCAGCATTTATTAAGAAAACAGGACTTGCTGTGTAGACATCAAACTGTGAACGAGAAGAAGAAGAGGAAAAAGATATTAACTTTCTTCAACCATCAAATTACCTTTTGTCTGAGCAATCATACTGAAAGTGATATCATCTAGCTTCCAGAAATTTATTAGTAATACTGAACTGTTGTTTGGGTAACCTTTGTCATAGTGTCCAATGGAATTGCTAAGGGGCATTTTCAATTTATCTCAAGGCTGACAGTGTGGTTCGTTTTGTACAGTGACATTCTTTAAGGTGCCCCACAGGTGAAAAAAATCTGCATGTCTTAAATCATGAGAATATGCAGGGATCTCAATAGTTGCACCTCTTTGTCCCATTCAGTATCCTTGAGATAAGATCATACATTTTTTGTGGATGTGTATTTTGTTTAGTGGACTCTCTCTTTGGGGGGAGGTGGGGTGAGGGAGAGAGAGTGTGTGTGTGTTTTCTGGTGTTTGTTTGTTGCTCATCCAACATATACATTTATGAGTCTGTTATGATGTGTCAGTTCTATCCTTTCCAACCTTTATCTACAGACTGTTTGCTTCTAGTCCTCCTTTCCAACCTGTATCTACAGACTGTTTGCTTGTAGTCCTCCTTTCCAACCTGTATCTACAGACTGTTTGCTTGTAGTCCTCCTTTCCAACCTGTATCTACAGACTGTTTGCTTGTAGTCCTCCTTTCCAACCTGTATCTACAGACTGTTTGCTTGTAGTCCTCCTTTCCAACCTGTATCTACAGACTGTTTGCTTGTAGTCCTCCTTTCCAACCTGTATCTACAGACTGTTTGCTTGTAGTCCTCCTTTCCAACCTGTATCTACAGACTGTTTACTTGTAGTCCTCCTTTCCAACCTGTATCTACAGACTGTTTACTTGTAGTCCTCCTTTCCAACCTGTATCTACAGACTGTTTGCTTGTAGTCCTCCTTTCCAACCTGTATCTACAGACTGTTTGCTTGTAGTCCTCCTTTCCAACCTGTATCTAAAGACTGTTTGCTTGTAGTCCTCCTTTCCAACCTGTATCTACAGACTGTTTGCTTGTAGTCCTCCTTTCCAACCTGTATCTACAGACTGTTTGCTTGTAGTCCTCCTTTCCAACCTGTATCTACAGACTGTTTGCATGTAGTCCTCCTTTCCAACCTGTATCTACAGACTGTTTGCTTGTAGTCCTCCTTTCCAACCTGTATCTACAGACTGTTTGCTTGTGGTCCTCCTTTCCAACCTGTATCTACAGACTGTTTGCTTGTAGTCCTCCTTTCCAACCTGTATCTAAAGACTGTTTGCTTGTAGTCCTCCTTTCCAACCTGTATCTACAGACTGTTTGCTTGTAGTCCTCCTTTCCAACCTGTATCTACAGACTGTTTGCTTGTAGTCCTCCTTT
This sequence comes from Meghimatium bilineatum, assembly GCA_034231615.1. Lineage (NCBI taxonomy): Eukaryota > Metazoa > Mollusca > Gastropoda > Stylommatophora > Philomycidae > Meghimatium > Meghimatium bilineatum. The sequence continues at coordinate 52,120,406 of CM067306.1, forward strand.
CCAACCTGTATCTACAGACTGTTTGCTTGTAGTCCTCCTTTCCAACCTGTATCTAAAGACTGTTTGCTTGTAGTCCTCCTTTCCAACCTGTATCTACAGACTGTTTGCTTGTAGTCCTCCTTTCCAACCTGTATCTACAGACTGTTTGCTTGTAGTCCTCCTTTCCAACCTGTATCTACAGACTGTTTGCTTATAGTCCTCCTTTCCAACCTGTATCTACAGACTGTTTGCTTGTAGTCCTCCTTTCCAACCTGTATCTAAAGACTGTTTGCTTGTAGTCCTCCTTTCCAACCTGTATCTACAGACTGTTTGCTTGTAGTCCTCCTTTCCAACCTGTATCTACAGACTGTTTGCTTGTAGTCCTCCTTTCCAACCTGTATCTACAGACTGTTTGCTTGTAGTCCTCCTTTCCAACCTGTATCTAAAGACTGTTTGCTTGTAGTCCTCCTTTCCAACCTGTATCTACAGACTGTTTGCTTGTAGTCCTCCTTTCCAACCTGTATCTACAGACAGTTTGCTTGTAGTCCTCCTTTCCAACCTGTATCTACAGACTGTTTGCTTGTAGTCCTCCTTTCCAACCTGTATCTACAGACTGTTTGCTTGTAGTCCTCCTTTCCAACCTGTATCTACAGACTGTTTGCTTGTAGTCCTCCTTTCCAACCTGTATCTAAAGACTGTTTGCTTGTAGTCCTCCTTTCCAACCTGTATCTAAAGACTGTTTGCTTGTAGTCCTCCTTTCCAACCTGTATCTAAAGACTGTTTGCTTGTAGTCCTCCTTTCCAACCTGTATCTAAAGACTGTTTGCTTGTAGTCCTCCTTTCCAACCTGTATCTAAAGACTGTTTGCTTGTAGTCCTCCTTTCCAACCTTTATCTACAGACTGTTTGCTTGTAGTCCTCCTTTCCAACCTGTATCTAAAGACTGTTTGCTTGTAGTCCTCCTTTCCAACCTGTAGCTACAGACTGTTTGCTTGTAGTCCTCCTTTCCAACCTGTATCTACATATTGTTTGCTTGTAGTCCTCCTTTCCAACCTGTATCTACATATTGTTTGCTTGTTGTCCTCCTTTCCAACCTGTAGCTACAGACTGTTTGCTTGTAGTCCTCCTTTCCAACCTGTATCTACATATTGTTTGCTTGTAGTCCTCCTTTCCAACCTGTATCTACATATTGTTTGCTTGTTGTCCTCCTTTCCAACCTGTATCTACATATTCTGTTTGCTTGTTGTCCTCCTTTTCATTCTTTTCCAGTAACACATTTGCATTGACCTCAAATATTTTTTTTTATAATTAAAAGACTTATTTTCATCACGAAACATTTTTTTTCTATGGAGCAAGACCTTTCCATTTTGTTTGTATATTTTTGTGTTTCTTTATTGGCAAAGGTTTCATAACCGAAATCTAGAATATTGTTTTTTTTAATACAATTTATATTAGGATATTAGTGGTTATGATTGTGATGGGGATAGAACTCAGGGAGAGTACAAATCTGTTGTTGTTCCCACCCTGGCAGAGTTTTACACTGCCACAAATATACATAATAACCAAACTGTATCTCTTTTCTTGTAGCATTCCCCCTAACCGCTAGCCTTGTTTGATTTGTGTCTGTCGATGGTGCATTTACACGTAAAATTCTAACGAGCATCATTATTACTTAAAACTAAGAGTTATTGCACCTTTTCTTCTCAAATACAATGGAAAGTGGCAGCGAGTCCATTCCATTGTATTGTTTGTGAAGCTCAAATAAATTAAAAGCATGCCGAAAACAGATGTGCTGGGCCAGAAAACATAAAATGATGCAGCTCTCTGTGAAACCAACAACAGAAACATACTTCACTCTCTCTGGCTGAAATCATGCAAACTTTTGTGTTGGTTATCAAAGAACGAAGATAGAAGATGTATTGTTTGTGTTTAATTCTAGTTTCTTGATAAGTCCTTATTGGACCATAACGTGGAAAAAAAGCTCTAGTTCCTTTATTGTTGTTATTTTTCATAGACATTTGGCATTTTTCCTATTCATTAATGACATTAGTAATCAGTAACAATAATACAGTATCATTGATGTTATCACTTTTTAAACTGCACAGAATTTTCAAAAACTAACGTTTTGAATAAAATTAATAATAAAGGCTTAAATGTTATATAGGAGATTTCAATGGTAGAATTGGGAGGAAAAAACACATCGTGAACATTGTTTGGGAAACTTCGAGGACACAACAAAAGATCATAACAGCAGCGGGAACTCATTACGGACTGTTAATGGCTAGCTAATTCATGCTATGAATACAGAGTCATATAACAACTTGGTACAAATTGGACAATCTATCAATAACGTCCCAGATTGACTACATATTGGCAAGACATAGATACTAATCACCATCCAGTTGTAATAACTGAGAAATGGAAACAAAAAGAAAGGCCATCAATGAACAAAAAACAAGAACCACAGCTGAACTTTATAAAGCTAGACAATGAACACACAAGAGATATGCTATATCAAGAAATGGCCATGTCCTTCACTACCCTACCAAACAAAAATTATGGCATAAATGTAGAATGGGAGTTATTTAAAACTCATATGATAAATAATCTAGAAAGTGTATGCGGAGTAAGAAAACATACAAAGGGAGACCAGCAAACAGCATGGCGGAATGAAGAGTTACAAAAAGCTACACAAATAAAGAAACAATTCTTTAGAACTTGGTTGAAATCTAAATATTAAAATGATTATGTGCAGTACAGACTAGCTTGATGAAATACAAAAAGAATAGTCAAAACTAAACACAATATTTATAGATCAGGAGAAAGTGTTTGATAGAGTCAACAGAGACGTACTATGGGAAACTAGAAATGTATTGTATCAAGGAACAATTGTTAGAAAGTATAAGAGCTTTGTATAAAAACTGCCAATGTGTGGTAAGAACATCAGGTGGTATTACAGACGCATTTGAGACAAAAACAGGAGTGTGTCAGGATTGCGTACTCTCACCCTTGCTTTTCAATATATACATAGAATAATAAAAGAGGCAAAAAGTGCAGAGGGCAACATCACAGACTCAGAACAAGATAACTCAGAGCAACTAAACAATGAACTAAATGAACTGCTTTTCGCATACAACCTGAGCCTCATATATGAAAACGAAGAACAACTACAAATTTATGTTAACTCACTATCTGCAACATGTAGAAAATACAACATAAAAATACACAAAAGACAGAAACTATGAAAATATGCAGAACACTGAGCCCACTAAACACACATATAGACAACATAGGAGTAAAACAAGTATCGACGTTCAAATATTTTGGTAGTATTTTGACAGAAAATGGAAGTATTGATAGAGATGAGATGTCAAAAAGCAAATGCAGTTAACATACCGTCACCACTACTTCTTCATCCCAAGATCAAGATGGAAGTTGAAAGACAAATTATTTACAATATATTCCTACCAAAACTGTGTTACCAGTGCCAAACTTGGTCTCTCTCATCTTCACATTACAGAAAGATAGTGACATGTGAGATGAAATGCTTTAGGAAAGCTGCAGGAGTCACCAGGCTCGATAGATTATTAAATGAAAACATCAGGTAAAGAATAGGTATAACACCTTGCACAAAATACATAGAAAGGCAGGCAGATCAAGTGGTTTGGCCACATTATGAGAGTGCATCACAACAAGTTGCCCATACAGGCATATAACCAAATGGGATCAGGGTACAAAGCCAGAGAAAGACCATGAAAAAGATGAATAGAAAATCGTCAGGGACATCCTAAACAAATACGGTCATAACACAGCCACGGCCACACATCTAGCCTTTGAACACAAGCTCAAGCTTCAATCACTCGTATGTTTAACGGCAAGAGTAGATAACAAACCATCTGGGGAAAGACAATAGACAGTGAATTTTACATGATTGCACATTGCGTCTATTTTGCTAGTGCGGTGAGATGAAGTAGTGATATTATCTCTCTGCATTGATAATTTTGTCTTTATTTCTGGTTCATTTTTGTTTTCTTGATAAAGGTCATTTTTGGGTCGTTAATGGAGAAAAAGTCCTTGTTTCTTTGGGGGGGGGGGGTGTACTTTATGGGCAGATGTGGCCAGATCACGTGTTCACGGCTCAACTTTTCAATGTTGTGCACAGAACCATTTAATATATGTTATAGTTTGCGCATCTTTCGTGTCGTCATAGAAATCTCTCGTGACTAGCAAACCTAGCGCACTAAGATGGGCGAATTCAGTGTTACATCGGTAACACTGTTGCTTATCCTAACCCCAACTGCCCCACCCAAAAACTAACATATGTTGTTTCCCCTTCAAGCAATATGTGTCTACTATGCACTAGCAAAGAAACATAATAAATGTAACTCCATTCCATAAAATACAGTACTTTTACTTTTTGCAAGTTATGGTTTGTGCCGTTAAAACGTGACCACATCTCCCTGTAATGAACAGCTTTTTGTCATTTCTGGTTGGTTGGTTGGTTGCTAATCCAGCAGTTCATGGGACCCTTTGACCCAATTCCATTGTGTGATATATGCATGTGTTTATAACATCTGTTGTTTTGTTCTATATTAAGTGTTCAATTTATCTGGCCTGCTGGACATTCTAAAGGGTGGTGGTCAACAGTTCTATAGTAATGAGTGCACATCGGGCACCCTGAGTGTGTTGTGATTGTATACTGTTCAGGGGGTTGTTAAGCTATACATGTTGTGTAAAGTCGGAAAATGTCTTGTCTTTCCTTCCCAGGAAGTTGATGTTGTCTTTAGTATTTGGGCTTGTCATATATTTATAGATTTCTCTCCAAGTGTTTCCCATGGTCTATCTGTTCATCCAATTCTCTTTGTTCACAGATGTCAACATCATTTTAACTGTGTGCATGTTTGTTTATATGTATGACTACTCAAGTCTTGCTCCCTTCTTTGCTAGTCTGTCTGCCTAGTTGTCTTGTCATTGCAAGGTGTGTTTGTGTGACCAGGAATCATAACAATGCTGACTTCATAAGATGTAAGCAGCTGGTTGGCATGGTGATATATTTCAACTACGGTAGCTCAGGCTTACAATGTCCATCACATTCTAGTGCTTGAAGGATGGACATATAATCTGTAAAAATCACAATGTTTTGGACTTTTGATGTAAAGATTTCAAATATGGTCTTCAGGTGGTACAAGGCACTTCTAGTGCTGTTATTTCAGGTACACGGTAAGAACATCAACAACAAAAAAAACATTGCAAATAAACCTGATAAGGAATTTAACAATGAAATCATGAACTACTATTTGCCGATGAAAAAAATATAATATACAGAGATGAGGAAAGTTTGCAAAATCACATCAATGCATTGCTATTAGCATGTCACGAGTACAACATGAAAATTAGCAATTCTGCAACACCAATGGATATAACAATAGATAACACCAAAGTGAAACAAGCAATAGAATTTAAGTATCTAGGCAGCATTTTTTCCGTAAATGGAAGACAGACAGAGAAGTAGAAACAAGGTGCCAGAGAATAAACACAGTGATCTACCAGCTTTAACCATTACTTCTTCACCCAAAGATCAAGATGGAAATAAAAAAACAGATACTAGGTAATATCTACAATTTTTATACCAACTCTCTGCTACCAATGTCAAACATGGTCTTTAACAGCCTCACAGCAGCATATCATTAAAAGTGAAATGAAGTGTCTGAAAAAAGCTGCAACGCTTTATAGAAGAAATAATAAAGCGTGTCTAAACTAGATAAAATAAGAAATTAAGAAAAGAGTTTGCATAATATCATGTATTGAACATATTGAAAGACAATGAGATTTCTGCTTGATCTCCCCAGCATTAGAGTGCAACATCAGGTAGCACAAGTTAGTTCATACCTTAAAGTGACAGAATACAACCACCACCCATTACACTATTGTCTAGATGAGTCAAAGGGAAAACGAATCAAGCGTAGCAGATCATGGATGGTAGAGGCTGAAGACACACTGCAAAGAGTATGTGAATTGTAAGAAATAGGAAAAGGCAGTGAATGGGTGGTGGTAGACACTGAGAAGAAATCACTGACTAAAATAATAATACAACTAGATAAAGCATGTTGAAAATGGACGGAAGTCAGGGCTCAGGATACAGTGTACGAACTCGCCATACAACACTCGAAACCACAAGGTTTAATTATATATACAGATGGATTCGTTAACAAAAATACAAATAAAATCGGTTGGGGTTTTGTTGCCTACAGAAACGGTGTGAAGTTGGTTGAGAAATCTTCAGCATATTCTACTGTCACATCGAGCATGAGGATGGAGATAGAGGGAGTTACAGCAGCTCTTAATTGGTTGATAACTGATACATCAATACACTCAGTAATACTCACAGACTCTCAAAGCATGTTGTGCAAGATAGAAAAGTTCATGCTAAGAAAAGAATAGTGGGACTTATTGAACAACTCAGTTGTCCAGAGCATTACATGGATATACTGCCCTGGTTGTGCTGGGGTCAGAGGAAACAAGAGAGCCTACATATTGGCAGGCAATTCGGCGATAGACGGCACATTGCTGAGAAGAGATAAAACAGACTTAATGAAAGCAGTAATAAATTCATTTCAAGATGAAGATGATGTCAATGAGGCTGAGAACGTACACATACAGAGAATGTTAGAAATGGAAGTCTCTAGAGGTGAGGGAAGGAAAAGTAAATTTTTTGGAAAGTCCCAAAGATCACACAATCAACACCTGACCGGAACTATGAGTCTACATACACTGGGATGGCTGCTGGAGCGGAGGGCGGAATCAAGAAAGACAATAAGTAAATTGGTTCAGTCACCTTATGAGCATGAACCAAAACCAAATACTAATAAGAGCATATAACACAAGAATATCCAAGCTTAAAGCCAAGGTAGATCAAGAAAACGGTGGCTAGAAAACATGGACTAAACGCAATCATTGCGACACATCTGGCCTTGGAATGACAGCTTAAGCTCCCACCCCTACGCTTAACGGCAAGGTGTGAATACAATCAACCATTATTCACCTGGGAACAGACAATAGTTAGAGCATATCTCCCACAGGAATAAAACTCATCAGATGTTTTGTTTGGATTTTCTATATCATCATCATCATTTGTCTTTGCAATTCATGTCCTGAACCTGACTCTATCCTGTGCCAATCTGCCTGTTTCCTCAAGTGATATCTTCATACAGTCTTTGATGTCTTCTGTCCATCTCCTTCTAAGTCTACCTCTTCTTCTATTTGTGCAATTCTGCTCTCTAATGTGCATCTTTCCATGCCATTGTGTCTTTTTGTATGTCCAAAATATTTCAGTTTTCTATGTAATAATTGTATTCACCAACCATCCTTCCTCTTTATTCAGCATAGTCAAAACAAATATGTTTTTTTATCTTTTCTGACCAGGAAATTCTTAATAATTGCCCTATAACACTTCAGTTCGGATGCTGATATTCTTTTTGCTGTTATTCTATTTACTGGGTATTGTTCAAGTCTCACAGCCCGTATGTTGCAACTTGAAAAATGTATGATCTAAGAAGTATAACTTTTGTCTCTTTATAACAGTTTTTCGATATATATTTTCATTTATTTTAATTTTGTTATCTCTATCGCTAATCATTTCCTAATTTCCATTGTACAATCACCTAAGCTGTTTATATTTGCATCCAGATTTTTTAAAACTTGTCAATGTTTTCCAGTTCCAAGTTATCAATTTTAATTCTTGGCGTTACTTTGGTTTTATCTGTTCTCATTATCTTGGTTTTCTGTGTGTTTAATTGAAAGTTTTGTTCTTCACTGTATGCTTTTGTAATGATCATCTTTTCTAGTCCTTCTGTGTGTGTAGTTAGAAGAATCGTAGCATCTGCGTATCTTATCTCTGATATTTCATATCCTTCTATATTTAGGAGATGGAATTTTTTTTGCTCTGTGTCATTCCTTACTTTCCTCATGATGTTTTCTGTGTATATATTAAATAAGTGTGGCGATAGGGTGCAGCCCTGTCTTACCAAATATCATTATGAGATATCACCATCTAGATATATATTCCTATAGTAAGTAAAAAAGTAAAGTAACCCATAGCATTTATTAATGCCGTAGGGGTGTGAGATGTTAGTGATCTCACATTTCACAGGCTCTGCAAATGAGGGCGGTAGCCATCTCCTCTCCCTCTCAGTCTTTACTTCCCGGATTAATCCGGTACCCATTTGAGGCTGGGTCGACCTGGGAGCCGTTGCGATCTGAAAACATTTCCGCCTCAGCTGGGGAATGAACCCAGGACCACTCATATGCGAAGCCAGTGCGCTAACCACTATATATTCCTATATAGACACCATAACCTGCATTGACGGTGGCTTTTAAAGCAGACCCGTCAGTATAGACATGAATCCATAGTTCTGGGTAGGTGTCTATTGTTTTCTGTATTGCTTTCATAAGACTTACTGGGTCAGACCTTTTCATTGCATTATCTCTTAACTGTGTCTTGATTTCTCACAATTTAAAACATGTTTGATGATAAATTCAGTGCTTTATTTTTGACATTTTCTACATGCTTCTTGAAAGTGAGCTGCCAATCAAGCATGACTCCAAGATATGTGGAATGTTCTTCTCTTGCCAATTTCTGGTATAGAACCGTAGACTGATATTTTCTTTGGCTACCTACGACTCTTGGTAAAGATGGTATAGACAGTTTTCTCACAGTTCATTTTCAGCTTCCATGTTTGACAGTAATCATGTTTCTCGTGCAATCTTCTTAAATCTCTATTTATTCTTTCAATATTCTCATGGCACTGCCATATTGTTAGATCATCAGCATAAAGGGTTTTTTCAGCTTCTATATGCTTGATGAAAAAGAAGGTGATGCTCAAGATGGTTATGCTCAAAGCAGAATCCTGTGGTACGCCTTCCTCTAGAACTTCTTTAGATGAGGTTGCATCATTTATCTTTGTCTGAATTGTTCAGTCAATGAGGAAGTACTTTATCCAGTTATATAGAACTACTTCCCACCGCAGTCATCTTCATCAAGAGACCCTTTCTCTATACTTGATCATATGCCTATTGTAAGTCAGAAGATGGCTACAGTGTGTTTATTTTCCTGGAATCCATCATGGATTTTCTGTCAACTTAAATAGTTGGTCTTCTATGCAACTGCCTTTTCTGAAGCAAGTTTGTTATTTCTCATTAACATTAGTTTTACTCTTTGTTAGTTATATTAGTTACCAGTAACAATAATATAATATCATAGGTAAATCCTAAATAAAGTAAACAAGTTACTGTGAATACCTAACTATTTTGGTTATTTATATAATATAATATCATAGTTGTTATCACAGAGAATTTCCTTTTTTTTAAATGCTAAGAGTGCATATTACTATATTTTCCATTTTTCTTTTCTTTGCAGATACAGGACAAGGGCCCATAGATGATATGGACATCTCTCCATCTCCCTCACCGTCCCCCTCTTCATCTCGTCCATCTTCTACCATTGGCACCCCTCAATTACCTCCCACCAGTACACCCATTGCAGTCTCTACCACTCCAGCCCATAACATAAACACCACACCCGGTCATTACTCATCACCACCTCTAGGTAATCCCATTCCCACACTTGTCAATCGACAGCCTGTCAACGAAGGTTCCTACGATAAAAGTAAGTAATTATATTTAGATAAACTGCCAAAGTCAAATGTGTCTGGCCATTGTTGCAAATAAAACTGCAACACAGCATACAGGGACATAATATCAACATAGATATGATATCTCCTTTCTCTCTTCACATCATGCTGAGGGAACTCCATAATTATTCTAGCTGTCTGTGTATAGAGTGTCCCTGCAGTGACCAGGCGGCATATGGGATGTGGTAAAAATAAACTTTGTGGACAGGACAATTCCCTGTGAGAGCCTAGAATCAGACAAGTGGGTTAGTCTTTCATAATTGGGGCCCCTGTGGGTGGCGGGAAATGCATAGCTGGTTGCACCTTCCATCCCAGTGATCATGACCCATATCTGGAGTACTATGGATACCTCTTACAGGAAAGGATGTAAATGCATCCTCAGTCGAAAGGATGCTCAGTAGAGCAGTTAACTCATGATTCTAGCTGTGGCTTACAGAAGGACCAGGCAAATGAAAGTAAACATCCCATCTCTGATAGAGATAAAAGTTCCAAAGTCGGGTAACAACCCTAAACAGGAAATAGGTGGCTAGGGTAACACAGGGAAAATATCAAAATGAACAAAAATAGGTATGAGTTACCAAAATAAGTCATAAAACAACCTATCAGCGAGACAGTGACAGATGACGTTTCGACTAAAAAGCCTTCATCAGGACAAAGACCACAGTCAGCCAATCTTACATAGAGACTCATATGGTTGTGATAGAAAGGAAAGAAAAGGGGAGAAAGACAATAATAAATGGATGACGAAGGAAGGAAAGATAGGGCAGCATGACAGGGGAGAAGGTGTGAGGAAACAATAGTGGTAAGTAAGGAGGCAAAAGTGCACAGAAGTGAAAATTGATAAGATATAATACAAGTAAAATAAAAATCAATATAAATTTGAAATACTTCTGCCATGGTCGACATGGGAAAAATGACATATGAAACTAGGGGGCCAGGTTATATAGCAGACAGGAGCCGGTATAAACCCGTGAGATAAAATATATCCCTGGGCAGTAAGAGGCAATAAAATCAGACACAAACCAAATCAACAAAGACAGGAAGTTAAGAGAATGCGTGGCAAACAAGAACTTAAGCTAAAGGCAGGGCATAGAAACTAAAAAAGGTCATTTCCTGTCCCTTTACTCTCCACCAATGCCCTTTTCTTTGGCACCTTTTCATACATCTCTCTATATCAGCCTCTTTTTTTATACCTTCTTACGACACGCTATTCCGTGATGGCTAACCCCCCCCCCCCCCCTCCCCAGCTGTGCCTTCTCTGCATCCCTTAGGCCCTGTCTCACCTCCAAATTTACCCCTTTTTATTCTTCTTCTCTCTGTCCCTTCATCATTTGCTATTAGTTTCTATAGGCCATTTGGTTTGGTTCGAGTCATGATGCTAAACCTGCTGCGGTGCACGCCAGAACTGCTGTATTTCTGTTACTAGGGTGCACCACAAGGAGGTACTAGGATCTTTGTTATCTGCTAACCCTGCGCCCGCCGAGAGCAATGTGGTACCCTTTGCACCCCGTTCATCATTTAATCATTGAAATATTTATATAAGATTAGGGTTAGTTATGTAAAACAAAACTATCCTAACCCTTACCTAAACCACAAATAATAGATTATTAAATTGTTAAATGAATGCACATGAAATTTACAAACATAGACAAGAGAAATAATTGAACTATGTTGTTATGACTATGGCTACTTGTAATAAGAGATAATATTGACATGAAGCTCCTTATCAAATATGCACAACTTGCACCATGGTATATGATAATATAACGATTTACCATCTTGCCTACTTCTCTGGTAAAATCACTATGGCAAATTGAATTCAGACCACCCGGCATTAAATTTGAACTTTTTGAGAGCCAGCTCCAAAATGCGCTGCTGATCTTGTCCATGTACTATCTATCTATTCGCTAAACCCGTTGTTGCTTTTCGGCGTCGAGTAGAAGAGTTTTCCGGAGACGGCCCTGTACGACTGTCCGTTTACGACTCGTAGGAGATCACTTAGGAGGTTTTGGGATGGGGTTGACTGTCCTATCGCATAGAGAGTTAGTGACCTATAAGCCATGCTGAAGCTGGATGTGTCAGGCCAAATGGTACAGCTAAGTTGTAAGTCATAGCGCAACACATTCTGCACTCTGAACTATATCCTGCTAATTTGCCCGTAAGTTTCCTGGAGAAACGCGATAATCATTACCATATGGAAAAAAAGAAGGAAGAGAAATTGCACAAAATATAGAGGGTTATCCTTACTAAACCACACAGGAAAAAGTTTTAACAAAATATTAGAACAACAATTACAGTCATACATTGAACGACTTAAAAACACCCAAATGGGCTTCCGTAAGAACAAAAGCTGTACGGATGCTATCTCTACACTTAGATAACAGAAAGTACGACAAAAAACAACAAGGAATTATACATCGCATTAAGAGATAGAATTAGAAACAATAACATCAGACAGATAACCAAAACAATATCAGTATTAGAACACATCAAAAGACAGCAGATCAAGTGGTTTTCCAGAACACCAACATATGGCATGTCAGAAATGGCCATGAGATATAGACATCACGGTTATAAATCTAGAGGCAGACCATGTAAAAGATGGATCAAAGAAGCCACAGGAACAAGCTTACAAACAGCACACAAGAAGGCCATAATCAGAGAATTCTTCCACTCCTGACATCGCAAGGCAAAAAGGGCCACTGCATATATATATAGATAGATAGATAGATAGATAGATAGATAGATAGATAGATAGATAGATAGATAGATAGATAGATAGATAGATAGATAGATAGATAGTTGCCTGGGCCCAAAAGGGGAACAAGAATATTGACACTGTTACCTGCCATGCATGTTGTAAGAGACTACTAAGGAGGTTTGAGGGTGGTGTTAGCTATCCCATTCCGTCAAAGTGATCCAGAAGCTGTGCTGAAATTGAATGTGTCAGGTCGAAAGTTGCAAATATCACGCTATGTAGTAAACCATGATACAACGCATTCTCTTCTCCAGACTACATTCTGCTAATCTTCAATAGTTTGAGAATTAATGCAGTAGAAGCTACATAAAAACTTTAATTGTAGAAAAAAAGAGCTGTATTGCCTATAATGCCTAGAAATCAAAACAAATTGACAAATTGTTATACTTGTATTTGAGAAACTTGCTGTGACTATCCGAAGCTTTCATATTATTTCAATATTTCATGACTGAATCACTGGTTTGTGATTATTCCTATGCAGCAATACAAACACTTCAAGAACTACAGAAGGTTCTGAGTATGCATATTAGAGCTCAACAGAATACCACAAATATTCGTAAGTTGCAAGACATTTTTTTCTTGTCTTGTCTGTATTATTTTTTGGGGGGTCTATCTCCTCGTAGCATTTTCATTTATCAAACTTACTGTCTCCTTAATTCTACAATTTATTTCATATTTTCACCTTCTTGGGTAACCGCTTAGTGTGGTGTTAAATCACGTGCCAATAGACCAGGGTTTACTCGTTATTTTTGGTTTAAAGTTACTTCTGTGGTTCACCCATCCAAAAGGAAGTAGGATACCAGTGTTCATACACCAGGGAGGGCAAGAAGTGGCTCATTGCCACTGAGAAAGTGTGGTAGATGGCACTTTTCGGGTGGTTTCTGGTCAACCACTGGCTGAGCACTTTGAGAAAACCATGTGTTATGACATTGGTTAATAACTAAGTCTACTTTTACTTCACATAATTTGTTTTCTTGAAAGTTTTGAATGTTGAATTTTACATTAAACTATTTACATAAGAAACACAAATTAGTAAAGTCTACAAAAAGCTATGTCATACAAAATAATTATGATTTTATAGATTGTCATTTTATAACAAGCCTTCACCTGGTGACAGGAAAGCTGTCACAGGCTAGGAGAGCTCACCTGAATTAAAAACATGCCAAAAGCGGATATGCTTGGTCAGAATGCGCAAAATAGCGCAACATCCCTGTGAAAAAGGCAGCACAACATACTTCACACTCCCTGCGGAAATCACACAAAATCTCATGTTGGTTATCAGATAGCGAGCACAGATGAAGAATTACAAGCCTGCATGGCATATCACTTTAAAAACATGCCGTTTGTAATAAATATTTTCTTTTCCTTTTAATCCTCAGTGCAGCCTGTTAACATGGTTACCACTATCTAGTATTCTATTCACCATGGTTTTTTGCATTAAGCGGCTGCAGGATCAAATCCTGCTTGTGATGCATTATTTACAAAGTATTTTTTTAAGATCCCTGGGGATTATCGCTTGAAGCTACGGAGATATGTGCTATGAGTGGTACTATCTGCAGACAATGTGCTGCTGCATTGTTGAGAGGGACATAGTGTATGAGGGGTAACCTGAGTATAATCCTATACGCCTTAAAATGTCTCTATTCTATTCAAATTTCACTCCCTGCAAAGCATGTTCTCAAATATCTTCCATCTTGTCCTATCTTTACCTATTCCTTCCAGCTCTTTCCATGTCTTACCATCCTTTTTGATTCTTTATCCAAATCTTTCCTTCTGGCACTTCTTAGTCTTCCTCTGTTAATCTTTCCCTGTGGATCTCAGAAAAATACCTGTCTTAACTGATTTGATACAGAGTATTTTTAGCGTTTGGATGTAATTAATTTTTGTTTAGATTTCTTTTTTTGCACATCCATCATGGGAACACTAAATAGTACTTCTAAATATATTTAAATTATGATTTACCCGTAACACATATATTTCTAAACAGAAATGGGCAGAGAATGTGGTTATCATAAGTTCATTTTGAAAAAATAAATTACTATTATTATTTACAAATTAATTTTAATTATAAAATATAATGTATAAATTACAAATGTTTTTTAATTTGGACATAAAATGTAACCTTATCAAACTTCCGAATCAATAATTTCCATTGAAACTGTATCAGTTTTGAAGATAATCCAATTACGAATACACAAAATTTATGATATGGAGACAGAATGCTTCAATTATGTTTGTTATTTTTAAAAAATGGGTATGTAGAAGAATAAGGAGACCATCATGGAAGGTGAAGAAAACAAAGAGGTGCTAAAAACACTTAATATGAAGAAAGAATTACTAAGAGAAATAAAGATCAGCAAATAAAATATTTTAGACACATTAAAAGACATGACACCTTATTGAAGACCTTACTTGAAGGTAAACCCAAAGGGAAGCCAGCAAAAGGTAGACAAAGATACAAGTGGGAGAGTAACACAGCAAGATGGGCAGGTTACAGTCTACCAGAGTGCACCATCAAAACAAGAGACAGGGGATGTTGGAGATCTGTTGCAACAACCTTCGTTGCAGAGACGGCACTTGATGATGATGATTTTTAAAAAATCAAAACTTGTGCTCTTGCGATGTCATGTTAGATCTTCAACTTCAATCAACATTTCTGTCAGATTTTTCTGACAAAATGCCACTTATCTGCAATACAAGGGCTTAGTTATGTTGTCAGATTGAATTTCAATAATTAATGTGACTACAGTAAATGAAATAGTTATACTTTCACGAAATATAAGTGCGCTCGAAAATATATATATAGAAAATATTTTTTTAAATGGCATCATGTTAAAAACTTACATGTTAACCACACATGTTAAAAACTTACATGTTAACCACACATGTTAAAAACTTACATGTTAACCACACATGTTAAAAACTTATCAATAACTTGTGTCAATCTCTATCTATCTATACTCTGTGGCTCTTATTTGCCTTGAGGCGTCTGGGGTGGAAGGGTTCTCTGGAGATGGCCTTCTTGTTCGCTGTTTGTAAGCTTGTTCCTGTGGCTTTGATTTCTGTGATCCATCTTTTACATAGGCTTTATAACCAGTATGTCTATGTGTCATTGCAATAGGTGGTATGCTATCTGTCGGTAGTCTGGAATCATGTGAAAACCACTTGATCTGTTGTCTTTTGATGTGTTCCAATACTGGTATTGTTTTGGTTATGTCTGATGTTATCGTTTCTAATTCTATCTCTTAATGACACTCCGAGTATTCTTCGTAGACATGTCATTTCTGATGTCACTATTTTTCTTTTTTCTTGTGCTGTCTTTGTCCAAGTTTGGCACTGATAGCATAGTGATGGAATAATAATAGTCTTATATAATGCAACTTTAGTGTCTATGTTTACATTTTTGTTCTTGAAAATACGTGTCATCTGTCCTAGGATCTAATAACTTGTGTGTGTGATGTATTCTTTCCAGAATGTAGTCTTCCTTATGAATCACCTGAAATCTCTGTGGTCTCTGGCAAGTTGTTCTGCTTCGTCTAGTGCATTCTGCCTTCATTGTATCTGTGTAGCATAGCTAGCTGTGGCACGCTGTCTGGTGATAGTCTGCTTGATGTGTGCAAATTATTTGATCTGTTGTTTCTTAATATGTTCCAAAATTGGGGTCGTGCCTATTCTTTGTTAATTTCCTCATTCTGTCTCTTAGTGATATCCCTAGGATTCTGCGTAAACATGCCATTTCATCTGTCAGAAGTTTGCGTCTATCTTGTACTGTCATTGTTCATGTATGGCTTTGGTAGCACAGCGTTGGCATAATTGTTTTGAAGTGTTATTTTGGTGTTCGTCTACATTTTTTGTTTCTGAAGATTGGTGTCATTTGCCCTATTGATTGATATGCTTTATTACATCTATTGTGTATTTCTTTGCTGCTCTTGCTATCTGTTGTTATATTACTTCCTAGGCATGTGAATTCTGTCACTTGTTTTAGTTTGTGGTTTCTGGTGTGTGTGTGTGTATATATATATATATATATATATATATATATATATATATATATATATATATATAGGTATTTCTTTCTGTTCTTCCTATATTTATTACTTTGGTCTTTTCTATATTTATCTTCATGTTAAAGGTTGTATCTTCATGTTTGATGTAATCTATTTGTCTTTGTAGTTGCTCGTCTGATGATACTACTAGTGCGTGGTTGTCTACAAATAGCAACCCGTTTACGTTATTCTTCATGTTATTTTCTTCCGTTGTCTTTGCCACTTTGCAGATGTGATCTATGTATGTTATAAACAATAGTGGAGGGGATAGTATACATCCCTGCCTCACTCCCGAGCAAATTTGGAAATTATCTGATGTACCTGTGCTCGTTCTTACTGTGCATTGACTATCGGCATAAATGCTCTGACAAAGGTTTATCAGATGCTGAGGAACTCCATATGTCTGTAGTGTTATCCATAGCAGTGCTCTATCCACTCTGTCTAAACTCTCCAATTTATTACAAGCCGTTTTGCTGTCACTGACGGTTTGCTAATCCTGTCTCAGTGCTGTAATATGAAATTCACACTACTACACCACGATCTCTAACTAACACATACAGAAAGAAACCACATATTCCATGCAAAAAGTCCTAAACATGGAACTGGACTTCCATTTGCGGTAACAAGAAATAACAGATGTCACTTCATGCCATTTTCCCGGAATTTCCTAGATGATCCCGTTAGTTCCTAGATATTCAAAATTTGTCACTTATGAAATATTATCAATATTACAGGTAATTCTAGGTCTTGTTTTCACTTTGTTGGTTGTCATTATTTATCAATAGCTTACAAAATTGATATCATAACACATCAAAATCATGTCTGAAGTAATGTGGATATATTACATTTTAAATCAGAGCCATCATTATGTTGATATAAATACTGAAAATGATTAAATTAGAAAAAAAATGTTGAGAACTCATATGAGTATCTTTGTCTGAAGACATAGCAGTTCACGGCTCATATAAGTTGCTTCGGGTGGGAATCAGTTAACAATTTATGCCCTATCTACCTCCAGTGCCTTCTCTTTTCTCTGCATGTGTTTATTTGCATGAGTAGCCATCAATTATTGTGTGTGTGTATATATATATATATATATATATATATATATATATATATATATATATATATATATATATATATATATATATATATATATAGTAAATACAATTGTTTTAATAAGAGTATGTTTACATGCTACACTACATGCATTTCAGGGCCGTCTGGGCCTCTGGTACGTCAACAATCAGCTTCCATGTCTTCTCATCAAGGACCACAATCGCAGCATCTCATATACCCTGCTGGTCAGAACCTCTCTGGGGTTTCTTCATCTATGGGGGTCACGTCACATCAGTCCTACCACCAGGCAACACTTCAGTCCCAGACACCAACATCCACAGGGATGATACCAAATACACAAGTGGAGGATGGACTAGGTGGTAGAACCAGTCCTGTATCAGCTACAAGTTCCCGTAGCTCTTGGTAAGGTTCACATTCTTCTATTCTGTACTAGTATGTGTGTGTATCATTTCATAAATGTATCATCTTTTCTCATGTCAACATCTTTATATTCTTCTGCGTTTGGGTCATTCTCAAACTCCTGCAGTTTAGAAGGATGAAGTCCAAAGAATGGAATGTGTTGTATCATGTTTGGCTGCGATATCTGTGACTTTCGACATGACACATCCATCTTTAGCATTCTCCTGAGTCACTGTAACCTTCTATGCCAGTGCTTTCCAAACTATGTGTCGCAGATAGTGTCGTGGAAAAAGTGTGGATGTACTAGGCAATGAAGACTAACTAGTATTGTCAATGCTAGCCTACTTGGTATTTGTTACATTCATTGATCAGGCCAACTTAGTGGATATTCCACGGCTATCTAACTATAAATCTAGAATGTTGTGGTTGTTTCTACTAGTCACAGAATTGAATGTCCAGATCACTCTTTGAGATTAACAGAAGAATGCATGGCCGTATTTTGATGAGACTGATGTGGTAGCTGTGTTTTAGACACCGCTTTGTATTTTTACCAAATGTGAGCGTGTAGCTTACTATATTTCTGCAGATTTTCTGCTGTTATTTTATGTTTAGTTGTTGTTAAAACTTTATAGAAAACTCACAGTTTATTTTAATAAGTTGCTGTAAAATGGATAAATTTATAATTTTAAAAAAGGAAAGCCAAAGCTGATCTTTATGACGGACAAAATGTATCCACTTTGGAGGAAAGTACACGAGAGTCAACTGTTGAAGGTTTGGTGAATAAACAAGCTTCAGTGGAAAAATTCCAAGGCTCATTTATATAATGAAGACAATATGAAATTGGGGTTTATATTTTGTGGAAATGAAAACAATCCTAGTCCACAGTGTTTAGTTTGTGGAGAGATACTCTCAAATGAAAGTATGGTACCAAACAAATTAAAGTGCCATTTAACTTCAAAACACAACCATTTTTCAGAAAAGTCAGTAGAATACTTTATTGAACTTTCAAAGTCAACAAAGAAGCAATCTACATCATTTATGAACAGAATGAAGGCATCAGAGAAGACTCAAAAGGCAAGTTACTTGATTGCTCAAATAATTGCAAAAAAAACAAGAAGACACACACTATTGCTGAAACTACGATAAAAAAAATATAAAATCTCGCTGTGCTATTGTTCGAAAAATGTATGTGCTTGAGTTGAGTGTCTGATGACAATAAACTGCAAATGAAGGATATATTTTTAGACGATAATAGAGCTTTTGCATTGCAGTTAAATGAATCAATAGATGTCAGTGAATTAGCACACTTTCTAGTTTTGATATGTTTCATTCATGCTGACAGAATTATTGAGGTATTCTTGTGTTGTTTAGAACTTATAATGAGAACTGGGGACGAAGACATATACAACACATTAGATTACTTCATGAAGGAAAATAATTTGCAGTGGTTAAATTGTGTAGGAATATGTACTGATTGTGCTCGTTCAATGGTTGGTTTAACAAAAAGTTTTACGGCTTTAGCAAAGAAACAATTCAAATATTATAATTACTCATTGTTTTTTTGCATCGTGAAGTACTAGTCACGCAAACCATTGATAATGAAATAAGAAACAGTATGGACACTGTGCTTCAAATGGTCAATTACATTAAAAGTAGACCTCTGGAATCATGATTATTTTCTCATATTGTGAAGAAATGGGGGCAAATTTGTAAACTCTTATACTACACAGAGAAGTTTGTTGGCTGTCAAGAGACCAAGTGTTTTGTCGTGTGTACGAATTGAAGAAAATGATGTTGAAACTTTTTGAGGAAAATAAGCAAAGTGAATTCTGCGATCTAATTCAAACCTTTTTGAGGAAAATAAGCAAAGTGAATTCTGCGATCTAATTCAAAACTTTTTGAGGAAAATAAGCAAAGTGAATTCTGCGATCTAATTCAAAACTTTTTGAGGAAAATAAGCAAAGTGAATTCTGCGATCTAATTCAAAACCAACTATGGTGCACACAATTGGCCATTTTGACATATTTGAACACTTGATTAAAATAAATGTCAATATGCAAAAAAAAAAAGGAGAAAATATCCTAACAGCTGTAGATAAAATTTGTGCCATGAGAGATAAGATAGCCATTTGGAAGAGGAAAGTGAAAGAAGGAAATTTTGAAATGTTTCCTAAAACTTCTGACTGTGAGCTAAAACGCAATATCACGTCACTAATTAATGACCATTTCACATTGCTCGAGGAGAAACTTCAACATTGCTTCTCCAATGTTGAAATTCAAGGGTATGATTTGATCAGAAATTCATTTCTTTCAACTACACTGAATAACTTCTCACTTATTGAAGAAGAAGAAGAATTAGTTGAAATAAAAAACGTTTGAAGTCTGTTAATGGTGCATGAAGAGGGTGACTGGACAACTTTTGGATTCATGTTTTAAAAATGTATCCAAATACAGGTAAAAAAAAAGTGTTACAAATTCTATTGCAGCTTTCCACTATATACACATGTGAAGTATCCTTTTCAACTATGACAAACTTGAAGACATTGAAGCATGCAAGCTTAAAAATGCTGAATGATGAAATGTGTGTTTATCCCTTATTCCACCAAATATTAACAAGCTGTATTCATTCCATCAAGCTCATTTATCGCATTAACATGTTATTTATTGTTATTATTAACTGTCTTATTGTTATGAGTGAATTCTAACATTGTATTATTATAAATAGTATATGTGACGATATCTCAGCCGTATCTCTTATAAGGCATAAGCCATTAGTTTCCTAATAGACTGAATTGGTGTGTCATGAAATTTCTACCCAACAGGTCCAACTTCAGCTCACAATTTTCTTGTGCCTGCTTGGTGTTCCATATTTCTTAACCATAATGTGCTATTAAAACCTTTTCTCAATATCTCAGCAGGGATGATGTGAGTATGGCTTAGAGGTTAGAGCTCTGGTCTCACACCCAGACCAGAGTTTGATCCCCAGTAAGGATTGGTTTTTTTTTCTGTCAGGGGTTTAAAGTTAAAACTTTAAAGTGACAACAACAAAGGCACACGGGCCACTGAAATACAAACTACTTTAGACCTTTACAACTCTGTAAATGGAAAAAAATTAAGTATTGAAATGTTTTTAACATTGGGTTTTATTTCTATTCCCGGTAATTATAAACAATGAAGCTCTTGTTTCTTTTATGCGACTGACAGCTCATGTTCGCTGATGCTAACAATCACCTGTGAGTTTCTGACCACTGATGCCAATGTGGTGTTATTTATTTTCAGTGGTAGTCCAACTCCTAGTGATTCCAGCTCCCAGAATGCAGCTGTTACCTCACAGGCTCTTGCAGCTGCAGCCATGAAACGAGAGGAAACGGCCAAACTGACAGCATCTCTCAGCAACTACTATAATGAGAAGTTGATTGGGCATGTTTTGGGTTGGCAGGCTGATCTTGTGGAAAAACAGGTATGCATTTGTGTTGTGTTTATTATGTACGTCTTGCAGAGATCTGATGTGTCAGGCAGAATGGTTCAGATATTGCAGCAAACCTATAAACCATTACGCAATGCATTTCATTTTCAGGACTGTATCCCGCTAATCTGCAGGAGTTTGAGAACAAACACACATAAATAATATCTTGGCCCTTCTATCTAGAACATCAGACTTCAGTATGGCACTTTCGGAAATCATGTTACACTTCATCTCCTTGCACCCTTCTGTGTTAACCTTTACTAAGCTCATTACAAATTACGTAACTTGCCCACTGTGTTCCAGATTGTTGTGTTTTTTTTTAATTTGAGTAATGATGGAATACTGCATAAAAAAATATTTTTTAAATTTGAGTAATGATGGAAAACTGCATCAAAAAATATTTTTTAAATTTGAGTAATGATGGAAAACTGCATCAAAAAATATTTTTTAAATTTGAGTAATGATGGAAAACTGCATCAAAAAATATTTTTTAAATTTGAGTAATGATGGAAAACTGCATCAAAAAATATTTTTTTAAATTTGAGTAATGATGGAAAACTGCATCAAAAAATATTTTTTAATTGACTAATGTGTTCTTGTCCAACCAATTTTTTTCTTTGAATAAATTCCTATACCTATCTTATTTCTAATAAAATTCTAAAGTTATTTCATAACCAAATTAACATAACCAAACTAAGCAAAGTAAAACAGATGTCACTAACCTTCTATCCAATCCGGATTAGAACTAAGAGTATTTGATGAAAAGTAAGCTAGATTTGCTTACAGTGTAGCCACTCTTTTTTCCAAGAAGAAATGATCATATTTAAACTTTTTATTGTAGTTACAAAATTGCTTAGTGATAGTCGCAATTCTGCTACTACAGTGTTCAATGGAATATGACCGGAAGTTGGTTTATATTCATGCTGATGGCATTGAGAAGGTTAATGAACCCAAACGATGAGCAAAGGGCAGTGTTACCATTTTTTTTCCCTAACATATGGGTGACCACTTAGAACAGGGAACAAGATGACAATCTCATACACCTGTGTCCTGTAAACATCCCTACTTCTTTCTAGATTACTCTGTTTTAGCCTGTTGTCCACGTACATCGCACAAAGATGACATAGGGTTCTGGCATCTGTTGCTGGCAATAATGCTAGCACGCAGTTATAAGTTCCTGACCACAATAACCCATGTGCTGCTTAAAAAAAATAACATTGCCACCAAAGTAGGATGTGTCTGGTCAGTGACACAAATAAAACAATAGCGCAACGAATTTCCATTCCAAATTACATCTTGTTGGAAATCTATTAGAACCATTCATGTTATAAAAGGTTGTGCTGGACCAAAATAATGCAGCTCCACTATGAAACCAACAGCACAAGATATTTTACGCTCCCTGGCAGATATCGCAGGAAATTTTGAGTTGGCTATCAAAGAGCAGACACAAAAGAAGAAGAGTAGTATTAGAACCATTGTCCTGCTACAAGAAAGATCCCGTAGGAGTTTGAGAAAGCCAAGAAATAATTCACATTCACCATTTGTTAAAGAAATAATTTTTGATTAATTTGCTTCTGTTCTAAAGGCTGGCAAGTTGTGGGAAGAGTCCATGGTAAATGGGAGTGAACAGTGCAGTAGAATATCTGTACAGTTAAAGAGAGCCCGGTCACAGGTTCGGATAGCAGAAATCCAGTCCACAATACATGAACAAAGGTCAGTTAATATACGCAACATTTTTTTTTAACTGTCTGGTTATGTCTCCAAAATTCTCTTCCATACTCTTAAACCTAAAGAGGCCAAACTATTCTCTGTTCCTTTCATCCTTGACAATTGGCAGATGATGCAATAATTCCATTAGCTGTGGGCAGGTAGCTCTTCATAGCTCATAACCTTAATGAAAGCACGGGTTCTTCTCAGTTTTGTAGCTGAGAAGAACCCGGACTCATGGGGGGTTATGTGTCCAAGTTTAGTCCCTGAATTGAGGCATTTCAGTTCACATTTTCCCAGGATTACCACATCCTGCCAGGAGCACAGACACATTTCTGACCCAACTATCATTCTTCTGTCAAATTGGTTGATCCATCCACAGTGATGGCACATCTAGCATTTTCCATTACCTTGGAGTCTGCCACAAATTGACAAAGGTGCAATTGTCCGTTGGCTTGCACGTCTTCGTCATCAATGGGGATTTTTTTTATAGAAGTCAATAGTAAGAAATGAAATATGATGTGACAATGATTGCTTCACATGTGACCAGTTATCAACCTATCCCCCAACTTTCTTTAGTCACCTCCGTCAATATGCCAGGGTGGCCATACTCTGCACCCTGAATTAGAAGTCTAGGCTCCGGTTGTCACATGGGTGGACAATTTGCAGATAACTAACGTAGAAGTCTAATGATTATACCATGATCACTTTTGATGATGTGGTCATTCCATTTTCTATATTCTTCTATATGCATGCGGTTGTATCTAGGTTCCGCCAATGGCCAACTAGACAAAACACCCATGCAACAGAAAATTTTAGATAACATGCCGTTATATTGAGACTCTTATGGAAGTTTTGTAGTATGTCACATATACAATTATAGACCCCCTCTGAGTAGAAGGCTCCTTCAAAACGTATTGCACTAAGCCAAAATCTGAAGTCTCCTGGGTACGGAATTATTTCATCATTAGCATTCTTCATCGTTCTTCAGTTAGATATCAAGTTACAATGCCAATAGCTTCAATGAATTTTGTGATTTGCTTCAGGTCATCCATTTAACCCCTCAAGTCTGGAAGTAGTGCTGCCTTAGTATGCCATATTTTCTCCCTCTCTTCTTAGTAGAGTTGATAGGAATGAAGAATGTGTTCTGCTGTCTCTGAGCTCAGTCCACAGTTGCAAAGGTCTGTCTCGCCAATCAGCTTTCGGAACATATGATTCATAGTCTGTTGTGACCATTTTGTAGTCTGAAGATGATGGTTTGTTCCTAGCGTGACATTTGATGGTAGGGGTCATTTGGTTCTGCAGTTGCGTGCTTCCACTTTTTCTTATATTCTGCTTTTAACATATTCTTACAATCATTATCATTTATTTTTAGTTATTATTATATGACCATTTAGTATAAGATGTGCTCACTCACTGATATTATCTCTCCCCAGGATAATGTCATCAGAGGAGCAGCGACAGGAGATTGAGAATCTGAAAACTCCCTCATCCTTCTTGCCATCATGACAGCAGGCCCCTTGATTTGTTTGGGGGAGGGGGCATGTTTATAAGGGGGCTATTGGACAATTTGGTGGGATGTGGATCATACTGTAGATATCACGGGAACAGTTTTTTTAAAGTATATTTGCTAATGAAATAGAGAGATTGAGTGAGTCATGAGTGTGCCCTGAAAAAATAGCTGAAAGTGAGATCGAAATATGTATCCTTGACAGTTTTGTGTGCATCTTGGTTAATAGCATTCAAAACTGTTGGTAAACAATATTGGTGTGAGCATAGTCTATATCAGTGATTCTCAAACTGTTTTCACACATGACCCCCCTTATGGAAAAATGTTCCTTCTGTGGTCTGTGATGCCTAACAAAAAATCTTGTTAGTTTTCAAGACTTAATGATTATATGTCCTATTAGATATAGTCCCTTTATGAATGTCAAGCGCTTGATGATGTCATCGGATAATGCTTCTCCCTCCGAGGCCAAATAAATGGAATACCTGATATGGAACAAAACAACAGCTCACAACTCACATGCATATATCACACAATCATGCGGCATGAGTCCAAGGACCACTGGATCAGCTAATTGATCAACCATTAGATAATAGTTCAATTTCTGTACCCCCTTCCCTCTATAATTTCCAGTTGCTTTTTTGTGCCTATTGTCTTTCCCCAGGTGGTTTGTTATCCACTCTTGCTGTTTAGCGTAGGGGTGATTGGAGCTCAAGCTTGCGTTATAAAGCCAGATGTGTGGCCTCAGCTGTGCTATGACAATGTCTGTTCAGGATGTCCCTGACGTTTTCTATCCATCTTTTCCGTGATCTTCCTCTGGCTTTGTACCCTGATCTTATTTGGTTATATGCCTTTTTTGTTTACCCTCAACAAAATGTTGAAGTCATAGGAAAGAGGCCTTATAACCACCAAAGTTGAGAATCACTGGTCTATATTATGTGTGTACATAGATTTTGGCACACTATCAGTTCAATTTTGTTTCTCAAGAGAGGATAATGTAAGCTCCCATTTTTTAATTTGTTGATTTGTTTTCTCATTTCTAATGTGTTCAATTTTTAAAAGTGGATGTCCATACAGAATGATTTCTTGATGAACTTGTAAATAACATTGAATGTCTGTGTAGTGTTATTATTACAGATAGATGAGTAGTGTCAGAGATGGTGAGCTGAATTGATCATTGCTGTATGGTGTTCTCTTGCTGGTCTATTCTCTATTCTACCTAACCGATAATGGGTGCCCAGACTGTGGGTTGGAATCAATGCATAAACTGCCGTGTATATGCTTTAAATCTTTCAGTTAACTGAGAGGGACTATGCACTTGTGTGGAGCGGCTTCTCCAAGTTTAGCCTGATTTTCTGTTATCTTTTGTGCTGCTTCTCAAATTCCTAGCATGATTCTTCTAGAATTGTTCCTAGGTTCCAGGTTAGTGTTTTACGATCGCTACCAAGTTCTAGGTTAGTGTTCTACAAAAATTACCAGGTTCCAGGTTAGTGTTCTACAATTGTTCCCAAGTTCGAGGTTAGCCAGATATGGTTTGGAGAATGGTATGTGTTGGTTTTTTTTCATGGTTTACAGCTTGACAAAAACATCTGCACCTTTTCACCTGACATATCCGACTTCAGCATGACTCTTTTGATCACTTAGGCTCATGAAATGGAACAGTTCCTTATTCAACCCTCCTTATTCATCACTTACAACATGCATGACAGGTCACAATGTTGCTATTCATTGCTTGACTTTCAGACTCCTTCAAGACATTGACATATTAACAGGATATAGTCTGGAGAATGAAAGACATTACATCATGGTTTAAACTTTAAAGTCTATCTGCAATATCTGTACCTATCATCGTTTGACTGAATAATTTTTTATTAGGGTCTCTTTCTAAAAGATGGAGCATCCACCTCATGACTTTATGTGCCAGAATTCTTCCTCGCATGCACACTTTATTTTATTACAAAGGATTTAAGTTCAATTTTATAATAAATGTTGATTGTTTTGTTGATTTTTAATAATCTAAACAATTTTTTTTATGGTCAGTTGTATTGTATTTATGAAAATTTGGAGCAGTACTTATGTGGTATGTGGCTGTTGTATGTTTCGATATAGTTCATATTGTTTCAGAATTCCAGTACAATGTTCATATAGTTTAATAGTAAGTCTAGTAGTGAGTCCATGTTTCCAGTGCAATGTTCATATAATTTCATAGTAAGTATAGTAGTGAGTTCATGTTTCCTGTACACTGTTCATATAATTTCATAGTACATCAAGTATTTTTGAACC
Source organism: Meghimatium bilineatum (assembly GCA_034231615.1). NCBI lineage: Eukaryota > Metazoa > Mollusca > Gastropoda > Stylommatophora > Philomycidae > Meghimatium > Meghimatium bilineatum. Next base: position 52,147,317 of record CM067306.1, read on the forward strand.
ATAAAGATACCATATTGCATACTTGTCAACTAGTACAGATTTTGCATATTTTGTACAGAATATTCTTTCCTTTAATTTACTCATATTGGCCTTTATTATTCTTTTTCTGCGTTTTTCTCAATCTCCTGCAGATTAGCAGGGTGTAGTCTGAAGAACGAAATGCATTGTGTCATTGTTTGCAGCTTTGCTGCGATATCTGTACCTTCTGCGTGACCCATCAAACGTCTACATGGCTTCTGAGTCACTTTGACCTTACATTGGAAAGCAAACCCCATATCATAACCTCATTAGTTGCCTCTTATGACATTCGTGGAAGGTAAACAGTGTCACAACTCTTTGCTTCCCATTTGGTCCAGCACTACACATTAGCCTGTTGAATATTCTCTCAAATTCCCAGAGATGCCATATTAAATTACAAATCCAACTGGTCAGAATATCTTCTACAACTTCTCATCAACAAGCTGTGCCAGGAATGTTGTGGAAGCCACTGAAAGCAGCCAAAGCTATTCGAAGAGAATTACAGCCGCCAAAGGCTGGCATGAAAAAAAACATGCTCTATTTTTTCTGTGTTCATTCTCAGAACTTGCAGATCCGCAGCATGCAATCTGGAGAAAGGGAATGCATCTGTCATGTTTGTGCCTTCTGGGTCATTTTGACCCTCATCTAGAAGGGACAACCAACTTCACCCCTAAAACCACCTCGTAAAACATACATGGTAGGTAACAGTGTTGCAATTCGTTTTATCCCCTTTCCTGCCTTAGAAACAAATGGAGGTTCACAACTTGATTGTCTGTTGGGACATCTTGATTAGATGTGTTTTATGGTATTTTGGTTATGTGTGTTGTGGCAACTCTGATCAGTGATTTAGAGCAATTGTTGTGTTGTGACAAATTTGTTGTGTGTTTTAGGGCAAGTGGTGTGTGTTGTGGCCACTTTTTGTGTGCGTTTTAGGGCAATTTATGTGTTATGGCAACTTTTTATGTGTTTTTAAGCAAGTGGTTCTCAACCTATTTTGAACCATTGCCCTGTTTTGGGACAAATTTTCTTCGTATTCCCCTTCGGTGCCTTAAAAAATTTACTTTCTTTATAAGTCACTAAAACATCACCATTATTCTTTTCGTTTATTGTTCAAGTGGTCCTCTGGATGGGTCTGTAGCCCTTTTCCTCAATCCATAATTTCAAAATGTTCTCAGAGGGAAGGGGGGCATATAGCTAAGTTAAGAACTATTTTCTAACAACTGTTGTGTCAACTTTGTTGTGTGTTTTAGTGCAACTGTTGTATTTTGTGTGTTTTAGTGCAACTATTGTATTTTGTGTGTTTTAAGGTAATGTGTTGTGTATAACAGGGGAGAAACTGTATCTCTTTTATAAATATGAAAGTTAATTTAATGTATACAATTGTATTCTTTCAGTGCATACATCAACTGACACAGTACACACAACTGATACATTACATGCATCAATTGACACAGTACACGCATTAACTGATCTTACTTACAGTACATGCATCAGCTGATCTTACAGTACACGCATCAACTGATCTTACAGTACACGCATCAACTGATCTTACAGTACACGCATCAACTGATCTTACTTACAGTACATGCATCAACTGATCTTACTTACAGTACATGCATCAACTGATCTTACATATAGTACACGCATCAACTGATCTTACTTACAGTACATGCATCAACTGATCTTACTTACAGTACATGCATCAACTGATCTTACTTACAGTACATGCATCAGCTGATCTTACAGTACACGCATCAACTGATCTTACTTACAGTACACGCATCAACTGATCTTACTTACAGTACACGCATCAACTGATCTTACTTACAGTACATGCATCAACTGATCTTACATATAGTACACGCATCAAAACTGATCTTACACACAGTACACGCATCAACTGATCTTACACACAGTACATGCATCAACTGATCTTACACACATACAGTACACGCATCAGCTGAAAGCAGTACACATGAACTGACACAGTATATATGTCACTCAAGTACAGATCTGGCATAGTCCATACAATTGACAAGCTTTCACTGTGGTATATATATGTGTATAAAATTTACTAATCAAACTGCTATCATTTTATTGGGTCTGCAAGCTGTAATTGCTTGAATCTACCATGCCATCTATCCTGTCTGTTTATTTGTTCTTGGCATTTTTCCCCTAGACTACAAAGTCCAGGTGGTGACAAATGATCCCAATGATACATATTAACACCCTTACACCGTATCAGTCATTTTTCTTTTAGCTGATACTCTTGAAACAGAAAAATTTATGGATTTTTTAGTTATTTGTTTGTGACTAATTGCTTTGAACATCTAATCTAATTAATATTTAATAATTATTTGGAGGATTGATGATGAAGTTTTCTTCTGCGATCAATTGTTACACATCCAGTCCAATATTAGTCATGTGTAGAGCGGTTTGTTTTAGGTCATCTTGTGTTTCTGATACTACACAACTTCTGCGATCAGTTGTTACACATCCAGTCCAATATTAGTCATGTGTAGAGCGGTTTGTTTTAGGTTATCTTGTGTTTCCCACAACTTGTTTTGTAGAGTTTCTGAGGGCAAGATTATCATTCTGTGAACAGGGAAACTTGGACAATCCCTATAGTATGTGTTCTGGTTGTTTGTGTTGCTACTCTGCAGATGCAGGTCGCAAAATCACTGATTCCGATTCAGTGTGAGTGTGCTTTTTACCCGGCAGTGTCCTGATCTCAATTGAAATATCATGGTCCATTCATTTCTGTTCAGTTTATTAATAGTCTTGCGTGGCTATAGTTTCAATTTATTTCTCTCCATCGAAGTCACATAGATTGTTTTAGCAGAGATTTTACTTCCCTGAAGTTTAGAGATACGCTAAAGATTGTGATTTTTTTGGTGGTATGGACTCTTTAGCTGTAGGCGTTTTTCCCTTATGTCCCTTTTCTGACAAAAGCACAGGTCCTCCTAAGTTGAGTAACTAAGGTAACAACTGAACTCATATAAAGTGTGTTGTCTCAAATGCATAGTTGTGTTAGTGGGATTTGTGGATGTGTCACTAGTCCCTGAAGGGAGGCATTTTGGTGTGGCAGAATCATTAGGTCCTGCCAGGAGTCTAGCATATACTTCTCAGCCAAACAGTTCATCATTCTTCTGTCAAATGTGTTGACCCATTAATGATGGTATATCTAGCATTCCTCGCCACCAAGGAGTCTGCCACAAAAAGACAACAGTGCAATGTCCATTGGCCTGCATCTCTTCATTATCCCTGGACCATTTAACAAAAGTAAGAAAGACATTGAGACAAGACTTGCAGTGGCAATGATTTTTTTTTCACAGGTAACAAGTTGTCAGCCTATTCTTTTCTTTCTTCTCTCCCCCCCACCCCCGTGCTATGATGATGGTTACTTTAAAGTGATATGGGAGAGGTACATGCTCGTGTGTTGCTGGTTCCTGAAAAGCCAGAAAATAATTGTGACCTGCCATGGATGTTGTAAGCAGTGGCTCTATTTGGCTTTCCCATAATGTTCATTGTATGTCGACACAAAGTGACAAATGAACATTATGGAAAAAATTTAATAGGTCACTTTAGATGGAAATAATTCTTATTTCATTTATCCTCATGCTTCCTACTTGAATTCACTTTAGATGGGTGAATCTACAAGTCTGAATTATTGGTAAACTCTGTTAAACAAGGAAATACAATTTATTTCATTGAACAATTTATTTTATTGAAAGATTTGAAGCCTAGACTGTTCACATTTATTGAAAGTAATATTTATTTTGGTTACATATTGCTTTTCTTGTGGTCTTATTTATGATGACAATATCTCTGTGTGAGATATTTGGGTTGAAGATTTATCATATTACAGCTCACTGGTTTGCTGGTGTTTTTTCTTTTGTAACTTGGTACTTTTCTAAAGTCTTTAGTCCATATATATATATATGCTAAGTGTGGTACATTAAACAAGATTCTCTGTAACTTGTAACAGGATTCAATCTCCTGGAGCATTGTTTCACCAAGGGTAATCTGAGTTTCTGATGTGTTAACTGGTTTTATCCTGAGTAATCTGAGTTTCTGATGTGTTAACTGGTTTTATTCTGGGTAATCTGAGTTTCTGATGTGTTAACTGGTTTTATCCTGAGTAATCTGAGTTTCTGATGTGTTAACTGGTTTTATCCTGAGTAATCTGAGCTTCTGATATGTTAGCTTGTTTCACCTAGCATAATCTGACTTTATGATTTGTTAGCTTGTTTCACCGAGGGTAATCTAAGTTTCTGATGTGCTAACTGGTTTTATCCTGGGTAATCTGCCTTTCTGATATGTTAACTGGTTTTTTATCCTGGGTAATCTGAGTTTCTGATCGTTTGTTTCACCTAGGATAATCTGAGTTTCTGATCGTTTGTTTCACCTAGGATAATCTGAGTTTCTGATGTGTTAACTGGTTTTATCCTGGGTAATCTGAGTTTCTGATCGTTTGTTTCACCTAGGATAATCTAAGTTTCTGATGTGTTAACTGGTTTTATCCTGGGTAATCTGAGTTTCTGATATGTTAGCTTGTTTCACCTAGCATAATCTGAGTTTCTGATATGTTAGCTTGTTTCACCTAGCATAATCTGAGTTTCTGATATGTTAGCTTGTTTCACCTAGCATAATCTGAGTTTCTGATATGTTAGCTTGTTTCACCTAGCATAATCTGAGTTTCTGATATGTTAGCTTGTTTCACCTAGCATAATCTGAGTTTCTGATATGTTAGCTTGTTTCACCTAGGATAATCTGACTTTCTGATATGTTAGGTCATTTGGATCACAATAAATAGAGCGCCTGTATTATTTTGCGCAATTTCATACCCAGAAAACTCTCTCAGCATTGTGTAATTCTTTGATAGAAGGCCTCCTACTTAGAAGGGTTAGAAACATAATTGTATTGTTGCTGTGCTTCCACAAGAAGAAAACCTCACTATATGTGCGTGTCATCTACTATGGGTTTACTGCTGCGTAGTGGTTGAACTGACGAGCAATAGGTGATACCTTCCGCATGCTGACTTATGCTATCTATGTTCCTTCAGCGCCAAATACAGTGCATAGGGCAGAAACCAGAGCTCTTCAGTTAAAGGAATGTGAGGCTACTGTGTGTAATTCTTGCATGTTGTTGAGACCCATAGTCATACTCTCTTTGATGTGCTTGTTCTTCGAAGAGTGTCTCTCTTGGTCTTTTCTTTTTCCACCTGGTAACAATTTTAAAGCTTCTAGTGGCAGTCTGTTTTTATTTGTTCTAAGTGCATCCAACATAAGTTCATTATTTTCTTCTCATTGTTGTAGAAACATTGCTGTTTGGTTGTCTTTTCTTACTTGCTTGTTTGACTTTAATTCTTCCCAACCAATATTCAGTAGTTTCTTACGACATTTATTTTCAAATGAATTTAATTTCTTCTCCTGTGCTTTTGCTTTCTCCAACTTTTGCAACCATGTGTTAATGTGGATTTTACATTGGGGTTGAATAGTTGTAGTTTGGTATATTTACTTATTGTTTTTTATTTCCGGATGTTTGTTAGGTGGTTAAACGCATTTGATGCCATTGCAATTCATCTATGTTAGCCCAGATAAAATTTAATGAGAGAGAATATATATGTTTATGACAATTATACTGACAATTGATAAACAGGATTTTTACACCAACTCTGTGTTACCAATATCAGACATGGCCCTTGACAGAAACACGAGGGAAAAATGATCATAGTGTGTGAAGTGAGATATTTAAGGAAAGCTATTAAAGTCACCAGAAGAGATTGGCAGAGAATTTTAACGTATCAGGAAATAAATAAAGACAACGTTGAGAGACAGTAAACCAGGTGGTTTGGCCACATTCTATCTATCTATTCACTAAACCCTTTAATGCCTTTCAGCATCAGGGATAGAAGAGTTATCTGGAGATGGCCCTCGTGTGTGCTGAGTATATTGTGGAATTTGTCTCCACTTTTATTTCAGTGGGCCATCGTTTTCGAGGTCAGCCTCTAGGTCTGCCTTTGCTGTCTGGTGGTAGTCTGCTGATGTGTGCAAACCATTTGATCTGTTGGCTCTTAATATACTCCAAGATTGGGGCAGTGCCAGTTCTTTGTCTAATGTCCTCATTTCACAGTCTGTTTTGTAGCAATATTCCTAGATTCTTCGTAAGTATGCCATTTCAATTGTCACTAATTTACATTTGTCTTGTGCTGTTGTTGTCCTTGTTTGGCTTTGGTAGCACAGCATTGGCATAATAATCATTTTGAATAGTGTTATTTTGGTGTTTAAATCTACATTTTTGTTTCTGACGATTGGTGTCATTTGCCCTAGGGCTTGGTATGCATCTTTTGTGTATTTCTTTACTGCTCTTGCTGTCTGTTGTTATATTGCTTCCTAGATATGTGAATTCTGTGACTTGTTTTAAGTTTGTTGTTTCTAATACATATATTCGTCTTCTTTCGTTCACTAATAATGTCTATATATGCAGTGTTGTTTCTTGTATAAATTGGACAGTGTTTTCCATTTCTTGTTTTGTACCATAAAGTTTAACATTCATCTGTGTATCAGAAGGCCAGTATGTGCATCTTAATATGTCATAGTTTGCACATTCTTGAAGGATATGTTTTGAAGTCTAGTTGGCTTATCCACAAATACACTTTGCTGTTGTGCCAATTTAAAATTTTGTATACATATGGCGTCTATTGTATCCAGTTCTGAGTCGAAATATGATGACCTGTTATTTATATATATATATATATATATATATATATATATATATATATTGGTGTTTCTTTCTATTCATCCTATCTTCATTACTTTGGTCTTTTCTATGTTTATTTTCATGTTAAAGGTTTGCCATATTTGATGTAGCCTGTCTATTTGTCTTTGTAGTTGCTCTTCTGATGATGCTTCTAGTACTGGTCATATGCAAATAGCAATTCGTTTAAGTTATCCTCCAGATTGTTTTCTTCCAATGTCTTTGCTACTTTGCAGATGTGATCTATGTATGTTATAAACAATAGGGGAGATAGTACACATCCCTGTCTCACTCCCGAGTGAATTTGAAAATAATTGGATGTGTCAGGGCTCATTCTTACTGCGTGTTGACTATTGGCGTATATGCTCTGACATAGGCATATCAGATGTTGTGGAACTCCATATGTCTGTAATGTTATCCATAATTGTGCTCTATCCACTCTGTCAAAGCTTTCTTTTGGTCAACGAAAGCCAAATATACATCTTGGTTATGTTCCGTCGCTGTTTCTGCAAGTTGTTTGAGGGCAAAGATTGTATATGTACAGCTTTTATTTTTTTGAAAGCCCATTTGCGTGTTAGGCCACATTATGAGAATGAAATAAATGCAGCCAGTCCTTCGTGCATGCAACAAGAGATCAGGCTACAAGGCATGAGTAGGACCAAGAACTAGATGGGTGAAGACAAAGAAATCTTAACGAGACACGGGTTGACCATGGCCAAAGACAGAAAATTCCAACTACTTCCTTTTTCTCTTCCCCCTCCCCAATGATACAAGTGGAAATTACAATAGATAGATAAACATTTGGTTATATACGTGTATGTGTATATTCTAGTAGTAGCTGTAAGCTTATAATGATCCCTCATTAGACATTTACTTTCAGCAGAATTCAAGTCACTTTGGTTAGATCAGGGAGTATGTGAATTATGAATACTTGCACTAGGTATTTTTTGTATAAATTGTTCACCTTTAAATTATCTTTGTAAATACAATTCTCCTACTGGATAGTTCAACTTTATTATTTTCAAAATATTGTTCAATATTTGAAGTTTTCTACTGTTAAAAATCAACATCTAGAATATGTACCAGACATAATTTAACTTGCATTTTGCCAACCATTTCAAAACTTGAACACAATCTGTAGCTTGCATGACAAGTTTCTCCTGTATCACACATTCACACAGCAGTCACTCATCATATTTGTATTTACTATTATTATTATTATTATTGTCAATATTATTATGAATATCACTGAAGTTGGTTTTTTAGTAAATTTGCTTGGCTTTCTGGTCTCAGGCAAAATAAACATTGTGAATAAAATTTAAATTTAAATCTTTGATCAAAATGTTATTACATATTTCTGTTTGTATGTCTGTATTTCTGTTTGGATGTCTTATCTGTAAACTGTTACGGTTGTAGGGGTACCACATTGGATACATCAACATACAGAGTCCTCCAGTGATTTCTATCTTAAATGGTGCGGACGAATGAGGACAAATCTTGTCCTGTCCAGTCCTTGATGCCTGTCCTTGCTTTTATTTGTCATGATCTGCTTCTTCCACCTTCAGCAATTCCCTGCAGTGCTAATTTGACAGGAATCATGCCGGCATGCATGTAATACACCTATGTCTGTTTGGATGTCTATATGTATATTTGGATGTCTATATCTATATTCTGATGTTTATTTCTGTTTGAATGTCTGTATCTATATTTGGATGTCTATATCTATATTCTGATGTTTATTTCTGTTTGAATGTCTGTATCTATATTTGGATGTCTACATCTATATTCTGATGTTTATTTCTGTTTAAATGTCTGTATCTATATTTGGATGTCTATATCTATATTCTGATGTTTATTTCTGTTTAAATGTCTGTATCTATATTTGGATGTCTATATCTATATTCTGATGTTTATTTCTGTTTGAATGTCTGTATCTATATTTGGATGTCTATATCTATATTCTGATGTTTATTTCTGTTTGAATGTCTGTATCTATATTTGGATGTCTACATCTATATTCTGATGTTTATTTCTGTTTGAATGTCTGTATCTATATTTGGATGTCTATATCTATATTCTGATGTTTATTTCTGTTTGAATGTCTGTATCTATATTTGGATGTCTATATCTATATTCTGATGTTTATTTCTGTTTGAATGTCTGTATCTATATTTGGATGTCTATATCTATATTCTGATGTTTATTTCTGTTTGAATGTCTGTATCTATATTTGGATGTCTATATCTATATTCTGATGTTTATTTCTGTTTGAATGTCTGTATCTATATTTGGATGTCTATATCTATATTCTGATGTTTATTTCTGTTTGAATGTCTGTATCTATATTTGGATGTCTATATCTATATTCTGATGTTTATTTCTGTTTGAATGTCTGTATCTATATTTGGATGTCTATATCTATATTCTGATGTTTATTTCTGTTTGAATGTCTGTATCTATATTTGGATGTCTATATCTATATTCTGATGTTTATTTCTGTTTGAATGTCTGTATCTATATTTGGATGTCTACATCTATATTCTGATGTTTATTTCTGTTTGAATGTCTGTATCTATATTTGGATGTCTATATCTATATTCTGATGTTTATTTCTGTTTGAATGTCTGTATCTATATTTGGATGTCTATATCTATATTCTGATGTTTATTTCTGTTTGAATGTCTGTATCTATATTTGGATGTCTATATCTATATTCTGATGTTTATTTCTGTTTGAATGTCTGTATCTATATTTGGATGTTTGAATTTCTATTTGGACAGATGTGTGTGATGACCAAGGAAACACAAACAAAACAAAACAAAAAAAGATGAAATAATCTCTTTATACAGCTCTTAAATAGCTAGTGACAGCCAAGTACCTTTCTAACGTCAACGCAGGTTCTTCTCAGTTGAGTAAATAAGGCGACACCCGGACGCATACGGTTGTCTTCTTCTTCAGCGTTCATTCTCAGACTCCCAATGGCCCGATACATCCGTCTTCAGTGTGATACGGTTGTCTAAAAGGCGTGGTTTTGTAAGGGGAGTGTTAATTGATGTATATTTAGTCCCTGAAGGGAGACACTCAATTATCCCTGGATTACCACATTCTGCCAGAAGCACAAGACACACTTCTGGACCAAAATTTTCGTTGATTTTCCGTTCGATTTGTTGACATATCTGCAGTAATGGAACAGTTGGCATTCCAAGTCACCTAGTAGTCTGCCACAAAAGACAATGGTGTAATGTCCGCTGGCCTGCATTTTTCCGTCATCCATGATGATGATGATGTTCCTCCTTCGCAAGCGAAGATGAGCATGGCATGAAAAAACATTAAATGCGATGGGGAAAAAAAATATATCTATATATAATAATAAAAATTGGCAATTAACTAATTTAGTTTGTGAGTTTGTAGATGCCCGATGATTCCGATTCGTGCATGGAAAGTTCTATTGCAGTGCATGCAGGAGTGCTGAAGGTTCGGGGTAGGAGAATTTATGGATTTATCCTTCCGCTTCTTGCGCTTGTGGATTGCCTGCAGTGTTCTTTCTTTTTCAAATTTTGTGATGTTCATGGAGAAACTAGAGTCTTGGTACCATCATGGAGAAACTAGACAAGAGTCTTGGTACCATCTAGGATAAACTAGACAAGAGTCTTGGTACCATCAAGGATAAACTAGACAAGAGTCTTGGTACCATCAAGGATAAACTAGACAAGAGTATTAGTACCATCAAGGATAAACTAGACATGTATTGGTACAATCAAGGATAAACTAGACAATTCTTGGTACCATCAAGGATAAACTAGACAAGAGTCTTGGTACCATAAAAGGAGAAACTAGGCAAGAGTCTTGGTACCATCAAGGATAAACTAGACAAGAGTCTTGGTACCATCAAGGAGAAACAAGACATGTCTTGGTACCATCAAGGATAAACTAGACAAGTCTTGGTACCATCATGGAGAAACTAGACAAGTCTTGGTACCATCATGGAGAAACTAGACAAGTCTTGGCACCATCAATGAGAAACTAGACAAGTCTTGGTACCATTAATGAGAAACTAGACAAGTCTTGGTACCATTAATGAGAAACTAGACAAGTCTTGGCACCATCAATGAGAAACTAGACAAGTCTTGGTACCATTAATGAGAAACTAGACAAGTCTTGGTACCATTAATGAGAAACTAGACAAGTCTTGGCACCATCAATGAGAAACTAGACAAGTCTTGGTACCATTAATGAGAAACTAGACAAGTCTTGGTACCATTAATGAGAAACTAGACATGTCTTGGTACCATCAATGAGAAACAGTTATTACTTGAATGTATTATGTGAAGAACAATCAAGAATGGAATTGGTTTCACCATAAGAATAACAGATGCATCAACTACATACACATTCACAATGCTATAGTACATGAGGAAAGGAAAGTTAGTGTGTGAGGAAAGAAATGTTAGTGTGCAAATTTAAATACATTTTTAACCAAAAAATGCAATGTTTGTTTTCTGTTTATCTGTTTATACACTATGTAGGTATTTTTTATTCTGTTCATTCTCAAACTCCCATGGGTATCTCTTATAGTAGAACAGTGATCCTACAAGATTTCCAACAGAATGTAGTTCACACAACGGAAATGTGTTGTGTTGCCATTATTTTGCACCAATGTCCTGACACCTTTGGCTTTGGTAACTAATACATTCAATTTTTTTACCACATCTGCTGAACAGTGTACGTCTGTGATTATATTGATAGTATAATCGACCAGCGATACAAGAGAATATTGCTGAAATGACTAATGTCTGCTTCACAACAAGGTAATCCAAACTATATTATGGATCTGAAACATGGACAACCTACAAAAGACATGAGAGGAGACTAAACACATTTCAGCTAAGATGTATCAGCAAAATCTTACATTAAATGGCACAATAAAATCATCAATATATAACTTTTACGCCACACTCAGCTACCATCTGTCATGGAAACACTTAATAAAAATAGATTGCGAGGGCTGGACCATGTCCACAGAATGCCAAATTGTTGAATTCCACAATAATTACTATTCAGGGAAGCTTCTGAAGGCCTGTGGTAGTCCCATGCTGAGGTACAAAGACATTTGTAAGTCCTCAATGAAAGATTTCTTCAAAATCTGGCAAACATGGCCAAAACTTGAGCTGTCTGGAGGCACAATCTGTGTGCTGGCTGGGGCGATGTTGTTTAGGAACAATATAATAAAAGATATGGAAGATGAAAACAAACATCTTCTGTTGCTTTAACAACATGATCGCTTAGAAAGTCTTCCATTACTGAGAGAAAAGGCTCATTGGCTTGCTTTTTGTTTGTTTTCTTAATGATCGTCTGCAAGATGCAAAAAGCCATTCAGTAAATTCTAAATATTACAGAAAGTTATGCTATATTTTTATAAAGAAAATTAACTGCTTATAATTACAGTGATTCAATGCTGGAGCAAAGACGAATAATACTACAATCTGCCATGTATGCTATGAGAGGAAACTAAGAAGATGTAGGGTTTATTATAGTGGAATCCCCTTATAACAACTTGGTCCAGACCAGCAAAATATGTATGTAATAACAGAAATTTATCATGTACAATAAAGAAAAAATATAATTGGGGATTTTAATGTGTTGCTATATAGGGAAATGTGCTATAAGAGGATTCTCTATAGAGGAATTCCACTATACCAATCCTCATGATTTTTTTCTGCAATGACTTCTGGGAAGAAATCATGCCTGAACTTCTAGTAGGGAATCAACCCTTTTTACCTAACAGTTTGTCTCAAAAATGCAGGATGGTCACAGCAAAGACCTTTCTAAAGTAAAAGACTTCCCAGATCCTAGCATTTCTCCCTACAGTTACATTTAACCAGTCATCTTGGACTTGCTTCCTACTGCTACATTTATCCAGTCATCTTGGACTTGCTCCCTACAGTTACATTTAACCAGTCATCTTGGACTTGCTCCCTACAGTTACATTTAACCAGTCATCTTGGACTTGCTCCCTACAGTTACATTTAACCAGTCATCTTGGACTTGCTCCCTACAGTTACATTTAACCAGTCATCTTGGACTTGCTTCCTACAGTTACATTTAACCAGTCATCGTGGACTTGCTCCCTACAGTTACATTTAACCAGTCATCTTGGACTTGCTCCCTACAGTTACATTTATCCAGTCATCTTGGACTTGCTCCCTACAGTTACATTTAACCAGTCATCTTGGACTTGCTCCCTACAGTTACATTTAACCAGTCATCTTGGACTTGCTCCCTACAGTTACATTTAACCAGTCATCTTGGACTTGCTCCCTACAGTTACATTTATCCAGTCATCTTGGACTTGCTCCCTACAGTTACATTTAACCAGTCATCTTGGACTTGCTCCCTACAGTTACATTTAACCAGTCATCTGGGACTTTGCTAAACCTATTTTAAAAAACAGTAACAATCTTTCAAAAATTATGATGCCCCCCCCCCAATGTAAACATAAAGGGGCCCTACATTTTTTATAGGTCTATTCAAAAATTGACTTATTCCATAAATGAAAACTAATTATAACTTGTTCAGGACACAAGACTTAGGTTCTAGGAAGAAAGCACTAGAAAATTATTAGAAGGAAAAAAAACCAGTCAAGTAGGCTAAATTTTCAAAACATATAATAGACAACTAAATCTCAAGTACACAATTTTTTTTTCGTAGTGTCCCCCTAAACAATGAAATCCCCCCCCTTTCCACCTGTGGAGCGTGTGCCACAACAACAGGTTATAAGCTTATAGTATGGTGTGATAGCAGGGAAAGGAACATGAGGTAAATGGGGACTGTTGCTGACCTTTCATGCGAAGACGGCACCTCGTCTGAAATGAATAGCCTATTTTAATGTTAAACTTCTGTCATGTTTACGGGGAAATGTCACTTTCTTTTTTTTTTAAAGTACGTGCCAACCCTGATTAAGAATCTCGAATAAATAGGTCAGACTTAGGCCTGTTCAATCGTCTCATTTTACCCTCACGGTAAACCCCCACCAACACAAAAAAACAACAATCAGAAATACAGGAATACTCAGAAACGTGTAATAACGATGTACACAGGAGACACATTCACGTGACATTTACAGTGCATGAATAAATGTCTCCTTAGTTGATTGGTCGATAAGGGATTGAAACCTTTTGGTTAAGGTATGTTGATATCATGGACTACCAGAAAAACTAACGTGGAAGTGTTGAAAGAGTCAAATGCGAAACGGACTTTAATCAATAATATAAGAAAAAGACAATCTTCATATTTTTGGCCACTTCATGAGACAAGGAGGTTTGGAGAACATAGTCACAACAGGCAAGATTGAAGGTAACAGAGACAGAGAGCGACAATGTAAGAAAACATTAGACAGTTTGATAACCAGGCATGGCAGGGAAACAACAGCGAACATAATACTGGAGACAGAGAGCCGTGGAGAGCCATGATCGCCTACGCCAGCCGGCATGGCACCTGAAGATGATATCGTTTTAGCAGAAATAGGCTTCAATTTCTAGCAAGTGTACTTGCGTTACAGGAAACACACACATCGTTAGGCTGCTTGTTGTTTGTTGAAGGCTCCACTGACTTTGTGAACTGTTCTTCCACGTGATCTGATTGTAAAAAAAAATTCTAACCACTGATTGTGGATTATTTTGATCGTCTGTGTCTCACAACATCCATGTCATGAAAATGTTGAGAGATGAAATCCGTGAACACAACATTCATTCACATTCATATGTTTATCAATGAACTCTCTAGTGATTGCAAAGATAGTCTTGAAAAGATAATCCATTCTTCACCAAGATCAATGCCTTCTAGTGTAAACATCTTTTCAACTTCTTGTTTCATCTTCTGTATCCATTCTCAAGCTCCTGCAGATCAGCAGGGTATAGTCCAGATAAAAGTTGTGCCATAATTGACAGCTTAACTGACAAATCGAACTTCAGCATAGCCCCTAGGTCAATTTGACACTGTGGGGTGAGACCAGTGTTATAAATATGTTATAAAGTAGGGGGAGGGGGGAGGAGTAATTCCCTTAAAAAAAGTCATTCGTGTTTTTTCGTGTATTCTTCTTCATGTGAATTATGTTCCTTTTGTGAAAATATGGGGGGGGGGGGGGGGGTTTACCCGCATTTTGGCCACATTTCTGATACTAAAAGGCATAGACCTATTCTGATTTGCTAAATGACGGAAAGTTGAATATCTCAACCCTACAACCTCCTTATCTGCGGGCATTTATGGGACAACAAACTCCACCTTAAATTCCTCTTAGTTGCTGCTTACGATATGCTTGACAGGTAACAGTTTAGCTCCCCATGCTCCCCTTTCAGACCCGCCAACCAAGGACGATTTCTATTGGAAATTAAGTTTATATAACTATCACTACCTTCAGATTTTTATTTACTAGAAACAGATTATTGAAGAGATTCTTTCTTTTTAATTATATCAAAGAACACGGATCAGCTGTGTTGGAAATTTTATTTATTGGATGATCTCCGTGACAGAAGACACATGGCAATCACATAATACTGTGAATTAGTTAATACGTCTACAGAAAATACCATATGACCACTGATCTATGTATAAATAAATCAAAGTCTTCACGCTCGACCGCATTTAATGGTTACCAAGCGTGTTTATTCACTTAAACGAAGCGAGACCAAGTGCGTTGATTTGAACACGTAACACATTCGTTGTATTTGTAAACTGTTATAGAAACTGGGACATAGGCAAAACAGGGGAGATATAAGTCAGTGTTATAAAACCAAGACAATCTCGGTGAGACCTGGACACATCTTTGCACTCTAATACATACAATTACAATACATATGTGCCATTAACATAAACAAATGTATATTTACGCAATTTTAGTAAGCAATGTATCAAGTCAAAATAATTTGAGTTTACATTTTTTTTAAATTTCAGTTGACACAGGTGGATGTCGTTATATTGTGAAATTGCGTTATTGTTGAAAGTAAATTTTCTCTCTAACATTTTAAAACATCAAAGCGTTTTAAAACTCACAAATTGCAATCCCATTTTTTTTCTCGTGAATACTAAATTTATTTTCTTTTGTTAACGAAATTATAATTATATAATTAAGATCTTTTAAATTCAGAACTATGGCCATTAAAAACTGTAAGACTATATTATTACTTTGTATCAAAATAGTTTATTCTTTCCAATAAATAACAGT
This sequence comes from Meghimatium bilineatum, assembly GCA_034231615.1. NCBI lineage: Eukaryota > Metazoa > Mollusca > Gastropoda > Stylommatophora > Philomycidae > Meghimatium > Meghimatium bilineatum. The sequence goes on from CM067306.1 coordinate 52,163,314, forward strand.
ATCCAAATGTTAAATCAAAAATACGTTTAAGTGTAAGGGAGGTAACCGTGTAAATACATATAATACTAAAATTTATATAATTTCATGACAAAAAAGTCGAGTGAAGCACTTTCTAAGCAGCTCTCCTATACCCCCGTAATCCTCTCTCGAGGCGGTATGACATAGCAGACGCCGACATCGAAAGCCACTCGGACGCTAAGTATAGCTCACCACTTAGCTGAGCACGTTTATGCTGTTAACATTCCGTACGACCGAAAACTTCACCCCGGTGACTTCGTCCTGTCTTAACATGTCATATGGGGAGGAACCAGCCTAGATCCCAAGCGGTACTGTGACGAGCGAGCTGACTCGACACTGGCTGAACCTTGACCCCGCGGTGGAGTCTAAGACATGTGAACGGACTACTGACACTAGTTCCCATACAAAGTCAAGAGCCAACTTTTGTATGTAAAGTTCCGCGGGGAACTTGAACCTTGTACGGACATTATCCCTTAACATCCAAAAGCTTATGTGCCACACTTTTGTTCACCATGTCAACAGTTAGGGAAGAATGTCGTGCATATTGCTTTCAAAAAAACGTTTTTATAAATAGTAGAACGGGGAAGAGTTACATAAAATCACTCAAGATAAATGAGAGTTGTTTATTTAAATTATATTACCACGTGATCAGATCAAAATATTTGTGTTCTTATGATTTATTAATATATTTGCACATATTAATACATTTCACACGTATTACATCCCCTTAACTGATAGTATCTGCGGGGTTACGACCCTTAATGAATAATGGAAATGTCCACTCTCTATAACCCTGCTATCCTTGACAGAGCCTCAAAATATATTTCACAAAATTATTTTTCCATACAGAGCCTCAGTTTTTATCCCATTGTTCCATTGCAATCGCATTTTTATCTTCTTAAAACTTCAAGTACAAAAAGATCCATGTTTTTATGTTATGAGTTTAATTCAAGTACAATTAGTTTTCGCAAAAACAAAACACATGACATTTGTTTGGACAATCATTCAATCATGACTATTACATTTTTGTTTGTAAATGTGTTGGCAGATGTCATTTGCTAGGTCATTTCGACTTACTGTACCGTGTCTCTCGTCAAATACAGTCACGTGAACTCATTCTTCTAAATGACTTTACTTGACGTTGATTTGTCATTGGCTGTCGATACAATGTATACAAAAGTGACCAATGAAAATCACTGTAATGGTTAAATAATGTGACTTCAGATGGATTATTTTCAAATAGTCCACACAACTAATTGAGAGACACGATTATACAGTGTAGTAAACAATGTGTAGTGGGGCATTTTTGATACCACACCGGTATATTCCGGTCATTTCTATTTGTACTGTGTCGTTCAGCAGACAGGGGTTACATGCGATATGTTGCATTCTTTATTTTTATAATAACTAATGAAACCAGTATTCTGATTTTCACACTTTTCTTTTATTAATATATGATCTGCAAGTTGATTGGGAAAATTAGCAGTATATTGCCCTGAATGATTGATGCACAAAATAACCATCTTTTAATACGTATTGTGTTTAGGCAAGTGCTACCAACTCATTCTGTCAAAAGCACTAGACAACACACATTGTTTTTAAAAAGTCACACACCATTAGTTGTTTTTTTTTAAAAGCCTCGAGAGGGGAACAAAGAATAGCAATACTGTTTGCCTTCCATGTACATTTTAAGAAGCGACTAAGGAGGTTATATGGTGGAGTTGGCTGTCCCATCCTATATAAGGTCAAAATGATTCAGTGCCATTCTAAAGTCGGATGTGTTAGGTCAAAAGCGAAGATCTCGCATCAATGTTGTGAACCATGACAAAACGCATTATGAACTACATCCTGCTAATCTGCAGGAGTTTGAGAAAAAACGCATAAACTCAATTGTCCAGAGTGAGAACTAAGATGGAAAGCATCTATGTCTTGTTGACCAGATCTCAATGTCCTTTTTATCTCCTGTTACCAGGATTGATCACATCGTCCGTAATGTCACTCCCTTAATACCCACTTGTGCTTCACTTCTTTCTCTCCCACTTTCATCATCCCTTGCCTCCCATTTCGTCATATGTGTGTTTCTATTTATTGCTAGTCAGCTATCGTTTGTCCTGATGATGGTTTCTTATTCTTCTTCTTCTTCTTCAGCGTACATTCTCAAACTCCTGCTGAATTCTCTTGTAACAGGACATGTCCTACTAGATTTCCAGCAGAATGTAGTCCAGAGAATGGAAATGCGTTGTGTCACCGTTTTATTTGCGCCAATGGCCCGACACATCCGTCTTCGGCAGGTTTCTTATTCAAAACGTCGTATGTCTTTGCGTCTATTCGCTAGTATATCGTGTGTATACATATTGACAACATTTGTATCTAAATCCGTTTTTCCCTATATTGCACTGTGTTGCCCCAGCCCTCGTATTTCCAGCCGATGTGTTATTCCAAGCACTAGAGATTAATTCCTATAGACCAGAAAAAAGCTTGTCATATTTTCTCAAGGATTATTATTAGCGTATATCTTATGTGTCGCATAATTCTTTTCTCCTTCTTCCTCGTTTTCCTACAGGTCAGATGCTGATATGGATTCCATCAAAGAACTGTTCTGTAGTTAGCAGCTCCAGTGCAGTAGTTAGACAGTGCAGTAGTGCTTTCCGCCAGAGCTGTTTCGGATAGCCATCGATTACCCCTTGTGCTGTGATATAGTGGGCAGTTTTGTAAAAGAATAGAAGTATTCAGAAACATATTTTTGTGTCGCAGATCTGGAAGAATCTGCGCCATAGTTTCATTTTTTGGTGCAATTACCCCCCTCCCTTCAAATATATAGCCCCAAACGTGGACCTAATTACATTTTGAGAACCACTGATCTTTATCTACTTCTTCTTTTTATGCGTTCGTCCTCTAGCTCCTGTATGTTATCAGGATGTAATCCGGAGAATGGAATGTGGTATGTCATCATGGTTGCGATATCTGCGCCTTTCGATCCGACACACCCAAATTCAGCATGACTTCTGGATAACATGATTCTCTATTGAATAGGAGAGCCAACTCAACCACCCAAAACCTTCTTAGTCACATTTTACGATGTGCATGATAGGCAACAATAACAGTACCACTAACTTTGCTTGATTTTCCACACCACATTGGCACCACTGATTTAAATCACATTGCACAGTCCACACCACGCATTGTTTGTGTTTTGGTTTTTCTTACTAGTCCTAATGTTGACATCTCAAGAGCAATCTTATTTTCGTGAACTGTGCTCACGAGATAGAAATAGGGCTCTGTTTACTGGAAGAAAACTTGACTATTGTGTCTTAGATAGTCACACTGACTAAACATAATGCTTCATTAATAAAATATAATTTAGTCACAGTAAACAGAGAACTTCCCACTTTATAGAAGGTGGTTTTCAATTTATAGAAGGTGGTTTTACGTTTGCAATGAAAGGGAGATAATATGTACAGTTGTCAACAGATTTGTTTTAATTAATTATCGTGTCAAAACAAAGTTCAAAAATCTACTCCTGATGTACTTTCACTTTAAATTTGCATTTACCAATTAGTGTTTTCTTCTTTTTAATTGTATGCATCTGTATAAAATATTTTAACAAATTATTGTTTCCTATATACAAAAACGAGAAATTTGGATGAGATCCCCTTGTTCTATCAATTTAAAAAAATCATATGGTTACTGTTTCATTGTTACAGTTACTCTTACTGTAATTACTCTTACTCATTGGAGCACGTGCCATCTATGTTAAAATGGTGCCAAGATACTTGACTTTATCCCTATGATTTAATGCTGAATAATAGATAGTAATGATGTGTTTTGGCGGTGTGTATTTCTTGAAACAGCCATTACTTCTGGTTTCTTCTGGTTTAGACTGAGAGCTTTGTTTTCACTTTTTTTACTACCATGTATAACAATTTTTAAACTTCTTGTTCTCTCCCTGTAATCAGAACTGTATCGCCAGCATATCTTAGATTATTCAGATTTTGTAACCTCCAACTGCTATTCCTAGCATGCTTTCTACGTCTCACATAATATCATCTGTATACAAAAGAAAAGATCTGGTGACATTACACATTCTTGTCTGATTCCCATCTCTATCTTTTGACATTCTCCTACATTACCGTAAACCCTCGACACAGCTGTTTGTTTCCAATACATGTTTCTTACTATCTTTAGATCTTTTCCATCAACATAGCTGTCATCTTATTTTTACATAGTCATATGTAGTAGAATTTATATGCGTATTCTTATACAACTTCTGATTTATGAAACAACAGAGAATGAACAACGTAAAAACAAACTCAATAAACTGCTTTTCGCTGACGATAAAAACATCATGTATGATGAAGAAAAACTGCAAACTCACATCAACTCACTATCACTAATATGCAATAAATATAACAAGCGGATCAATAGACAAAAGGCAGAAACTATGCAAATAACGAGATCAACAGAGCATTTAAACATTCAAATAGAGAACACAAAAATAATACAAGTCAAAGAGTTCAAGTACCTACGAAGTATCTTCACAGAAGACGGACGAGTCAATTAAGAGATAGAAACAAAATGTCAAAATGCAAATATTGTGATATACCAGATGTCACTTTTGCTAAAGCACCCACAAAACAACATGGAAGTAAAGAAACACATAAGTAAACGCGTCTTTGTGTCAACATTATGCTACCAATGTCAGACTTGATAACTAACACCTACACATAAGTAAGATCATCTTTGTGCCAACACTATGCTACCAATGCCAGACTTGGCAACTAACACCTACACATAAGTAAGATCATCTGTGTGCAAACACTATGCTACCAATGCCAGACTTGGCAACTAACACCTACACATAAGTAAGATCATCTGTGTGCAAACACTATGCTACCAATGTCAGACTTGGCAACTAACACCTACACATAAGTAAGATCATCTTTGTGCAAACACTATGCTACCAATGTCAGACTTGGCAACTAACACCTACACATAAGAGAAAGATCGAAACTTGTGAAATGTCTAAGTTAGGCTATTTGAGTCACCAGATTCGACAAGGTGCGCAATTAGAACATCAGACGGATACTAAATATAACATCGTGCATCAAGTATATAGAGAAACAACAGATAAAATTGTTTTACGTCTTATGAGGATGAACGGTCCCATAAGAGCTTATAACAAGATTTAAATAATGATACAAAGCCAAGGGCAGACCTAGGAAAAGATAGACAACATCAAGACCATCCTGAATAAACATGACTGCACTACAACCATAGCAACACACCTGGCTCTGGAACACAGACTATCTCTTCTGTACAAACCTCTACGCTCAGCGGCAAGTGTGGACGTTATGACAGACAATTCTTATAAAAACGTCCGTATTAGTAATAATTACGTAAATTTAAACCCCCTCCCTCCATTGTCCAAACTATTTTATCTGTTGTTTCTATATATATTCTATGCATGGTGTTTTATCTATTATCTTTCTGATGTTCTCATTGCAAATTTTGGTTGAGTCTGGTAATTCCAATGGCCTTCTTCGGGCATTGCATTTTGCAAGTTTTGATCTTAAATAAATCAAAAATCCTGTACACCATACAACATAACTGCAGAATGTTCACATTGCTCAATAATTACATACATGGGTTTTACATTGTTCACTTTCTCCACCTTGGATTCACTGGACATTTATGGATTTAGAAGTTATTCATCTGACATTGGACTATTCAACAATCTCAAAAACATTAATCTATTGTTTCTTTTGAGCCCTTTGCTTGCTTTTATTGCGGCATTCTTTGCCATAGAAACTTCTACCATTTATTAATTTAACACAGGTGGGAGAGTTGTAAGGAATATAATTTTAACACAGGTGGGAGAGTTGTAAGGAATATAATTTTAACACAGTTGGGAAAGCTGTAAGGAATATAATTTTAACACAGGTGGGAGAGTTGTAAGGAATATAATTTAAACAGCGTGTTGTCTAGTATTATGACGTATAAGGGTTAGTCATGGTCGCTGTAATTTATTGAGTAATAGATGATACGTTTGGGTTTTCTGTAACGTGATACACATGACAAATTATAACTTTCATTTATTACAAAGACAGTAAGTGAGAAAGGGAAGCGTGGATGTTAGAGTGGGAGGTCTATGTCACCATCTTTGTCCTTAGGTGGTATGTAGTCATGTTAAGCACCTGCGATTCAAAGTACACAAATTTAGTAAACTGTAGATTATAGGGACACCATACATATTGTTAGTTTCTTTGCCATTTCTGCAATGATGATGATGTGATGATGTTCGTCCGTCGTGATCGACGATGACCAAAAACTCAACCATAATAATAATAACAATAAATAATAAAGTTAATAGTGCGTTTTTAAATGACTAGCAAGTCCAATGCGCGCACAAAATGTTCTTTTACAGAATTGACAACAATAGAAGGTATCTGTGTGAGGTTGAGATGTTTTTTCTTTTCTACGTGTCCGCTTCTGTCTTGCAGTTTCTTGTCTGAATTCTTCTGCCGCTAGTGCTCCCGTTCTAATGCTGTAACGCCATGCTGTTCTATCCTGAGCGAGGCTCTCCCAAGCGCCTACGTCAATGTTAAGATGTTTCAAGGATGACTTGAGCGTGTCTTTGAAACGCTTTTTCTGTCCACCAGCTTTTCGAAATCCTGCCTTGAGTTCTCCATAATATATTTGTTTTGGCAAACGCGAGTTCTCCATACGCACAAGATGGCCTGCCCAGCGTGCCTGCGCCTTCATAAGTATTGTGTGGATGCTTATTGAGGTTTTATATCGTGGTTACTCAACCGATCAGTGTTTAGGCGTTTTTCTATCTTTTGTCCCTGTGGACGTCTTTTTCTTGCAATGGTGAAATTTAGTTTGGATACTATAAGCCGGTGATCAGTCCAGCATTCAGCTCCACACATTGCTTTTGTGACACGAACATCTTTGATGTCCCTTTTTCTGGTTATGATATAGTCTATAAGATGCCACTGCTTGGAGCGTGGATGCATCCAAGAGGTCTTTTTGCGCGTTGGCAAACGAAACATAGTGTTGGTGATAGTGAGTTCGTGCACAGAACATAGCTTTAAAAGAAGGGAACCATTGCTGTTACATTTACCAATCCCATGACGTCCAAGAACACCTTGCCATGTCTGGGAGTCTTTGCCAACTCGGGCATTGAAATCACCCAGGATAATGAGTTTATCAGTTCTCGGTGTACCAGATATAGCGGCATCTAACTCTTCATAGAATTTATCCTTTTCCTCATCAGGATTTGTCATTGTCGGCGCATATGCAGAAAGTAATGTGGCAAAGTTATTTTTGCTCACTTTCAATCGCAACGACATCAAGCGATCGCTAATTCCTCGAGGCAGACCTGGAAGTTTCTGCACCAGAGATGATTTTATAGCAAAACCAACACCTGATTCACGCCTCTCTGTGTTTTTACGTCCTATCCAGAAGAATGTATACCCTCCACCTCTCTCTGTCAACTGACCCTCATCTGCAAACCGCGTTTCACTAAGTGCAACAATATCCAGATTATAACGGGCCAATTCTTTAGCAATTAGTGCTGTTCTTCTTTCTGGTCTGTTTACATCTGAGATATCCGTAAGTGTCCGAACATTCCATGAACCAACTAAGATTGATTCACACTTTGTTCTCTTCATATTTAATTAGTAAAGATAAGTAAATAAATGGGTTGAGAAATGACTAGCGCTGAAGTTGGTTTATAGTGTGGAAGAGTTGCAATACGAAAGTTATGAATATATTTGTGAATATATAGTTTATTCACTGCTTACCGAAATAATCACCCGTCTTCAGTTTTTCTTTTAAAAAATAAAGAAAGTAGGTCTATCTTATGGCGAGGTATGCGCCTTTCAGCCACACAAAAAAGGGGGGGGGTGGGGTTACTGTTACAGATAATCTAGTCACTATGATTCCAATATTAACATTGTGATGACAAAAACGTATTGAATATATAACTCGGTGGTTATGGTTCTGCACCACTCCCTTAAATACATAGGCCTACTCTCTAACACGTAGTGGCTGGATTACAAGAACTCTATTATTATTTTATGGTTAAAAAACTATGATATAACCAAATTGGCGCCCTTGTGTTGCCAGAGGACGGAAGGGGGGGGGTAAACAATTGCGACATTATTACCTGCCAATTATGTTGTAAGAGGCGACTAAGCTTGTCTTGGGCTCGCGTTAGTTGTTTCATCCCCAAAAAAGGTCAAAGTAATAGGATGTGTCAGACGGGAAAGCGCAGATATCGCAGCTAAGATATAAGCTATGACACAATGCACTTCGTTCTCCGGACTACATAATGCTAATATTCAGGAGTGAAAACGAACGCAGAAGAAGAGGAGAGAAATTGGACCATGTCCGCGTTTGAAAAATGCGCGCCTCACCATATGAGTACCTTAAATAAAATTAATTATAATAATACCATAGTTTGTGGTACAAATAAGGGTTAGGTAATAACGAAACATGAGGATGACAAAACAGAGATTTATTACATAAACATATTGTGATCAAAATTATTCCTTGATGACACACACACATAAATCTACGTTTACACAAGGGACTGCTTGACCATCATGTAATAATGAATACATACATATCTGTGTGTGTGTTTGTGTGTGTGTGTGTTCGTCCATCACAAGTGATGATGACCATTTTTACATCCACTTTAGAAAATTCAGTTAGAATTATGACCATGTCTAATAGTTCGTAGATGTCTAATGAGCCCTATACGATCTGTAAATGTTCTTGGGCAGTTCGGACATGGAATGACCACTGTATACGGATTTTGATCTATCCGTGACTTTCTAGCTACTTTCCGTTGTTGGGCTGCAACATTTCTCCTCTTTTCACAAGATGATGCGCTCTTTGTGACTGTAGAGCGCCATATATATATATATATATATATATATATATATATATATATATATATATATATATATATATATATATATATATATATATACACACACACATATAAATACAGTGTTTTTTTCTAGGAAAAAGGTGGGTATACGGCGTTTACAGAAGTGGATGGTCAATACTTCAACATGAATGATGGTCACCACCTCTCCTCCTCCTCCCCCCTCCCCCATATTGCCGTCATACTTTGCACATTGGAAGTATTGAAGAAAAAAAACCAAGCTTACGTATGAAACATTTTGAATAATCAAATAGTTTTCTTATAGTTCTGCTGTCATATTAAAAAACAAGCGGCGGTGTGATTTATTGTGTATTCTCCGTAGCGTTAATTATGAGGTTACGTTATCTAAAGAGGGAGAGTCCAATCATTTCGTGTGTTGACAGTGTCAGAAGGAGGAGCAAAGAATATTAACGCTCTGATCTGTCATGCATGTCATAAGAGACTACTAATAGGTATGAGGTTAGTGTTGAGCATGACAACTAGCTACAAAAAGAACCACTCAAACCTTCCCATATATGATGATGTTCGTCCGTCGTGATCGACGATGACCAAAAACTCAACCATAATAATAATAACAATAAATAATAAAATAATAAAGTTAATAGTGCGTTTTTAAATGACTAACAAATCCAATGCGCACACAAAATGTTCTTTTACAGAATTGACAACAATAGAAGGTATCTGTGTGAGGTTGAGATGTTTTTCTTTTCTACGTGTCCGCTTCTGTCTTGCAGTATCTTGTCTGGACTCTTCCGCCGCTAGTGCTCCTGTTCTAATGCTGTAACGCCATGCTGTTCTATCCTGAACGAGGCTCTCCCAAGCGCCTACGTCAATATTAAGATGTTTCAGTGATGACTTGAGCGTGTCTTTGAAGCGTTTTTTCTGTCCACCAGCTTTTCGAAATCCTGCCTTGAGTACTCCATAATATATTTGTTTTGGCAGACGCGAGTTCTCCATACACACAAGATGGCATGCCCATCGTGCTTGCACCTTCATAAGTATTGTGTGGATTCTTATTGAGGTTGATTTTTCCAAGACCTCGTAGTCTGGTACTTTGTCCCACCAATGGATGTTTAGTAATTTACGTAGGCAGGTAAGATGGAAATGATTTCATTTTCTTGCATGTCTAGCATACACTGTCCACGTTTCGCAAGCGTATAGTAGGGTTGGTATAACAACAGCATGATATACTTGAAGTTTGGTGGTTGTTCTTATACCTCTTCTGTCCCATACATTGTTGCGTAATCAGCCAAATACAGCACTAACTTTTGTCAGTCTTTTGTTAATTTCCACATCAATGTTGACATCACGAGAGAGAGTTATTCCAAGGTAAGTTAAATTGTCGACTACCTGCAGTTTTTCCTGATTGACGATGATAGAAATAGCAGTATGTTGGCTATTTGATGTTGCTTGGTGCATGACTTTTTTTTTTTTTTTTGTTAATAGTGAGACCAACGTTGTTGTCGGCCTGTGAGAAGCGGTCTGTAGTGCTTTGCATGTTTACGACAGAGTCAGCATACAATGCACAGTCGTCAGCATAAAGTAATTCTCTAACAGTACTAGATTTAGTTTTCGTTTTTGCTTTTAGATGACGTAAATTGAAAAGACCACCATCTGTTCTGTAATTGATCATTATGCCAGCTGTTTCATTACTATGGTGTGCTTCCGTTAGCATGGCCGTAAATAACAGGCTGAAAAGAGTAGGGGCTAGCACACATCCCTGCTTTACACCATTTGTGACTGGGAATGCAGGAGATACTCCTGCGTCCCAGATAACACTAGTCATCATACCGTCATGAAATTGTCGTATCACAGTGAAAAGTTTGGGGGGACATCCGATCTTTGTAAGCACCTTCCACAGTCCTTCTCTGTTAACGGTATCGAATGCTTTAGTTAAGTCCACAAATGTTGCTAAGAGTTCACTATGTTGCTCTTGTGACTTTTCCTGAATTTGTCGTGCAGCGAATATCATATCAACTGTACCACGACCTGCACGAAAACCGCACTGACTCTCTGGGAGTAGCTCGTTTAATAGTGAATTATTTAATCTGTTGAGTATGTCAAGAGCAAGAATTTTACCAGCTATAGACAACAGTGATATACCCCTGTGATTATCGCAAGACTATTTCGTACCTTTGCCTTTTTATAGGTGTACTATAGAAGCATCTTTTAGATCTTGAGGCAATGTACCTGAGTTCGAGAAAATACCAAAAATGGCAGTTTTTTAATCAGCAGTGGTCCGCCATTTTTATAAATTTCAGCAGGTAAGGCATCCAAACCAGGAACGTTATCATGTGACATTTGTTTAATCGCTATCATAACCTCTTGACTGCTTGGAGGTATATCGAGTTATTTTCTTATCCTAAGTTGTGGCATTCTGTTTATGACTTCTTCATTTATAACTGATGGTTTGTTTAGGATTTCTTCAAAATGTTCAGCCCAACTATTTAAGATGTCATTTTTGTCAGTGAGAAGCTTCGACGAATCGGCATTTAATAGAGGTGGTGATCCCGATGTATTTTTGCTCACTTTCAATCGCAACGACATCAAGCGATCGCTAATTTCTTGAGGCAGACCTGGAAGTTTCTGCACCAAAGATGATTTTATAGCAAAACCAACACATGATTCACGCCTCTGTGTTTTTACGTCCTATCCAGAAGAATGTATACCCTCCACCTCTCTCTGTCAACTGACCCTCATCTGCAAATACGTTTCACTAAGTGCAACAATATCCAGATTATAAGGGGCCAATTCTTTAGCAATTAGTGCTGTTCTTCTTTCTGGTCTGTTTACATCTGAGATATCTGTAAGTGTTCGAATATTCCATGAACCAACTAGGATTGATTCACACTTTGTTCTCTTCATATTTCATTAGTAAAGATTAGTAAATAATTGAGTTGAGAAATTACTAGCGCTGAAGTTGGTTTATTGTGTGGAAGAGTTGCGCTAATCGTCAACCACACTCTCTCTACTGAGTTTTATCTTGGTCCAGTGGCAAGACAAAGTCGAGACAACTGGGGAAAAATCAGGTGCAGTGGATGGCCAGAGCGTACTATGTGTCTGTGCCCTATGCTGTCCACACAGCTCTGCTGTTAGCGCCTATGTACCCTTTGAGTTACCTGCAAACTTCTTCCGAGTATTTAGCCGCAGACTTTTTAAGGTAGACAAAGCCTTTGTTAACAATACTAGGCTGCCTTATTTCTTAGCACTGTGAGTGTCCATAATAGCGACAGTGTGTCGCCCAATATCACATCGACTGTAACAGGTTGACACAGTGTAAAAATAGCTCTTCCCATACATACCGACATACATGCACTAAGATAATGCTTACTTTAACCAGGTTTATAATAAAGCCCATAATTTGTTCATGCCTTTATAAAGTTCAATATTTCTATTTCTTTCCTTGCTATTTTAATCTGTTGCTGCCTGGTGCCCAAAAAGCCGTTGTTATTTTAGTGAAGCATCCAAGCTGCCATGAAAGGAAACAGGACATATTAGTTGATCATCTTTTCTATCTCTATTGTAAATAGGAATTCCTTGGAAAATTAGAGACTTGGCAACTTATACAGCTTTCTGGCAGTACTGTCCGGTTATAATCGCCTCCCTACAAACAAATGTATAGTGCGCTTAATTGCTTTATTGGCACCATTTGAATTTATGTTTCGTTCTTGCGATATCAGGCTCAGTTCAGAAAGCTCTTGAAGTGCATCACACATTAATTATAAGTCTAAAATAAACTCCACAAAAGTAATCTTCTTCATCAATTCCTTATATGTGCACCTATCTTTTTTTTAATCTCTGGAATTATCATCTTAAGCATTCTAAAATGACAAACTACTTTATGATCCAATCAAACTGCAGATACTGAGCGAAAGCTGGATACTACCCAACTAATGCTTAATATTCGTTCAATTTTCAACAACTGCGCTTCCAGTGAACTGGCACATATATGAAGTTCGCGATTATTCTTTGGTCGATGCATGATAAAAAAACGTATAACTTGTCAATAATTTATTTCAATCTATTAATTTCAGAAACTTTCTTGTCAGCATAGTGAACATATAATTCCAGATTATGCTTAGCACAGTATCAAACAATTAATGATGGAATTTTATCTTTTGTAACTTTTTTTTTACTACGAGAACCCAACATTATTGCTGCACCATCACAAGCTACAGAAATTAAACATTCATTCAGCCACTCCTCTGTCAATCCAATAGAATGAAGACATCTAATCAAAGCGGAGACCATTCCGGCGGATGGTACATCTTCTAGTTCAGCTAAGTCAATAAAAAAATTAACTAGTCTGATCATTTCACAACCTGAAATTATTGCGCGAATATACACAATAATGTAGATATTCTGACTGATTGTTATCGCCTCGTCGATGATTAATGAAAATCTTGATTTTATATTTACAATTGTATTGATCAATTTAGTTTTCATCTCCTTGCTAAAATGATGTATAATATTAACGTAATCATTTGTAGAGCGAAGTATCCGTCCCATATCAACGCCGTTAAGTTCTTGCAGATTAATTTCCATTTCAAAAGTATTGAATGACTGCTTTTTGTTGTTGCAATTATATAGACTTTGGGAAACACCTTTGTAGTTGTGTTTTTTTGGGGCATGATTGCAATTTTAGGGATACCGTTTAAGTGTCTTTTCCTTCGCTTCTTCTAATATTGTTATGAAAAGTGTGTGACCATCGTTTGCTTTATGTTTCAATATTTGTATTTGTAAAGATGTTGTTCCCGAGTTATGATAAAATAAGTTACTTCACTATTTGCTCATTCTTTTGAAATCTTAGATCCCATTTTAGCGTCCGTTCCGAGTGTTTGAATTATGCTGCAAGCACTGCAACATATTTTCCCATCCTTTGTTAGTAACCAAACATTTCTTTCCCAGAAATCATTCGTTTGCTCCATTGTCCAACAGGACGGCCAACTATATTTAACTTGTTCATTCGTCTTAGTAGAACATGAAGATGCTGCAACTACAAGCGATTCCAACGTTTTCATTATTGGTTCCGCGCAATCGTTTCCATATTTTTGGTGCTTGTGATGGGAAAAAAGTTGTAACTTTGTTAATTAAATACAGAAATTCGTAAATATTTTGCGCCGAGTATTTGTCACAAACTGAAACAGTTCTGTTGTATGTGCTCTGGGAAATGACCTTATATGGTACAGAAGACCTCTTTACATAATTAATTAGGACGTCATTCGTTACGTGTTTATTATTACCGCGCTATTCGCTGGCTACCATTTATATACTTTGAGTCGCCTGGTTATTTTTGGTATGCGACGCCAAGTATACAAATAATGGCCAATGAAAATCACGACAATAATTTTTTTTTAAAACGTAACGAATGAAGTCCTAATTAATTGTGTACAGAAGTCTTCTACAGTAGAGTGTTTTATTTGGGGTCAAGTCCGTTGATAAGGGGGAGGTGGGTGTTTCTTTCGCTTAAAAGGTCAGATCATGACAGTTAGTACTAGGAAAAAAAATGCCAGAAAAGGGTAGATCCCCCCCCCCCGAAAAAAATAAAATTGATTGTCTAAAAATAAAAAGAATAAAGAAAACTCAAGGAAAATGAAGGAATGACTCATGAGATCGAAGATATAACCATTTTAATTCGGTACATTTCCCCCCCCCCTTATCGAAGACGTATCTATGACCCTGGTTCTGGTGAATGCCCCTATAGGTCCCCTATGTTATTCCTTGGCAGATGCAAGTCGCAGAGTGTTGATGACGATCTATTTGGTGTAAATGCGCATTTAGACGTCAATGTCCCGTTCATAGTTGAAAAATCTCGACTTGTTTATTGTTGCTCAATTTGTTGCTGTTGTCTTCCTGTAGTTTCCCGTAGTTCTCTACACTGTCATTATCATCAAGTACCGTCTCCGCAACGAAGATTGCATGCAACGGCACTGTAGTTACATGTTATTTTATCAAAGCTTTTACTTCCATGAAACTTTGAAGTAGTCCTATTATCTATTCTCATGTATATTCTTTAAAATTTCTAAATTTCATGCTGAAAAAAAATAATCTAGACATTGAGATATGGTCCTATTCTTTTGTCACAAAACGCACGTTAAAATCATATTTAGTCTTATAATTTTGAATTTGTGCCTGGCAGTGTCAAAGGTCTTGTAAACATTTATTATAATAACTATCGGAATCATCATTATCAGATTCACTAATTAGCAAGCTCTGAAACATAACTATAGCTTGTTCTGCACTGTATCTAGAAGAAGTGGGCGTTGCCATTTTTTTCAGAATTTCGAAAATAACAAACGCAACGTATGGCGGTCAAAGAAATAGTTTCTTTTGCAGCCACGCGAGTCGTCTTCAGTTTTCTATAGGAAGTGGTTTCCTGGATGTTCAGAGGTTACCATAAAATCTTGAACTGGACAAAACAAAATATAACTGATCAATATATGATCGATCTAAAATCGAAGCCGTTAAAGTGGCGAAAGGTCATGTAGACCCATACTATAAAGCCGTTATAGTGGCGATCGGTCCCCAATGAGTTAATCTCCTCCTATGACATGCATGGAAAGAAGAAAGTGACCTTATTCTTTGCACCCTGAACTACAAGTCCAGGCACCAGAGTTGCCACAGGAGCAAAAACCAACAATACACAATAGTAATGGCTCAACAATACTTTGGCAGAATCCAACAAGAAAATTGAATACCTTCAAGAAATAGACTTAGATGGAAACAATACATCCACCAATTTCTTGATTAGAAACTGGCTTCACAGCACGCAGGACATTCCCATAAGTGCTCCGCCTTCTATTCCAGCAGTCATCCCAGTGTATGTAGACTCAGAGTCCTGTTCAGGTGTTAATTTTGTGAACTTCGGAACTTTCCAAAAAAATTACTTTTCCTCCCCTCCCCTCTAGATACTCCCATTTCTAACATACTCTGTATGTACGTTCTCGGCCTCATTGACATCATCTGCATCTTGAAAAAAATTTATTACTTATTAATAAATTTATTAATTTATTAAGTCTGCTTTATCTCTTCTCAGCAATGTGCCATCTATCGTCGCATTGCCTGCCAATAAGTCGACTCTCTCGTTTCCTCTGACCCCAGCATGACCAGGGCAGTATATCCATGTAAAATATGGTAGTATATCCACCAGTGTGTTGCCAATGCCCAATAGGAAAGCAAAAAATAGTAATACTGTTTACCTTCATGATTGTCATAAAAGTCGACTAAGGAAGTTAGGGGGTGAAGTTGACTGTCATACAATATAGTGACCTAGAAATAATTCTGAAGTCGGATGTATTCTGCTGAAAGGTGCAGATATCACATCACAGCTGTAAACCATGACACAACGCATTCTGTTCTCTGGACTACATCCTGCTAATCTGCAGAAATTTTAGAATGAACACAGAAGGAGAAGCATTTTGTGTACATGTGACTGCAATGTGGGTTGTGTCTTGTTTTGAGGTGTAGAATTGCAAACTGTTCTTGGCCTGTTCATACTATGATAGTCATCTTGTGTTGGTGTTTTTGGCCTATTTATTCCTTATTGATGTTCTTTCTGATGGCAAATAATTGATGCATCTGGTTGTTCGTCAGTAACACCCTCCTTACCTAATTTAACTTCTTTCTCATTTCCTGGTTCTTCGACTTCCTAATTGGTATACGATGTTACTGCTATCTCCCATTATCTACCTATATGGTATACGATGTTACTGCTATCTCCCATTATCTACCTATATGGTATACGATGTTACTGCTATCTCCCATTATCTACCTATATGGTATACGATTTTACTGCTATCTCCCATTATCTACCTATATGGTATACGATTTTACTGCTATCTCCCATTATCTACCTATATGGTATACGATTTTACTGCTATCTCCCATTATCTACCTATATGGGATACGATGTTACTGCTATCAACCATTATCTACCTATATGGTATACGATGTTACTGCTATCTCCCATTATCTACCTATATGGTATACGATGTTACTGCTATCTCCCATTATCTACCTATATGGTATACGATTTTACTGCTATCTCCCATTATCTACCTATATAGTATACGATGTTACTGCTATCTCCCATTATCTACCTATATGGTATACGATGTTACTGCTATCTCCCATTATCTACCTATATGGTATACGATGTTACTGCTATCTCCCATTATCTACCTATATGGTATACGATGTTACTGCAGTCGCTGAAAAGAAGTGTTTGTTGAGATGTTAATACTGGTTATGTTTAAAGGGATGTCATTTAGGCAGTAGAAGTTTAATATGTGGGAGTTTAAGGGTGTTGATTTTTTATGTGAATTATGTGGTATTCAGCACATTCCTTTTGTGTTTTGGTTTAAGTGGCATTGATATTATTCTTGACTAGTGTTAGTATGCCACTTTTCCTCCGATCTTTCCTGTCAACTCTAAAACATTGGTACCCTCGAATTTTGAAGGTTATTTTTTTCATTGGGGTAGATTTCCTGTATGCAGCAAATACTAATCTCTTTTTGGTGCAAGGTGTTTATTTAACTCTCTCTGCATTCCAGTGCAAGATGTTTAGAGGGGTTGTTGTCCTGTCTGGTTGACCTTTCGCTTTTCTCTTCTGCCTCCCGACTCCACAAGATAGACTAGAGGGACCTCCAGTAGCTGGTGCGTGGGTTCTGTCGAGGTTCAGAATCTGGCTCTGCTTCTGCCATAGGGGCATTCATAGCAAACACCATGACGATTTTTAAATTTTGTCGTGCAGACATGTCAACTAGTCGGGTTGCTGGAGTTCCTCTCGGCCTGGTATCTCTGACTTCAGCACATGCTTGCTTTGGCAGGATTGTGGTCCTGTTCTATATCGAGTTGGCCCTACTAATATTAGTATCCACCTCTGTTAGATGGCCTAAGCCTCATCTCCAATTCAAGAAGTTGGCCTTGGTGGGTATTACATGCAGTAAAGATACTAATCTGACTGCTAGACACTCGAAGCAGACACATAAATAATAATTCGTACTTTTGAATACAAGTACTACAGATTTTTGTTAAGAATTAGTTATACCATATAGAACACAAGACAAAAATATTCTTCAAGCAACAAATAAACAAACTTGCAGATTGTCAAGAACCACTTTTGGCAGTGGTGAAATAGCGTAAACTTGTTTGTTTTGGACATGTACCGAGACACAGCTAACTTTCTAAACCTACTTTTCAAGGAACGGTCGAGGGTGCAAGGAGAAGACGCGGATAAAGAAATTAATGGATTGATAAATCAAGGGATGCAAAGGGTCCCCCATTGCTCTCGTGCAGACCCAGGGTTAGCAGATAAATGAGATCCTAAAGGTACTTCCTCGTGGTGCACCCTGGAAACAAATACAGCGGCTTGTGCTGCACTTCTGGCCAACACTTTAGGGATAGTGTCCACGGACGTGTAGACTGTAGATGAAAAAAAGAACTACCTGTAAAGAGACAAGCAATATCCGCGCCAACACACACAGCAGCACTGTCGACACACAGTGACGCAAAGCATCTTTACATTACGGTGTAGACACAATGGAGAGGCGGCATCGTCGATGTCCAGATATGGATACATTTCGTTGCGCTACGGCTATTCTTAGAATATACTTTGAATCCGGAAAAGGCCGCACGCGCTAGAGAGCAGCGTTGTGTATGAAAAACTACAGTGACAATTAAGACACAATTGTTCAGCATGAGACGGTCGGCTGAGGTAATGTTCATGTTCTAGAACACACAGAAGACCACATGCCCCATCACAATTGACCCTCATTCAAAGTAGGAGTCATGACTGGTATTGAATACACCAACCTGAATATGTGCTCATGGGTATGAAGAAAGCTTTGAATACAGCTCCCCATTACACAAAGGAAAAGTATTGAACGAATTTCGGCGAGCATATTGTTGAAATTACTGAGAGAAAGAGTTTAGTTCCCGAAGGACTCAGATACAAATGGGACAACGTTGTTCAGTTCGAGAATACGCTTTGCTTCTAAACGCGTAGTGAGACTCGGACTTGGACGAAGGGTTCACGATGTCGGTGAATGACACTTCGGCTAAGAAGGCGAAAGAGCCCGGACACTACTCTTCTGTCGAGTTCTTCCTAAACCGGAACCGAGCTCTTGGATGAGAAAGGGTTTAGCACCCGATGGACACAGGCATAAAACGTTTATAATTACACGAGGCAAGTTCACTATCTGTGAAACACCTCGTGCGAGGTAGACGTGAAAGATAATCGTCTCGTCGAAGAGTCAATACACACCCGCAGTCTGTCGACAGATATGCAGGTTGTCACAGGCTAGAGAAGTCCACTACCCGACTTAAGGGCATGGCGAAAACGGATGTGCTAGGCCACGGATGTCCGGGCCAAATTGTGAGCCTACCGAGGTGCAAATACCAAAGTTCTAATGTGGAGCTTGCAGTACAACATAATTCACGCTCCCAGGCGGAAATCACACGATATTTCGTGGTGATTATCAGAGGGCGCAGAATGTTATGTTATGTTCCTCCATGGCCATAGGCGGCGCATAGGGCAGAAACCATAGCTTTCCATTTCTGTCTTTGTATTGCCAGGCCTTTCAATTGTTGCGTGTTGTTTAGGTTCATTGACATGCCTTCTCTATTAATGGTTCTTCGTAGAGTTTCTCTAGGTCTCCCTCTTCTTCTTACTCCAGGTGGCACTCAATATAGTGACTGCTGGGGAATTCTTAGGCTGTTCATTCTGAGAGCATGGCCAATGTAAGTCCAACGCCTTTGTCGAATGAAGGAAGATATATAGGTTTGTTTGCTTTCCTCTCTTATAGTAGTGTTAGATTTAAAGTCACTCCACTTAACATTCAGAATGGTACGTAGGCATTTGTTTTCAAATGAGTTTAGTCTCTTATCTGTGGCTTGTGTGGCTTTCCAACTTTCGCATCCATATGATAGAATAGGGATGATGTTGGAGTTAAACAACTTGAGTTTTGTGGTGTTTCTTAGTGTGTTTGACGTCCAGATGTTACGTAGTTTATTGAAAACACCCGCTGCAAGGGCAATACGGTGTAAAATTTATTTGGATGAGTCTCCATCCAGTGCTAGATTGGTGCCTAAATATGTAAAATTGTTAACTTTTAATAATGGAACATTTTGTGTTTTTTTGTTGTCGTTAGATCTCGTAAAATCTAGTATATGAGTTTTTGATGTGTGGATTTTCAACCCTATCTGATTTGAGTAGTGTTGGAGATTGTCAAGCCTAGATTGAGCATCTGTGTGGTTTGCGCTCAAAAGAGCCAGGTCATCTGCGTAGTCAAGATCTTCGAGAACGTATATATCAGAGGGGGCAGAATAAGAAGATGATATTGTTTAACAACATGACATTTTTAACGAATCTGTGTCTGCATCAGAATAGTGTCAATGCTAGGTATGTCAGATATATCAAGTCAGTGCCACATACCAGTGAGTAGAATAGTTTCTACGTTTTGTGACAATATCATTATGCATTCATAACAAAAAACAGAAGTAGGCAGACTACGATTGTCCAGCTAAAAACAACAAAGAATTATATATCACTTTTGTTGACCAAGAAAAAATCTTGACATAGTAGACAGACAACAACTATAGCAAATACTATCAAAATATGGGGCTCCGCAACAATTTGCGCAGGAGTAGTTACACAAGTAGCCAATGTTCAGTTAGAACGAATTTATATTAGTTAATTATTCCTCTAGGGCTAAAGACGGCACATAGGGCGGATGTCACAGATGTCCATGTCTCGCGTTTCATTGTAACTTGTTTTATGTCTTCATTGTTTCTGATACCGATTGTGAAAAGCTCTCTTGTAATAGTTATATTTAAGGTTTTTCTTGGTTTTCATCGTTTTCTCTTGCCCCGTGGTGGCAGTGGCGTAGCGAGGCGGGGGTGCGGACCGCCTCGGGCGGTATCATCGGAAGGGCAGCAAATTTATTTTCGTCCAGTCTTTCACAATCATTGAAATATTTTTTTCACGTCACAAGGGCGGAAAATTATGAATACGCCCCTGACGTCATTGACCCACGCTACGCCACTGCTTCCAGACTACATTCTGATAGTGACCATCAAAAAGCATTGTTATACAGACACTGTAGATATAAAACCAGGGGTAGACCATGAAAAAAGACGCATTGCAGAAAAAAGGAGTAAACAAAAACAAAACATATAAACAAAGACAAACATATATGCCCCTATGACGCACATACAAAGACCGTCTCGAGAGAACTCTTCTACCCCTGATGTTGCAAGGTATAGGCCATAGGCCTGAAGGAGTAGGCATGTACAGCGAAAAGAAAGACTTTCTAGCTACTCTCCGCTGTTGAAGTGCTGCGTTTCTCCTCTTTCCACAAGATGATACGCTCTTTTTTTTTTTTTTTTTTTTTTTACTGTAGAGCGACATGTACCTTTCTTTATGCAAGTTCTTCTCATATAGGCCTATATTGGTCTAGTGAGGCTTTAGTGTCTTATCACACATAGGGCCTATCTGTTGCCTTCCTCGAGTCACTGTAGCGCTTCTTTTGGCCACAAAAGGCGATGATCTGGCATATGTACCACATGACCTGCTCAGCAAATCTTTGTCATCACCAGAATAGTGTCAATGCTAGGGATACCAGATATGTCACGGGCAGTGTTATACACCAGATGAGTAAAATAATTTCCACGTTTGACGACATCGGTTTATGTATCCGTAACAGAATCAATTCTCGCAACTTCGCAAGTCTCGGTCAAATCACGTGAGATATCAAGGTGTGTGGTTCTCCACTAAAGACAAAATGTCGGAATCAGAGATGACGAACGAGGAGATTTCTCAGGATTGTGTGATGGTTGAACAGGAAACAGATCCTTATTTATTTGAAGAACAGTTGAGTTATATATTTGGGTTTATTCTACTTATGTTCAATGTTTATATTAACTTGAAAAATGAATGTAGTTGTTTCTAATTCCAGTATGAGACTTTTGGTTTCGAATGGAAAGACCTAGAAGAAAACAAGCCACTACTGCACGACATAGTTATGTTCTATTTCCGTTTAACCTGCTCAACATTACAATTTCAAAATCAATGTGAATATAAAATAGTTGATTGTTATTAGAGTGTTAAAGATAATTATTTCATAACAATTAGCTTTTATTCGACTATTTTTCAGTGAAGATTTGAAAATAATTTATAACTTACAATTACAAAGAGTAGGCCTAAGTCAGTCCTAAAATCATATCATCGAATCAGTAGCCAGTCCTGTTCAGTTCAATATTTATTATCAATTACAATACGTCAATACAATTCATTAGTTTTAAGTTAGGCATACGATTATAAATTGGATGCTGGCACAAATCAAATATGAGAATTGGAGAAGTAGTCTCAGTAGTGAGTAATGTAGAGTTGTTGGTAGTCTAATAATAATTATTATGTAGTTTGAAATTAACCATCCATTCCAATATCAGGAAATTATTGGAAATATTGGTAAATTGTTCTTTTCTACTGTCATTGCGCTATAAATAGCACACTGTTTTCATGTTTAAGCAGATGACGTCACGGAGTTCCGCGAGACAACCAATCACTGCGACGCTTGCAGTGACGTCACACCCCGCCAAGCGATTGTGTACAGTTGTGCTATAAATCATGTCCATTCAGTCATTCACCCTTACATGATAATTCTTAGAGAATTAATTATTAATTCTAAACACTGTTTCTAACCCTTCTCCCCCCTCCTAAAAATATCTATAAATTATTTCAATTCATTTTTACCCTCCTTTACCAAAAGCTATGGTACAAGATTGTCATTCTGCCGTGATCATCATTCTTATCATGTTAGGAAATACCTCAAAACTAGGTCAAATTTCACTGTGACCGTAGATACGAAAGATGCGCCGAAATATTTAATTTTGTAGGCCTTTTTCAACAATCATTGTTATTGTATTGTATCATATCATAATCTGTTTAGTAGGTATTAGGACAAAATATTCAAAATAGATTTACAGCGTTATAAATATCACAGATATTCCTTGAAAATTGAAATTCAACGATGCCTCATCCAAGCATGTACATCAATTCTGAGAAAGTTATGAAATTTTTTCCCAATTAATTTTGCATAAAAATAATTATGTGAAACAATAGAAAACATCAAATGATGGGATGGTGGTCAAAAAGTTGCGGTCAAGAATTAGTGCAGAGCTAATCTTTCTGTCCTCATGTACCTTTCAGTGTTGAGGAGAGAGTGAGTGTACAGTCTTTTGCCCTTCTATTTGCCTCTTCCGCTGTTTATTTCTGAGTGTCTCTAATACACTATCCATCTTTTATGAGGGTGTCCAATAGGTCGACTGTTTTTGTATCGTTTGTTATGGGTTTTTTGGATAATACTTTGCTCTTTCTGTCTGGTTAAGTGACCGAACCATTAATTTGTTTTTTCTGGATATATTCTATTGTTGACTTGATCCCTAATTGTTTCCTTAGTGCTTCATTCCTGATTTTGTCTCTCAAGCTAACTCCAATCATACATCTCACACATTTCATTTCAGTGATGTTAATCTTATGAATTGTTCTAGAATCTAATGTCCAAGTTTGACACTGATAACACAACGTTGGTAACAAAATGGTGTTGAATAGCGCTTTCTTTGTTTCTAGACCTGACATGCCTTATTACATCTTGCGTTTATTTCTGCTTCTTGTTTGTTGTCATATCTGGTATATTTTTCTTATCTACGGTCACCGCGCTATAAATAGCACAGTTTTCATTTTAAATCAAGCAACATCATGGAGTTCTGCTAGAAAATCCGGGAACCAAAAAAATCCCGCATGTGGTTACGTCACACACCCAACGAACGACAAGCAATTTTGTGCGTGACGGACATTAAAAAAAATTAAGATTTGATCGATTTAAGCAGAAGTTTTACTAGCAGAAATCTGTAGTCGTCTAATTAAAAATGTCAACAGTGTGAAATTGGTAAATTGAAGCACTTACCTTATTCACCGTTCCGTCGTGGATAAACTCTCCAAAACCCTGCATTAATTATAATACAAATCTCAAATCATAAGAATAACACAAACCATGAGCACTGATCAAGAATAGCCCCCCTTTTCTGAACATTCATATGTCATGAGGGGGGAGACTCCATTACCCCCCCCCTTTTTTTATGCCACCCCCCTTTTCTGAATGTTCAGATGTCATGAGGGGAAAGACCCCTCAACCCCACCCCCTGCTGGGAGACCCCCAGGCCTCCCTTTTCTATATACCACCACTGCTCCCCTTTTTAAATATATTTTTTATCTCCTTTTTCCCCCTTTAAAACCACACACAACCATAACTAACTAACTAACCTCGGATCTCCAAAACGATTCAGATACACTTAAACACTTTCCGCGCGAACCGTGATACTATCGCAAGCCATGGCACATTTTCGCGCGTACAGTGGATCAGCACAACTTCAGCTTTGGGGAATACCTCAAAACTAGGTCACATTTCACAGTGACCGTAGATAAGAAGAATGCCCCTCATATCTCAATGTGCTGTCCAGATATTTGAATTCATCTACTTGTTTTAGTTGTTTACTGTTTATCTATATGTTGATGCAGAGCCAATAGTTTATAAATATCTTAGTTATTTAGAATAAGATATCAGATATCCTACAAACTGTATACTATATGTTTTTGTTCTGGAAGACAAGATGAATCTGGTGATTACATTCTGCTAATTTTCTGATGCAACCAGAGCTAATTAATTAGGTGTGTTGATTATTCTCTTAGCACACCGGACATGTCCATAGATGCTCAGATCTCCGCTTTAGTAAATCTCTCAGGGTATAACAGCTGATGGTTCCTGTTCTATGTTGGTTCACTGCTCTTTTTGAAATCTTTGTCAGGTGTTCTCTATGGGCCATGCCCATCCTCACTCCCAATTCACACATTCTTGATGTTGACTCATGCTCATTCATCTCAAAATCTCACGAAAAGCAATGATTATGTCTGCTCGGTCCATAGGCTGACCATCTGTTGTAGTGGTGAGGCTAGCTAATTGGTCAACTCGTTCATTTCCCTCCACACCAGCATGTCCGGGGACAAAGATAAGCATGAGTTTTCATAGTGATTCCCGCATTTTAGCTCTCTCTAATGACTCCACCCCTCCCCTACGAACATCACCTGTTTTGACTTTCTGAATCATATTCATTGAGTCGCTTAGTATGCTCGCATGGGAATAGGCTTGTGATTCCAGCTAATTAGGGGCATATGTTATGGCAAATACTTCATTGCCAAACTGCTTGATGCTGAGGTAAAGGCACTGCTGTCTTCATGTACTGTTCTTCCTTTAGATCTGGCAGTAAAAACCCATGCGCATCGTTGGTGACGGATGACAACCCGCCCATGTAAATCACATCTGTGTCATTAACATGCTCACAGATGAGTGCCTTGACCTCACCATCCACGCTAATGGGGGGGGGTTGAGTTCCTGGAACCCTCTATTGAGTGTAATGATGTTCTTGGCTGCCTCTTGAAAGGCCGTAGGAATAGGTATCCATTCCTTGCCAAGAGTTACGCTTTCTGGGGCGCTGATCTGTTTAACAGTATTCTCGGCATGGACCAGCCACGATTTACCTCTCTTGGGCCTATTCCCTTCACACAAGGGAGCTCACTGTGAAGTGGGTAATCTATGTCAGAATTCACTATGAGGTATGCACGGTACCATATATCAATTCTGTGAGATATGCTCTGAAAATCAAGGAGATATCTCATAGCCACACAGGGTGCATCCCTTGTGCAGCAAAGGATGATCTGCATCGCTTCATTTCAAATTCTCTCCAGCCTCTCAATATTTATGTGACTGGCGGTGATAGTGGCATCTTCATATTCAGTGACAGAGAGGACAAGAGCCTCACATAAGATTACATTTGTTCCTCCATACTTTCTCTATGTCATCATTCCGTCATGGTTGCTGGTTCAGCTCACTGTGCCTTGAAAGCTTGACCTGCAGCTTGCTGACCTAATTTTGCTTATCGTGTCAAGGCCCGAGCTGTCATACTGGAAGGTATGCGGAACATTGATACGCTTTCCATGGTTGTGCTTCTTGATAAGGATGGTGCACGGGTAGTGATCGCTGCCATGATGCCATAACACATTCCACCTGCATAGAGGGGTCAAGGCAGTGCAAGCCAATGCCATGTCTATGCTACTGTCATTGTCTCCAGATCGGTTGGCAGTCCTAGTTGTGCCATCATTAAAACACACGATATTGGCGGTTACCAATGCATCCTCAGGGTCTTTCCCTTGCTTTTTGGTAAAGTCATTTCCCCACTGTCTTCTGGCATTGAAGTCTCCACGGTAAACAATGCGCTTATCGTCTTGCTTGAGCAAGCTTTTCCACATTGTTTTGTTTATCTTTTCATTGCGGGCATACACATTTACAATGACCATAAGTACCGGCACTTGTATTCTTACCAGAGTGAACTTGCATCTCGGTGCAGTTCCACCAAGACGTGCATCATGGATGCCGGTATACTGCTCTATACCAGGATTACCTAACCAAAGTCAATCCGATTGTAAAAGGCTGTAAATCCTGTGGCTGAAATCGTGCCTACTCCAAGGTTAGTCTCTTGCAAAACAATTATGTCAGCACTGTATATGAGCTTATCGAGAGTGGTTCTTCGTTGGTTGATGCTCGAACAGTTCCAGTACAGGATGTGCATGTGACTGCTGCCCATCTTGTCACACTTTAAGTTGTTGCCGCCTTCTTGCTAATCTGAAAGAGTTTGGGACCAGAAAACAAATGTCCAATACAGTACATGCACAGTAGAATATCTTGAACCTAGTTTGAGATTTAAATTCAATGTTTTTATTTTTCAGAGGACAGGAGCTAGCAGAACAGAAGAAAGAACAAGGAAATGAATTTTACAAAGAACATAAATACAGAGAAGCTCTTGAGTGTTACTCAGAAGCAATCAGTAAGTATTTTTTCTGTGACTAAAGATCCTTTCCAGTGTAGAAACTCTTGTTTATCTACAGGATGTAGCTGGACAAAAGAATGCACTGTCATTGTTTACCAATTAGCTGTGATATGTTCTCCTTTTGGTCCGACATCCAACTTCAACATAACTTTCTGATCATTTTGACCTCTATGGGATGGGACAGTTGACTCTTATCTCGAAAACCTCCTTAGTCACATTGTGGTATGAGTAGGTAAATCACTATTCTTTGCTTCCCTTTTGGGCCATGGCAACGCACAGGCGATCCCACTTTGAGGACCAAATATGTATCCATAAACTTCAGTAATACGGCCATGCCATTGAAACAATAAACTTTATACAAATTTGGATGTATCCTTGGTTACTTTACTGAGGAAGACCTGTACTTTTGCCAGAAAGTCTATGTGTTGTCAAGAGCTATCTTCTTACAGCTAAAGGGATTATTGCATCATTATCTTTGGAGCTATAAATCAATACAGACTTCACATTAGTGTAAAATAATCTGACTTTGTTTTTCTCTCTTGTTTCTTAGGTAAACTCCCTTCATTACAAAAAATGTCTACAACCCAGAATTTTATTCTGTCTAATGGTCTCCATGTATGACAGAGAGATTCATGCCAGTGAACATTGCACCTTTGTCCTTTTGTGACATACTCCTGGGTAGTGGGGAATGCTTGGTGTGCAGATGGTTCAACAGATCTGACGGAAGAATGATGAACTGGTGACATATGATGACATATGCTACACTCCTGGCAGGACGTGATGATCCTGAGATACTGCCACAATAGAATGTCTTCCTTCGGGGACTAAACATCATCCATAAACCCGCTTTATGCCTCTGAGACAGCAAACTATGGTCCTGCTAGATTTCCAGCAAGATGTAGTCCAGAAAATGGAAATGCGTTGTCGTCGTTTTATTTGCGCCAATGGCCCGACACATCCGTCTTTGGTGGAGGACCTGTGCTTTTATCAGAAAGGTTATAGGCTGCTAAGAGCTACCTGCTCACAGCTAAAGGGATTATATCATCATTTCCCACCAAAGACGGGTGTGTCTGACCATTGATGCAAATAAAACAGCGACACAATGTATTTCCATTCTCTGGACTATATCCTGCTGTAAATCTAGTATGGCTATTGTCCTGCTACAAGAGAGATCCAGTGAGAGTTTGAGAATGAACGCTGAAGAAGAATAATATCGTGTCGAGTTACCTGCTCACAGCTAAAGGGATTATTTCATCATGTGTAAGAGCTACCTGCTCACATCTAAAGGGATTATTTCATCATCTTTATGAACATTAGATAATATATCTGTGTTATATTTTTGTGTTGTCCAGCATATCTAATCAGATTTGTCATTTTCTTGTATTGTCAGATTTATGCCCAAACTGTGCTGCATATTATGGAAACAGGTCAGCTGCATATATGATGCTTCAGAGGTATAAAGATGGACTAGCAGATGCCCAGCTTGCTGTTCAGCTTGACACAGGGTTTGTTAAGGTAAAGCATGAAAATATTTCTTCAGCTGCGCACTTTGATAATATAATCGATCTATTCACCTTTCAGCTCCCTGTGGCTGCTGAAGTTGAAACTGAGGAGTTGGTTAGTTACTGATCCAGAGGTCCACAGGCTAACGCCCTTTAACTCAATGCCATTGTGTGATATATGCATGTATTTGTTAGCTGTTCTCTTCCGTATAAGGTGTTCCATTTGTCTGGCCTCAGAGGGAGAAGAATTTTCCTGACAACATCAAGCACTGGACATTAAAAAAGGTGGTGATAGACAGTTTCGTAGGAATAAGTGCACAGCCGGCACCCTCTTTGCACTCTGATAATATAATCTATCCACCTTTCAGACTACTGAAGGTCTTCTCGTTCGCAGTTTGACATGCCTACACAGAAAGTCCGGTTTTCTTAATAAATGCTGCTGTGTTTGATAGCTCCTCAGTGCTCCCATAAATCTTTCTGTGGATATCCTGTAGGCAAGTGTTCTTCTCTTAACTGGTTTAGTGTATTGCAGGATATGTTAAGCGGTTTGTGCTGCCTGCACACAAGGGCACATAGATGATGGGACCAGTCTTAATCTGTTTAAGTGGCTGTTTAATCTATTGTGTCCTGTTCTGAGACGGAAGATAAGAACCTGCTCTGCTACTACTGAAGATGCAACTGTGGGGTAACTTTGAGGACCTCCTGGTGATGACTGAATTTATTGAGGCTGCCTTCCAGCCATTTTATAGCCTGTATGATGATGATGAAATAATCCATTTAGCTGTGAACATGTAGCTTTTGATAGTCCAGTCTTCCAGACAAAAGTACATGTTCTTCTCAGTTGTGTAACTGAGGTGGCAAACAGATTTATGTACCATTGTCTCAAAGACATGGTTGTGTAAGGGAGATTTATGGAGGCATTCCATTGAGTCAGTATTGCAAGATTATCACAGGAACACAGAACACACTTCTAGGTCAACTGTCTCGTCATTCTTCTGTCAGATTTGTTGGCTCATCTGCAGTGATGGCATATTTAATCTTTCTCTGTCACCTAAAAGTCTGCTATGAAAGGACAGAGGTGCAGTGTCCGCTGGCCTGCATCTCTTTGTATCAACACCGGGGGTTATTTGAAAGAAGATATAATAAATTGAGACATGATGTTATTTCAAGGGACAGGTTGTCAGCCTATCCACCAGCTTCCTTAGTCACATCCTACGAAGATAAGACAATGGCCCTATTATGTGCACCTTGAACTAGATGTCCAGACCCTGGTTTCCACATGGGCAAACCTCTAGTAGATGACATGCATATATAGCGAGTCTTTCTTTTTGATAAAAGTCAAATTTCTGCAGACCAACAGGATACAGTCTGAAGAGCAAAGTGCTGTATGTCATGGTTTAAAGCTTCTACAATATCTGCACCATCTGTCCTGGCACACCTGACTTCAGCATGGCCTCTGGGCCACATGGACAGCTAGCTTCATTCCTAAATCTCCTTAGTTGCCTCTTGTCACATTTGTTATTCTTTGCTCTCATATTGAGCTCTGACAATGCATACGTGTACTTTATTTGTATTCAGAAGAAAAAAAATGGCCAGTTTTTCCATCATGTTATTCATTCACAATGCAGTTTTAGCATCTGTTGGATGAGATGGTTGGTTGGTTGCTGATCCAGCGGTCCATGGGCTTATGCCCTTTGACCTAATGCCATTAAATGGCATTATATTGCTGGGAAGTCTGTGGATTTTCGGCCCACCCTGGGACAGCCAGAGAATAACTATCACACCTCCAGGAAGGTAGGTTTCAACCTATGCACTGCTCCTAGCCACTGTAGCTAAGATAGAGTTCATTGTGCTCATTCCCCACCACCAATTGACTACTGGTTATGCCGAACTTCTCTGTTGCTCTAGGCATGCAATCAAATGTTCAAGTCAAAAGGTCCTGAGTCACTGTCTCTTTGATGGGTCTCAGCCATAGAAAAAAACAGTGCTGTCAGTTTCCTCCTCCACAGTGCTGCACAGTACATCTCTGGCTCCCTCCCAACCACAGATGGTGCATACATATATATTCAGGTAAACATGAAACACATCGTAATAACAAAATAAAAGCATAATTGTATAGATGACGTGCCATGAAGCTTCTCTAAGAAGCTAACCTCAATATAACGGCTACTAACGTTTTCTGTACTAACGTTTAATAGTCATCTACTAACGTTTTCTGTAACATGAGTGGTTTGTCTAGTGGGCCATTGGTGAAACCCACAGATGCAACCGCATACGTGTTGGATGAGATAAGCAATTCCTTATGTTACTTGCTCTTCCACCCATGTGGTCATAGCTTAAAGTGGGAGCAAAGAATAATAACACTGTTTACCTTTCATGCATGTTATGAAGCAACTAAGGTGGTTATGGGTTGGAGTTGGCTGCCCCATCCCATATAGGGTCAAAGTTACCCAGAAGCCATGCTGAAGTTGGATGGATGTGTCAGGCCAAAAAAGACTCACAAATCTCACAGGTAGATCCAGGAAAAAGGTAACTTAGTTTTGCTAACACTAGATAACACACACAATGACACACACAAGTCAATGTTTCGACCAAAAGGCCTTTGTCAAGACAGACAATAAACTTAAAACATATAATAGAAAGAAATCACAAATCTCAGCCAAGTTGTATACCATAACACAATGCATTCCGTTCTCAGACTGCATCCTGCTAATCTGCAGGTCTGAGAATGAGTGCAACAGAATTCCTAATGTTATATTCTCTTCAAGTTCTCTTGAGATTGTTGTCATTAATTTGTTTATTTGCAGGGCTACTTAAGGGAAGGCAAGTGCCATCTAGCACTAGGCAGTCCAGTAGCAGCACTTCGAAGTTATAGACATGCATTAGAGTTAGAACCCAACAACACAGTAGCTCAGCAAGAGGTGAGATTATTAATATTAAACCTATCCTGTTTAGGTATATGGCACTGATGCTACACATTATATCTCAGACTATTGTCTTTCCCCAGGTGAATGATTGGCTGATCGTATCCACACTTGCCGTTAAGTGTAAGGGTGGGAACCTCAGTTGTTCTTCCAAGGCCAGATGTGTGACCTTGGTTGCATTCAGTCCTTGTTTGTTCAACGTTATCTTGATGTTTTATATCCACCACTTTTGGTCTACTTTGTTTCTATGTCCATATGTTCTTTTGTTATATGCTCTTATGGTATTTGAATTGGGTTCATTCTCATAAGGAAACAGAACCATTGTACTTGCTGTCTTTCAATATGATCAATATGTGATATTATACCTAATATTTAATTTTTTCATTTATTTGATCTAGTTTAGTAACCATTGCATCTTTTCTCAGACACTTCATTTCACATAAACAATTTTACTCGACTGAAAAACTCTTAAAGACCATGTTTGACATAGGTTGCAGAATGTTGGTGTAGAAAATGGCCATAGCTACCATGAAAAGATTAACCTCAATTTTGATGGGCAGGATTACCACCTGTGTTAAGTTTATATATCAAGTGACATATTCTTTCCAGAATGTTGTCTTCGTCATTGATACTCTGAATGTCTCTCTGTTCCAGGCAAGCAGGCCTGCATTGGCCAGAGACATGCGCATACATTCTTCGATGTTGCTGGTGTATCGCCTTCTTCTTATTTTTCCGGATGTTCTGCCCTCTAGAATGAGCCCCTCAGAGACCAAGTCTCGCATCAACACGAATTGGTTGGATTGATATTTACTTTTAACACGTGTACTGCTGCCACTGAAACCCCGTCTATCTCTTTAAATACTCAACTTTTACCGTTGTTATTATTTACACCACTGTTAACTGTATCCATTCTGAATTTCTAGGCATTTTATTCCCTCAGGTTTCTTTTCGGAGGAAAATCCGTTAATTTGATGCAGTAAGGAAAATATATTCATTTTCGTCTGCCATTTTGGCAGAAGTCCAACTTGTATAAGATTAACTTATATAAATCTTTGGTTCTTCTTCTTCAGCGTTCATTCTCAAACTCCTGCTGGATCTCTATTGCAGTAGGACAATGGCCCTATTAGATTTCCAGCAGGATATAGTCCAGAGAATGGAAATGCGTTGTGTCGCCGTTTTATTTGCGCCAATGGCCCGACACATCCGTCTTCGGCAGAATCTTTGGTTCTATCAATATATATTGACAGAATATAAAATAAAATATATGGCTGTGAGACCTGGACTCTGTGGACTAAGAGAGAGAAGAATCTGACGTTTTAAAACAAATGCTATAGACGTGTGTTGGATATCTGTTACAGATATGTTGGGTTGCTACAGGTTAAAGTGTATGGAGTCTTGAGGAGCTTTCAAATACAACAACATTTATCTAGAAAATTGGACTTGTGTAAACACACACATCTCCTCAAGAACTCCATACAGTTGTTTGTTTAAACAGAGGCAGCTAAGAAACTTGTGCTGTATATTTGGCTGTACCATCTCATATAGGGTGAAAGTGGCCCAGAAATAATGCTGAAGTCAGATGTCGGGCTGAAAGGTGCAGATATCGCAGCTAAGTTGTAAACCATGACAACCATTCGACTTTGGCATCCAATGGTAATTTAAATGTTTGACAGATGAAACAAGTATTGATGTTTCCTTGTTGACGTTTTTTCCCCAGTCAAATATTGCATCACAAGTGCAGGAGCATATAGCCAAGGCAGAAGTTAATTTTGAAAAGAGAGATTACAGAACTGTAAGTTATTATTGTGATTGTTATTTTTGTTCCAAATTAAAATTTTATTCTTCATGAAAAAGTACCATATATTGCTGTGTATAAGTCGATCCGTGTACAAGCCGAGGACATGACCAATGTCCAAAATGTGACAAAAGTCGAAAACTGGGTATAGGCTGAGGTAGGGAAAAAAAATAATAACGGTAATAATTCTGTGGAATCCCGTTGTTATTATTAGAATGAAGAGACGATCAAAATCATGTTAAAAGAAAATTAACACAAACTTTAGCAATTGTAAGACGCCAGGTCATTTCTTTCATTTGCCCCACTCTCATTCACTTAATGAATAAATAGGATAGCTAGGAACAATACATCAAAGATAGTACAGTGCAACCTTTCCAGGCATCTGCCTGTCATTAAACTTGTAACAGCATTGTTTCCAGCTATCCTATTCAGTCAGGAAGATGGCCACTATGGTGATATTGCTGCATAATTTGTGTCTATGAACCTGCTCACACAGAAGTTGCAGAAAGCGCTAAAAATGAAAATTGTGTTTGTTTCAACATTTCATTATTCTTACCCGCCATTACCGAGGGTGTAAACAAATTTGGTTTAGACCAATATCACCGTCTTTATAAAAATTCCTAATAAATCATACACAAAAGAGCCTTGAAACTTTCTATGTCATGACGAGTGTTTGAACTTTCTGAATGAATTTGGAAGCCCCTGAGTTATTTCAAGTACAAAATCCTACTTATTATAATGCTAGGCCTAGATTTAATTTTCTTTCTATTTATCATACAATCTCAAATTAAAAAAAACGCCCAATGTTTTGATGATTAATACCCGACACTCATGAATGATGTCTATAGATGGTTTATTACGGGTGCCGCCATTTTAAAACAATGTACTTTGCCGGACGAGCTATTTCTAGTAACAGTATCGCAACAGGGGTACACGTATTTATGAAATATAGCGGTTCTGATGATAGACAAAATTTGTCATCAGGGTTCTATAGCGGAATTTGATGACTTCCAAAATTCTCAGTAAAGTGTTAAAACCATTTGACTACTAGAGTCAAATTTTAAAATATTTGCGGAGTTTTGAGACAACTTGTTTGCACTGGATGATATTATTTGTATGTACACTGACAAAGGCGAAGTTACTATGGAAAATAGTTACTTCAAAGTGTTTGAATGACTGTTTGTACAAGTAGCTGTAAGTTATTTCCTCTTTTACCAGTGTTTGTGACGTTATTTGGTTTTCTAGTCTTATTTTGTTTCTACTTCAAATTAAAATTTAAAAATGTTTTGGATATGTATATTATCCTAACCCCCTACATCAATAGTAGACACAAATACAAAAATTCTTGACTTATACACGGAAATATGCGATATTGCAGGAAAGCTGTGAATGATGATGTAACACATTTGAGCTCTCCAGATTACATTCTGCTAAATAGAAGAAATTTATAATTTTTTTCATTCATTCTCAAACTCCTATTGGATCCATCTTTAAGCAGGATGTTCCAACTAGATTTTCAGCAGGACATAGTCCAGAGAACAGAAATGAGCTGTCATCGTTTTATTTGCACCAATATGGCCTGACACATCCAACTTGATTGTAACTAAACATTGAAAATATTAGTTATCGATACCAAAGTCGGATATGTTTGGCCATTGTCGCAAATAAAGTGACAACACAAGGCTTTCCCAACTACATATTTCATGAGTGGATCACAGAAATATTGTTTTATAGATCAGATAGAAAGACTCTTATAGATTAATTTGTTTGGACTGACATACTCTTGGAATTCTGGATTTTCTATCGCACCCATCATAAACAGCCTAAGAATCACGTAAACAAAATACAAACACAACATACTCTAGGAAACTGGCTGTGCATGCATCCTTATGAAACTGTTAAAACACCACCTTTTTTTTTTTAAATGTCCAGGACAGGATGATTTTAGAAGAGCCCTTCTCTCACCAAGTCCAGATAAATGTAACATCTTGTATGGAACTAAACAACTGCTCACAAATACCACACAATGACATTGGGTCAAAGGACATAAGCCCACAGATTGCTAGATCAGCAACCAACAAAGATTACTCGGACATGGTTGATGAAGGTGACATACATGCTGTATGATCCTGTCTCGAAGCTGGTGACCACAGTTCAATTCATGAATGAAATCCATATCAGCATCTAACTTTGTCTGGAGAATGAAGAAGAAAACTAAGAAGCTGTTGATGGTTTGTCTGTTTGAAGGAATATGCATTATGAGGCTGAAAATTAGGCACAGGTAAGTATTTCAATTTGAGGTTGAAAATGTATGACCGTTGCCTTTTTAAATGTTTTCTTATTGTTAAAGGTATCAATAATATAAGTGATAGTTACACTGTTATAATTTCTATAGAGCTTATGACCAGATAATTCAATTTTCTCTGACATCCAGGCCATATTCTACATAGACCGTTGTATAGAACATTGCTGTGCAGCCCTTCATTTCAAAATTCAAAAAGCAGAAGCACAAGCCCTTATGGGCAAATATCAGGAAGCTCAGGAACTTGCAAAGTAAGCATATGTTTTGTTGGTCATAACATATTTTAACCTTTAGCACTACCATTCATCATCAAGTACCGTCTCCGCAACGAAGGTTGGCTCCAACATCCCCTGTCTCATGTTTTGGTGCTGCAATCTGCTAGACTGTAACCTGTCCATCTTTTGATGTTACTCTCCCACTTGTATCTGTCTACCTCTTGCTCGCTTCCCTTTGACTTTACCCTCAAGTACGGTCTTCAATAAGGTGTCATGTCTTTTATAATGTGTCCAAAATATTTTATTTGCCTGATCTTTATTTCTCTTAGTAGTTCTTTCTTCATATTAAGTGTTTTTAGCACTTCTGTATTTGTTTTCTTTTCTGTCCATGATGTTCTCCCTATTCTCCTATATACCCATGTCTCAAAGGCATCAATTCTGTCTTCAAATTGTTTATTTTAGTGTCCATATTTCTGATCCATATATTAATATAGAATAGATGTAGCATTTTATAATTCTCATTTTTAGCTTGTTTGTAATTTGTTTAGATGTTACTATTTTCCTCATGTCATTGAAGGTTTTTTTGGCCATTCCTATTCTCATTTTAACTTCTGTTTCACATCTGCCATCATTTGTGACTAGTGTCCAATATATTGATAATGTTTTACTTGTTGTAGTTTCTCTCCATCGATGTTTATGTTTTCATTCTATCCATTAAAATTACACAATTTCCCTCTTACAACCGGAAACCTTTTTGACAAACTGCATTATTTTTCATGTGTGTTTGGAAAAACAATAAATTTGTTGTTCTTAGAGAATTTTGTATATATTTATTTATTTATGAAAATCCAGAATTTAATACTGAATCTAATGATGTATGTTTTGTTGGTGTGTGTATATTTTATTATTTGTAAGTAGGCGGTGAAGATAAATTTGGTTTTAAAATTTAAAAAAATACTGACTCACCAATATGTCTGATGTGTGACATCCCTGAAAAAAAAATTATACTTCTACATATCTAGGCCTTTTGTATTTATATTGTTGTTTCATAACCACACTAATATGCTCTTAATATCGTCTGTGAAAACAAATAAAACATGTAGATATCACTACACTTATTTTCTCTAGGCCTAGATCTAGTGTTCATAGTTCACAATGTCAATATATTCTGTCTATACTTGTCCAGTGTCATTTCATAACAGTCATGTGAACCTTCAGCAGCATCATGTAGTTCCTCGTCACTAAATGAGTGCATAGCAATGGGCGAGAGAGTTCTCAACGGCTGCTTATGGAAATCATTGGTGACACGGTTCTCAAGCGGCGTCCTAGATGTTGACAATTATAATACAGTTCATTGGATGACTGGCGCTATAGAACAAAAACAAAATAATATGTGAATGCTTATTTATAATTTTATCTAATTGATTATAATGTTATTCTAATGTATATTGAATGACTCAGAAATGTTTATCTTTCTAGTATGGCTAGTTTAAAAAAAATAATTCATAAATAGCTTGTGTTGCCTGGGTCCGAGGGGAGCAATGAATAGCAACACTGAATACCTTTCCTGCATGTCGTAAGAGATGACTTAGGAGGTAATGGGGTGGAGTTGGCTGTACCATCAGATATATGGTCAAAGTGAACTAGAAGTCATGCTGTAGTCCGATGTGTTGGACAAAAGACACAGATATCCCAGCAAATATGTAAACCATGACACTACATATTCCATTCTCCCCCTGCTAGTTTGCAGTAGTTTGATAACAAATGCAGAAGAGGAAGAACAGTTTGAAAATCAAATATTCTATACATGGTATGTTTCAGTTGTTTGATTATGTGCTTATTGCAGTGACATTCTACAGAGAGAAGGGATGAATGCAGATGCTCTTTACGTTAGAGGAACATGTCTGTACTATCAGGATAATACAGAGAAAGCCTTCCAGCACTTCCAGGAAGTTCTTCGAAGAGCACCAGACCATCATAAGGCAAAAGAAATTTACAGAGTAAGAAACATGTTTGTGGTGAATAAAGTTTCTGTAAGTTGGCTTGGCTACCTTATATATTCTTCTTCAGCATTTATTTTCAAACTCATGCTGGATCTCTCTTGTAGCAGAACAATGGTCCTACTAGATTTTCCACAGGATGTAACCCAGAGAATGGAAATGTGTAGTGTCACCGTTTCATTTGCACCAATGGCCTGACACATCTGTCTTTGACGGTGCTACCCTATTTGAAAGTTAAGCCAACAAGATCAAAGTTAATAAATTATTGCTGCAGCAACCCTCAAAACAGGAGGGAGGTCTTACAACAGTGAAAGAGAACAGAAAAAACAAATACATCTGGAGAAAAAAGATAAAAGCTTATAAAGGAGGGGGTCACCTATGCATTCTACATGCTCAAAAAAGCATCACAGAGTAACAATAATAATATGAGGAGGCAACTAATGAGGTGTTGGGAGTGGAAAGAGTTGTCTGTCCCATCTCATTGGTCAGTGTGACCAAAAGTCATTCAAGACTAAGGTTAGAAAGAAAGGCGCACATATCATGTCATAGTAAAGCATGAAGATTGAATTCATGGTTAACATAATTGAAAAACAGTGAATTGATTGTCAACTCATGAAGATTGAAAATATTGTCAAAATAACATGAGAACAATGAATTGTCAACATGAGGACAGTGGATTGATTATCAACATAACATGAGGACAGTGGATTGATTATCAACATAACATGAGGATAGTGGATTGATTGTCACTAAAATGAGGACAGTGAATTGATTGTCACTAAAATGAGGACAGTGAATTGATTGTCAACGTGCATTTTCTTTCAGACTGTTCATCATATCACACTTAGACTTGGAATATCAACAGAAAATGAGTAATCTCACATGAAACTATATCCAAGATATTTAATACATATGTATTTAAAAAAATAAAATATAAAACACAACATAATGTGGAAACTGGTTTTTTTTAAAGCTTGGGTGTGCTGAGTAGTGGAGTCATATTCAGATGAAAATATTGAGATATATTCTCAAATCTCCCTTTTCCCAAACAGGTTGTTAATGCCTGAAAGTTTAAACCCGTTATCTGTACTCCAACACATGCCATACTCAGGCAGATTATAATATATATATATAGAAGACGTTTTATTTCATTGGCAGTTACAGATGCCCTAGCACGTCTTCTTTTTTTGCATTAAGTTACATACAAATATGTTTTATCATCAGCAAATTGATAAAACTCGTCGACAATAATGCTAAAGTATTAATTAGCGTATGGCAATCTCATCAAGATTACGTACAGTCCCAATGTTTGATACAAAATTCTCAACTTCTAGAAAAGCTACTTCACTCCAGCGAAATTCACAAAGTCACAATTAGTACCACAAATTTTCTTCTCATCGGAAACATTAGGTATATCTAACAGGAAACGTTCCTGTCACTTTCCATGTTATATTTGGTATGCAAATTACTACATCATGCATATTTCCATCATAACTGGCTGTCATCAGTGTACATACAAACAATATCCTCCATTGTGAACATATTGAGTTCAAACTCTGTAAATATTGAAATTCTCATAACGAATCAGACAATATTTCCACGATGTAAATATGTAGAGAAAGCATGAACTGTGGAATACGCAATGGTCATGGCCAGGGATTAACCCAATGTAAACTTGTGTCATGCTGCTGGACCTGTCGAGCCCCCTCATATCTATCTATGACTGTCATTACTTGAATCAAAGTCAATAATAAATA
The DNA here is from genome assembly GCA_034231615.1 of Meghimatium bilineatum. Taxonomy (NCBI): domain Eukaryota; kingdom Metazoa; phylum Mollusca; class Gastropoda; order Stylommatophora; family Philomycidae; genus Meghimatium; species Meghimatium bilineatum. Next base: position 52,202,723 of record CM067306.1, read on the forward strand.
TCTTAACATAAACATAGTTAAGATATTTATTTATCTTTTTTCATCTGCATTCATACTTAAACTACTACAGATTAACAGGATGTAGTCCAGAGAATGGAAAGCATTTTATAGTTTACAGTTTGGCTGCCATATCTGCATATTTTGGCCAGACATGTCTGACTTCAGCATGACTGCTGAGTCACTATGACCCATTCTGGGATGCAACAGCCAGCTCTACCCCCAAATTTCTCATTATCTGCCTTTTACAACATGCATGGCAGGTAACCGTGTTGCTATTCTTTGCTCCCCTTTCATGCCTGTCAACACACAAGCACAATTCTGAATCCAAATCACTTTGGAAATTGTTCATCTTGAAGTGTTAATTTTTAAAAAATGCAATAAATTCATTAAAATTCTAACTTTTAGAGCTAAATTGACCTGATCACTGGCACAGCTATGTTGGAATGACTCCTTTAATAGATGGGAAGCATCATAAAGAATAATACTGGTTTTTTAAATGTAAAATTCTTTAGTCATATTCGCAGATGACAAAGTCATTCATGACAGTGAGAGTTTGTATATCAATGAATTTTGTCATCTGCAATGAAAGTGTTAAGTTACATCATGTGTACAATTTTACACATTTTTCCATTTGTATCTTTAGAAAGCCAAAGCTCTGGCAACCAAGAAAGAAGAAGGCAATGCAGCATTTCGAGGGTCTAAATATCAAGAAGCTTATGACCTATATTCTGAAGCACTGAGTATTGACCCCAACAACAAAGCAACAAATTCAAAACTTTTCTGCAATAGAGCGACTGTGTGTTCCAAGGTAATGTCATTTTTGTTAATATCCTGATTTATTAGAATTTGTATACATTTTTAAATGATTAACCTTACGGGCTCTGTAGGCAACTATTATCCCCCAATGTCATTACATAATAAAGGCCTGTAAGCGTCTCCATTCACCCCTGTTGCTATGCTCCGATTCATCAATACGGAATCACATGACGTTAAGCTCATATGACTTAGAATTTGTGCCACACGAAGCTAGGAATACGTCACAGCCTAAAGGTCAAATTACTTTACACATTACGATTGTAAGAAGGAGAAAGCCGGCTGATTTTGTAAACAAATTTCTGGAACAACGTCCATTTTTGACGCCATATTTTATTATAATGTAGTACTGAGTGGCATGGAAAGTAATATCTACATATTTTAATTGTTTTAGTTGTTGTTATATTATAAGAATGTTCGTTTGTTAATTGAAAAACACAAAACTATGTGTGTTGGGTTATACGTGTCTGCAATCAAAATAAAAATGTATGTCCGGCTAGGCCTAGTCTTGAACGAGCGTAACTTGAACTGGTTTTATGTGATTTCTTGACATTTTGGTTTTTTTTCAGTTCATATTATATTAGTTATATAATATGTGCAAAATTTATTTTTATGTCTTTACAAACAAAAAAGTTATCACGTTTACCAAACACTCACCATAAATAATGCAAATTTTCCAAAAAGTATCCAGGTGCAGGGGGTAAATTGCATAATTTTAATCCAGAGCCCTAAAGGTTAGGGATAATTGGTATGTTATGAGGAAATCTAATTGTTTTAAAAATAATAGAAACTTTTAAATGTAACATAAAGAATGACAAGCAAATATTGTAGTTTGTACCACTTTGAAGGGTGGATATTTAAAACTACCTTGAAGGTTATGAAACTGATATTATTGCACTCTGAACATTTGTCTTTTGCAATCGGTTGCTGAACATTTGTCTTTTGCAATCGGTTGCTTATGCTCAGAAATCTATACAGGCAAGATGGTCCCCTCCATTAATTCAGTCGTCTGCAGGAGACCCTCGCAGATGCCCCACAGCCTCACTTTCAAATTGCTCCCTTGTGGGGTGTTTGCCCCACGTTAGGAAACACTGTTCTAGACTGTCCTGCTCTGAGCCTAAAAATGTTAGTCTGCTGTGATCTGTTCAGCTAAGGGTGGCGTCTTGTGAAAAGTTGGTGACTGTTCTCTAATTCCAACTATCTTTGTATACTCTTTTGATGATAGTTTTTGCTTTAGTCATTGATGAAATTGTTTCTTTTTTACCCCTGTTAATGATAGTTTGCTTTTTTGCACCAGCTTTTGCCAGTCTCAGCTGCGTCATTTCCTGCATTCCATAGTGTGCAGGCTCCACTGCAGCACCACTTTCATGTTAGCAGACAGTTGATTTAAATGTTCTACAGTTTTTGTTAGATCTTTAGATTCATTTTGGATTTTTTTGTAAATACAGAGTAACCCGAGTGCATTGAGATAATCCTCTACACACTATTTCAACTCTTTTCTTAAAATTCTCAACAGCTTGGTAAACTTGAGGAAGCCATTCAAGACTGTACCAAGGCAATTGAGTTGGATGATGTCTATATCAAGGCTTACATGAGAAGAGCCAAGTGGTGAGTGTAGTTTTGATTGATCTTTATTTATTGTTCAACAACCATTCTTTGTAAATTTTCTTCTTCAGCGTTCGCTCTCAAATAACCACAACAAATATTTTGTGTGATTTCCGCCAGGGAGCGTGAAATACGTTGTGCTGCAAGTTCCACAGTAGGACTGTGATTATTTGCACCCCAGTTGGCCACTTGTGGTCAGGGCGTCCGAGGTCCAGCACATCCGTTTTCGTCATTCCTTTATTTCGGGTTTGGTCCCTAGTCCGTGACAGCCTGTCTATCTGTCGCCGGGCACGCTGGTGTGTAGTGCCTCTTCGCCAAGACGCTTCTCGAGCGCGTCTACCTGGTACGAGGTGTTCCACCATCTATGAGCTCATCTCGTGCATTTGGACAAACTGTGCCTGTGCCCATCGGGTACTGAACCGTTTCTCATCCGCGAGCCTGGTTCCGTATGAGGAAGAACTCACAAGAAGAGTTGGACCCTGGCTCGTTCGCGCTCCTACACGAGGCGTCGTTCACGGACATCGTGGTTCCCTCGTCCAAGTTCGAGTCTCACACTACGAATTTGAGAGCAAGTTGTTCTCTCTCTCTCTCTCTCGAGCTGAACAACCTTGTCCCAATAGCGCCTGAGCCCATCAGGTACTGAACCCTTTCTCTCTGCGAGTGTGTTTCCGGTAAAGGAAGCTTGACAGTAGAGTTGGACCAGGACTGCCATCGTTGTCCCTTTTTTTGCCTAAGCCCATTGGGTACAATACCCTTTCTCTTCGCGAGCATATTTCCGGTTTAGGAAGGCTCTACATTAGAGTTGGGTTAGGTCTTCTTGCTTTTCTGAACGCTCATGATTTGGTCTCTGCCTATGAGGAGTACAGGTAACTAGAAGCTCGACTCGAGCTAACAGAGCTTGTAGTTTCCCCTTCCTATAAACCTTTCACTTTCTATTTGCAGTTCGCGCTGCCCTCTGGCACTGTTCTGCCCGTTCATTGTACTCATTATGACATTATTTATTTCTCGCCGTGCATCCACCTTTACGTGCCTTATACATTGGCCGCCCCTCCAATGTATTTACTGGACTAACTGGCGTCACTGTATATCGACAGTGTCGCTGTATGTGGTGATACAAATAGTGCCGGAGATATTGCAGTCAAATCTCTTTCCATCTGCTTCCTCCACATTCCCGGACACGATCCCCAAATGATTTGGCCAGAATCAGCTCGAACTGCTGTTTTCTGTTACTAGGGTGCACAGCGAGGAGGTACATTTGGGATCTTGGTTATCTGCTAACCCTGGGTCTGCCTAGAGCAATGCGTTCCCTTTGCACCCAGTAAATTTTATATTTTCATTACATAATAGTTATTCTTCTGTGTTTGTTCTCAAACTTCTGCAGATTAACAGGATGTAATCCAAGTAACGGATTGCGCTGTGTCATGGTTTACAGCATTGCTGCAATATCTGTACCTTTCTACCTGACATCCTACTGCAGCATGGCTTTGGGTACTTTGACCGTATATGGGATGGGACAGCCAACTCCATTCCATAACCTCCTTAGTCACCTCAAATGACATGCATGGATGGTAAACAGTGTTCCCACACTCCTGCCAATTAGCAGGATGTATTCCGTAGAACGAGATGCATCGTGTCAGGGTTCACAGCTTAGCTGTGATATCTGCGTTATTTGTTCCATTTCAGTGTGACTTCAAGGCCAGTCTGGCCCTTATGTGATGGGACGACCTATTCCACCGCAATACCTCCTTAGTCACCCCTTATTACATGGATTTAAAGTAAATAGTGTTGCTATTCTTTACTCTCCGTTTGGGTTCCAATAACACACATGCATTACAAATACTGTGTGGTAATAAATTACCTTAGGTGTAAGTTTAGCAGAAGGTGGAATCTTATACATGCCACCCACCCATCCATCCAAACAGTAATAGTGGATACTTAGTGACAACTGTTTTTGCTGAAAATGGATATGCTGGACAAGAAGGTACAAAATAATGCCACACGATATACTTCACGCTCCACTCAAACTCTTGTGTTAGGTATCAGAGAGTGAACGCAGAAGAAAAAGTGAGAACTGTCAGCAGAATTAAAGGTTTTATCATTCCTAGACAGACTTCCCTTTCCTTCTTCCCAAATCTCTCTAATTTCTTAACCCCCTAGCTGCGGAGGTATTTTTAAGGATACAATGAAAAGCCACTGCCAATTTGTGGAGATCCTCCTCTCCTTAGCTTCCCAGGGGAAAAATCTGCCTGGAAGCTTATATTAAAGCATCCAGATCAATTGTTTTCCTGAGAAGCTAAGAAAAAGATCTCAGCAAAATTGCACCAACCCCTTATCGTATCCTTAAGGATACCTCCTCAGTTAATGGGTTAATTTAACCTTTGAATTTGGTCACGTATAATTTATTTTATATGTTCCGTTTGTCCAGCTATACAGACACAGAGCTGTATGAGGAAGCTATCCGGGATTATGAGCAGATTTACAAAATGGCCAAAACCAGAGGTAAGCTAAAACACATCAGCTGATTCGTGTTCCTAACCCAATATGAAACACTGATGTTACTCGAGAGTCTGTCAATTTTGTGTTCAAAATTTTAAGAGTTGCTTCCCTTTAAAGACATTTTTTCCAATGTATCAAGATGATAAAACTTTCAAGATGATACATGATTTGAATTTGTAAAAAACATTTACCTAAAAAGTGTAAAATAAAAATGTATATTTGTAAAAATGTGTATTGACAATGTATATTTTTTCTTACGTAGTTTGACATTAGATAGTTTGCTATGTACTACTAGTTCTGGCTCTCACAGAACTAGTCCCTATTCTAAATACAGCATGTATTAACAGAGTAAATGTAAAAAGTATTCCTTTTTTATGCCATTGATATTTATGGAATTCGATGCTAGGCACCATAATTTTCATTGACCCTGTATGCCTAAAATGTTCAATATTTCTGGATTCTGTCAGAAAATGTGTTATTTAGTTTCTCCCTATGAATTGATTCTGTTGGTTTCCTCAGAAAACAAACAGCTTCTTAATCAAGCCAAGTTAGAATTGAAAAAAAGCAAAAGAAAAGATTACTACAAGATTTTGGGTGTTCATAAAACAGCGACAGAGGATGAAATTAAAAGAGCTTACAAGAAACGTGCATTGATACACCATCCAGGTAAGCGGGTAATAAATATAGTTTCTAAATATATAAGCATATATAGTTTATTTTATAGTAAATATATATGCTTTGTATCATGGTTTACAGCATTGCTGTGGTATCTACGCCTTTCGGTCGGACACATCCGATTCAGCATGGTTTCTGTGTTACTTTGACCATACATGAGATAAGATAGCCAACTTCATCCCAAAACCTCCTTAGTCACCTCTTGTGACATACATGAAGGGCAAACAGTGTTGCTATTCTTTACTCCTCTTTTTATTTGGGGGTGTGGTTTGAAGTATAACCTGTTTATTTAAGTTGCGAGGTGATTCGGTGTGACTAGAACAGACCCGGTTCAATTTCCATCAACTTTAATAATTTTATGCACAAATAAAAGTTCTATAGTTTGTTGACAGTGGGATTCAGCATGGTTTCTGTGTTACTTTGACCATACATGAGATAAGATAGCCAACTTCATCCCAAAACCTCCTTAGTCACCTCTTGTGACATACATGAAGGGCAAACAGTGTTGCTATTCTTTACTCCTCTTTTTATTTGGGGGTGTGGTTTGAAGTATAACCTGTTTATTTAAGTTGCGAGGTGATTCGGTGTGACTAGAACAGACCCGGTTCAATTTCCATCAACTTTAATAATTTTATGCACAAATAAAAGTTCTATAGTTTGTTGACAGTGGGAATCACATGCAGAGATACATTCCCAACGACAATGTAAGAAAAATGATGAGTACTGAGCCATACGTAAACTATGGTTTGGTCATCTAACAAGAATGAACCCAAGTCAAATACCAGCAGCAGCTTACAACAGAAGAATGCCTGGATATAGAGCGAAAGACTGGCCGAGATACAGGTGGATTGACAACATCAAAGAAGAGAGACAAATCTAAATTCCATTGAAGCCTCCCACCTGGCAAAGAGCAAATCTTCGGCACCCAATAATACCAATAACGGCACACATTGCTAGAAAAGAAAGGTTTATTGACATGCTGTTTTTTTTAAAACAATAATTTTTCACTCCTTTACTAATCACTTATGATATTAAACTAATGATAGTATATTCGAGCGAAATGATAACACAAAAATGGCTGACAAAAGTCACGAGGATGAATTTAGTATTATTGTGATTTGATTAAATACTACAGTATTTTTACAATCTTTTGGTGAAGACTTTCTTAGCAATGTCTATGAAAATCTATTAGAAAGATGAGCCATTCTATGGCAACCATCAGCAGTCTTTTCATTTGTCGAGCCTGATATTACGAGTTAAGCTGCATCCTGCTAACTTGTAAGATATTTAAAAAACAAACAGAAGAAGAATTACCAACTTAATTCACAATATAGCCAATTCCCTAGTTTATCCTACAGAATGGGGCAATTCTTCTTCATCGTTCATTCTCAAACTCCTGCTGGATCTCCCTTGTAGCAAGACCATTGTCCTACTAGATTTCTAGCAGGATGTAGTCCAGAGAATGGAAATGCGTTGTGTCGCCGTATTATTTGCGCCAATGGCCCTACACATCCGTCTTCGGCGGGGAATGGGGCAATCAATGACTATTAAACTTATTAATGGCTCTGTATGTATATATCTATATTTTGTTGATCAATTGTTTCAGATCGCCATTCCCATGACACTCAAGATAAGCAGAAAGAGGAGGAGAAGAAGTTTAAAGAATTGGGAGAAGCTTACAGTATTTTATCTGATTCTAAGAAAAAAGCTCGCTACGACAGTGGTCAGGATCTGGAGGATGGAGAAGGTTTTGGTTTTGGTAAGTTTTCTAATACTAATTTTCAATAAAGTCACTGTGCACTTGTTTAGATTGCTACTGACACTACGTCACATGAATTGTGGATATTTATTGCAGATATGTGTGGTGTCATTGTTGACATTACATTTATAAAAAAACACTACTTCTGTCAATTATTGGGGACAATGGCTTGTTGCACACCAAAGTTATTGCTTGATCAGGTAAAAAAGTGAACTGAGCAGGTAACACCAATCTGCTGAGTCAGTACACTGAACCGTGGAAATACACAACTTTCAATGACATCATATTGAGCACATATATTTCAGATTCAGTGAACAGCAACTTTATACACATCCTATATATACCATGTTTTCTGATGTTGGTTTATTATTTAATTTGCTGTAGTAAGGGTTCAAAAAGTCACATTTTTCTTCATCCATGTTGCCTTTTATTTTCTTTGTGGTTGGGACTTTGGATTTTATGATATAGACTGCTGTCTGTTTCAGAGTTTCCGCTTTGCCATACAGCTTCTCTTCAAAGCTAATTGGGGTAGGAAATGTCTTTCTCCTTAGGTCTTCAAATTGGGTACAGTCTTGTAAGATATGTCCCGCTGTCGACATTCGCCAGGTTGCAATAGCAACAGCCAGTTGTACCTATTCTGAACTAGGTGTACAGGTGATGTCTCATTATGTTGTGACCAGTTCTGAGGCGCAGAAAGATTACCTGGTCTCTTCTTGATAGTTGGTAATACCCATCATCTGTATTATATTTAGGGTGGTCTTTTCACTTTTTTGTTGTAGTTGCTTTTGATGATAGTCTTCACTTCCTTGTAACACTGATGTGTTGGAAAATGCAGTAACTTTTTTGTTATTAGAGATTTTAAAATAATTTATATGCACATTTAAATACAGAATTGAATACTGCAAATGTGTATTTTTTTTTAACATGTCATACCAATGATGTTTGGAAGTGCCGAAGACATTTTTTAAATTAAAAAAAACCCATAAAACAATGAAACATGACTTATCTACTGATTGTGGAGTTTCTCTGGCGCTTCTTTGCCTGATCAGAACAGACCTCACAGTCAGGAAGAGCAGGCTTGCCACTGAGCAAACATTTAAGATTTATAGCAATGAAGTGTGTTGCTCCAATCTTATGTGGTAGATTGCTTGTTCTTCTTCCTTTGCCGGAAGAAGAAGGTCTAGACTGGCAACCCTCAAGAAGCCTATGAACAATCTGCGAGTGAAATTTTTCCACCTTGACTCGACTAGGATGTTTGGCCCTCCACAGGACTAGTTAATTCACAAAGCAAGCTTCTAGCATGTAAGAAAAGCTTTCTTCCACCACTTGCAGGTCCTGTGGACTAACAAATAATATGTCAGCTGCTTTGTCACTAATAAATTCTCCATTTGCATATTATGGTTGACTGCTATAGAAAGGTTTATGATAGGATAAACTTTTTTCCCAATTGCCAATATATTTATTCTTAATTGTTTATACTGTATATAGCAAATTTTGCTATTACATTAATATTCCGTCAGCCTTAAGCAAGTTGTTTTAATTGGATTTACTGTGATTTTTCACTGTTTGCTTGAGTTCTGGATACGAGGGAGTTTTTTTTATTGAGACAATCTTAATTTTGCTCAAAACTCTATTGCAGAAACAGTGGACCCTAACCAAATATTTCAAGCATTCTTTGGTGGAGGCAATATGGGTGGATTCACATTTGGAGGTCATCCTGGAGGTGGACACTTCAACCATGGAGGTCACCAGCAGCATGGAGGTTTTCCTGGATTCTCCTTTCAATTTGGTTGATGTCAATTTTTTCATATATATTTTTTTATAATATCTCTCTCGTCTTTTTTTTATCCACGTGAGGTTTGGCTCATATTAAGATCTTAATTGCAGATTTGAATAATTGGTTAAACAGTTTCCCTCCTAATGTCTCTTGTATTTACGATGTAACAAGATCCAATATATCGCCCATTTAAATAAAACCCAACAAATATTTTGTTTGATGTTTCTGCAGAGAAGAATGGTTTAACTCTTTACCTCCATAAGGGTTTCCCTACCCTGTCATAATGTATTTAGAAGTAACTAAAAATGGAGGTTTTAGTGGCTTACTGGCAGAAGGGGTCTGCTAAACTTCCTGTTTTAGTGGCTTGCTTGAGATAAGGAGTTAATAATAGGAAAATATGAACATGTGCAATGGAGAGATTCCTCTTAACTGTCTGTAATTAATCTGTGTTTGGTGTATGACATGATAAATTGAGTAATGCATCCTGGCACAGCAACTTTCATAAGGATATAAATACCAGTATTTGATTGTGGGTAGTAAGTAGTGGTGTATGTATATGTGGGTATGTCTGATGTGTGGAAGTTGTTGTTGAGTGTGTGCTAGACATCTTTTACAAAGATGTCCAGTGGATGGGGTAGAAGAGGAGGCTAGTCACTCGCGAAAAACATTTTTTAACGGGGAGGAACTGTTTTACTCAATGTGGCAGCAAGGTGCAATACTACTAGGTGAGGAGATATCTAATCTGAAGTGGATTTGCCTTGCCATAATTTTCTTGCAATCTTGAGGATATCTGCACCTTTCTGCCCGACACATCTGACTTCAGCATGGCTTCTGGGTCACTTTTACCCTATATGGGATGGGACTACAAAATTCACTCCATACCCTACTTAGTCTCCTCGTATGAAATGGTAGGTAAATGGTGTTGCTATTGTTTGCTCCCATTTTGGGTTCCGGCAACACTCAGGCAAGTTAGCTAGCAAAATGACTGCAAACATAGTAACTGAAGAAAGATGACCACTGGTCAGTGCAGATACAGTATTTGAGATACAAGTTAGCTAATAAAATGAGTGCAAACACAATAACTGAAGACTTAAGATGACCTCAGGTCAGTTCAGATACAGTAGTTGAGATATAAGAGTAGCAAATAAAATTGTTGCAAATACAATAACTGGAAAATGACCACTGGTCATTGCAAGCAAGATGGTCATAGTTAGCTGACTGAAAATCGATAGCCAAGACTGCAGCAAAGCTGATCTGACAGGCGAAAAGTGAACACATAGTAATGAAAGAAATAGATGAGTAATTGAAAATATAAGTTCATGGCTTACAGCTCAGAAAACTGATCTTCTTTTGCGTTCATTCTCAAACTCTTGCAGATTAGCTGAATGTAGTCGAGAACAGAATGTGTTGTGTCTTGGTTTACATCAGTGCTGCGATATCTACACCTTTCCGCTTGATACATCCGACTTCAGCATGGCTTGTAATTCACATTGGACCCTATACTGGATGGGGCAGCCAATTCCACCCCATAACATTCTTAGTTGCCTCTTACAACATGCATGGAAGGTAAACATTGCTGCTATTCTTTGCTCCCCTCTCAGGTCTGGCAACACACTGGCATGCAAATTGATCATGTAGGATTATTGTGGTGGAGTCAAGTAAACATCCCTTTTCCATGCCATTGTGATGTATTGCAGAATACAGTGGTAGGCTTGTATTTTTCATTGACCAATGGCATACTTAGGGATGATGTGGTCAGCATTATGCCTACTGCCTTTACTTTCTCAGAAGAATGGGTATCCATTCCCTTAGTCTGGGTTGATCTAGGAGCCATTGATTCTTCTCAGCGTTCGTTCTCGAACTCCAGCTGAATCTCTCGTGTGGCAAGACAATAGGCCCTACTAGATTTCCGGCAGGATGTAGTCCAGTGGAAATGCACTGTGTCACTATTTTATTTGCGTCAATGGCCCAACACATCTGTCTTCTGCGGAAACCCATGAAGACTCTGGGGAATCCTGAATGAGAGTTGCTATGTTGTTGCATGTATATATTTTGCGTTTCCAGGTGTACTTGCAGTGAGCATGTTATACATATATTTATGCTAACATGAATATTTGTCACGGAAATGTAAATATGATTCAAAATTTTTCTCATTTACTTTTGATTTTAGTAAGTTTTGACTGAGATAGATATATATATATATATATATATATATATATATATATATATATATATATATATATATATATATATATATATATATACACTGTGGAATCCCGTTATAACGTTATACATGTATGCATTAACAGAAATTCTCTATATACTGTAAAAACAATATAGAATAAATATAATTGGGGATTTTGAAAAGTGTAGTTATATAAGGAAATTTGTTATAAAAGATTGCGTTATAGCGGAATTCCACAGTATATCAGTCTCCGTGATGGAGGGACCAGGGAGACAGTTAAATAATCCAGACTGATGCAAACATGGTTGTCGTTATGCGTACAGTGTAGATCATGCTGTTTCCATTGTTCTAGATAGGTTGCTGAAACACATAGAAGCGGTGCCTATAAATTCAATAATGGTTGATACGCAACATCGTGTACAGGATATGATTAAATTATTACTGTTTATATATTTTCCGAAGACAAATGTATTGGGCCATTGGTGCAAATAAAACTGCAACACAACACATTTTCATTCTCTAGACTACATTCTGGAAATCCATAGGATCATTGTCCTGTTACAAGAAAGATACAACAAGAGTTTCAGAATGAACGCTGATGGTGAAGATTGTTTATATATAAATATAATGTGTTTTTAAGGCACATTGGTTTTTGTGACCTTTTCCAAACTGTAAGTAACGATAGCAAACCTAGCTTTGCCTCCTTGTGGGAGATACTGTTTTGATTGAAATGTACATTTGAAATACAAATGTTCATTTGTCTTTTTTAATCCCTAGCACAAGGTTATGTTAAACAATTATACCCGTTTTTAATCAGGCTATTTTATTTACTGTTACTCAAAAATGTATGCTGAAGTTTGATGCGGAAGCCATCACCTCATCTGTGAGAATAGAAATGCTTATTGGTTTTGATAAGAATAGGGTTTGAGCATTCCCAGTGGATATGGTTAGACAAACTGTTCGTCATTGTACATTTCTAAACTTTAGTATTCTGGAACCTGTGCACGCATGAAGTGTTAATATTCTATTTAGGTCCTTATTTTAGCAATGTGTATGATTTATTCTTGTGTTCATTCTCCTGTTTAACAGGATGTAGTCTGCAGAATGAAAGGTGTTGTTTCATAGTTTACCTGTGACTTTCTGCCTAACACATCTGAGTTCAGCAGGATTTTGGATCACTTTGACCTTCTATGGGATGGGATGGCCAACCCCATCTCAATCCTCCTTAGTCACCGCTTATGACAAGTCACAGTGTTGCTATTCGTTGCTCCCTTTTGGAGCCTGGTAGAACACTGAAGAATGTACATTATAATGATGCTTCTGTGGTTGAAGTTGTCCCTAAAATCTGAACCAAGTTAATCAATAACGTATTAAAAGTATTGTCTTTGTATATGTTATAAAACTGTTAGTGTTGAGAACATTAAGTTACCTGCCATATATGTCGCACTAGATGATTACGGTGGTTTGTGGGGTTGGCTGCTGTCCACCCCAGAGTCGCAGTGATCCAAAACCATGCTGGAGTCATATATGCCAGGCTGAAATGTGTAGATATTGCAGTCAAGCAGTAAACTATGACAATGCATTCCATTCTTTGGGCTGCACCATTTTAATCTGGAGTTTAAGAACAAATCAGAATTGATTTTCAGAATAAGTGACAGTTTTGAATCAGCAACTCTAGAAGCAATCTACTATGTGTCTCCATGTTATGTCACTAGGACACATGTAAATATTGGATACTCTTGGGGAATGTTCTTTGATCACTGCATTCATATACAAGGTGTATACAAAGGTTCTGTACACTCATTTAAATTGGTGGTGACACAGCATCACATGAATTATGGGTATTTAGTGTGGATATGTGTTAAGTCATGGATACAACAACATTGTGTGAGAAACCACTACTGCTCATGTCCATCATATATTGTATAAAGTGGCCCATAACACGGTAGAAATTAATTTTTGGTCAGCGAACACAAGTTAACTTTGCAGCTAACAGAAATCTGCTGAGTCATGCTGGAGCATGTAAATACACAACATTCAATGATGTCATATTGGGCACATATGTTTCGTTTGAAATTGATGTGCACTGTTACTTTATAGATACCCTGTATTTGTATAAAATTAACTCATAACTCTTATTTGTACCTTGAGTTTGAGCTATTGCACATTCATTATCTATTCAGATTGATTTATTTGAAGAATATTAGAATTTTGTTGATTATTGCTCACTCCGAGAGTGGGAAGAGGGGGGGGGGGGCAAAAAGAAAGAGATGTTGTAAATATTTGCTAGAATATTATTCAACTAGCATGGCATCTGTTTGTGTGTGCGAGTATGCATGTGTATCATCCATCTTTAAAATCCCTGTGAAGTACGTTTTTAATAAACCTCGTCATCCATTCATCTTATCTTTAGATATCCTGGTTGTTTCTAAATCGTACTCATTCCTCTCACATCTCATTATATCTCTAGATATCCTGATGGCCTGAGAATATCATCATTACTTCTGGTGAATAGTGCTGTTCTTAATGTATTATTATTTTTTGAATGTGTTCTTTATAAAGGCCTTTTGATCGAAACGTTGATGTGTGTTACCAGTGATTAGCAAAATATAATTATCCTGTTCTAAGTTGGACCTGTTGGATTACAGTTTAGCTGCAGTTAGTACATATTATTCATTTCTCCTGTGCTTAGTCTATTGAGTTCAGAGATGATTCATATTTTTGAATCTGTGGGTCAAATTGGACTTTTCATGTGGAGGCCAATCTCAGAAGTCATTAAAATGTTTATTTTAGTCCCTGTGTGCTCCAAGTGTCATTTTCTGAGCTCAAAGGCCAATGTAAATAGTAAAAGTGGCATGGAGGCCAATCTTTCCCCACACTTATTTCCTTTTCTTTCCATTTTGTATCAGATATTCTAATGATAGATATATAGAAGGTCTATATTGCAATATTTCCTCATTTCTACATGGACTTTTTTCCTTTATTTTGTGTGTAACATTCCATAAAGTCTGGAAGTTTTCTGCAAAAGAAAATAAATGTCTGCAACTATTGACTACTTGTCTTTCCTGAAGATGTCGCAGGCCTAAGTCACTGTCGGAAGATCTTTTTCTAAAGAGTTAGGTTAGGTTTTTTCTTGTTGTACCTAAGGTCTGTTGAATTTCATACTCTTTTTTTTATAGTCTGGTGTTATTTACCTTTGCTCAACTCTTCTTAGTCTCTTTTGAAATCTTGTATGGCACATCACATTGTTAGTCATTTCTAGGTGGTTTGTTGATCCAACGGTCCATGGGCTCATGCCCTTTAACTCATCATTTTTTGTTAGGAAATCTGGATTTTCTACCCACCTCTGACCAGAGCCAGGAAATAACTATCACTCCACCAGGAAGATAGGTTTATGACTATGCACTGCTCTTAGACACGGAAACCAAGATATGGTTCACTGTTCATTCCCTACCACTAATTGCCTACTGGCTATGCCAAGCTTCTCTATGACTTCAGGAATGTAATGAAATGTTCAAGGCAAAGAGCTTGTCACGCCCTGAGTCACTACACCTTTATGATGGACCTCAGCCATAGAAAGTGAAGCCAGTCACCCCCTCCCTTCCCAATACTGCGCAGTACATCTCTGACTTTTCCCAACTGCAGAGGGTACATGCATATATAGAAATAACAAATCAAATAATTGTATAAGTGACGTGCTACGACACTTCCATAAGAGAGCATATGCTGAGGTTTTCTGTTGCATGGGTGGTTTGTCTAGTGGGCCATTTGTGAGTCTACAGACATTCAGCATGCGGTTGCAATAGGTATATAGGAGAGATTTACTGTGGAAAAACTCATCATAAACTTGTCACAATTACCTAGGTATATGAGAAGGTATCATGCTCAGGGAATATAGAGTAGTGGCACCATCTCAACTGAGCAAGTGCTATAGGCAACTGAGCACTAATGGGAAAACCGCATGCTATGTTGCTAACTCATAACTCTGTTAACCTTTATCGTGACATAGTCATGTGTTGGGGACTTCAGTATAATAGATTGCCCTGTAGTGCACAGTTTTGTGGGTATGAAAGTCATGATGTTGGAGAACTCTCCACTCGCAGAAAAATACAGAATTTGTGTACTTACTCTGAGTTTGAATGACTGAGACAAAATAGCTTTGGCTATATTTTGAATAGCTTTGTAGCTGATTGCTTGAAAGTAACAAAAGATTGTTACCTGAATATATATGCATGACTCCTATTTATTCTATGTTGCTAGTTTTATTATGTTATGGAGAAAATACAAAATATGATTCTTTTACATGTGCACATACTCATCCTTCCTGTTCCCATCGAGAAATGAAACCTGTGCTGTTTTTTTTTAATGACTATTAACAGAACATTTTGTTCTGAGTTTTTTTAAATTTTAAATACGGTAGCTTCACCAAAAGGACAAATTCATTGGGTGTTAACTAAAATGATGCTGTTTGTGATGGAAAATTTAGGACTTTGACTTTCCAACTTATTTTACCAGGAAATTATTTACAGAGAGATGAATGTGCTGATAATTGACTTGTATAATAATACACTCATGTTTACAGAATGTATAAATCATCTTTTCAACTCTTCTATATGTTTGATGTGTGTTGTTTTAAAAAAAATAGTTTTAATGATGTCTTGTTTGTATATTTGTAAGAAAGTGTTGGTGACCCATACATCTAATGATTGATTTTCCAGATTCACAATGATTGGTTGATTTATTGATTTTGTATGAGATAGATGATTGGTTGATTTGAGTGTAAATGAGTTTCAATTGGACAATTGAGTATGTCCTGAAGATAGAGTGATATGCTATTTTGGTACATGTAAGAAAGAAATGAACAATAAGATCTTTTTGTTTGCCCTGAACTGTGTTTGTTATTTTGTTGTTTTTTGTGTTTGTTAGTTTACTTAATTTAGTTTGTTTGTTATTTTGTTGTTTTTTGTGTTTGTTGGTTTACTTAATTTAGTTCATTTGTTAGTGTTAATCTACTGTAGTTAGTTAGTTTACTAAATTTAGTTAGTTTGTTAGTGTTAGTCTACTGTAGTTAGTTAGTTTACTAAATTTAGTTTGTTTGTTAGTGTTAGTCTACTGTTAGTCTACTGTAGTTAGTTAGTCTACCGTAGTTTGAGTTTACTTAATTTAGTTAGTTTGTTAGTGTTAGTCTACCATAGTTAGTTGGTTTACTTATTAGTTAATTTACTTATTGTCAGTTTACTTTGTCATTTAGTTTAGTTAATCAGTAAGTTAACTTAGTTTAGTTAGTTATTTAGTAAGTTCATCATCATCAAGTGTCATCTCCTCAACAAAGGTTGGCTGCAACAGACCTCCGACATTCCCTGTCTGTTGTTTTGGTGGTGCACTCTGCTAGACTGTAACCTGTCCATCTTGTGATGTTACTCTCCCTCTTGTATCTCTGCCTACCTCTTCCTTGCTACTCTTTGACTTTACTTTCATGTAAGGTGTTGAACAAGGTGTCATGTCTTTTAATGTGTCCAAATATTTTATTTGCCTGATGTTTATTTCCCTTAATAATTCTTTCTTCATATTATGTGTTGTTAGAACCTATTTGTTTTCTTCTCTTTCCATTATGTTCTCCCTATTCTTCTATATATCCACATCTCAAAGGCATGTGTGTATTAGTTAGTCAGTCGGTTATTCTTGATTAGAAACTTGCCTCACAGCACGTGGGGCATTCCCATAAGTGCTCCGCCCTCTGTTCCAGCAGCAATCCGACTCGATGGTATTTCGAGTCAAATGCCACTGAAACAGATGTTGACATCAGGGCACAACTCTGGCCCTTGCGACAGATTTCTTTGTTGTTCCGTCCACCCACGCTGTGCCCGTAACTAGTTCACGCACGTCAGTCTGCTGGAACAACATGGTAACTGTTATCGAAGGTTATGACTACGGGATTGTATAGATGACGTGCCATGAAGCTTCTATAAGAAGATAACCTGAATATAAAGGCATGTCATCTACTAAGGTTTTCTGTTGCTTGGTTGGTTTATCTAGTGAGTCATTGGTGAGACCCACAGATGCAACCTCATGCACGTTAGTTAGTTTACCTAGTCAAGAGATCGTCATTAGTGTACATAGAACACATCTGCCCCTGAGTATGTCCACAATTACATGTTGACTGACCGTTCCAGTTCTCTGTTAGTGAACAAACATTCTTTGCAGACCATAATAATGTTTATTTCAAGTCCAGCTCCTTTATTCTGATCATGGAAAAAGGATCCGCGTCTTCATTAACTTTATTTGATCGTGCATTTTCTCTCTGAGTTGAATATTGCTCTGTCATTTGATACAGTGGCAGAGCCTACTAATCTATATGCCCTCTCATTGGCGTGAACATCCGAATGACCATGCACAAAAATAGACAGCCTCCAACTTTGACTTATACAGCACAGACACAAATACAGCCCGCGTGTATTTTCCAGATAATGCTCGTTGAGTTGATGAGAATGCGGATGAGTTCACTCTGTGTGACATCCAGTTGAAGTCCTGTTCACTGCCATCGTTTCCAGTGTTACGCTACTTGGATTTACAATGAAAGTTCCTCTAAAAGTCTTCTCTACAGACTGCTCTGGGAATGCCCATGAACGATGTTTGTTAGTTCTCTTAACTCGCTCTGGATCTCTCTTGCAGCAGGACAATGGTCTTACTAAATTTCCAGCATAGTTTATTCCAGAGAAGGTAAGATGATGAAATAAACCCTTTAACTGTGAACATGCAGCTCTTGATAGCCCGTAGCCTTCCTGACAAACGTACAGGTTATTTTCAGTTGTGCAACTAAGGCGACACCTGGAGTCGTATACGGTTTCAACCGCATGTTTGTTGGTATTTATGGATGCATGTTTAGTTCCCGAAGGGAGGCGACATGATTACCACGTCCTGCCAGGAGCACAGCACGCACATCTGTGTCAACTATCTCATCAATCTATCAAATTTATTGACCCATCTGTAGTTATGGCACATCTAGCATTCTCTATTACCTAGGAATCTGCTGCAGTGTCTGCCGGCCTGCATCTCTTTATCACCATGAGGATTATTTGATAGAAGGCAAAATTAAGAAATTGAGTCAAGTTTTGTGACAATGATGACTTTTTGACAGATTGTTGACATAGCCACCAACTTTTCTCAGTCGCTATTGGCGCGTATAAATGGTGACAACGCATTTTGATTCCATGGACTACATCCTGCTGGAAATCTAGTAAGAACATTGTCCTGCTATAAGAAAGATAGTGGGAGTTTGAGAATGGACACTGAAGAAGGACTGGCACTAGTTAATACATCACCTTGATCAACATAGTCTCCGCTTATGAAGCCTGCTAAAACCCATGCCTAGATTGCTGAGAGGAAGACAATCATCTTACTTGCAGTATGTATCGAGATTGCAAGCAAGTTCCCCCCAGAGTGAGTTTGTTAAAATCATTGTATTATAATAATAGTAATACTACAGTGCAATACCTCTATAACATATTTCCCTATATAACACTTTTCAAATTCTCCAATTATATTTATTCTATATTGTTTGTACTTTATAAAGCAAATTTGTTATTACATACATATTCTGTTTGTCCGAACCAAGTTGTTATAACGAGATTCCACTGTAATAATAATAGCGCAGGTGGTTGTCGGGCCCAAAAGGGGAGCAACGAATAGCAACACTGTTTACCTTCCATGCATGTCATACAAGGCGACTAAGGGGGCTATGGATGGAGTTGGCTGTCCCATCCCATATAGGGTAAGTGACCCAAAGCCATGCTGAAGTCGGATGTGTCAGACCGAAAGTGCAGATATCGCAGCAATGCTGTAAACTATGATACAACGCATTCCGTTCTCCGGACTACATCCTGATGATCTGCAGGAGTTTGAGAACGAACGCAGAAGAAGACTAATAATAATAAAACCCATAACTCGTAGGGTGTCATTGAAGCATTTCATGCAGAAAGATCTCTACCAGACCGATGAGTTTGGAAACTTCACACTATGTCCAGGCCTTGATATTATCCAGACATGTCTTCTTCTATCCACTTCGTCTTCTATCCATCATCAGTTTTTTTTTAAGAACAACTTTTGTCATCGAGGAATGTTTCATCACTTACCACCGGATTTACGAAGTTTCACTATTGTTAACAGTGGTTCCTAATGACATGCACAAACACATTTGTATTATGATCGCGGTAACAGAACATGAAGTGAAGGCAATAAGTTACAATTGGCTGAAAACAAATTTAATAAATACTATTTCTTCTTCGTCCTGAAAAGGACGTTTGGCGCGTTATGTTTGTTTACAGCGTTGCTGCGATACTGCACCTTTTGGTCGACATATCCGACTTCTGTACGGTTATTTTTATGGATGTGTTGTTCTTCGATCCCTAGAACTTGGCCAGTCTACAGTACTGTACTCCTGTTTCCAGACCCACTGAGTGAAAGTGTCCTAAGGTCATGGTCAGCTTTGGTTCCCATGTGAAAGGAATACTAAGCAAGGACGAACAGAACAGTGTGCAGCGAAGGACAGTCACCCTCAGTTTCCTGGATGAGGAATATCCACAAGATATATGGGTCAGAGTAGACACAGATGGGTCAGCACAGAATGCTGTGAGGAATGGAGGTGCAGGTGTATATATAGAATATCCACACAAGCCTAGAGATACAATCAGAACACCTACAGGAAAATTCATGCAATAATTATGATGCAGATCCAGGCAATTTGTGTGGCAGCTAAAAAACTGCTGAACTCCAACTCTGGCCTACAGCCTGTGGTATTCCTGACAGATGCAAGGTCAGTGCTTCAAGCTCTCCAGTTTGGAAAACTAACAGACTTGAAAAAACTGCTTAGCGAATTGTCTTACCAGTATAGGGTAACCATGCAGTGGATACCCTCTCACTGTGGAATACCAAGAAATGAAAAAGCAGACCAACTGGCTAAGGAAGGTGCTGCCGAAGACCAACCAGATATACCAATTACCTACCATCAGAAAAAAACCATGATCAAGTCAATAAGAAAGCCACAAATACCAACACAAGATGACTATCACGTTATGAACAGATCAGAACAAGTTATAATTCTACGTCTCAACAGGACACAACCGACTTCGCAGTCACATGTATACAAAGTTCAAGATTGGCAACACAGCCATGTGTACATGTGGACAGGCAGCACAGAGTGCCAAACATATACTTCAAGAGTGTTCTGAGCATGAAACGCTGAGGCAGACATATTGGCCAGAGGAAACAACACTGGAATCAAAGCTCTATGGGACACTGTATGAACTACAAAAGACAGTGAGTTTTATTAAGGAGACAGAATTACAGATATAGACATGTTTCAAGTGAACGAAAGAAGAAGAAGAAGCTTTGGTTCGTTGATGCGCAGATACTAGCTATGTGTCGCTAGTACCTAGCGCTCTGGTGTGCTTGGAATCTTGGGTCCATAAATATGATATGAACATGAAAGCGATTTAATTTTAGACCAACGTCGCCGAAAACGGATATGTCGGCCCTGGCGCGTTTCCATTACCTGGACTACATCCTGCTGGAAATCTGGTATGACCATTGTCCTGATACAGAAGAAACCTGTGGGAGATTGAGAATAAACACTGAAGAAGTTAACATTCAATTATTTTTATAACATAATTTCCATCAACATTTATATTCTAATATGTCGAAACGTCAGTAAGGATTGAAGAGGAGTTTGCCGCCTCCAATCATACATCTACGACTACACAAATAATATAAAGAATAGTTAACATGTGTCGGTAAACTTGCATAGTTTGAACATGCATGCCGACACGATTCCCTGTCAAAAAAAGATATTGTTAGATACAGTTGAAGGTGAAAGAAGCAGAGTGGGTTAAAGAAAATCATGAACAGACAATATCACACTTGACAGGTCAAGATATTTCTACACTAAGGAAACAACATTGCTCTCATGCGAACTCTGGTTTAGCAGATAATAAAGATCCTAAAAGTACTTCCTCGCGGTGCACTCTGGAAACAGAAATAAAACGACTCGTGATGTATTCCTGACCAACACTTTTAGGGATCATAGATTTGGAGGCTGCAGATGGAATGAAAATTTACTGTTTAAAAAAATCATGTAATATCTCCGCCAATAAATACAGCAGAACTGTCGACAGCATATTCCGACTCGGATGTCCCTAACATCGAGAAAAGTGCGCAAGTCTTAAAACTAAGTGTAACAGTTGAGTACAATGAAAAGGACAGAAGAGCGCTAGAGGGCAGCGTCATGTGCAAATAGAATGGAGAAAACCCCATACGGAAACAGGAAATAAAACATTGTTCAACTCGAGAACAAGATTATAGTCCACATTAGATATGTGTAGAGACTCATATTTGGACGAGGTGAGCACCATGTCAGTGAATGATACCGCGGCTAAGAGGGTGAAGGAACCCGAACCCAACTCTACTGTCGATTTTTCCTATACCGTATTCATGCTCACAGATGAAAAAAGGATCAGTATCCAATAGGCATAAGGACAATACATCTAATTACGCAAGACAAGTTCACTAGCAGCGTAACACCTCGTGCGAGATAGACGTGGTCGGCTGATTACCTTCTTGATAATCCCTGATTACCTCCTTGATAATCCCTGATTACCTCCTTGATAATCCCTGATCACCTCCTTGATAATCCCTGATCACTTCCTTGATAATCCCTGATTACCTCCTTGATAATCCCTGATTACCTCCTCGGACGACTGCCACATATGGACATGTTTTGGTTTGCAAAATTCAAGGGCACAGTGAGTGATAAAACGTTTTGGCGTAGAGCCAATACATCCGTCGGCTGGCGACAGATATGAAAGCTCACAGGCTAGTGAAACCCATCCGAATTAAAAGCGTGCTGAAGTCGGATGTACTGGGTCGGAAGTTGCAAAATAACGCAGCACTGCTATGAAACTGGCAGCAGAGTACTTCATACTCACAGGCGGACATCACACACACTTTCGTGCTGGTTATCAGAGGGCGAACGCAGAAGATGGTTTTATGGATAGATACACTACACTTATCCGATTGATTTATCTGTGTGGCAATACCTGCAGCATAATCATTGTCTGCATTTTCAGCCAAATTTGTACTTCATGTTTCACATCTATGTCATTCACGAAATGTTTTTCATTAAGTTGGATTTTGAGTAGACCGAACACATGGAAATTGCTCTGAGATATATCATGGCAGTAAGGTGGGTGTTCCAACAATGACCATTTCATTTGGGCAATTCTATTTTGGATTAATCGAGCCATATGTCGTGTCGCAACAGAAACACAAATAAAAGCGGTTGGGGTTTTGTTGCCTACAGAAACGGCGTCAAGTTGGTTGAGGAATCTTCAGCATATTCTACTGTCACATGAGGATGGAGATAGAGGGAGTTACAGCAGCTCTTACTTGGTTGATAACTGATACATCAACACACTCGGTAATACTCAAGACTCAAAAAGCATGTTCCGCAAGATAGAAAAGTTCATGCTAAGAAAAGAATGGTGAGACTTATTGAACAACTCCGTTGTCCAGAGCATTACATGGATATACTGCCCTGGTCATGCCGGGGTCAGATGAAACGAAAGAGCCGACTTATTGGCAGGCAATGCGGCGATAGACGGCAAATTGCTGAGAAGAGATAAAGCAGACGGAAGGAAGTAATAAATTCATTTCAAGATGCAGATGATGTCAATGAGGTTGAGAACGTACACATACAGAGAATGTTAGAAATGGGAGTATCTAGAGGTGAGGGAAGAAAAAGTAAATTTTTTGGAAAGTCCCGAAGATCACACAATCAACACCTGACCGGAACTATGAGTCTACATACACTGGGATGGCTGCTGGAGCGGAGGGCGGAGCACTTATGGGAATGTCCCGCGTGCTGTGAAGCCAGTTTCTAATCAAGAAGAAGAAGAATATGTGGTGTCGCATTTTCATGATGGAACAGTAGGACTATTCTTCTAGTGGATGTGAAAGTTGGACACTGAATTCAGACACAGAAAGACGGATTCAGACGTTTGAAAACAAGTGCTACATAAGTTTGTTAAGAATTAGTTATATAGAACACAATGTAAATATAGTTGTTCGACAGCAAATAAACTGCGTAAACAAGTTTGGTTTAGATATGTAGCGAGTCACTTTTTAAAATTATTTTGCGAGGAACATTCGAGAATGGAAAGAGAAAAAAAAAAGGGGGGGGGGTGATTGAGAAAATCCTGGATTGATAGCATCAAGGAATGCTCTTGGTATGATTTGTATTCATTCCTAGAATGGCTGACGATAGAGATTTTTGGAGAGTTTTTTGTGCTGATGTCTTCAGTCTGACAACCCTACGATCTTGACGGGTTATGGTTCTTCTTGTTATTATATATCAGAGTAGAAGGCTCCTTCAATGGATATTGCACTAAGCCGAGAGCTGAAGTCTCCTGGGTATGAAAGAAAGCTCAGAAAAATTACCCCACTGAACATAGGAAGTAAGAGCTAATCGCACGCAATTCATGGGGTTCTTCTTCTTCTGCGTTCGCTCTCATATAACCACAACGAATATATCGTGTGATTTCCGACGGGGAGCGTGAAGTACGTTGTGATGCAAGTTCCACAGTAGAACTGTGTTATTTGCACCTCGGTTGGCCACATGTGGTCTGGACGTCTGAGGTCCAGCACATCCGTTTTCGTCATACCTTTAATTCGGGTATGCTTCCCTAGTCCGTGACAGCCTGTCTATCTGTCGCCGGGCACGCTGGTGTGTAGTGCCTCTTAGCAGAGACGCTTGTGGAGCGCGTCTATCTCGCACGAGGTGTTCCACCGTCTATGAACTTACCTCGTGTAATTGGACGTACTGTGCCTGTGTCCATCGGGTACTGAACCATTTCTCATCCGCGAGCTTGGTTCCTTATGAGGAAGAACTCGCCAGAAGAGTCGGACCATGGCTCTTTCGCCTTCTTACCCGAGGTGTCGCTCACAGTCATCGTGTACCCCTCGCCCAAGTTCGAGTCTCACACCACGCGTTTGAGAGCAAGGCGTTCTCGAGCTGAGCGACCTTGTCCCAATAGCGCCTGAGCCCATCAGGTACTGAACCCTTTCTCTCTGCAAGTGTATTTCCGGTATAGGAAAGATTGACAGTTGAGTTGGGCCAGGGCTGCCATCATTGCCCCTTTTAGGCCTGAGCCCATCGGGTACGGAACCATTTCTCTTCACGAGCATGTTTCCAGTATAGGAAAGCTCGGCATTAGAGTTAGATCACGCTTTCTTGCTTTGCCGGGCGCCCATGACTGGGTCTGGGTCTCTGCCCATGAGGAGCACAGGTAACTAGAAGCTCGTCACAGGCTAACAGAGCTTGTAGTTCCCATTTCCGTGAAACGTTTTCACTTTCTATATGCAGTTGGCGCTGCCCTCTATCGTTGTTCTGCCCTTTCATTTTTTTTTCCATTGTACTCAGTATGAAATCTTCTTGTCTCTCGCCATGCATCTACCTTTTCGTGCCTTTTTAATTGGCCGCCCCTCCAATATTCGGAATGGACTGACTAGCGTCACTGTGTGTCGACAGTGCTGCTGTATGTGGTGATGCTGGTGGTGTCGGAGATATTGTCTGTCTCTTATGCAGTCAAATCTCTTTCCATCTGCTACCTCCACATTCTCGGACACGATTCCCAAATGATTTGGTCAGATTCAGCGCCAGGAGGTACATTTTATCTTGGTTATCTGCTAACCCTGGGTCCGCCGAAAGCAATGCGTTCCCTGTGCACCCCATGGGATTCTGAAACAAACATTAATATTATATTCTTCTAGTCAGCATGCTTGGACATTTTCTTTGAATTGTATCCCTAAACATCAGTATAACTCTACGCACGAAACTGCATTCACAAAGTTCCCTTTCTTCTGGAAATTTTTAACCGCACTCCTTGAGAATCTTAGAACACTGTGTGTATAACCTTTCTTCTGGAAATTTTTGGAACAGCACTCCTTGAGAATCTGAGAACACTGTGTGTATAACCTTTCTTCTTGAAATTTTTGGAACAGCACTCCTTGAGAATTTGAGAACACTGTGTGTATAACCTTTCTTCTGGAAATTTTTGGAATAGCACTCCTTGAGAATCTGAGAACACTGTGTGTATAACCTTTCTTCTTAATATTTCTTGGCAGAAAGTGAAGTAGTATGCATCCACACAGTTCCATGAGATACGCTGCACGTTGGTATGCGCCTTATGGCCAGCCGCATCAGATTTCCGCCAGCTATTTTTTTATGTTTACTTTCCTTAGACGGTCTGCCGTCCCGGGCTCGTGAGCACAATCTGCCCAGGCTTTTTGTCAAGTTTTCCATCTTCTAGGTGGTTTGTCTTTATGGACTATTGATCGCCACCTGCCCAGCGTAGTTAGTTAGAAGAGTTGTCTTCTATGTTCTTTCTGCCTTTTTCCCTTTCGGGATGGGGCTGGTTTTAGGGATTTTTGTTGACTTTTCCTTCCTTTGTGTATTTAGAAAGTTATTTCATATGTTCTCCTATCTAAAACCCCCACCCCGGGTACTCACCATGATGGGGTCATGCTGGGGTCAATGACCCCAGCTGTTGGCTTGAGTTTATAGCAGCTCATATTCGCTTGATGTTACCCGTCACGAGACGTATGGGATATTTCAGCGAAGATACTAGTGCCAGCTGATATCCCCATTCGTTCCGTTCTGGTGGGCAGTATCGCCAGTTTGTTCGCGACTGCTTATTCGTCCAGAAATCAGGTTTATATCACAGCCAACCACCAGATATGGAGGGTAGATACTCTCCATATCTGGAGGTCGTTCCACAATCCGCAACCTATGGATGCGCCTTGTATTTTGATTTCGCGATTTTGCACATTACCCAAAGAAGTAGGTAGAGTAATTCTATCTCGGACGAGGAACTTCGCAGTCGGCCCTTGGGTAGTGAACTCAATTCTCTATGTATGAGCCGTGTTGGGCAAAAGTGGCAGCTGAGTTAGGCTAAGTTGCAATGTCTAAAGACATGTACTTGCTTCCCGTCTATGTTGCGCACATCGCTCAGAGTCCGAGTCTCAACACTGCTTTGGACAGATGTCCTGAAGAAAATGCTCCCCGAGATTTGTTCAATACTTTTCTTGTGTGCAATGCGGGGTTGTATTCAATGCTTTCTTTCATGCCTACTTTGAATGGGGTCTGTTGTGGTGGGACGTGTGATTTCTGTGTATTCTCGAGTATGAACAGCACTTCCGTCAGATGGTCTCGTGATGGGCAATTGTAGCATCGCTGCCACTTTATCGATTCACATATACTACGCTGCCCTGTAGCACGTGCTGCCTTTTCCAGATTCAGTGTGTATTCACCACTTCTAAACGGGATCTACCCATATCGGACATTGACATTAGTCTCCCCTCCATTGTTTCTGAATTTTCTGCTGTACAAGACGCAATGCACAGATACCTTTCGTCACCGTGCACCGACGCGCTGCTGTGTGTGTTGGCGTAGATATCTTTGAGATATTGTTTGTTTCTTTGCAGGCAATTCTCACTACATCTACAGTCCCCACATCCACGAACATGAGCCTAAAAGTGTTGTCCAGAACGACAGCAAGAACGGCTGTTTTTCTGTTTCCAGGGCGCACAACGGGGAGGTACTTTTAGGATCTTGATTATCTGCTAACCCTGGGTTCACCGAAAACAACGCAGAACCCTTTGCACACGATGAATGAGGGTTCAAACCCTCCCCTACCTGAAAATCAGAACATGACTTTTGCAAAAGAAGTCATTATAAATCTAATGAAAAAGAAAGATTTGCGATGAAAATAGATGAATGATCCTATTTTTCTTTAGGTACTCCACCCCATTACTGAAGACATAACTACGGACGAGCATAGGGTCCCTATGTAACTCAAATTTTACTGAGACTTAAGACAGCTCACGCTTGAATTAAAAAAAAAACTCCCCCTAGCGGACTGAGTCACCACTCACTTTTCTCTGAGAATTTAACAGAACTTATATTAGTCACAAAAAGTGGGCAATGATTTAGCTACATTCTTCAGTCATTTACTATATTAAAATATGTTTTTGTAGATATTTAATGGGGGAGATATATTAAATAATTTGTTTAAGTAAAAGCGATACGCTCTGATGATTTACAGCAGACGAAGTGAATCAACATCCGGTAGGACCGGAGATTGCCGAATGCAGACGAGCCGTTGTTATTACAATGGCCGACTCAGAGATTGTCGCCTGTGAAGATGCTTTTGAATATCGGCTTCAGTGATTGTGTTATAGACATGATAAAATTCAAACTATGAATTTCGGAGATCAAGGTGCAGAAGGAGGAGCTGAAAAGGATGTAGAGTATTATTACAGGCCAGGTATTTAAAATTTAATAAGTGATAATAAAACATGATTCAGATCCCTTGGTCTTGGTTTGATTTTATCTTCAATGCTGCAGTTGTTTTCGAGCCGTGAAATGATACAAAGCCTCAATTCTGCATCGAAACTGAAAATGTCTTCAGATAGTTACTAGTACAATGGTTATATAAAGTGATTCAAATAAATGCAGTACAACTAACTAGTGCCGCATTATTGCAGAACAAAGAAGAGTTGCGAGAATGTCGAATGAATGTTTGAAAATAAATATTTCAGTTATTTCCCTTGACTTGAGATGAGAGGGTGACAATTTGTAGTGTTTGTCAGGTAGCTTTACTTTACCTTGAATTAAGAAAAAATATACATAGGGCCTATAAACTCTTTCGGAACTGCCTTTGATTTTTACCAAATTATTTCTTAGTTATATACAAATATCATTTTGTCTTTTTTCATTTCATAATATTGATAAATAAGGTACACATTGTATATATCATTATCAGAGGAAAAAGGTTACAGAAAATGAACGTACCAACCAAACTATTGACATTGTATGATTGAAAAAATTATTACAATTTAAAAAAAATAAAAATAATTAGGAGCTTATAATAGAAAAAATGTGTAATTCACCTAATTGTTCAATGATTTGAGGAGTTCCCTTTACAAAGGTGTATGCATTGCTCTCGTGCAATCCCAGGGGTAGCAAACAACAAAATTCTAAAATCACCTGACTGGTGCACCCTGAAAAGAGATTACTTCGAAGCTCATGTGAAGCAACTTGGCTAATGCTTTATGAATTGTGTCCAGGAAGTGTAGACTGAGAAGGTATGAGAATTATATGCACAACATAACATCTCTGAATACGTTTCAGCATAACTGTAGATACTTCTTAGTATAGTGGGGGGGGGGGAATGAGGGGTGGTTACCTAAAGCAAAAAAAAAACCATTCACACTTCTTCTTTTTTCGTTCACATGAAGCATGTCTGTAATTATAATTCTGTCTCCTGAATAAAACTAACTGTCTTTGGCCATTCACACATTTTGCATGTCTTTTCCATGAGAAAGTTTATCTTTTTGTATTTGTAGAAATTTATTAAAATTGGAATGGGGAGGGGGGAATGTGACCCACCTTTTGGCTAAATTCCTAGTGCTAAAAATTATGTTATAATTTTCTAATTGGTGGGGGGGGGAAGTGTTTGAACACTTCAGTGACTCCCCTTATTTATGGCTTGCCTGTCAGCTGCTACAGTAAAAAAACTAGCAGAACAGCGCAAGCCAACAACAGGTCTAGATTGCCAGGTTGCCATGTCTGAGAGCTGAAGAAAGCATGCCTGCAGAGAAGAAAAGCATGTCTGTTGAGTTTATGAGAAAATAACATAGTACTAGAGGGTATTGCCTGTGCAGAAATAAGTGAGATAATTCAAACCATGCTGAAAGCAATGTTGATGCTTACGAACATGCTTTCTGCTTCAGCTGTCTTCTGATAGCATGTTGTTTGGAAATATAAATACAGGATATCGTACTGACCCGGTATGAACAACATGTGGGTAGAAGCTCACACCTGGACACAGTGTCCTTGATGTCTATGAATTAAACCTCTGCTAGCATGGTGGTCCAGCTTTACTGGTTGAGCAATTTCCTATACTGGAACCCGACTCACAGTCAAGATAAGGGAGTACCCAAAAGACACAAGTGGCAATGAACTGTCTAATTACATCAGATAAGCTCATTAACAGTGAAATACCTCATATGAGATAGGCATAGATGACCCAAACTTTGCAGGTTAGGGAAGCTCACCAGAATTATAAGTATGCTGCAAACGGATGTGTTGGTCAGAAAGGCACAACTAACGCAGTTTCGCTATAAAACTTGCAGCGCAGTGTAATTTATGCTCTCCAGCTAAAATTATAAGAATATTTATGTTGATTATTTGAGTGAACACAGAAGTTGTGTTCTGATCAGACTTTCTGCTATTTTATGATAGCATATTAAAAAAAAGGTAGCGTATCCATCAACCCAGCATTTTTTTAATGTATTGATTTTCTAGGCAATATAAATACATTCAGTAGTTTGCCATTGATTTATGAACGGTCTGGATGCTTAAGTGCCTGTGGCGGGGATCGAACTTGGTACCTCTGTCATCACAGGCACGCTCTGTACCACAGAGCCGGATAGCGTATTTAGTTGTAGTTATTATACAATTTACATGTTATATCCAAAAGTGTAATGAACATTTTTCTCAATGAAGTCAGAAACAAACACTTTTAAAAATCGACATCATCACAACTGACTTATTTACATTATTAGCATTTGTTTACTTACTACAGCTGACATTATTTTGTGTGGTATGTCATAAAGTATGTCTCCCTAAAGAATTATCACTTCACTAGTTTTAAATGAACTAGGTATTCTATCTCCTGAATTAATGTCTGTTGACATGTGAACAGATGAGGGTTGATTGCTGTCACTAGTTGTTCAAAATGTGGCAGTCTAAAAATATGTTGACGATCATGGTGATAGTATATGAGACTTGTGTTCACCATTATGAACCAGAATAAACAAATTTTTAGCATGCAGTGGAAGATCTATAGGCAGTCTATATGATCAATCTCCACACAGTGGAGCTCATGGCCATGTGGTTAGAATGCTGTCCATTCTCAGACCCTTGTGGTCCTGGGTTCAATCCACGGTTGGGACACAATTTCTTTTTTCGGAGGTACAATCAAAATCCTTCCTGTACATGTCACAGCATCTGCTATGGCAAAGCCGCCTTTATTTCCACAGCCCATAGAAAGCATCCCTGAACTTCTTCACAGCAAAAATGCACTAACGAAAGAAAGGCTATATGATTGCATGTCTTCAATATGATCATTTAGCAGTATCAATATTGACCACACAGTCCATATGACAGCATGCCATCAATACAGTCTTTCTCACATATTTATACATGTATGAAACTGCAATGGTTTTTTTAACAAGTATTTGTGTTAATTTCTTTATATTGAAAGGTGGAAGACGAAATGATGGTTTGAAAGCAGCAGATATTGTTCATGTGTTACGGGAGCGGATAGCATACCTCTCAGGTTTGTACTTTCATGTCATTCACATTTACACGTGGGCATCTGTGGCTAGGCCGATAGCTGCACAGATGGCAGCAAAAGGTCAAGACCAGCAATGCTTAGAAATAGGCTGAGACGTATAGTTGACCCACTAGCAATATGGCTGCGGATATCCACAGTTCAGTGGAATTTGTAAAAACAATGAATATATTAGTTACCACCACTGAATTTAGATGTGTTTTGCCATTGGCGCAAATAAAACGGCAACACAATGCATATATCCTTTATCTGGACTACATCCTGCTGGAAATCTATGATCATTGTCTTGCTACAAGAGAGTTCCAGTGGGATATTGAGAATTAATGCTAAAAAACATGTACATATGATGACAGATTGTTACTGAATATTTTTGTTGTTGCTCTTGTACATGGGGGGGGGGGGGAGAGACAACCTTTTTAGGAGATGAGCTGAATTGAGCTTTTCAATCTGTAAGCCATGACACAATGCATTCTGTTCTCCAGACTACATACTGTTAATCTCCAGGAACTTGATAACGAACACATAAGAAGAAGAATGAATAGTATAATAAAAAAATATAGAAGAGATGACATGTTTTTCATTACTATTTGTATACCACATGGTACTGAGTTTTACTGCAGTATCGTATTTCTTCTTATTGTAACAGGAAAGTGGTCCTACTAGATTTCCAGCAGGATGTTGTCCAGAAAATGGAAATGAATTGTGTTGCCATTTTATTTGCAGCAATCGCCTGACACATCCATCCTCGGCGGGTATTTATTCAATTCCTGGCATAGAAAACAAGTGACAAGATTGTATTTATTCAAAGTTCTATCATGATATAGATTGGTAGATGGATGGAGCGAGGGAGAGATGGATGGAGGGAGAGAGGATTCTTGATTAGAAACCAGCATCACTGCGTAGATACCGGCATTCCCATAAGTGCTCATCTTGGCATTCTTGAGAAGGGAGAGAGGATGGATTGAGGAAGGGAAGAATGGATGGACACCCGTTTTTATAGATAGATTAAATAGAGATAGATATTTATTTTGGTTCTAAATCATCTTAGCAAAGCTGGATCTTATCATCTGTTTATCTTGTCAGGTGGACGAGACAGAAGAGGCGGTCCCATTCTAACTTTCCCATCCCACACACACCCAGAGAGGTTAAAGTACGACGATCTAAGAAGGCTGATGACCTACTTAGCCAGTGTGCCAGGGTAAGATTTTTTTTGTCTGTAGAACTAGTTATGTTTGTTGTTTGGCAATATGTGGATAGACACCACAGACTGCTGATTTATGCTTCAGGAATTTCCTGAATATGGGATGTTGAGGCAAAAATATTCACCCAAATACAACACTGAAATCAAAGTTCTATGAACTTCTCCTGTATCAGCTAGAAAAAACATGAAATTTATTGAAGAGACAAAATTACAGATATAGACAAATTTTAAGGAAAAAAAAAAGAGTGTGACATTCTCTAACGCTTTCAATATATTTCATGCTCCTGCATTTTCCTGTTAAGTCAATTAATCAATCAATCAAATGCTATGCCAAGTGGCATCGACGATCATGTTTCTCAACAACTATCTAGCTCATGTGTTGTTAATAAGTTCTGTTGGTGATATCTCTTTGTGACACTGTGGCAACCCATTCAGAAATTTATCTCTTTGTCTTCCTCTGTCTCTTCTCTCCTTAATCTTTCCAGTGGTAATAAATGTTCAAGTTTTGTTTTTCTCATCACATGCCCTAAATTTTTTCCCAAATATAGATTTATTTATACATTTATTTATATATCTTTATTAGATTCCTCTATGAAAAGAGAGTTCATAGAAATTATATAGAATCGATTCCGATGTATGAAAAGGAATCTTGGACATTCAGCAGAATAGTGAAAAATTATACAGAGGCAGCAGCGATAGGTTTTATAGAATGTTAGCCTTTACCGTGCCCCCGGCCAATGGGTGCTACCATGGCTGTCAACTTATTTTTTCATAAATTTGTATGTTTTACAATTTATATGCATATTTTAATAAAAATGTCAGTATTTGGCATCAAAAAACCTTTTTTATGTTTTTGTTTTTTGGTCCATTAATACGTTCAATATGTGTG
Source organism: Meghimatium bilineatum (assembly GCA_034231615.1). Classification (NCBI taxonomy): domain Eukaryota; kingdom Metazoa; phylum Mollusca; class Gastropoda; order Stylommatophora; family Philomycidae; genus Meghimatium; species Meghimatium bilineatum. The sequence continues at coordinate 52,235,592 of CM067306.1, forward strand.
TGTGAGATAAAAAAACATCAACATTAGTAATAATTACTTAAATGTTACGTTACATCAAATGACAATTTGTTTGGGCAAGAAATCCGTATCAATATGGAAAATCCGTACTAGTTGACACCTATGTTCTACCATTGATATAGCTCCCATTCAGAGACATGACAATCACATGATCACGAATGTCATGTGACCGAAATCAGTGAATCATAGTTAACAGTGGTATTCTACAGTTGTATCTGCCGATACCGATATAGTCTATAGGAGAATGTGTTGGACAAGAAATTGTAAATCTAGAGACATCTGTCCAGATCAGAATCAATCGGATTACATTGGCTGTCAATATGTATAATTGAAGTAAAATCACTATAGATTGTGATTCTGATAGTAAGGAATGCTTGGGAATTACATTTTTTTTAAAGTAGATATATTAACACGTTGGCTTCGTTATGAAATGATAAGAAACAAGTATGGACCTAATATATTGACTGGATTACAGACAGCACTAGGTCTAAGTCTAGAGAAAAATTTTCTTGACAAGGTAAGTTACACCTACATGTTTTATTTATTTCCCCAGCGATATTATGTTAGTTTGGTGATGAAACAACATAAATACAATAGACTTAGGTGTGTAAATGTATATTATCAGGATTTCCACAGCGGACAATATGAGCGAGTAATATTTTAATAATTATGTTCTAATAAAAATTGTTTTTCTCTCTTTTCCATCTTTACAATGTCCTCACACCTCTTGTATCACACATACACAAACAAAACTTACACCCATATATGCAGTATTCAATTCACTATTTACATGTAAAAATATAAATAAGAACAAAACAGTTATTGCACTTTCCAATCATAATACCCATGTTTTTTTTATTTAAAAAAAAAATTTTGTGAAAAAATGTCTTTACCACTTTCTCACACCTCTTCGCATCACACACACACACACAAACAAAAACAAAATTACACACTATTTACAGTATGCATTTCTTTATTTAGATGTGCAAAAAAATATTATCAATCTCTAAAAAAAAGATATTGCATTTTCCAAACATCCACCAAAAAACTATGAAATTGTCAAAAAATAAAAAAATATTTATTTAGACTTCTGTAAACTGAGGAGACTTCTGCAAATGAGAAGGAGACTTCTGCAAATGAGAAGGAAACTTCTGCAAACTGAGATTTCTGCAAACTGAGAAGGAGACTTCTGCAAACTGAGAAGGAGACTTCTGCAAATGAGAAGGAAACTTCTGCAAACTGAGAAGGAGACTTCTGCAAACTGAGAAGGAGACTTCTGCAAATGAGAAGGAGATTTCTGCAAATGAGAAGGAGACTTCTGCAAATGAGAAGGAAACTTCTGCAAACTGAGAAGGAGACTTCTGCAAACTGAGAAGGAGACTTCTGCAAATGAGAAGGAGATTTCTGCAAACTGAGAAGGAGACTTCTGCAAACTGAGATTTCTGCATACTGAGAAGGAGACTTCTGCAAATGAGAAGGAGATTTCTGCAAACTGAGAAGGAGACTTCTGCATACTGAGAAGGAGACTTCTGCAAACTGAGAAGGAGACTTCTGCATACTGAGAAGGAGACTTCTGCAAATGAGAAGGAGACTTCTGCAAACTGAGATTTCTGCAAACTGAGAAGGAGACTTCTGCATACTGAGAAGGAAACTGCAAACTGAGAAGGAGACTTCTGCAAACTGAGAAGGAGACTTCTGCAAACTGAGAAGGAGACTTCTGCAAATGAGAAGGAGACTTCTGCAAACTGAGAAGGAGACTTCTGCAAATGAGAAGGAGATTTCTGCAAATGAGAAGGAGACTTCTGCAAATGAGAAGGAAACTTCTGCAAACTGAGAAGGAGACTTCTGCAAACTGAGAAGGAGACTTCTGCAAATGAGAAGGAGATTTCTGCAAACTGAGAAGGAGACTTCTGCATACTGAGAAGGAGACTTCTGCAAACTGAGGAGACTTCTGCAAACTGAGAAGGAGACTTCTGCATACTGAGAAGGAGACTTCTGCAAACTGAGAAGGAGACTTCTGCAAACTGAGATTTCTGCAAACTGAGAAGGAGACTTCTGCATACTGAGAAGGAGACTGCAAACTGAGAAGGAGACTTCTGCAAACTGAGAAGGAGACTTCTGCAAACTGAGAAGGAGACTTCTGCAAACTGAGAAGGAGATTTCTGCAAACTGAGAAGGAGATTTCTGCAAACTGAGAAGGAGATTTCTGCAAACTGAGAAGGAGACTGCAAACTGAGAAGGAGATTTCTGCAAACTGAGAAGGAGATTTCTGCAAACTGAGAAGGAGATTTCTGCAAACTGAGAAGGAGATTTCTGCAAACTGAGAAGGAGATTTCTGCAAACTGAGAAGGAGATTTCTGCAAACTGAGATTTCTGAAAACTGAGAAGATTTCTGAAAACTGAGAAGGAGATTTCTGCAAACTGAGAAGAAGATTTCTGCAAACTGAGGAGATTTCTGCAAACTGAGGAGATTTCTGCAAACTGAGAAGGAGATTTCTGCAAACTGAGAAGGAGATTTCTGCAAACTGAGAAGGAGATTTCTGAAAACTGAGAAGATTTCTGAAAACTGAGAAGGAGACAGTATCATTTCTACAGGCTAGAGAAATCTTATGGTCCATGATGTTTGGTGTTGGCTGTCATGTTTCTCCACAGCCTTCTTTTTCGTATGCCATCATTCATTTCCGATACCAATGTTTTCCCATGCATCAATGCGCAATTTTCAAGCATCTTCTCTCATGGTCTTTCCCTACCCCTTTTTTCTCTTAAATGTGCATGTTGTCACGATGTGTTCCATCTTTCCTCTTGTTATCTGCCATGCATGCTGTAAGAGTTGACTAAGGAGGTTTTATGATGACATTGGCTGTCCCATCTCATATAGGGTCAAAGTGATCCAAAAGCCATGTTGACAGTCGGATGTGTCAGGCAGAATATTGCTTGACTGGTTCCCCCAAAGTCCTCCCCTACTTCCCCTATGGCACTCAGAATATCAGTATGGTTCATTACTTAACTAGTTCCCATAGTATATATGCCATAAAACATGTCTGCGAGTCTATTTTCTCAAATACCAGCTTGTCCTGGCCTAAAATCTGAAGTTGATTCTTGACTGCCGTTACTACTTAATTGACTGCTACTAACTTAGAGCACAGCACTCTCAGCTTTTCATTCCAGGATTTAACACACACCCGCCCCTCCCCCCCTTAACAAATCAGAACATAGTACTAGGTATGTGGCCACAAGTGTATGGTCAAAACCCCTCCAATATCAATTTTTCACAAAAAGATCATAATTATTTTGATCCAAAAAGAGGGATTGACTCATGAAAACTGGCAAATGACTTTTTTTAGGTAAAACCCCCTCCTTTCTGGAAACATATCTACAGCCTTAATTCAAGTAAACCACAGATGTTGGAGCCTTTCACCTATATCGAATTTGTCTGTATTTTAAGAATTTGAATTCTGTTGCTTAACATCAAGGATGTATTTGTATGTTAACAAAAGTTATGCTGTGTATGGGTATGTTAACAAAAGTTATGCTGTATATAAACAAAAGTTATACTGTATATTTGTATGTTAACAAAAGTTATGCTGTATATGAACTCTACAGTGATGAGGTACGAGAGAAAGGGTTTACAATGATTCTTGACATGAGAGGGACCAAGTGGGAAACTGTTAAGCCTATACTGAAAGCCTTGCAGGTATGTCAACATTTGATCTATATTCATGACCAAAAATCAACATTTGTAACACCAAGTATTGTTAATGTTGCTTAACATCAAGGGTAATTGTTACACGAATTAGTGGACAGGTCATCCTGACTACATATTAAATCATTGGTCTATAAGTGCTCAGGTCTTCACTTCAAAATATCCCTCAATATGTTGCATTTGATGATACCCACTTTTTGTTGGTTTACCAATCTTTTCTGGCTTCTTGCACTATTTGTTTAGCCACACCTCTCTTGACATAACTTTCATGCAATCTGTTTAAGGTTGCAGATTCACAAACATTTGTCACATTGTTCACTCACCCTACCTCCCTCATGGCAGTCATTGCTAGATGGGTTCCTTCACTCACCCTATCTCCACTCACCTTGATTTTCGTCCGCCGTAATCGACGATGACCAAAAACACAACCATAATAATAATAACAATAAGTAATAAAAATAATAAAGTTAATAGTGCGTTGTTAAATGACTAACAAGTCCAATGCGTGCACACAATTTTCGTCTACAGAATTGACAACTGTAAAGGGTGTCTATGGGACGTTGAGATGTTTTTTCTTTTCTACGTGCCCGCTTCTATTTTGCAGTATCTTGCCTGGTCTCTTCCGCCGCTAGTGCTCTCGTTCTAAGGATGTAACACCATGCTGTTCTATCCTGAGCGAGGCTCTCCTAAGCGTCTACGTCAATTTTAAGATGTTTCAGTGATGACTTGAGTGTGTCTTTGAAGCGCTTTTTCTATCCACCCGCTTTTCAAATTCCTGCCTTGAGGGCTCCATAATATATTTGTTTTGGCAGACATGAATCTCCATACGCACAAGATGACCTGCCCAGTGTGCTTGCGTCTTCATAAGTAATTTGTAGATGCTTATTGAGGTTGATTATTCCAAGACCTCGTAGTCTGGTACTTTGTCCCACCAATGGATGTTTAGTAATTTATATAGGCGGGTAAGATGGAAATGATCACCCTACTCCACTCCGCCTACCGCTGTCATGGCATTCATTGTTGATCGGTTCCTTCACTCACCCTACTTTCATTTACCCCATCACCCTCATGGCATTCATTGTTGATCGGTACCTTCACTCACCCTACTTTCATTTACCCCATCACCCTCATGGCATTCATTGTTGATCGGTTCCTTCACTCACCCTACTTTCATTTACCCCATCACCCTCATGGCATTCATTGTTGATCGGTTCCTTCACTCACCCTACTTTCATTTACCCCATCACCCTCATGGCATTCATTGTTGATTGGTTCCTTCACTCACCCTACTTTCATTTACCCCATCACCCACATGGCATTCATTGTTGATCGGTTCCTTCACTCACCCTACTTTCATTTACCCCATCATCCTCATGGCATTCATTGTTGATCGGTTCCTTCACTCACCCTACTTTCATTTACCCCATCACCCTCATGGCATTCATTGTTGATTGGTTCCTTCACTCACCCTACTTTCATTTACCCCATCACCCACATGGCATTCATTGTTGATAGGTTCCTTCACTCACCCTACTTTCATTTACCCCATCACCCTCATGGCATTCATTGCTTGACTGATTTATTCACACACCTTACCTCCCTAATGGCATTCATTGCTTGACCAGTTCCTCAACAGTCTTTTACTCACCCTACCTCCCTCGTGGCATTCATTGCTTGAGTGGTTTTCCCACAATCCTTCGCTCATGACATTCATTGCTTGACTGGTTACCCCACAGCTCTTCACTCACCCTACCTCTCTCATAGCATTTATTACTTGACTGGTTTCTCCACGGTTCTTCATACACCCTGCCTCCCTCATGGCATTCATTGCTTGACTGGTTACCCCACAGTCCTTCACTCATTCTGCCTCCCTCTTGGCATTCATTGCTTGACTGGTGGTTACCCCACAGTCCTTCACACACCCTACCTCACTCATGGCATTTATTTCTTGACTGGTTTCCCACCACAATCTTTCACTCATCCTACAGTCCTTATGGCATTCCTAATATCAGTACAATTCATTGCTTGACTAGTTTCCATAGTAGACATGCCAGCAAAACTGTGTGTTCATTTCCTCAGATACCAGCTTGCCTGGCACAAAAATTAAGCTGATTCGTGTCTGCATTTGTCACATTGCAGACTGTGTGTAATCAGCTTGTCCTTACATATATCATTTAAAGACATCATGTTTCATAGATATCCACTTTCATAGGAATTCTTATCAATTAAGACTTAAACTTCAGCCATCACGACCAATGGGTTCTGTTGCCAACATGTGTTATATAGTGAGATTCATGCTTAAAATGCTGGACATAGTTCAGATGGCACTCTCTTCCATTCTGCATTCGGATCTATATTCAAGATATTCCTCTTTTCCTTTTTCTTCTTCTTCTTAATTCATTCTCAAACTTCTGCAGATTAGCAGAATGTAGTCCAGAGAATGGAATGTGTTGTGTCATGGTTTACAGTTTAGGTTGCAATATCTACACCTTTTTTTGGCCTGACACTTCCAGCTTCAGCATGGATCGCTTTGACCCTCTATGGGATGGAACAGCCAACTCCATCCCTCAAACCTCCTTTGTCGTCTATTAAGACATACCTGGTAGGTAACAGTGTCACTATCCTTTGCTTCCCTTTCAGGCCTCAGCAACACATGGGTCTCTTTTAAATCCTGTTTCCCCTATTTTATTAAACTTTCCATACACAAGATTATGCTTGTTGAAGCTGATTCAGAGAAAAGTAAATTATTAGCACATCCTTGTCCTTTCTTCCGTGATTGAAAATTGAAGAAGTAGACCTTTGCTATACTCGATGTATCTCAAGTATAACCAAGCATGATAAACATGGTCTCATTCTGTACCATTTCCAGCTGCTCCAGTGGCCTTATAAACTGTGCTCAATATTTCTTTTATATTTCTCATTACACAGTTTCTTCTTATAGACCTCACCATCTCATAGACATCACTCTGTATCTCATTAGTCTCAGCATATCATTAAGTTCACTTATCACTTCTGCTTGGACCGTAATATCTCATAGACCACACTTAGCATCTCATCATAGACATCACTCAGCTCATTTGCCTCTGAATCTTCTCATAGACCATGCTCAGTATCTCATCATAGACATCACTTTGCAGCAACTTCTCATAGGCCTCACTCAGCATAGTATCATTGACATATCTGACCTGACTCATCATTAACCCCTTAGCTGGGGAAGTAAACTTAAGGATACAATGAGGTGTTGCTGCCATTTTACCAAGATCTTCTTCTTAGTTTTCCAAGGAAACAATTCGTCTAAATGCTTTATTATAGGCATCCAGACATATTTTTTCCCTGGGAAGCTAAGAAGAGGAGGATCTCTGCAACAGGGCAGTGGATTTTCATCATATCCTTAAGAATGCCTCCACAGTTAAGGGGTTAACGGAACTTAGCATTACTTCACTATTGAAATTTATTTTTCCTTATTTATACCTGTACATTTTGTTTGTTTGCCAGGATTGTTTCCCAGGTAATATCAACATGGCTTTCATCATTAAACCAGAGAAGTTTTGGGAGAAGCAAAGAACAAGCCTGGGAAGTTCCAAATATAACTTTGAAGTGAGTCTAGTTTGTTTGTAAATATTTGGATATTTCATCATCATTAATATCGTCATTGACACTGGATCATCATATTATCATCATTATCAACATATTGTCAGCTGATGTGACAGGGACTAGTGAGACAGTCAAAGAGTTCTACCTTGTGAAAAGTTTGTTTGGGGTTTTATTGCAGTGAAGGGCATGCAATTTTACATAGCTTTCGCAAAGCTATACTGAAACACATAAGGGTTAAATCAATCAATTGGAAACTGATAGAGCAGACGATAATTTTTCTCCACAACTCCATGGTATTTTCATCATTCTTCTTAACGGAATTATGTTTTTCAGATGTTCTTGTTCACATCCATCACAGGAACAAGAAATAGAACTTCTAAATATATTTAAATTATAATATAATTTATATTTTAAAATGGACAGAGACAGTTGCTATTGCAGTTGTATTAGGATGTATCTGAATTTTAATATTTAAAATTAAATTTAAAAAAAGATTTTTTTTCCAACATGAAACATCAGTAGTAATAACTTCCATTCAAACTGTATCAGTTTTGTAGATAATCCAATTCATCATCATCAGGTAGTTTATCCTGAACAGGATGTAGCAGTCATCACAGCCTTTTGAAACTTCTGTCTATCTTGAGCCAGTCTTCCTGCTTCTGTTATTGCCATGTTCTTTGATGTCTTGCATTCATCTTCTTCTTGGTCTACATTTGTTTGTCTTCCTGGCATCATCCCCTCCATTATGGTTTTCTCTAGGCTATCATGGCATTTGATATGGCCAAAATATTGTAGTTTTCTGGAAAGAACCATGCTGTTTAGCCAGTTTTGTTTTACATTAATTTCTCTCAGGATGGCGATCTTTTTGGTCCATGGTATTCAGAGGATTTTTGTGTAACATTTTGTTTTAAATGCTGCTAGTTTATTTTTCATTTTGTTAGTGATTGTCCAGGATTCACACCCATATATTGCTACTAGGAATATAAAAGCTCTTAAGAATATTAGTTTTTTATATGTAGAATTATCGGAATAACAATGAGACATAATCAGAAATGAAAACATAATAAGACTTACAAACACAATGCCAATCCTGGATTACATCAGAAGACAGCAGATTAAGTGGTTTTCACATGCTTCCAGATTACCATCAGAAAGTGCCCCTCAAATAGCACTGCTATACAGGCAAGATGGATGCAAATCCAGGGGCAGACAATGCAAAAGATGGATTATGAAAATAAAAGAGTTCACGGAAATAAACATATAAAGCGGGCAAAAGACTGTTTCGAGAAAACTCTTCTACCCCCGATGCTGCAAGGCTTAAAGGAGTATAAAGTGAAAATAAATATTCACAAAATAGCGGCATGAGTACTCTTGAAAATGCACTGTAGACCTACAAGTTTGATTAACATCTCTCAAATGGGGATACAAACCACATGGAATTAGATTAAACCTGTTAAATGTTCAATATTCTGCTGAAGATGGATGTGTCAGGCCATTGGCGTAAATAAAACGGCAACACAATGCATTTCCATTCTCTGGGCTACATCCAGCTGGAAATCTAGTAGGATCATTGTCTGCTGCATAAGAAATCCAGGGGGGAGTTTGAGAATTAACACTGAACTAGAAGATACACAAATATTAGCAGTTTATTCTAAAAGCCTTCATCAAGGACACAACATATGACGAGTAAGAAACAGTTTTGCCCATTTTCACATATTAATTGCTAGGTAGTATACAATTTAACACTTATATATATCTTAAATAAATTTGATCTCGTCTAATGATTAATATGTGCAAGTGGACAGTTTGCTTGAAGAAGGCATTTTAGTCAAAATGTCAATACCCGGTATTTGGTGTGTTATTATATGTGCTACCAGTTTTCTGCATCCTCTGCATGCATTCTCAAACTATATCAGCAAGATGTAGTCTGAAGAACGGAATGCATTGTGTGATGGTTTGCAGCTTAGCTGCGATATCTTCTCCTATAGGCCTGACACGTCTGATTTCAGCATGGATTCTGGACCACTTTAACCCTGTATGGAATGGGACAGCCAGATCCACCCCAAAACCTATTTAGTTGTCTCTTATAACATGCTTGGCAGTTAACAGTGTTGCTATTATTTTCTCCCCTTTCAGACCCTGGAAACACATCGGTGGACAATGTCCTATTATGGGATATGCTTCAATTATTTTATTTATACTATAGATCTCTGCATTCATATTAATTGCTAATAAATGTAAAAATTTGCAAATATCTTTGAAGAATGTTCCCACTTTGAAATGTTGAAGCTGGAATTACTGTTTTATAATGTATTCTTTTGATCAGACCAGCATGATCTCAATAGACAACTTGAAGAAAGCTGTAGAACCTACTCAGTTAACAAGGGAGTTTGATGGCATATTAGAGTATGATCATGAACAGTGGATTCAGTTGCGGCTGGTAAGTTGAAATTGTAACAAGTACCTGTCGACTTCTAGAAGGATTATTCTGTACTTTAGCTCAAAGTACTCTTATCAACTCAAAGTATTTTTATCAAAAATTCTGTCACATGTCTGTATCAAGAGTACTTCACTAAAGTGGGCTGTTCACTAAAGTAATTGTTCACTAAAGGGATGGTTCACTAAATATATATTCACTAATAGGGCTGCTGGTGAAAAGGGCTGTTCACTCTAAAGGGATTGTCCACAAAGAGGCTGTTCACTAAAAATGCTGTTCACTAAATAATGGGCTGTTTACTAAATTGGCTGTCCATACCAAAATATGTCAACAAAATTGTCTGAAAAAGTTTGACAATTGTTGGTTGACAAGAGGGACGGGGGGGGGGGGGGGAGGGGGGGGGGAAATTGCGGTTGGTTGTGTTTTGTAGTTTTGTATACATCAAATAAATTGTTTGAATTAGAAAAATAGTTCATTAAACAAATTTGAAACAAATCATATAGTCTTTCCATAATTTTAACATATTTTTAGGGGTGGGATTTATATTTTTTTTACGTAATTAAGCAGAGGAGGTCCCCTGAATTCGTGACAGTTTGGGGAGGGGGGGGGGGTGAAAAAAATGGCAAAAATAAATTGTTCTTGAAGTTATGTTGGTCTAAGTTATGTACAGCCTCAAAGGTAAATACTGAAGATGAATATGGTCATATTCAATCACATGAATATTATCTATACAGATATGGTCTACAGTAAATTTGTCCTAGTTGAAAAGTATTGTAACATTCCAATGTCATTGGCTACCTATCATGCCTTCAATAAACAATTTGTGTGTATGTTGTATGAAAGATGAAATGAACAGAAAGTCAATATTCATAAAGAAATGTTTCTCCTCTTAAAATTTAAATAAAAATTGATTTATTATTGGGCGACACACATTTTCATATATCAATAAAGAAATGATATGCCTTTAACATTTAGCTTAAGAAGTAGTCCTATTCTATAAAGATACAAATTCTCTTATCATTTAGATTGAAACTATTATCTTAGTGTCCAATATAAATTTATTATCATTTTGTTGTCATCGAGATACACATTTATTTGTGAAATACAAATTGACTATGGAATAATGGAGATAAAAATTGTCTTATCAATAAGATAAACATTTATTCTTTAACAAATAGATTTCTCTTATCTTTTATAGGCCAGGTACAATTAAATTTTATCATTGATATAAAAGTGGAATGTGTTATCATTGATATAAAATTAGATTTTTTAAATTATTGATATAAAATTAGATTCTTTTGTCATTGATACACAGTTAGATTCTTTTATCATTGATACACAATTATATTCTTTTATCATTGATACACAATTATATTCTTTTATCATTGATACACAGTTAGATTCTTTTATCATTGATACACAGATTCTTTTGCCATTGATACACAGTTAGATTCTTTTATTAGTGATACACAGTTAGATATCCTGAACAGACATGGTCATAGCACAGCCGAGGCCACACATCTGGCTTTAGAACGCAAGCTCGAGCTACCATCACTCCTACGCTTAACGGCAAGAGTGGATCACAAACCACCTGGGGATAGACAATAGACAATACAATTATATTTTTTTATCATTGATATACAATTAGATTCTTTTATCATTGATAACAAAATGAATTATATTATCCAGATGTTGGAGGAGTTTATATGGAAAGCTCTGGATCTTTTAGACAAGCTTGACGAACTTGGGGAGATCCTGACAAATCCTGAGCTTCCAGATGATCTAAATGGAGCACAGTTGGTATTAGAAGAACACAACCATTTGAAGAAGAGAGTTACTATGGCACCAGTGGAACAACTCGCAATGGAGGGTCATCAGATCTTACAAAGGATAACTGGGGAATATAGTGGTTTGTATTTAAGATGTCTGCTGTCGTTATTTTATTTTTTTATATGTTCAGATCATCAATGCCCATGTGTTGCCGTAGCCCAAAAGGGAAGTAAAGAATAGCAACACTTTGAGAGTGTCTGTGGTCAAGTTGATTAAAAGCCAGATGTAAAAGGTTAAGTAGAGATTACCTTGGTTACCAGTCAGATGGGTGACAAAAAATAGGTTAGTGTTTTTTGTGCTTTGATAAACATTGCGCTGAAAAGTTTGCCTACTTGCAATATAGCTACATCTGTAGCTATAGAATTGATGCCTTTGAGATGTGGGTATATAGGAGAATAGGGAGAACATCATGGAAAGAGAGGAAAACAAATAAAGAGGTGCTAAAAACACTTAACAGGAAGAAAGAGTTACTAAGAGAAATAAAAATCAGGCAAATAAAATATTTTGGATACATTCTTCTTCTTCTGCGTTCAGCATGTGGTCATGCTATACCGTCAGACCTGTCATCAAGGTGAAGTCCACTGTCTTCTCCAGGTCAGAGCGGCTGCCCCATAGCTTTTGCCTCAAGTCTGTATCCTCTGGCCAGGTCTGCTGTCTCCGCTCTTTGTATGTTGGGCAGTCCTGAAGCATGTGTTCTGGAGTCTGGGTTCCGGATCCACATGGACTCATCTGTGTATGAGATCCTTAATCGATAAAGGTGACCCAACAGTCTGCAGTGGCCTGTTCTAAGGCGAAATATTGTGGTCTGTTGATATCTCTGGAGGAGATGTATTGCATCATGTTCGTATTTCCCTTCCATTTCTTTCTTCCACTTTGCTGAGTATGTGTTGCGGATTATTGTTTTTACTTCTCCGTAAGACAGTGTGTGTCTGTGTTGCTCCATTTCACTTCAGATTTTTGATACATTAAAAGACATGACACCTTATTAAAGACCTTACTTGAGGGTAAAGTAAAAGGGAAGCAAGCAAGAGGTAGACAGAGATACAAGTGGGAGAGTAACATCACAAGATGGACAGGTTACAATCTAGCAGAGTGCACCACCGAAACAAGAGATGGGATGTTGGAGATCTGTTGCAGCCAACATTCGTTGCAGAGACGGCACTTGATGATGATGATGGAGGATAGGCTAACAAGCTGTTACCTGTGAAAAAAATCATCCTCAAATCTTGTCTTCATTTTGTACTTTTGTCTTCTATCAAATAATCCCCATGAATAACAAAAGATGCAGGCCCCCGAAAGGGAAGCAAAGAATAGCAACAGTGTTTACCTTCCACGCATGTCATAAAAGGCGACTAAGGAGGTTATGGGATGGAGTTGGTTGTCCCATCCCATATAGAATCAGTGACCCAAAGCCATGCTGAAGTAAGATGTGTCAGGCCGAAAGGCACAGATATTGCAGCAATGCTGTAAACCATGACAACGCATTCCATTCTCTGGACTACATCCTGCTAATCTGCAGGAGTTTGAGAACGAACGCAGAAGAAGAAGGAGAATTATTAATTTAACTGTAAATTTTTTTAGTGTTAGGCTTAGGGTTTGGAGAGGTTTTGTTTTACATAACTAACCCTAACCCTAAAATAAAAAAATTTATATTAAAATTAATAAAGGATAAACATAAACTGACAAACATTGCCAAGGGAAATAATCACATCGTGGAACACAGGTTCCAAACAAAAATCCACCTTTGTTATTTTGTGGCAGACTCCTAGATGATAGAGAATGCTATATGAGCCATCATTGTGAATGGGCCAACGAATCTGACAGAAGAATGATGAGATAGTTAGCCCAGATGTGTGAGGTACCTCTGACAGGTTGTGGTATTCCTGAGATAATGGCACACTGGAATGCCTCCATTCAGGGACTAAACATGCATCCATATACCTGCTTTATACAACCTTGCCTTTGAGACCTTATATGAATCTGGGTGTTGCCTCAGTTACACAATTGAGAAGAACCTACATGTGCTTTTGTCAGAAATGCATGGGCTGTTGAGAGCTATCTGCTCAAAGCTAAAGGGATTATTTCATTATCATCATGTCAACATTTATAATTCTCAAGTAATATTCGTGACAGTTGTTTCATTTCATTATGTCCATCATTGAACAACTGACTACTTACTGACCACTTGGATTTTCCAGGATCAAGCGGTCGAAGATATGTCATATCAGGAAATGCAGACTTCCAGTCAGCCGTTCCTCAGATATCTCAGCTTCTGGACAATCTCCAATCAACTAAGCAGCATCTCAACCAGTTGTGGAGTGTGAAAAAGATGAGGCTTGAACAGTGTTTGCAGCTGAGAATATTTGAGGAAGATGTTCAGAAGGTAAGTGTTGTTGTGTGTTATCACCATGGGAGTCAGTTTAGAGCAGCAAATAGGGTGCAGGCCCATAGATAAGGGAGGTTCCAAGCCCTCTAGAAAACCAGAGAGGGGGAATTTAACACTAAAAACCCCCTCCCAGCAAATCACAACATCACTCTTAGTACTAGGGACTAGGCCAAAATGCAACCCTCCCATGGCAGTTTTTCACCAAAAAAATAATCAAATTTGTCATATAAAAAAAAAAAAAGATGACTTGACACACAAAAAAAGCACAAATGGCCTCCCTTTTGAAAAATAAAAGTGAATTCCCCCCACCCCTGTTGGTTTTCGGGCTGTGGCATGTTTCGGCGCTTGATATGTAGTGACATAGTAATGTCTTGAGGCATTGGTAACTTAGCACAATATCTAGAGCAGATTTTTATGAACAATTTTTATTTTATTTTTTATTACAATATAAAAACAAGGGTCAAGTGAAAAAATAAAATTAAAATTTGTGAAGGTTGTTGATTCATAGTCATTTCTGGTAATCATCTTAAACATCAAGCTCCTTCATGTGAGTTAGTACTGCAAGATTTAGCTAGCTAATTGATCTGCCACACAGGTTGACTAGAATCAAGATGAAATGAGAAGAATCCCATATGATCAATTCAGGACATACAGAGAGAGTTACTATCTTGCCTATCTTCTGCTACTACGTTTGTTCTCAATCTCATGCAGATTAGCAGGATATAGTTTAGAGAACGGAATGCATTGTGTCATGGTTTACATCTTAGCTGCGTTATTTGCAATTTTTGATCTGACACATCCAATTTCAATAACTTTCTTGCTAATTAAATTTTTATGTTTGATCTGTTATTGTTCTCATTGTTTGGATATTATGATTGAAGTATTAATATCTTTCTGCAGATGTTTGAATGGATGAGTCACAACAGAGACCTTTTTCTAGTCAACTATACAGAGATTGGAACATGTCATCAGATGGCAGTGGCACTGGAGTCAGAGCATTGTCAGTTTGCAACTAGTGCTGAGGTTTGTTTTTGAACTCATTTGACATGATCACCCTTGTGTTGCCGGGGCTTGAGAGTGGAGCAAACAATAGCAACACTTTACCTTCTATGCATGTCATAATAGGTGATTAATGAGGTTATAGGGTGGAGTTGGCTGTCCAATCCCATAAGTGACCAAAAGCCATGCTGAAGTTGGATGTGTCAGGCTGAAAGGCGCAGATATCGCAGCAATACTGTAAACCATAACACAATACATTCTGTTCTCCAGACTACATTCTGCTAATCTGCAGGAATTTGAGAATGAAAGCAGAAGAAGAAGATTTGACATGATGCCTTATACCGTTGATTATTCCTCCTCTTCTGCATTTGTTTTCAAAACACCGCTGAAGATGGATGTCTTTGGCAATTGACACAAATAATATGGCGACAATGCAGTTCCATTCTCTATACTACATCCTGTTGAAAATGTAGTAGGACCATTGTCCTGCTACAAGAGAGATCCAGTGGGAGTTTGAGAATGAACACTGAAGACGATGAAGTTCTCAAAATCCTGCTAGTTAGCAGATTGTAGTCAGCAGAAAGGAAAGTTTTGTGCTATAGTTTACAGCTTGACTTCAATATCTGCTCTTTTTAGACAGACACATCCAGCCTCCATAAGATGTCCATCTTGTAGAAGATTATTCAGTCTTCATGACCAGCACATATCTAATTTCTCACAGTATCTTTTAGAATCATTGTATCATGATTTCACCTGTCCAATATCATCTGTTAAAATGATTATGTCATAATTTCACCTGTCCAGTATCATCTGTTTAAATGATTGTCTAATGTATGTTAGTATAATTTTGTTTTTTTAATGTATGCGGGTCTAATGTTGTTGATCTAATGTATGTTGGTCTAATGTATGTTGGTCTAATGTATGTTGATTTATTGGATGTTGGTCTAATGTATGTTGGTCTAATGTATGTTGGTCTAATGTATGTTGGTCTAATGTATGTTGGTCTAATGTATGTTGATTTATTGTATGTTGGTCTAATGTATGTTGGTCTAATGTATGTTGGTCTAATGTATGTTGGTCTAATGTATGTTGGTCTAATGTATGTTGATTTATTGGATGTTGGTCTAATGTATGTTGGTCTAATGTATGTTGGTCTAATGTATGTTGGTCTAATGTATGTTGGTCTAATGTATGTTGGTCTAATGTATGTTGGTCTAATGTATGTTGGTCTAATGTATGTTGGTCTAATGTATGTTGGTCAAATGTATGTTGGTCTAATGTATGTTGGTCTAATGTATGTTGGTCTAATGTATGTTGGTCTAATGTATGTTGGTCTAATGTATGTTGGTCTAATGTATGTTGGTCTAATGTATGTTGGTCTAATGTATGTTGATCTAATGTATGTTGGTCTAATGTATGTTGGTCTAATGTATGTTGGTCTAATGTATGTTGATCTAATGTATGTTGGTCTAATGTATGTTGGTCTAATGTATGTTGATTTATTGGATGTTGATCTAATGTGTGAGCATATATTGTATGTTGGTCTAATTTTGTTGGTTTAATATACATTGGCTTAATATATGCCAGTAATATATATATATATATAGAAGCTTAGTGGTTATAGCATTGGTCCTCACCCTTTACAGTGACAGCAAGGACTCACCTTGTATGGTGACAGGAAGGACATGAGATCTTTATCACTCAAACCATACACAGCTTCCTTACATTCCCTGACCGGAAACATGAAGTATTGACAGTTAGGCCAAGTTGTCATTCTGTGCCTCAGAACAGGACACAACTGACTCCGCAGCCAAATGTATACAGAGTTCAAGATTGACAACACAGCCATGTGTACATGTGGACAGGCAACACAGACAGGAGAACATATTCTTCAGGATTGCCAGGAATATGAAATGTTGAGGCAAATATACAGACTGAGAAACAACAATGGAAGAAAAACTCACCCGACCTCTATACGGGTTACAGAAAACAATCAAGTTTATAGTAGAAACAAAACTTCAGATATAGGCATGTTCCAGGTGAACGAAAGAAGAAGAAGACAGTTTTAAAAAAAGGATTGTTTGGTCTAATGTATGTGGATGTTCCGTATGTGATATCCATTTCTACTGATTCTGTCTTTATTTCCTTGTTCATGGCTGAGATTAATTGTGCACTGATTGTTTTTTTCTTCTCTATCTAGAATGTTTATGTAAATATTACAAGAATTCTGGGAATGGCTCAACGTATGTGTGACTCTGGTCATTATGCATCAAACACCATAAGAATGGAGGGTGGGAAGCTGGAAAGAGAGTGGAAGAGTCTGGCAGCTGCACTGGAGGACAGAAGCATAGTGCTACGCATGTCAGTTGTCTTTCATAAAAAAGCAGAACAGGTAAGCTTGTGTAGAGTTCATTGCATACCTCCTTAAAATATACTGCAATGATGCAAACTCCTTGAAGTGGAAATAGGGCCTAGTCCAGCCAATAGAGGCTGGAAACTAAGTTTTCCAGGACATCCCTAACATTGAGGAGAACTACAGTCCTGCTCAAGCAATGACCAGTGTTGAAGTCAGAGATACAAGGCTGATAGGCGCATCAACAACAATGGTATCAGGCACCACGAATTGATAACATCTTTACAACAACAAAAATACATCATAGATTTTTATCATATCCTACATTTGTGTGTTGCTGGGCTCAAAATGGATGGAAAGAATAGCAACACTATTTACTACTTTGCATGCATGTTGTAAGAGGCGGCTAAGAATGTGGAGTTGGATGTTTCATCCTGAATAGGGTCAAAGAAGTCATGTTGAAATCCAAAAGGCGCAGATGTTGCAGCTGAGCTGAAGACCATGTATTTTGTTCTCCGGACTACATGGTGCTAATGTACAGGAGTTTGAGAATGAACAGAGAAAAAGTAATATTCATTTTGAAAGATTTCTAATCTCCAGCCAGTGTATGTGGTATGGATTATTGTTTTTGCTTGTCTGTAGGACAATGTGTTGTTCCATTTTGATGTTGAGGTGTGATTATAAATGGTAATTGATTGAATATGAAGAAATTCTGTGAAAAGATTGTCAGTGAGTTAATGATAGCTCTATAATTATCTTGTTCAGTATCTTGCTCAAGTGATAGTGTGGCAGAATACATGTGAGAGCTTGAAGGTACCGTCAGGTATAGATGACTTGGAGGAAGCACTTCAGCAGCACCAGAATTTGATAGAGACCATTAGTCAGACATACGCTGAGGTACGTGGCACCATCTTTAGTAAGTTAGAGGTTAGTAACTGCATTAGTAAAACATACGTAAAACACAAGGTTGATTGGCTTTACAGTGAATGCACAGACTATCAGACGATAGGGTCATTGACCGTAAACTCGATAATCTAATAGGCTGCATTCATTGTAAAGCACTCTATAGTCTGATAGTCTGCACATTCATTGTAAAGCACTCTATAGTCTGATAGTCTGCATATTCATTGTAAAGCATTCTATAGTCTGATAATCTGCGTTCATTGAAAAGCACTCTATAGTCTGATAGTCTGCATTCATTGTAAAGCACTTTATAGTCTAATAGTCTGTACATTAATTGTAAAGCACTTTATAGTCTGATAGTCTGCATTCATTGTAAAGCACTCTATAGTATGATAGTCTGTACATTAATTGTAAAGCACTTTATAGTCAAATAGTCTGTACATTAATTGTAAAGCACTCTATAGTCTGATAGTCTGCATTCATTGTAAAGCACTCTATAGTATGATAGTCTGTACATTAATTGTAAAGCACTTTATAGTCTGATAGTCTGTGCATTCATTGTAAAGCACTCTATAGTCTTAGTCTGCATTCATTGTAAAGCACTCTATAGTATGATAGTCTGTACATTAATTGTAAAGCACTTTATAGTCTGATAGTCTGTACATTAATTGTAAAGCACTCTATAGTCTGATAGTCTGCATTCATTGTAAAGCACTCTATAGTATGATAGTCTGTACATTAATTGTAAAGCACTTTATAGTCTGATAGTCTGTGCATTCATTGTAAAGCACTCTATAGTCTGATAGTCTGCATTCATTGTAAAGCACTCTATAGTATGATAGTCTGTACATTCATTGTAAAGCTGATTGCCTTTGTGTTTTACATAAGTACTATTGTTATACAGTTTTACAGCAGTCTCACTTATCAATTGTCGTAGTAACTGCATTATTTTATTTCCAGCATAGAGCATAGGATTACAACCATATTTTTACCTATGTATAAATAAAAGTGTCTCAGAGTAGGTACTTAATTGTATTAAGGTTGTTCGCCCATCACAACTTATGATAACCATTTGGTGTCAGATGACATATTCCTTCCAGAACATTGTCTTCCCAATGAACTCTCTGAACCCCTCTCTGTCTTGGGTGATGCGTCTTGCATTTTCTAGCGATGTATTCATGTAATCTTTAATGTTGTCAGTTTTGGTACCATTTGGTATGCCAAGTTTATGTATGGAATTCAGTTAGAGGTATGACCATGTCTTTGATTGAGTTCGTAGGTGGTTGATAAGCCCTATGATGGTCCTTGGACAGTATAGTGTTTGATCTGACCTTTACTTTCCAGCCAGTCTCTGCTGTTAAGCTGTTGCATTTATCCTTTGTTTCCACACAATTTTGCACTTATTTTTAATTGTGTAACGACAAGTAGTTGTTTCTTACCACATCTTCCCACATGCCATACCTTATGCCAGGGGCTTTCAATAATATCTTGAATGAGCCTTTGTAATACTTCTTTTGGTCACCTTGAGAGTGCATGCCCTTCTTTATCTCATCATACAGGATTAGTTTTGGTAAACGGTGATCTGGCATTTGTACTACATGACCAGCCTAACGATTAATTGTCTAGTATGGTTATTTCAAATTCCTGTTGTGGGGGTTAGTGAGATGCTAGCACAATCCCAGGGATCTTCACAGCGTATTGGTTAAGCCATTCGCTTTGTGCTCACTGGGTTTTCTGGTTAGATTCCCGGACATGATATCTTGTTGGCAAGTGTATTTTTTCAGAGATTTCTGGTGGTTATCTCTTGAAGCTTCGCCGAAGAAGGATGTGTCAGACCATTTGTGCAAATAAAATGACGACACAACGCATTTCCATTCTCTGGACTACATCCTGCTGAAAATCTAATAGGACTATGGTCCTACTACAGGAGAGATCCAACGGGAGTTTGAGAATGAACGCTGAAGAAGAAGAAGAAGAAACCTCTTGAAGCTATGGAATTACTAGCTATAAGTGGTACTCTCACCAGGTGGCATGCTACTTTGTTGAGAGGGGCGGGGTAAATATGGTGAAATCTGAGTTAATCCTCTACACCTCTCATAATCCCAACTGATATGAATTAGCTCTTGGTTCATGCACAGTGGAAATCGTGCCATTTTCATAGCACTGGCAAGTTTACTGAAATTATTTAAAAAATGGGTAGCATATTCTATACAGGATGTAGCCACCAAACAGCATTTTTTGGCTATAATGTTTTCTTGACAGTATGTACATTCAGCAGTTTTTTATTACTCTCTAAATGATCTGGGAGCACAATTGCCCATGGAAAATTTGAACCCTTGGCCATAAAAAAAACAGGATGTATGAGATTATATATTTGAAGCCCTTTGCTGCAATATCTCCATCTTTTGGATTGACACATACTACTTCTGCATGGCTTTTGAGTCACTTTAATGGGTAGCTAATACCACCCCCACACCATCTTAGTTGCATCTCACGATATGGCAAGTCATAGTGTTGCTATTCATTGCTCAACTTTTGAATCCTGGTAACAAACAGGATTCATTAAGCATGCAACACAGTACATCTGATTTAATCTTCTTTTGTTTGCCTGAAATGTGCCTATATGTGAAGTCTTTTGTCTCTGCTATAATTTTTACTGTGTTTTGTAAATTATAGAGATGTACGCAGAGTTTTTCATCTAGTTTTGTTTATTTAGACCAGTTTGCCTATTCATATTCAATTTCATATTCAGGACATTCTAGAAGTAGATACTCTGCTGTACACTTGGTTGTGTTGCCAATCTTGAATTTCATATACATGTGATTGCAGAGACAACTGAGTTCTGTTCTGAGGTGTAGAATGACAAGATGTTCTGGTCTGCTCATAATTTTTTTTTCATCATCTTGAGTTGGTGTTCTGATTTAACTATGTTTGCACTTCATTTTATCTAGTCCCAATACTTTCAGGTGTCCAGCGTGTGCTGCTCTCGTAACATTGCTGTTGTTTGGCATAAGTTCTTGAGTTTATTGGGACACACAAGCTCTTCTACCATGACAAGGCTGCCGTGCGCCAACCTGGGCTTGGACTCTAGTTCAGGGTGTAAAGAATAGGGTGATTGTTTTCTTTCCAGGCATGTTATAGGAGGTGACTAAGGAAAGTTGGGGGATAGGCTGACAATCCTTCACCTGTGAAAAAATCATTGTCATTGTATGTTTGTCTCCATTTCTTACTTTTGTCTTCTGTCAAATGGCACCTATGGATGACAGAGAGATGCAGGCCAGCAAACAATGTACCTTTGTCTTTTTCAGACAGACCCTAGGTGGTGGGGAATGTTAGGTGTGTGATCACTACAGATGGGTCTACAGATCTGACTGAAGAATGATAAACTAGTTGATCAAGACATATATGCTGTACTCCTGGTAGGACTTGATGATCCTGTGATACTGCTGCACTGGAATGCCTCCATTTGCAGACTAGACATGCATCTATAAACCATGCCTCCATTTGCAGATTAAACATGCATCTATAAACCATGCCTCCATTTGCAGACTAGACATGCATCTATAAACCATGCCTCCATATGCAGACTAAACATGCATCTATAAACCATGCCTCCATTTGCAGACTAAACATGCATCTATAAACCATGCCTCCATTTGCAGACTAAACATGCATCTATAAATCCTTCTTAACGCAACCATGCCTTCGAGACAGAAAACCGTAAGCATTTGAGTGTCACCTCAGTTACTCAACTGATACTTTTGTTATAAAGGTTATGGACGATTAGAGTTAACCTGCTCACTGTTATAGGGATTACTTCATCCTCATCATCATCATCACCATGACAAGGTTGAGACACATTTCCGATGAGTTACATGCAGTTAATTTAATTTCCTTTAGTTTAGATATATTTTCAATTACAATAAAGTTTCATCTTAACAAGTCAGTCATTTATGAAGTGTTAATTGAAACCAACTTTTCTATTTCTGGGTGTTCCAGGTTTGTGGAGATGGTAAAGCACTTCTAGATACATTGCAGACTCCTGTTGCCTCCAGCAGTGCTAACTCTATTACTGCAAAGGCAGATTACTCTGAAGCAGCAGGGCACGTTCTGGATGTTGTTCATGAGGTAAGTTGTGTCTCTTTAATCAGTCCATGTAAGTTAATTTGATGCAAAATATGGACTGGTTGTTAGTTAGTTAGTTAGTTAGTCGTCGGATCATCATCACTGCAAACTGGACACATCCATAGTTGCTCCGATCTCTCCTTGAGTGTATCCGCCATCACACTTCTGCTGACCGTACCGGTCCTATGCTGGTTGACCATCATTCTTCTGTGCCCTCCAAAATGTTCACCTCTAGCAACACCGCATTTCAATCCCTGATCTTTAATCCTAGCCATTGAAAAGGAATCATCATCCACATTAGTCTCACTCTCGCGTGTTATATCTCTTAAGGAGTTCAAAACATCAGCGTGATTCATTGCCCCATCGCCCTGTGCCACAATCGCGCACGATGCCAGTTGATCCGCTCTTTCATTGCCTCGAACGCCCACATGTCCCGGCACGAAAATAAATATAACCACTTTCAAGCTCGCCTTTCTCAAGGCCTCAATCCACTGTTTGCGAACGAGACCCGCTTGTACCTTCTTAATCATACTCATAGAGTCACTCAAGATGCAGACCTGCGCTACCTTCTGTGTGCGTAGCCACTCAAATGCCTTGGTCACCGCCATAGTCTCCATGGTCATACTACTCGTAGTGACCGCAAAGGCACCATTTTCCTCCTTGGTCGTTTTACCTGCGCACTGAGCTGTAAAAGCCCAAGCACTGCGAACATGCCTAATTACAGATCCATCAGTGTATATAATCACATCCCCCTCTTTGGTATTCTCACTGATTAAAGCCTGCACTTCTTTCTCCACAGCTGTGGGACACCATTCTCTGCATTCCCTGCTAAGTGATATTACTACTCTCAAACAAGTTTTGAAATCTGTGGGTAGACCTATCCATTCCGCACCTGCTGCCATATCCTGTAATCTGCACACGCTTTGTATGACATTCTCAGCACGTCCCATCCACGACCTTCCTCTCTTGAGTCTGCTGCCTTTAACTTTCTGTATTTCGGAATGCAACGAGTGTTCCTTATCTGCATGTATTTGAAGGTACGCCTGTGCACGGCAATACTGTAATCTATGCTCAGCTGTTGTAACAATCTCTTCTCACACTGCGCAGCAGCCATAACCTTCATTGCTGCTAAGCCTTTGCCTGCTCCTATGATAACGTGGTCAACATGTTCCCTGAAACTCAAGCTTCTGTCAAAAAACACACCCATATATCTCATTGAGCTAGTTCTTTCTAAACTTTTCCCGGACAACGAAACTTGTGGCATGGGTGTCTTTACCATGTGATTGTTCAAGGAAAACCACGTCACGAATGCCTTAGACGGATTAACCACTGCTCCCATATCTCGACACCAATTTGTCAGCCTGTCCAGCTCCTTCTGTAGTTCCACGACGCACTCTTCTCGATTTCTGCCCTGTCTATACACCAGGATATCATCGGCATATGACATCATTCTGCCAACACCTGTGATTTGATTGTCAGCGATATGTACTGTGTATACATTGAAAAGTACAGGAGATAGAAGCGATTCCTGTGGTAGACCAGGGCTAATAACCGTTGGTGCAGATATCCAGTTGCCACACTTAAGAACTACAACCCTGTGCATCAGGGCGGCGCCAACCCAACGCATGACAAAAGGATTAACTGCAAGATTTAACAGCTGGTGCATCAAGATATCCAAGGACACCCTATTGTACGCATGCTCAAGGTCTATTGTGACCGCACATGTCTCCATGCGCGAATCGAACCCCTCAAAAACATCCTGCGCAAATATGGCTGCATTCTGCTTGTATTGGTTGTATTGAGGCCATACAGTTATGAAGCTGTGTGGTCAAATGTGGTCAACATTATACCAATAAATGATAACAATAAATGGTTGTAGACTTTCATGTCACTGGGTTTCTGCATACAAAATGGTGGATCATACTTTCTATATACACACATAAACCCTTTCTGAGCAGGTGGCCTTATTTCTCTTAAAGCATTGGGTACTGCTGAGAGTTGATGGCATGACTTCAGTACGACCAATTGGTTGTATCAATGTTGGTCACTTTTTAACCACAGTCTATTTGATGGCATGGATTCAGTGTGACCAATTGGTTGTGTCGTTGTTGGTCACTTTCGACCACACAGACCATATGACGGCATGGCTTAAATATAGCCAATTGGATGTATTATTGTTGGTCACTTTTTATCACATAGTCCATATGATGGCGTGGCTTCAATATGACAAACTGGTTAAAACATCAATGTTTGTGCGTGTTGTTATGCATGTTACCAGCGATTAGCAAAATTTCAGTATCTTTGTTTTAAGTTTCACCTGTTGGATCACAGTTTTGCTGCAGTTATTTCCTAGTATGCAACCATGGGCCATAGAAAGAAATAAACTAATCATATATGCTCTTCAGGGGTGTAAAGGGCTCTGTATTGCTCTCGTGCAGGAAACAGGGTTAGCAGATAACCAAAAGTACCTCCTAGTGGTGCAACCAGGAAACAAATACAGTGGTTCGTGCTGTTTTCCTGGCCAATACGGATCATGCCAGTGGATGTGAAGGCTATAGATGGAATGAGAACTGCCTGCAAAGAGACAAACAATATCTCTGACACCTTCGCCAACACATCTAACAGTATTGCTGATGTACAGTGAAGCAAGGCATCTGTGCATGGTGGCTTGGTCAGCCGAAATGCAGAAACATTGGAGAAGCGGCCAACGATGATGTCCTGATATGGGTAGATTATGCTATGCTATGTCAATGCTTAGAGTGCACACTGAATCTGGAAAAGGCAACGTGCGCTAGAGGACAGCGCTGTGTATGAAAAACAATAAAGTGGTAATGAAGTCACAATTGTCCAGCATGAGACCGGTTGACTGAGGTGCTGTTCCTGCTCGAGAACGCACAGAAGTCCATATGTCCCACCACAATTGACCCTATTTAAAGTAGGAGTTATGACTCAGGTATTGAATAAACCAATTTGAATATTTACTCCTGGGTATGGAAAAAAGCTTTGAATACAGGCCCCATTGCACACAGGAAAAGCATTGAATTAATTTAGGGAGCACATTGTTTAAGTCTCTGACTGAAGCAGTGTTGAGACTCAGACTCTGGGTGCTGTGGGCAGCATAGTAAATCCTTGTCTGTGAGGACATAGCAAACTTAGTCTAACTTGACTGTCCCCATTACCCAACACATCTTATACAGAGAGAATTGGGTTCAGTACCCAAGGGCACAGAGTGTCTTTCTTACATGAGATTTGTTAATTGACTGCGGAGCTCCTCATACAAGATAGGTACAATCTACCTACTTCTTTGGGTGATAAATGTAATGGTGAAGAGTCAAAATACAGGCAGTGCTTGGTGATGGATTGGAAGGCCATCACACGTGGATGAGATGAGTGCATGAGAAATGCAAAGGTCAAATCCTAGACCCCCAGCATGTTTGACGAAACAGCAGCTTACCTAGGATGGTGTATCAGCCCTGAGTCTAAGTCGAATTTCTTCATTGCCAAACATGGCTCACACAGAATAAATTAGGGACCTAGGGACATGAAGGGTAGTAATGGAATGGTCTTTCTACACGAGGAATAACTCACTAGCTGTGAAATACCTCATTGGAGGAAAGATGTACTGTGGATGACCCAGGCAAATTATCAGCTTGGCCCATCACATGTACCCTCTCTGAGTATCTTTAATAGACATTGCATTAAGCCAAAAGCTGAAGTCTCCTGAGTATGAAGAAAGCTGAGAGAAACCACCACACTGCACATAGAAAGTAAGAGCAAGTTGCTAGTAATTTCTGGAGATAGCAAACAAACAAACAAATACGCTTGAATATCTGTGGGAGATGACAGAGTATCTATGAGTTCACATACATTGAGTGATATGACGTTCATTGTATTGACTGGAAAGATTAAAGAGCAATGATGTTTGTATAGTTTGTATCATATATTTGTTTGTTAGGTACTGGCTCATCAAAGACACCTGGAGCAGATTTGGCACAGTAAAAAGGTCAAACTGCATCAGAGATTAGGGCTTAGATTGTTTCAGCAGGATGTTAAACAGGTGAGTCTTTTTCAGAAGGTTGTTAAACAGGTGAGCCTTTTTTTATCAGTTTGATAAACAGGTGACTGTTTTAGCTGATTGTTAAACAGGTGAGTGTTTCAGCAGGTTGTTAATACAGTGACTGTTTTAGCAGGGATTATTTACTAGGTTAAACATGTTAGCTTCAGTAGGTTATTGAACATGGTGGATGTTTCAGTAGGTTGTTGAACATGGTGGATGTTCCAGTAGGTTATTGAACATGGTGGATGTTTCAGTAGGTTATTGAACATGGTGGATGTTTCAGTAGGTTGTTGAACATGGTGGATGTTCCAGTAGGTTGTTGAACATGGATGATGTTTCAGTAGGTTGTTGAACATGGTGGATGTTTCAGTAGGTTGTTGAACATGGTGGATGTTTCAGTAGGTTGTTGAACATGGTGGATGTTTCAGTAGGTTGTTGAACATGGTGGATGTTTCAGTAGGTTGTTGAACATGGTGGATGTTTCAGTAGGTTGTTGAACATGAGTGAATGTTTCAGTAGGTTGTTGAACTTGGATATTTCAGTAGGTTGTTGAACATGGTGGATGTTTCAGTAGGTTGTTGAACATGGTGGATGTTTCAGTAGGTTGTTGAACATGAGTGAATGTTTCAGTAGGTTGTTGAACATGAGTGAATGTTTCAGTAGGTTGTTGAACTTGGATATTTCAGTAGTTTGTTGAACATGAGTGGATGTTTCAGTAGGTTGTTGAACTTGGATATTTCAGTAGGTTGTTGAACATGGTGGATGTTTCAGTAGGTTGTTGAACATGGTGGATGTTTCAGTAGGTTGTTGAACATGAGTGAATGTTTCAGTAGTTTATTAAACATGGGAGAACTATAGCATGATTAGGAACATAGTGTAGACTTTTGCCATTGTCAGGGCCTTCGTATTAGCAGGGTCTTCACATTGCCAAGGTTTTCACATTGCTAGGGTCTTCACATTGTTAGGGTCTTCAAATTGTCAGGGTCTTCACAGTGTTTTTCATATTGTTAGGGTTTTCACATTGTTAGGTTTTTCAATGTAGAATACTAAAAAAGGATGATTTAACATTAAGTCCTTCTCCATAATAGTCCTGTGTGCAGATCTCAAACAGCTTCACCTATTTTGATTAATGCAACTGATCATTAGTCACTTGCACATACTTTGTGTCGTTAGCCAGTGAAGGGCACTGAAAAAAGCTAATCAGCCAAAATGTTAGGGATCTGCATTCAGGATTAATCTAGAGAATGACATGATTTAACAAAGGTAATCACCTGAACATAGAAGAAGAACATTCAGAAATCTGTTTTTGTTCCGAATACTTTCAATTAAAAATTATCATTGTGCAACCAGGACTGGGTCTTTAGTTCTGGGTACAAAGAATGGGGCAGCTGTCATCTTTCCAGGAATGTTGTAGGAGACGACTAAGGAAAGTTGGTGGGATAGGCTGATAACCTGTCACCTGTGAAAATGAAAATCATCATTGTCACTACATGTCTTCTCTCAGTCTTCTGTTAAATAATTCCCATGGATGACAAAGAGATGCAGACCAGCAGACATTGTTCTTTTGTGACAGAATCCTAGATGGCGAGGAATACTGGATATGCAATCACTGCAAATGGGTCAGCAAATCTGCCAGAAAAATGCTGCGATAGTTGGCTCAG
This sequence comes from Meghimatium bilineatum, assembly GCA_034231615.1. Taxonomy (NCBI): domain Eukaryota; kingdom Metazoa; phylum Mollusca; class Gastropoda; order Stylommatophora; family Philomycidae; genus Meghimatium; species Meghimatium bilineatum. The sequence goes on from CM067306.1 coordinate 52,263,658, forward strand.
AGGTTTATGCTGCACTTCTGGCAGGCCATGATGATTATGGGATACTGCAGCACTAGAATATTCCTCCCTTGGGGGACTAAATATACATCCATAAACAGGCATGTCAAATGTGCGGCCCACACAAAGAATACTGCAATTGTCTCATTTAATGGCGAAAATTGCAGTTTTAATACTTTAAACTGGGTGTATAAAACATAAATCTGGCATAGTGCCACGTATAAGAAAACAATACGGCTGTTTTAAGTTGGTAAGAGTTTTCTATCTATGACAATTGGCAACATTGACCGGAAGTAGCAAACAGATTGTTATTACCATGTTAAAATTTTAAAACAATAATAAATTGTATCTTGTGGAATCGTGCTGGTAATTATCTTATTTGTTTTAAGGAAGTACTGCATAAACTGACTCCGTTTAAAATGGCTACAGCACTTTCAGCTAAGAAGAAAAGGACACTTGATGAAGAAAGGCGAGTATTTCAAGAAAAATGGAACTGCAGTATTTTTGTGCAATGGTAAATGGAAAGATACATTGTTCAGTATGCAATAACAGCATTGCCACGCCAAAAGAGTACAACTTAAAAAGACATTATAAAACCAACCATCGATCCTATGATAAATATGTGGGCTTAATGCATGTTTCAAGACTCCAGGAATTGAAGGCTAACTTGACACAACAACAAACATGTTTTACAAAAATAGATCAAGCCAATGTCGCTTCCATTACTGCAAGCTATGAACTCAGCCGAATGGTCGCCATGAGTGGGAAATCTTAGAGTGAAGGAGATTTTGTAAAGCATTGCCTTGTTAAAGCTGCTGACATTGTGTTCCTACAGAAAGCACAGTTATTTAAGGATATTTCGTTAAACAGGAATACTGTTGCTGGACGGATTGATGAAATGGCAGATGATTTGAAACAACAGTTGAAGGCTGCATCATCCAAATTTGAACATTTTTCTATTGCTATTGCTGAGACCGTTGACATCACTGGAATAGCACAGCTTGCAGTTTTTATTAGGGCCTGTGACAGTAAATTTAATATTTATGAATAACTAATTGAACTAATCCCAATGCATGAGACTACAGCGAGTGAAGACATCTTTGAAAAAGTTGAGCAGGTTCTGCATGACTATGATTTTGATTTGAGTAAACTTGTATGTTTATCTACTGATGGTGCTGCGAATATGGTTGGCAGACATAATGGTGTTGCTGCCAAGTTGCGAACAAAAATTGAGAACTCGTATCCAGATTCACCATTTGCACATTTTCATTGCATTATTCATCAGCACAATTTGTGTTCAAAGACTTTAAAATTGAATCATGTGCTTAGTGTGGTCACAAAAACAGTGAACTTTATCAAATGCAATGCTCTCAACCGTCGTCAATTCTGTCAGCTATTAGAAGACATGGATAGTCAGTTCACCAATGTTCCATTATACACAGAAGTCCGTTGGTTGTTGTGTCACAAAGTGCTGAAAAGATTTTATTTGCTGAGACCAGAAATTACTTTATTTTTGGAGATGAAAGATAAAAGCACTGATGAAATAAAAGATGAAAGTTGGGTCCAGGATCTAGCATTTGCTGTGGACATTACTGCACATTTAAGTGTTTTTAATTTGAAATTACAAGGCAAAAATAAACTCATCACTCAGTTGTACGACGATATCAAATGTTTCATTACAAAAATAAGCTTATGGAAGACACAGTTGTCACGTGAAAATTTGATTAATTTTCCTAACTGCAAAGAACTCAAAAACCAGGCCAATACTGAATCTGTACTTACCTTTGCTAAATATGAGAGTCACCTAGATTTATTGTCAAAAGAGTTCCAGGAAAGATTTAGTGATTTCTCATCTTTTGAATACCATTTTGCATTATTCTCTGCACCATTCAACTTTGATGTTGTTAAAGCAGAGGAAAACTTGCAGATGGAGCTATTAGAAATGCAGTCTGATTCTACACTCAAAGCAAAGTATCTAGCAGTCGGCATACCTGGCTTCTATTCATACCTTCCTGAAAAGTTTACAAACTTCAGAAAGTTTTCAACTAGGATTATGGCAATGTTCGGTTCCACCTATGTGTGTGAACAGTTATTTTTCCTTCATGAAATTAACAAAAACTTCTCAGAGAACAAGGCTGACCGATGAACACTTGTCATCCCTGATGAAGGTTGGAACTGCAAATACATTTCAGCCAGATATACGAAAAATTGTCATAAAAAAGAGGCATGAAACCTCAGGACAAAACACTGATTAAAAAATATAAATAATTGAATGTTCTTAAATAAATGTTGGATTTCACAACTCAGGACAAAACACTGATTAAACAGTAAAAAATGATTGAATGTTCTTAAATAAATGTTGCATTAAAATTGTTATATTTGGCATAGTGGGGCGTTAGCTTAATAAAACCGTTGTAGTAGGCGTGCAAATTAATTAAATATAATTCAATAAGATTACAGTGTTTCTCAGATTTGTTAGTGTGGCCCGTCGGTATACTCAAAGTGGGAGCCGCGTTAGCGCAGTGGTTAGCGCACTGGCTTCGCATATGAATGGTCCTGGGTTCATTCCCCAGTTGAGGCGGAAATGTTTTCAGATCGCAACGGCTCCCAGGTCGACCCAGCCTTAAATGGGTACCGGATTAATCCGGGAAGTAAAGACTGCGAGGGAGAGGAGATGGCTACCGCCCTCATTGGCAGAGCCTGTGAAATGTGAGATCGCTAACATCTCACACCCCTACGGCATTAATAAATGCTATGCGTTACTTTACTTTTACTTTATACTCAAAGTATCTTATGCGGCCCATGGTGCTTTTTGAGTTTGACATGCCTGCCCTAAAACAACCATGCCTTTGAGAGAACAAACCTTGTCTGAGTCCTGGTATCACCTCAGTTACTGAGGAGGATCTTTACTTTTGTCAGAAAGGCTATGGGCTTTTAAGAGCTAACCTGCTCACAGCTAAAGGGATTACTTCATCATCATCTTAATTAAAAACAATGTGTCTTGTACACAAATACATTTTAATTGTAACTCAAATCTTTATATTTGTTCTGGTTTGCAACTAGACACCACAGCCAACGTCTTGGTTATACCTGTACATTTATCCCTCAGGTTATTGACTGGTTGAACAACCACGGGGATGTGTTTCTAAAGAAAAATACTTCCATTGGGAAATCATTACAAAGAGCTAAGGCTTTACAGAAGAGTCATGAGCACTTTGAGTCTGTAGCTAGAGTGAGTATTTGTTATTTTTGTCTACGGTTATTGTGGTCTGTTTGTTATGATTTGTAGTTTTCTTAGTGTCAGATCTGACTACCATAAAAAATATTTTCCTCTGTGTTTGTCCATACCTTGATAAAGACCTGCTTGAAATGTTGATTCAGTGTATTTGTGTCATGTAAAACTGCAGTTTAGTTCATTCTCTTAATGCATATATGCTTTTTCAATTGCAAACCTCAGGGCATTGTAGATTTCTAACATATGCTGATGATGTCCTACTATTCAACACAGGCAGGGACAGAACAGATATCAATGACAGTGTACAGAGCGAACTGGATCAATTGTTGATATGGTGCAGAAAATACAACGCTGTGATCAATCCCTCAAAAGCAAAAGTCGTCTGGTACTCCTTGAATAATCTGGTATATAACACTGCCATCTGTCAGTTGCATGGGCATAATTCATTGAAAGAGAATAGAATCTTAAATATCTTGGGATAACCTTTGATAGAAGTCTCTCATTCAACAAACATGCCACAAATATGATTCAGAAGGCTAAAAGGGGGATAAGTGTTATCAAGATTATGGCGACCTTCGACATGCAGCAATGTGTACTATTTCTGCTTCTACAAGTGATGGTACTATCAATCATAGATTATGGCCTCTGCGTACTAACACTGTTGCAGAGACAAGCAGATAGATTGGAAAATGTCAAAAATTAGGCAATGAGAATGGCACTGGAGTGTGATAGGGATACATCCATCATTGCAATGGGAAATTTTGTTTGATCTTCCAACTATTAGAGTGCGACATCGGGTAGCGTTAGTTAGGTTGTACCTTAAAGTTACAGAACACAATCACTATCCATTACACCAACGTCTAGATGAGTCAAAGGGAAAATGCAGATCATGGATGGCAAAGGCTGAAGACACACTGTGAAGAGTATGTGAATTAGAAGAAATAGGAAAGAGCAGTGAATAGGTGGAGGTAGACATTTAGAAAAAAATACTAACGTAATAATACAACTAGATAAAGCATGTTGGAAATGGACTGGCTAAGGTTACTGGGCATGAACTTGTCCAGATACACTCGAAACCATAAGAAAATTATATAATATACACAGATGGCTCGGTCAACAGAAATACAAATAAAAGTGGTTGGGATTTTGTTGCCTACAGAAACGGCGTGAAGTTGGTTGAGAAATCATCTGCATAGTCCACTGTCACATCAACTATGAGGATGGAGATAGAGGAAGCTACAGCAGCATTAAATTGGTTGATAACTGATACATCAACACACTTGGTAGTACAGAGCATTACATGGATATACTGCCTTGATCATGCCAGGTTCAGAGGAAACGAGAGAGCCGACTTATTGACAGTCAGTGTGGCGATAGCACAATGCTGAGAAGAGATAAAGCAGATTTGATTAAGGCTGTCATAAATTCATTGCAAGATGAAGATAATGCCAGTGAGACTGAGAATGTACACATACAAGAAATGTTAGAAATGGGAGTGTCTAGAGGTGAGGGAAGGAAAAGTAGTTGTTTTGGAAAGATCAGAAGATAGCGCAATCAACACCTGACTGGGACTCTTGAGTCAACATACACTGGGATGGCTGCTGGAACGAAGAGAATAGCACTTATGGGAGTTCCCCACATGCTGTGATACTAGTTTTTAATCAAGAATTTCAGGAATCACATTGGTCAATTTCTTGCCTTTCATGTCCATATGAGCCTTACAGACTTGTCTTCTTCTTCAGTGTTCATTCTCAAACTCCCGCTGGATCTTTCTTGTAGCAGGATAATGGTCCTACTAAATTTCCAGCAGGATGTAGTCCAGAGAATGGAAATTCTTTGTGTTTCTGTTTTATTTGCACCAATGACCCAACACATCCATCTTTGGCAGGGACTTGTCTGTCTAAGGAAGTAAGTATCAGCATAATCTTTACTGTGATGATGCCTTTTGGAAACCAAAGCCTGGACTGGTGATACACCATGCCTGGACTGCTGAAACCCCAAATTTAGACTGCTGGTAATCCAATTCTGGATTGCTGGAAATCCAAGCATGGACTGCTGGAAACCCAAATCTGGACTACTGGAAATCCAAGCCCGACTGCTGGAACCCCAAGCCTGGACTGCTGAGCCCTCAAGCTTTGATATGAAAATTCCATCATCTAGCACAGAGAATTATATGAAATTTACATGTACATTGTTTAAAAACTACATATTGCATGATAATACATTTAATGGTTTGAATTATACCCGACACTCATAGAAAACTAATGAAATCTGCATAATCAGTCAACCCAGCTGGCATAGCCTCGTTTATTGTTAACATTGTTAACAAACATTGTTAACAAACCCTTTAACATTTATTGGTTTGCTTATAGATGGGAAGTGAAAACATGGGATATTAAAGTTTGATTAATTGCTAATTAAAAACACAAAATCTATGTTTTTATCAAAAGTTCTTTATCAACATATAAAACCGAAGACATAATGTTTACAGAACATCACTTTCTATAGTCGATTCTGTAACCAATAACTCATTTATTTTCTGTTTTCCTGCATTTCAAACAGGCAGAAAATTGTTGTGAACAACTTGTGAAACAGGATTTTTGTTTAGTATGAGAGCTTTCATTTATTAATAAACCAAACTATCACAAGCTCCAACTTAAGCATGGGCTCATGAGGCAACAGCTTCCAATAAGTTTGTAGTTGTGGTAATTTTTACATCTTTTTTTTTGCGCTGCGGCTTCTGCTTGTTTCTCTTAGCATTTTGTTAAATAACTAATTCTGGACTTGATTAGTTTTAGGTTTGGACCAAATTAATTTTCAGGTGTAGAAAAATTTCACTACATGTAGTTTCCATTGTGTCACTTGATAACCTAATATTGATAAAGAATGTATGTATAGTACATTATTGCAAAGAGGAAATTTATTACAGAATATGAATATATTAGTACATTGATGATATTTGATTATTTCACAAGGTTAGAGTTAGAAAAACATAAGTAAAATAAAACAAAACAAAATGTTAATTTATTAATATAAATTTTGTCATTTACACAAGAGTATTGAATTGTTCTTTACTAAATGCTTTATTTAATGAATTTATGCCCATAAATGTTGAAGTTATGTATATTTTTATGAATGACAACAGAAGCAATGAAATCTATGAAAAATTGACATCAAGTCACACCAATAACTTTTTCTAATGCATGCAGGCCAAAACAGAAGTCAAAGTATTATATAAAATAAAAACTAGTATTAGCAAACCATGAAATGAGACTGATTGATTTATGATCTATGGAAATACAAAACATATCAGTGATTGGTCTGGTAAGGTTTATTTATTTTGCTGATATATCTGTGATTGGTCTGGATAGAGTTAAAACATTATTTTCTCTTGCAGCTTCTACAATCTTGTAGATCCTTGTAGATCTCTATACCCAAGAAAAATTATTTTAGTAGAAGAAATTAGCAACATTGAAAACAGTATGAGACTTTTATTAAATTTCTTATAGCCCATGTCTTGTCAAGGCCTGTTGTATCCTGCTTGTAGAGACTTAAGAGTATATAAAACTCATTACAGAAGAAGAAGTTTCTGGAAAACCTGAATACGTAGTCTGATGAATTAACGCAGTGTATGTGAAAACCATCTATGTACTAAACTGGAAGTATGTAACTTTGTGTATGCACTGAGTGCAATCTTATATGTGAAAGTGACCTAGTAGTGCTTCTTATATTTCAAAATGGATGTTAATATTTAACAGCTTGTGTGTATTGATTTCTGCTTTCGTCTTGATAAAATTGGTTCTGAAACTTTAGAAATGCTGCAATCAACTTTAAGAAAGTCCTGTCTAATGCTGTTCTGAAACATATGAGTAGTATACCCATTTCACAAGGGAATGCAGATACTATGTAGATGATAAATAACTTACATTAGGCAGACCATCAACTTTCCACATGATGAGATTATGGCATATATACAAGAAGCCATACACTTTGACAGACATCTGATTTTCATAGAGGTTGCAGAGAATATTGGAATATCAATTGGTATGTACCATAAAATAATATCTGCAGATTTGCACATAAGACAGTTGAAAGTGAAACTTGTGTCTCGCTTACTGACTGAGAACCAGAAGGATAAGTGATTGTTCATTTGCACTGAACTTTATGAGCATGCAAATAAAACAATGCAAATTTATTCTCAATAATCACTGATGGTGGAAGCTGGTATGTGGATATGATCTGGAAAAAAAAAGAAGTACTCCCAGTGGCAAATAGCATAATCTCAACTGAAGACAGAACAACCGATCAAGTCTACTGTTGAGATCATGTTGATTGGACATTGATGGACTGGTTCATTATGAACATGTCCCTAGATGACAGAGTGTCAATGTAGAATTCTAGAAAACAGTCCTGCAATGTCTGCATGCTTAGCACAGGCATTGTCTTGAGAAGTGGCACTCTGGCAATCAAATTGTGCATCATGACAATGGCCATGTACACAGGTTTGTTACCCAAATGAATTTTTGATGAACAGAACATTCTATTGCTATTACAACTTTCATACTCTCCTGATCTTGCTTTGTGTGTCTTGTTCCTGCAATTTGATTAGGATCTACATGCTTTGCTTGCCATTCCATCAGCTATTAAGAGTATAAAAGCTCAGTGTGCTAGTTAGTTGTTGGTTGTGGGTTCTTCTGATCTTTTCATAGAGGATGCACTACCTCTTCCCTAATCACTCTCATTTCTATCATTCCTTATACATTTCATCATTATATACATGGCTGACCTAATTAACTCAGCCATGTCGCTTCTCATCAATTTGCCATCCCCTAGCTTTACTTACCAATGAATCAGCTCTTTTGTTGTCTCTAATTCCATATGACAGCAACTTAACAAGTGAAATTTGGTACAGGGTAATGCAGTTTTTCTATCCACTATTGACTTAATGGTCATAACCTGGGCACATAGAATAAAAAATGCAGCAAAGCATATCATTCTAGGGTGCACAAGAGACACATCGACAAGAGCTATGCGGTACCTTCTTGACTGTCCAACAGCAGAGTACAGATTACAGTATTGCCATGCATGGACGTACCTTCAAATACATACAGATAGGAAACACCCATTGCATTCAGAAATATAGAAAGTTAAAGGCAACAGACTTAAGAGAGGGAAGTCGTGGATGGGATGTGCTGCTGAGGATATCATACAAAGCGTGTGCAGATTGCAAGATGTGGCAGCAGGAGCGGAATAGATAGGTCTACCCACCGATTTCAAAACTTGTTTGAGAGTAGCAATATCACTTAGCAGAGAATGTAGAGAATGACGTCCCACAGCTGTGGAGAAAGAAGTGCAGGCTTTGGTCAGTGAGAATACCAAAGAGGGGGATGTGCTTATATACACTGATAAACATGTTCACAGTGCTTGAGTTGTTTGTTGAATTCTGTTCCTTGTGTTGACCTTTTATCTTCATATAAACACATCGTTTGTCAATTAATATAGACATTGAAATGTATATGTTCATAGTTTTACTGCAACGCTATCTGTTATCTATCAGCAGGAGCACAGTGTTTTAAGTTAGATGCTAACATAAAGAGTTTCTGTTACGTTTTATTCTGTCTTCAATACACTTCTACTTATATGTCGATTAACTTGTATTATTCCAAAGAAAAACATCCCAAGACTGAAGCCACACATTTCCACTTAAACCATGAAAAACTCACATCATCCCCTTCTAATTAATCCACAATTCTGAAGCCACACATTTCCTCTTAAACCATGAAAAACTCAATCATCCCCTTCTAATTAATCCACAATTCTGAAGCCACACATTTCCACTTAAACCATGAAAAACTCGCATCATCCCCTTCTAATTAATCAACAATTCTGAAGCCACACATTTCCACTTAAACCATGAAAAACCCACATCATCCCCTTCTAATTAATCCACAATTCTGAAGCCACACATTTCCACTTAAACCATGAAAAACCCACATCATCCTCTTCTAATTAATCTACAATTCTGAAGCCACACATTTCCACTTAAACCATAAAAAAACCACATCATACCCACAAAATATATGGCTTCCCCCAATTCCCATATGTGATTCAAAGGTTACCTCTCCTTTAAAAGTACCTAACTATTTATGTTGTCATCAATGGTTATCTCCTCTTTAAAAGGAAAACCAAGTGTTACTGATACCTAACAGCTAACACTCCAAAACACAGCCAAATCCATATCAACCAGGAGCTTTCACTTTGATACCACCAAATTTATTTGAAAGACTTTGTGGTTCTGATGATATTTCAAAGAAAGGTACATGAAAGAAGATGAAATGAACATTTCATATCAAGCAAAATAAAACACATTGAAAGTAAAGATGGCGGTAATAATGGAAAACAAAACATAATGAAAATGATTAAGAAGAGTGTATGTAGAAAAGTGGAAAAGAAAAAATTATGCAGCAAATGGGATTTGAGCAAGGTTCGCTCAGATAGCACCCACTTTCCTCGCAACTTGAGTCAAGAGTCATCTTCCGTCTTCGACGATATCATATCAAACCTTCGCAACTTGAGTCAAGAGTCATGTTCCATCTTCGACGATATCATATCAAACCTTCGCAACTTGAGTCAAGAGTCATGTTCCGTCTTCGACGATATCATATCAAACCTTCACAACTTGAGTCAAGAGTCATCTTCCGTCTTCGACGATATCATATCAAACCTTCGCAACTTGAGTCAGGAGTCATCTTCCGTCTTCGACGATATCATATCAAACCTTCGCAACTTGAGTCAAGAGTCATGTTCCGTCTTCGACGATATATCAAACCTTCACAACTTGAGTCAAGAGTCATCTTCCGTCTTTGACGATATCATATCAAACCTTCGCAACTTGAGTCAAGAGTCATGTTCCATCTTCGACAATATCATATCAAACCTTCGCAACTTGAGTCAAGAGTCATGTTCCGTCTTCGACAATATCATATCAAACCTTCGCAACTTGAGTCAACACATCATCCGTCTTCATTTGCTGCATGATTTTTTCTTTATTAATAAATCCTTGATGCTTCTATATTATATTATAGAAAAGTGGAACTTCATTGAAAATGAAAAGAATGAACATTAAAAAAACTTTTTATAAAAGTTAAAAAAGAAAAAAAACCGATATGTTGCTGTAGAAAAATAATGAATACTTCAGTTTCAAGTAGTGCAGCTTATTAAGGGGCATCTAGTAGTGTAACTGAAAACTCTCATCAGTGAAACTCAATTTGATGATTTGGTATCTGAATGTCCATAGTACCATGAACATTGGTTTGTTCATTGTCCATCATGATGAAAACTTTTTTATTTAAAAGCTTGTCTCTCCTTGTGTTCTGTTGCTAGTATGTTGTCATTATTATCAGTAAAACTGAATTGACTGTTCTGTTCATACTCATGTGAATCATTTAATTTGTTGAATGTATTGTGTGAACTTTCTCTTCATAATTGTGTGAATTATTTAATTTGTTGAATGTCCTGTGTAAACTTTCTCTGTTGATACTTGTATGAATCATTGAATTTCTTGAATATATTGTGTAAGCTTTCTCTTCAGAAAGTTGGTTATGAACTTTCAATCATGCATGTGTTGTAGTGTTGGAGTACTGCTCCCAAAAGGGGAGCAAAGAAGGCAGCACTATTTACCTTCCATGCATGGTGTACGAGGTGACTAAGGAGTTTGCTGCCCAATCCCATATCTTCTTCTTCTTCTTTAGTGCTTCATTCTCAAACTCCAGCTAGATCCCTCTTGTAGTAATACCATGGTCCTACTAGATTAGAAGCAGGATGTAGTCCAGAAAATGAAAAGGTATTTTTTCGCTGTTTTATTTGTGCCAATGGCCCAACACATCTGTCTTCAGCTGGCAATCCCATATGGGGTCAAAGTAACCCAGAAGCCATGCTGAAGCCGGATGTGCCAGGCTGAAAGGTGCAGATTTCATAGCAGAGATGTAAACTATGACCATACATTCCTTTCTCTTGACAAATCTTGCTAATCTGCAGGAGGTTGAGATTGAACATAGAAGAAGAAGGACGTTTGTATGTAGTTCACTACTTTGGAAGCACAAAGATATCTAATGTTTTGTAGGAGTGATTTCTCTATCCACCCTACTAATTGTGAAGCCCTGGCCAATGATTGTGCCGCCTGAGGACAAATGATCAGAGAAGACATTTCTCTATAAGTACTTGCAGGTTTTTTTAAGCATTCAATCTCAAACCCCCTCTAGATCTCTCTCTTGTAGCAGGACAATAGTCATATTAGATTTCCAGCAGGATGTAGTCCAAGGAATTGAGATGTGCTGTGTTACAGTTTTATTTTGTGCTAATGTCCAGACATATTTGACTTTAGTAGTGGTATGTATATGTCCAGTGTTTTGCCAATTCCAGTGAAGGGTAGATGTTGCTAGTCATATCGCTAGTACGTCAGCGTATGCATCACAACCAGTTTATCAGCATCACTCACACAGCATGCAAACCTTTATTTTTGTCATGGTCATCATAGTTTGGTCTTTTGGACTGTCTGTATTGCAATTGATTTGGCCACAGACTCTTCTGGTGTGAAACTACAAATATACTCCATAGAATCTGCGTATTCAAAACTGCTTAATTTTATTTAAATGTATTTTCTTTACAGAATACAATCACAAATGCTGAGAAGCTGCTTGCCGCTGCTGATGAACTAGCCCAGACTGGTGAATGTGATGCTACTGAGATCTACAGTGAGGCTCATGAGCTGGAACAGCGTATGCATGGGTTTCTGACGGCACTTCAGCAACGGCGATCTGTCCTGGATATGACTGTTATATTCTACTCACATGTCCATGAGGTGGGTGTTGGCTTGAAGTGTGCTCTGTACCACATGCAGTGGTACAGTGGTGATGATGATGATGAGGAAATAATCCCTTTATTTGTGAGCTGGTTCCCTCTTGAAATATGATAGTGATGAAATAATCACTTTATATCCGAGCAAGTAGCTCGTGAAATGTGATATGATGAAGTAATCCCTTTAGCTGTGAGCAGGTAGTTCTTGACACATGATGATGATGATGTTGGTGAGTAAACTTTTTAGCTGTGAGCAGGTAGCTCTTGACACATGATGATAATGATGAAGTAATCCCTTTAGCTGTGAGCAGGTAGCTCTTGACACATGATGATGATGATGTTGGTGAGTAAACTTTTTAGCTGTGAGCAGGTAGCTCTTGACACATGATGATGATGATAATGATGAAGTAATCCCTTTAGCTGTGAGCAGGTAGCTCTTGACACATGATGATGATGATGTTGGTGAGTAAACTTTTTAGCTGTTAGCAGGTAGCTCTTGACACATGATGATAATGATGAAGTAATCCCTTTAGCTGTGAGCAGGTAGCTCTTGACACATGATGATAATGATAATGATAAAGTAATCCCTTTAGCTGTGAGCAGGTAGCTCTTGACACATGATGATGATAATGATGAAGTAATCCCTTTAGCTGTGATCAGGTAGCTCTTGAAATATGATGATGATGAAGTACCGATAATATCTTTAGCTGTGAGCAGGTAGCTCTTAGCAGGTAGCATGCATGACCAACATGTTCCATCATTCTTCTGCAGTAATGACACTTCTAGCTTCACCACTTAGGAGTATGCCACAAAAGGACAAATGTGCAGAGACAAGATATGCAGTGATGATTTTTTCACACTTAGCTCTGGAATGGTAGTAAATTTGATTGTACCTTCTAACTTCTTCCTTGCCTGCAAGCCTCATTCCCTCTACTATTGTCTTTTCAATTCCCTGTGAACCATAGGACTACAATAGTTGCTATCAAACAATATTTTTGTGTATCATGCAGTCTTCATTGACTGTGCTCATGAGGCACCATTTGATTAGGTTTCTTCTATTTTTCTTTGCCAGGTGTTCTTTAGCCTTCCATATTTCCTCTGCCCATGAGTTCCCATTTTGGCCACCATTTGGAAAAGCAGGATCACCATCTGTTATGTAGATTAAGTTATGTAAATATTTGGTTTTGTCAATATTTCTATATGGCTATGAGACTTAGAGAGAGCGGCTATGAGACATAACTGCGGACTTAGAGAAAAGAATCTAATCCAGGCGTTTGAAAACAAATTCTATAGACATGTATTGGGTATCTGTTACAGAGAACATAAGACTAATGTGTTTGTACATGATAGAATTCATGTATTAGCAGGTCAAGAAGAACCACTGTTAGCAATCATGAAACTTTGTGAACTCCAGCGGTAATTTTGGTTATATATCTGGTGGTTATGTTTGCCCGGTGAAGAGACATTCCTCGATCACAAAAGATGTTCTTCAAGGTACATTGGTGGGTGGAATAAGATTAGGTGGCCAGAAGACATGGCTGGATAATGTCAAGGAATGGACAGGGTGTGAAGTTTCCAAACTCATCAGGATGGTAGAGGATAGAGATGTGTGGAGATTTTTCTACATCAAATGTATCAATGTGACACCCGTATGATCCTATTGGGTAATGACTTTTTTTATTATTAATATTATTATTATTATTATTATTATTATTATTATTGTTGTTGTTGTTGTTGTTTTTTGTTGTTGTTGTTATTATTATTATTGTTATTATTGTTGTTGCTGCTGTTGTTTTTGTTAATAATAATAATTTATCTTTGATCTCTTATCTTCACAATGTACTGATTGTCTTCTGTTTCACAGCTCAACCTTTGATATAGCTTCCAGTCATTGCTCATGTGTTGTCAGGGACTTAAAGGGGAGCAAAGAGTAGCAACACTGTTTACCTGTATGCGACTAAGGAGGTTACGGGATAGAATTGGATGTCCCATCTCATATAGGGTCAAAGTGATTCAGAAGCCATTATGCTGAAGTCAGATATGCCGAAAAGTGCAGATATCACAGCAAAGCTGTAAACCATGACACATTGCAATCCATTCTCCAGACTATGTTCGACTAATCTGCAGGAGTTTTGAGAACGAACACAGATGATGACTTCCAGTCATCTGATTAAAAGTAGATGTTGGCCGGGGATACATTGATTAATATCTACAATTTTAGTCATTTTTTTGGCTGCCATTTTTTAGAGCTATAAAGCAGTACAAACTTGACATTTGTATTAAATTGCAACCTCATTGTGCCACTTCGTTGAGGTGAGCGGAATACAAATGGGGCAACCTGGGAACAATGAAGTCAATCCTCTACACCTATTCAACCCCTCTTCATCAATTAACTTAACTTTGTTTCTATGGTACAATGTTGAGGAAATTCATATTAGCCTAAAAGTGTTAAAAAATAAATCTCGAATCTTATTGAGTTCTTCTGCATTTATTCTAAAATTCATGCAGATTAGCAGGATTTAGTTGGGAGAATGGAATGCGTTGTGGTATAGTTTACAGCTTAGCTGTGATATCTACACCTTTTAGCCTAACACATCTGACTTTAGCATGGCTTCAAGGTCACATTGACTCTAAATGGGATGGGTACCCAACTCTAGCCCAAAAGCTTCTTATGACATGCATAGAAGGCAACAGTGTCACTAATTTTAGCACCTCTATTGGACCTGATAGCACACTGTCATTTGACTGAGTGATCACTGTTATTTTCAAATTGCCAGCTGTAATGTCAACGTTTTTGTTTCTGTATTCAGCTGACAAACTGGTTAGATGACTTACATACAGAACTTCAGAGTACAGAGCTTTCAGACAATGTGGAGGGTGCTGAACAGCTGATCTCACAGTTTAATCAGCAGAGGGAAACAACTGTGGAAGCTGCTATCAATACTGTTGGAGAAGGGGAAACTTTGTTGGAACAACTCAGGTCAGTCATCTTTTCCTTGTTACTAAGTACCATATCTATCTACAGTAAATTCTCTGGTATACTCAGTGTTGGATTGAAGTTTATAGCTGGTCCTGGGGGGAGGGGGTCTTTTGGGAGGAGAGGCCACAGAAAAATAAAGGTACAGTACAAATAGATGCCACCACATAGTCTTCTTCTTCTTTCGTTCACTTGAAACATGTCTATATCTGTAATTCTGTCTCCTTAATAAAACTCAATGTCTTTTGTAGTTCATACAGTGTCCCATAGAGTTTTGATTCCAGTGTTGTTTACTCTGGCCAATATTTCTATCTCAGTGTTTCATACTCAGAACACTCTTGAAGTATATGCTTGGCACTCTTGCCTGTCCACATGTACACGTGGCCATGTTACAAATTTTGAACTTTGTGTACATGTGACTGCGGAGTCTGTTGTGTCCCGTTCTGAGGCGTTGAATTACAACTTGTTCTGATCTGTTTATAATGTGATAGTCATCTTGTGTTGGTATTTGTGGCTTTCTTATTGACTTATTATCTGTTTTTTCTGATGGTAGGTGATTGGTACATCTGGTTGGTCTTCGGCAGCACCTTCCTTAGCCATAAGGTCTGCTTTTTCATTTCCTGGTATTTCATAGTGAGAGGGTATCCACTGCACAGTTTATTAAGTAGTTTTTGTAAGTGTTGATTTTTCAGACTGAAGAGCTTGAAGCACTGACCTTTCATCTGTCAGGAATAGCACAGGCTGTGGACCATGATTGGAGCTCAGCAGTTTTTCAGTTGCCACACTAATTGCCTGAATTTTTGCATCATAATTATTGCAGAATTTCCCTGTCGGTGTTCAAATCATATCTCTAGACTTGTGTGGATATTCTATATATACACCTGCACCTCCATTCCTCATTGCATTCTGTGCTGACCCATCTGTGTATACTCTGATCCATATTTCTTGTGGATATTCTTTGTCCAGGAAACTGAGGATGACTGTCCTTTGCTGCACACTGTTCTGTTTGTACTCACTTAGTATTCCTTTCATGTGGGTCTGAATGTATATTGGTATTCCATGCCTGTCACTCCAAAGGGTTTGTTCTGGTACAGACCTTAAGGGGCTGTCAACTTCAGGTAGGTCTGTAAGTTGTCTATGAGTTGTGGATTGCATGCTTCAGTAGTTCTTTCAATGTGATTGGTGCCTCCATGATTTTGGGTATAGGTTCATCTTGTCCAATGTTTTGCTGGTTCTCTTGAACCTCCTGTTGTTTGTCTGGGCTAACGTTGATGTTGTTGTCTTCTGCAAAGGAAACTGCAAAGTAATCAGCTGCATGTTTACCTTTTACAATGTTTCTATCTTTATAAAGTATGATCCTTGTATTTCTCCCTGTACCTTCATTATTTAGTTGTTTTACCAGTTTCCATAATTTCCTAGTGTCTCTTTCAAGATTTAGCGATTCTATTTTTTATTTCCAGCTGTAACTGGCTTGTAACTCGGTTCTTTGTAATTTAGCCTTTGTTGGCTGATATTTATTGTGATGTTCTTGGATAGGTCTGTTCTGTGCCTGCTGTTTAGATGTTTCCATCTCATTTTGCAGCTTCTTAAGTTCATCATTCAAGTAGGGTTTGTAGTTTTTGCGTGCCCACCTGGGTATGGTTTTATTAGCAACATGTAGTATACATCTATTAAATTCACTCACTACTCTAATAATGTATTTGTCCACATTTTTGTCCCTAGCTAGAACGCTGGTTAAATCCTGGTACATTTCCCAGTCTGTCCTCTTATAGTTCCACCTTGTGAGTGTGCTGCTGTCCTTGATAAATTGATTGTGGATTTCTAAAAATACTGGCCTGTGGTCACTATCTCCAAGCTGCTTTCCAATGACTTGTGTGATGTTACATTCAAGGCCTGGTGAGTGGAATGCCAGGTTTGGTGTAGAGGTGGTGTGCCATGCTCTCGAGTAGAAGGTTGGTAGGTCTGCTGGCTGGTTAATAAGTATGAGCTTATTTTCATTCTGCCAGCTCTCAAGTTCCTCACCTCTCTTGTCCATGTGATCATAGCCCCAGCTCTGAGAGTGGCTGTTGAAATCATCACACACCATAAGTGTCTCTTTTTTTTGAAATTGTGTCTAGTGCCAATGGTTTTTATGTGGAACATCTGGTATTCTACTCCCTTCATACACACTTCCAGCTGACATGCATTGATATTGTTTTTAACAAGTGTCAGAATTCCACCCTTTTCTCTGTCCTTTTGGTCTGATTGGTAGCACTGGTAGCCTATGATTAAAGGCTATATCGCAGATGAGGTGTGTTTCTTGAATACAGCATACATTAACTTGTTCTTCACATAGGATATTTTCAAGTTCCAATTTTTTACTGTATCCATTTCTTTTGCCATCTCTTTATAAATAAAATGCTATTAATAAAAATAAAAGTTTTAGCTTAATGTAATTGATAGTGGGATGTAGATGTGTGATTGTTGATGATGGGATGTAGATGTGTGATTGTTGATTGTGGGATGTAGATGTGTGATTGTTGATGGTGGGATGTAGATGTGTGATTGTTGATGGTGGGATGTAGATGTGTGATTGTTGATGATGGGATGTAGATGTGTGATTGTTGATTGTGGGATGTAGATGTGTGATTGTTGATGATGGGATGTAGATGTGTGATTGTTGATTGTGGGATGTAGATGTGTGATTGTTGATGGTGGGATGTAGATGTGTGATTGTTGATGATGGGATGTAGATGTGTGATTGTTGATTGTGGGATGTAGATGTGTGATTGTTGATGATGGGATGTAGATGTGTGATTGTTGATTGTGGGATGTAGATGTGTGATTGTTGATGGTGGGATGTAGATGTGTGATTGTTGATGGTGGGATGTAGATGTGTGATTGTTGATGATGGGATGTAGATGTGTGATTGTTGATTGTGGGATGTAGATGTGTGATTGTTGATGATGGGATGTAGATGTGTGATTGTTGATTGTGGGATGTAGATGTGTGATTGTTGATGGTGGGATGTAGATGTGTGATTGTTGATGATGGGATGTAGATGTGTGATTGTTGATTGTGGGATGTAGATGTGTGATTGTTGATGGTGGGATGTAGATGTGTGATTGATGATCATGGGATGTAGATGTGTGATTGTTGATGATGGGATGTAGATGTGTGATTGATGATCATGGGATGTAGATGTGTGATTGATGATCGTGGGATGTAGATGTGTGATTGATGATCGTGGGATGTAGATGTGTGATTGATGATCGTGGGATGTAGATGTGTGATTGATGATCATGGGATGTAGATGTGTGATTGTTGATGATGGGATGTAGATGTGTGATTGTTGATGATGGGATGTAGATGTGTGATTGATGATGATGGGATGTAGATGTGTGATTGTTGATGATGGGATGTAGATGTGTGATTGTTGATGATGGGATGTAGATGTGTGATTGTTGATGATGGGATGTAGATGTGTGATTGATGATCGTGGGATGTAGATGTGTGATTGATGATCGTGGAATTATGTTGTGAATGTGTTCTTGATAAAGGCCTTTTGGTCTAATGCTGATTTCTGTGTATGTATGATTTCTGTGTATGTTACAGAGATTAGCAAAGCTTCATTACCCTGTTCTAAATTTCACCTAGAGAAACCTACCCATTGCACAAATGGATCCAAGAGCTCTATTGCTTATAATTCCTGAGGATCAAAACAAAGCAATAGCTCGAGCCATCAGCACAACCCAGAAGAAAAAGAAGAAGAATATCTAACTTTAGCTGTTACTGACCACTCATAGTATTGTATCCTCTCACGATCTTCACTTCTAAGATTGTCTTGCTGCTTCTAAATGTATCTTGTTTTATCTGTACAGGATTATCTCTATGGAGACAGAGAAGACAGGACATAGCGCTGATTATAAGCACATAGAAGGTGGGCACTGTGCGATTACAATAATCATCCTCAGTTCCATAGTCTTCAGCAAACATTCATCATTGTTTTCTGTCTTGTTATCTCTTTTCCAGGTATTTCCATGTTTAGCCAAATGCAACTTCCGTGATGAAGTTGTTATTTGGTCTTATTGAACATGGATTTATCATGAAGTTGTGAGGTCAAAAGCAAGCAGTGACATCTTGTTTACAAGTGCATTTTTTTCTAGATGTATCTGGTGATTAATGCTTGAGCTAGGGAGTTAGTGCTCTGCGTCACCTGTATATTGCCAGGGTATAAGAGAGTAGCAAATAATAGCATCACTGTTTACCTTTCATGTATATTGTAAGGGGCGGCTAAGGAGATTCTGAGTTGAGTTGGCTGTCACATCCCATATAGAGTCAAAATGACTTAGAAACCTTGCTGGAATTGGATGTGTCAGGCTGCATATATCGCAGCCAAGCTGTAAACCATGATGCAGTACATTCTGTTATCCAGACTATATCCAGCTATGTGCAGGAGTTTGAGAAAATATGCAGAGGAAGTGCTCTGGGCAATACTCTGGACAGACAGTGTGCTGCTCTGTTGAGAGTAATGCAGTACATACAAGGACATTTGAGTGCAATAATGTCAATCCTCTTTGAATTTCAGAACCATTTTGATCTGTCTTCTAAGTTATCTTTAATTTCTGCCTACAAGCAGATATAACTACAGATGGAAAGTACAGTAAATAAATACAAAATAGGTGTAGTAAAGCATAAGCCCTAGGGCAAATGACGCCAATCTTCAGAATAAAAAATGTAGACTTAAACACCAAAATAACACAGTTCAAAACAATTATTATGCCAACGCTGTGCTACCAGTGCCAGACGTGGACAATGACAGCAGAAGACATACATAAACTTGTGACATCTGAATTGGCTTGTTTGCACAGAATCCTAAGGATATCTCTAAGAAACAGAATGAAGATAGTAGACAAAGAACAGGCACCACCCCAATCTTGGAACATATTAGGAGACAACAGATCAAATGGTTTGCACACATCAGCATACTACCATCAGACAGCGTACCACAGCTAGCTATGCTACACTGATACAGTGAAGGCAAATCTAGAGGCTGGCCATGAAAATGACGGACAACCGAAATAAATAAGGCAACAAATTCCACAATATACACATGAAAATCTCCATAAAATTCTTCTACAACTGATGTTGAAAGGCAACAAAGGGTTTAGAAAATAGATAAATAGAAGCAGCCAATATTCATGATCTTATGGGTTTTCCTCTGCTTTTTCTTACCTGTTGATTCTAAAATAAAACCTGCCTTGCTATACAATTAGCTTGTTGTCTGGATGTATGTTATATCCAGTGTGTTTCCTTAAGATGGTGTTTCTTTGGTGTGCTTGCTTTGTTGCTATCATTTCTAAATCATATATATGATTTAGGTATTCCTGTTTGTTATTATGTGTATGGTGTAACTTCTTCAGCATTCTTTCTCAAACCTCTGCAGCTCAGCAGGATGTAGTCCGGAGAATGTAATATGTTGTGTCATGGTTTACACAGTATCTGTGATATCTGCGCCTTTTGTTCTGACACATCCAACTTCAGAATGAGGCGTAACTAATTCTGTTTGCTTTCACGTGTAGTGTGTAGCTAATGCTGTTTGCATGTATAGTGTTTAACTAATGCTGTTTTCATATGTAGTGTGTAACTAATGCTGTTTTCATGTGTAGTGTGTAGCTAATGCTGTTTTCATATGTAGTGTGCTGTTAATGCTGTCTGTTTTCATGTGAAGTGTGTAGCTAATGCTGTTTTTATGTGTAGTGTTTTGTTAATGCTTTCATGTGTATTGTAGTTAATGCTGTTTATTTTTATGTGTATTGTAGTTAATGATGTTTATTTTCTTGTGTAGTGTAGTTAATGATGTTTATTTTCTTGTGTAGTGTGGTTAATGCTGTTTATTTTCATGTGTAATGTGATGTTTTGACCAGAATAGCTTTTATCAAGATTAGGATGAACAAATATTACCCTGTTCCAAATTTCGCCTAGAGAAACCTACTCATTGTACAAACGGACCCAAGAGCTCTATTGCTCATAATTCTTGAGGATCAAAATAGATATATATGTCAGATGCAAAAGAAAATATTAATATCTAAACAAATTACAAACACACTGAAAATGAGAAATATTAAATGCTACATCTATTCTATATTAATGTATGATTTGCTTAGATACATGGACAATAAATAAATAATTAGAAGACAGAATTGATGCCTTTGAGATGTGGATATATAGAAGAATAGGGAGAACATCATGGAAAGAGAAGAAAACCAATAAAGGTTCTAAAACACTTCATATGAAGAAATAATTATTAAAGAAAATAAAGATCAAACAAATAAAATATTTTGAACATATTAAAAGACATGACACGGTGGAAGACCTTACTGAAGGTAAAGCCAAGGAGAGGTGAACAAGAGGTAGGCAGAGATACAAGTGGAGAGTAACATCGATAGATGGACAGGTGACATTCTAGCAAAGGGCACCACCAAGACAAGATACAGGATTTTGGAAGTCTGTTGTCTTCATTGCAGAGAGAGCACTTAATGATGATGAATGTATAGCTAATGCTGTTTATTTTCATGTGTAGTGTGTGGATAATCCATTTCCATTTTCTTTGTTCCATCCTGAGGTTTGCTTTACAAATAAAAAATAAATAAACTTTTCTCACATTCTGTCAGGGGTTCTTAACCAGCTCAATGACAGCCGAAGCCAGCTAGAAGACTTATGGGCAGCTAGAAAAATGAAGCTTGATTTGTGCTTGCAGTTGCAAGTCTTTGAAAGAGATGCCATGGAGGTGAGTAGGAAATATGGCAAGTCTTTGAAAAAGATTACATGGAGGTAAGTAGTAGACAGATGAGCTGGGATGAGGTATATAAGATGGATTTTGTAAGGGATGAGGTAAATAGGAGACAGATGACACATTTTTGTAATGGATGAGGTAAATAGGAGACAGATGACACATTTTAAAATGGGATGAGGTAAATAGGAGACAGATGACACATTTTTGTAATGGATGAGGTAAATAGGAGACAGATGACACATTTTTTAATGGGATGAGATAAATAGGAGACAAATGACATTTTTGAAAGGGACGAGGTAAGTATGAGACAGTATGTAAAGTAGGAAAGTAGCATGTTCGGGGAGTTATCTGTGCGGACAGAAGACTTAGTGTTGAGAAAATAGTCTCAGAAGTTAGAATATCAGTTGGAGGTTGCTACAGTATTCTCCACAATGAACTCCATATGCTATGTGTTTGCTAACACATGGTTCCCAAAAATTTATCTCTCGAACAGAAAGAAACAAGATTTACCATGACAGATCAAGATAGCAATTTTCTCAACAACTTAATCACAGGGTATGACATTGGGTGTTTTTTGTATGATGCTCAGACAATCTGAATCCTCATCTGAATGGAAATTCCCAAATCTCCCCAAACAGAAATTTCGTTTGGATAAGAGTAAAGTAAAAGTTGTGTTGGATTAGTTGTGTTGAAGTTTTTTTGATTACCAGGCTATTGCCTACAATGATTTCATTTATGAAAGCCAAACGGTTAACAAGGAAATGCATGTTGATATCCTCCATCATCTAAGAGATGCAATCAGAAGAAAATGACCCAAAAAATGGAGAACAGTTGGATTATGCTGCATGATAATGTGCAAGCACGTGAATCCCTACTGGTAAAGCAGTACCTCGCAAAGCACAATGTAATTACCTTGTAACACCCTCCACATTCTCCCAACCTTGCACATGCTGATTCTTTCTTGTTCCCTCGACTGAAATGGCACTGAAGGGACAGTGATTTGAGGATGCAGATGACATTATCACCAATGTGACAGCAGACAGGTATCAAAGAATGGGCTCCACGAATGTTTCCAGCAGCTGTATGCACATTGGCAAAAGTGTGTAGTTACTGAAGGAAATGTTGTGTGTAGATAATTCTATTGTTACTTATTTCTATATAATCCACTAATTCCTGGAACTTTTTGAAGCTAACTTACATAAGATTTACCTGTATTTGAATTGAGACATGCTTTCAGTTACATAAGACTTACCTGTCTTTGAATTGATTCATGCTTTCAGTTACATAAGATTTACCTGTATTTGAATTGAGACATGCTTTCAGTTACATAAGATTTACCTGTCTTTGAATTGATACATGCTTTAAGTTACATAAGATTTACCTGTATTTGAATTGATACATGCTTTAAGTTACATAAGGATTACCTGTATTTGAATTGATACATGCTTTCAGTTACATAAGAATTTCCTGTATTTGACACAGGTGTCATCCCAGCTGGAACTTCTATCAGAGGAACTTCAGCATATAGAGATGATCACAGATGGAAGCAAGGCTGAGCAATTGTTACAGATGCACAATGAGAGTGTTAGACATGTGCAGAACTGCACCTATGAGGTTATACAGAGAGCCCAGGAGTTAGCTCAGGTGAAGTTTGTTAAGCTTAGGTAATGTAAGAGATGGTTAGCTAAGGTGGGAGAGAGATCCATGTCAGCTCAGATGAAGAATCCATGTCATGGGAGATATATCAGCTCAGGTGAAAGATTAATATCACTTCAGAGATTCATGAGAGAAATTTCTTTCAGCTCAGGTGAGAGAAATTCATGCCACCTCAAGTGTCAATTGAAAGATGTTAGCTTTGTTGAGAGGTCTCAGATCAGGTAAGAGATAGATATCAGCTCTTGTGAGAAACGTCAGCACAGATGAGATGTCTATGTCATCCCAGGTGAATGATTAAGTATTTACATTCTTTTGATTCTTGATTAGAAAACTGGCCTCACAGCACGTGGGACATTTTCATAAGTGCTCCACCCTCTGTTCCAGCAGCCATTCGACTCGATGGTGTTTCGAGTCCAATGCCGATGAAACAGACGTCAACATCAGGGCACAACTCTGGCCCTTGCAACAGTTTTCTTTGTTGTTCCGCCCACCCACGCCGTGCCTGTAACTAGTTCAAGCACAACGTCAGCATGTCAGAACAACATGGTAACTGTTATCGAAGGTTACGACTACGGGATTGTATAGATGACGTGCCATGAAGCTTCTATAAGAAGATAACCTCAGTATAAAGGCATGTCATTTACTAAGGTTTTCTGTTGCATGGTTGATTTGTCTAGTGAGCCATTGGTGAGACCCACAGACACAACCACATTCTCTTTTACTCCCATCTAGTCACAACATTAATTTTTTATTTGTCTGTATGTGTAAGATACAAAATTAATGAGTTTACATTACTTACAGGATAAAAAAATAATGTTATAGACATTTTTAAATTCATATTCCAACTTCTTATTTCAGGTGATGAGTGAAAGTGATCGTGAGGCCAGCTCACGTATAAATGTTTTATTAGAATACCTCAATGAGAGACAGATAGACTTGGAAGGGCTGTCAGAGCAGAAGAGGGTCAGATTGCAGCAATGTGTTCACCTGCGTAACTTTGAGATAGAAGCTAGACAGGTAAGACTGGGTTGTTCTTTTCTTAAAAAGGAGTTATTACATGGATTCATCAAAAAGGAATCAATACAACCATGCTGTATCTTTTCCCAGGTGAATAATGATTGATAATATTTACACTTGTGTTAAGCGTATGGGTGGGAGCCTTAGTCGTTGTTTCAAGGCCGGATATGTCGTCGTCTTGGTTGCGTTGTCCAATTTTTTTTCAAGATATCTTAATGTTTTCTATCCACCGTTTTTATAGACATGGTCTGGGTTCATTTCCATAAGGTGACCATTTTGCTTGCTGTCTTTCGATATGCTCAGCACATGTTATTATACCTACTCTTTTCAGGGTGCAATGAGTCCTGCATTGCTCTCTTGTGTCCCCAGGGTTAGCAGATAACCAAGATCCCAAAAATGCGGTACCTTCTCATGGTGCACTCTGGAAACAGAAATACAAATACTAGTGCTGTGTTCCTGGCCAACACTTTTGGGATCGTGGATGTGGAGGCTTTAAATGGAATGAGAGGTGTCAACTAGTATGAATTTTCTGTATTTATATGGGTTTCGGGCCTAAAAAAACCAAATAAAATCCCACATATTTTTTAATAAAAATTTTTTTTAAAAAAAGGTTGTTTGGTGTTACATCTTCAGTAATTACTACTAATGCAGATGATTTGCATGCATTGAACAATTTGCTGATGGGCCAAAAAAAATAATTAAAACAAAAATTGTGTTTATTTTTGGATGCTAAATACTGAAGTTTTTTAAATTGAAATATGGAAATAAATTGTTAAAAACACGGATTTATGAAAAAATACAGCTATGATATACAGAAGAATTACTACTATTTCATGCAGATTAAAAATAGTCTTTCTCCCGTCTTACCATAAGGACACCAACCATGCTGTAACCACCTTTGCTTCAGTTGAGCTTCTTCCTCAACATACCTATCACCTCTTTCTTCTCAATGTTGTCTCTCTTTATTCCTTACAATGACAGCCTCACCACCCTTAAGTTCTCTCTTGACTGTCACTCTGACCAGTCTGTTGTTACCTTTACCCTGAGCCAGAATTGCCTGACTGAGCTTTTTCATTGACCAACATCATGCAATGGATATTGAATCATGCCCACCATCCTTAATTTCCCAGAATATCTGGTACTCATTTCCTTAGGCTGGGACCAAAGGGCCATTGAAGATTTCAATACAATTTCTAGTTGAAATGGGAATTAAACCTTGGATCACTGGACTAGTAAGCTACTGCATTAACCATTGATTTCCCCCCTCTCCACATTTTAAGAGGTGACTAAAAATCAGAAGATTCTGCAGACACAGACTGATACGTCAGTGAAGCATCAACTACCAGCAACGTGACACAAACCATTTTTGAGTAGAAGTAGCATCAAGAAATGGACAAGTTGCACTTTGTGTGAGTGTACCACTATAATGAGACAGATGATGTGGGATGTTTGTTGGTAAATGAATAATAATTATAGGGTCACTACCAAAGCAGGATACGGGCCATTGGCACAAATACAACACATCTCCATTCTCTGGACTACATACTGTTGGAAATCTAATAGGACTATTGTCTGGCTACAAGAGATATATCCAATGTGAGTTTGAGTATGAATAAAGATAAAGTATTATTAGGAAGCTTCAAGAAGCTATGGAAAATGTCAGAAGTAGAAGATAAGATTTGTATCTGTTCCAATCATCTGACACCCATTTGCCTTTGTTCTAAGGCAAATTGATGTCAGCGGAATGGACCAGGTTCAAATCTCATCTGTTACCTTCTGATTAGAGGTTTATTGTGGCCAACATTCTATAAGAAAATACTGCTTGATATCAGCGAGTTGTCAAGAGAATCAAGGCATTCCATAAGAAAATACTGCTCGATATCAGCTGAGTTGTCAAGAGAATCAATGGCTTATTGTAAGAACCAGAAGGTGACTGAATGCTTGGTAGAAATATGTGGTTCCGGGTGTAATGTTCCACTTCAACTGGAAGACAATTTTTATACTATAACAGATTCCTAGTCTGATCTAGTCTACGGGAATGGATACCAGATCTTCTTGGAAAGCAAAGGTGTGATGCTGACCACATCATGCCTAAGTATACTGTTATTCAATTAAAAAATATGAGATTAGCAACAGTAACTCTTAATCCCGTATAGAAACAAATGTTTCAACAGCTTTCTGGCATGACTGTTGGGTCTAAATGAAAATTTTAGCGGCTCAGTGGAATTAATGTTAATTCATATCCAGCTAAAGGTTGTGGACAGAGGCTGATTTATTTAATCAAAATGTCCTATACAGTCTACTCTTCTGTATGACAAATGATGATAATAATGTGGATGACAAATGATGATAATGTGGATTGATTGTTCAATTGAACAGGTGATTCTGTGGGTACGTAATGGAGAGTCTATGTTGACTGACAGTTTCATGTGTCCAAATTCTTTGGTGGAAGCAGAACAGCTCAAGAAGGAGCATGAACAATTTATGATTGCTATAGAGGTGAGCAGTTTATGATTGCTATAGAGGTGAGCAATTTATGATTGCTATAGAGGTGAGCAGTTTATGATTGCGATAGGGTGAGCAGTTTATGATTGCTTTAGAGGTTAGTAGTTTATGATTGCTATAGAGGTGAGCAGGTTATGATTGCTATAGAGGTGAGCTGTTTATGATTGCTATAGAGGTGAGCAGTTTATGATTGCTATAGAGGTGAGCAGTATATGATTGCTATAGAGGTGAACTGTTTATGATTGCTATAGAGGTGAGCAGTTTATGATTACTATAGAGGTGAGCAGTTTATGATTGCTATAGAGGTGAGCAGTTTATGATTGCTATAGAGGTGAGCAGTTTATGATTGCTATAGAGGTGAGCAGTTTATGATTGCTATAGAGGTGAGCAATTTATGATTGCTATAGAGGTGAGCAGTTTATGATTACTATAGAGGTGAGCAGTTTATGATTGCTATAGGGGTGAGCAGTTTATGATTGCTATAGAGGTGAGCTGTTTATGATTGCTATAGAGGTGAGCAGTTTATGATTACTATAGAGGTGAGCAGTTTATGATTGCTATAGAGGTGAGCAGTTTATGATTGCTATAGAGGTGAGCAGTTTATGATTGCTATAAAGGTGAGAAATGTATGAGTGCTATAGAGGTGAGCAGTTTATGATTGCTATAAAGGTGAGAAAGGTAGGATTGCTACAGAGGTGAGCAGTTTATGGTTGCTATAGAGGTTAACAAATTGTGATTGCTATAGAGGTGAGCAGTTTATTATTACTATAGAGGTAAGCAGTTTATTATTGCCATAGAGGGAGACGTTTATGATTACTATAAAGGTGAACAGTTCATGAGTGGTATTGAGGTGAGCAGTTTATAATTGCTATAAAGGTGAGCAGTTAATGATTACTACAGAGATGAGCAATTTATGATTGCCTTAGAGGTGGGAAGTTTATATTATTATAGAGGTAGGTGGGTAGTATATGATTGTTATAGAGGTAAATGGGTGTATATGATTGTCATAGAGTTAAGTGGATGGTATATGATTGTCATAGAGGTGAGGTATATGATTGTCATAGGGGTAGGTGGAGTATATGATTGTCTTAGAGTTATGTGGGATGTATATGATTGTCTTAGAGTTATGTGGGATGTATATGATTGTCTTAGAGTTATGTGGGATGTATATGATTGTCATAGATGTAGGTCAATGGTATATGAGTGTTATAGAGGTAGGTGAGTTGATAAATGATTGTCTTAGAAGTAGGTGGACAGTATATGATTGTCTTAGAAGCTGAGTCAAACCATTTATCTTTAAGTGTGTGAGAAAAATTATTGACAATTTGTGTTATGAAATATTAACTTTGTGAAATGTGTTTACTTATAGATAACTTGTATTATGAAATATTAACTTTGTGAAATGTGTTTACTTATAGATAACTTGTATTATGAAAATCAAATGTTAACTGTAAGTTTGAGTTAGCTTGTTAATATTTTATGTATAATTTGTTATGCTTGTTTTCATTGTTCAGAAAACTCACTTTAGTGTTGTGACAGTGACGCAGCGGGCAGAAGTCATGCTTCATCAACAGCACTATAATGCTGAGTTGGTGCGAGCCATTGCTGAAAATGTGACGCTGGCATGGCAGCAGCTAATGTACCATGCAGAAGAGAGACAGAAACTAGTCATGGCATCAACTAACTGGTACAAAACTGCTGAACAGGTGACTTGTCTATTTGTCATGTCTCTGTCCATGCCATGTGACTATCTGCAATGTATTTGTCCATTTAATGCATCCTTGTCTATGTAATATGTCTGTGATGTCTTTATCCATGTAATGTTTCTGTCTGTGATGTCTTTGTCCATGTAATGTGTCCTTGTCCATGTAATGTGTCTGTGATGTCTTTGTCCATGTAATGTGTTTGTAATGTCTTTGTCTTTGTAATGTGTGTGTGATGTCTTTGTCCATATAATGTGTCTGTGATGTCTTTGTCCATGTAATGTGTCTGTCTGTGATGTCTCTATGTCCATGTAATGTGTTCCTTGTAATGTGTTTGTCTGTGATGTCTATGTTTATATAATGTGTCAACCTGTGATAACTTTGTCTGTATAAGGTGTTCTTGTCCATGTGCGGTGTCTGTCTGTGATGTCTATGGCCATAGAATGTATTTGTGATGTCTCAGTCCATGACTGTCCATGTAAGGAGTCATGTCTTTCTCCATGTAATTTGTGTTATGTCGATGCACATGTAATATGTCTGGGCTGTCTTTCTCCATGTCATTGTCTGGGATGTTTTTGTCAATGTAATGTGTCTATGCTGTCTATGTGTGTGTAATGTGTCTGCTGTATATTACATGTAATGTGTCTGTGCTGTCTTTCTCTGTGTAATGTGTCTGTAATGTCTTTGTCCATGTAATGTGTCTGTGATGATTTTGTCCATGTAATATTTCTGTGATGTTTTTGCCAAATGTTATGTCTGTGATGTTTTTGCTAAATATAATGTGTCTGTGATGTTTTTATCCATGTAAGGTGGCTGATGTTTTTGTCCACATAATGTGTCTCTATGGTGTTTTTGCATCTCTCTGATGTGTGCATGTGATGTTAACAGTCTCAGACTTGTGTTGTTATATCTCTGATACTTGCAGGTGATGATGACAGCAGTTTTAGACTTTTGTTGTTGCATCTCTCTAATATGTGTTCAGGCAATGATGACAACAGTCTTAGATGTGTGTTGTTATGATGATGTTCGTCCATCGTGATCGACGATGACCAAAAACTCAACCATAATAATAATAACAATAAATAATAAAAATAATAAAAGTTAATAGTGCGTTTTTAAATGACTAGCAAGTCCAATGCGCGCACAAAATGTTCTTTTACAGAATTGACAACAATAGAAGGTATCTGTGTGAGGTTGAGATGTTTTTTCTTTTCTACATAATATGCGTTGTTATATATCTCTGGTGTGTGTACGTGTGATGATGATAATAGTCTCAGATTTGTGTTGTATCTTTTTAATGTATGCATGTGATGATGATAACAGTCTCAGATTTGTGTTGTATCTTTTTAATGTATGCATGTGATGATGATAACAGTCTCAGATTTGTGTTGTATCTTTTTAATGTATGCATGTGATGATGATAACAGTCTCAGATTTGTGTTGTATCTTTTTAATGTATGCATGTGATGATGATAACAGTCTCAGATTTGTGTTGTATCTTTTTAATGTATGCATGTGATGATGATAACAGTCTCAGATTTGTGTTGTATCTTTTTAATGTATGCATGTGATGATGATAACAGTCTCAGATTTGTGTTGTATCTTTTTAATGTATGCATGTGATGATGATAACAGTCTCAGATTTGTGTTGTATCTTTTTAATGTATGCATGTGATGATGATAACAGTCTCAGATTTGTGTTGTATCTTTTTAATGTATGCATGTGATGATGATAACAGTCTCAGATTTGTGTTGTATCTTTTTAATGTATGCATGTGATGATGATAACAGTCTCAGATTTGTGTTGTATCTTTTTAATGTATGCATGTGATGATGATAACAGTCTCAGATTTGTGTTGTATCTTTTTAATGTATGCATGTGATGATGATAACAGTCTCAGATTTGTGTTGTATCTTTTTAATGTATGCATGTGATGATGATAACAGTCTCAGATTTGTGTTGTATCTTTTTAATGTATGCATGCGATGATGATAACAGTCTCAGATTTGTGTTGTATCTTTTTAATGTATGCATGCGATGATGATAACAGTCTCAGATTTGTGTTGTATCTTTTTAATGTATGCATGTGATGATGATAACAGTCTCAGATTTGTGTTGTATCTTTTTAATGTATGCATGTGATGATGATAACAGTCTCAGATTTGTGTTGTATCTTTTTAATGTATGCATGTGATGATGATAACAGTCTCAGATTTGTGTTGTATCTTTTTAATGTATGCATGTGATGATGATAACAGTCTCAGATTTGTGTTGTATCTTTTTAATGTATGCATGTGATGATGATAACAGACTCAGATTTGTGTTGTATCTTTTTAATGTATGCATGTGATGATGATAACAGTCTCAGATTTGTGTTGTATCTTTTTAATGTATGCATGTGATGATGATAACAGTCTCAGATTTGTGTTGTATCTTTTTAATGTATGCATGTGATGATGATAACAGTCTCAGATTTGTGTTGTATCTTTTTAATGTATGCATGTGATGATGATAATAGTCTCAGATTTGTGTTGTATCTTTTTAATGTAGGCATGTGATGATGATAACAGTCTCAGATTTGTGTTGTATCTTTTTAATGTATGCATGTGATGATGATAACAGTCTCAGATTTGTGTTGTATCTTTTTAATGTATGCATGTGATGATGATAACAGTCTCAGATTTGTGTTGTATCTTTTTAATGTATGCAGGTGATGCTGACAACAGTCTCAGACTTGTGGTGGTGTTAATAGTCTCAGTATTGTTGCATCTCTCTGGTGTATGTAGAGTTGCATAAAAAAAGTTCAATTGTGGTGTGATAATGATACAATAATTCATTTAGTTGTGAACAGGTAGCTTTTGAGAGCTCATGACCTTTCTGACAAAAGTTGTATGTCACTGATGTGTTTGTCTATGTAAGTTGTATGTCACTGATGTGTTAGTCTATGTAAGTTGTACATCACTGATGTCTTTGTCTATGTAAGTTGTATGTCACTGATGTGTTTGTCTATGTAAGTTGTACGTCACTGATGTGTTAGTCTATGTAAGTTGTATGTCACTGATGTGTTTGTCTATGTAAGTTGTATGTCACTGATGTGTTTGTCTATGTAAGTTGTACATCACTGATGTGTTAGTCTATGTAAGTTGTATGTCACTGATGTCTTTGTCTATGTAAGTTGTATGTCACTGATGTGTTTGTCTATGTAAGTTGTATGTCACTGATGTGTTTGTCTATGTAATTTGTATGTCACTGATGTGTTTGTCTATGTAAGTTGTACGTCACTGATGTCTTTGTCTATGTAAGTAAGTTGTATGTCACTGATGTGTTTGTCTATGTAAGTTGTATGTCACTGATGTGTTTGTCTATGTAAGTTGTATGTCACTGATGTGTTTGTCTATGTAATTTGTATGTCACATGTGTTTGTCTATGTAAGTAAGTTGTATGTCACTGATGTGTTTGTCTATGTAAGTTGTATGTCACTGATGTGTTTGTCTATGTAAGTTGTATGTCACTGATGTGTTTGTCTATGTAAGTTGTACGTCACTGATGTCTTTGTCTATGTAAGTAAGTTGTATGTCACTGATGTGTTTGTCTATGTAATTTGTATGTCACTGATGTGTTTGTCTATGTAAGTTGTACGTCACTGATGTCTTTGTCTATGTAAGTAAGTTGTATGTCACTGATGTGTTTGTCTATGTAAGTTGTATGTCACTGATGTGTTTGTCTATGTAAGTTGTATGTCACTGATGTGTTTGTCTATGTAATTTGTATGTCACTGATGTGTTTGTCTATGTAAGTAAGTTGTATGTCACTGATGTGTTTGTCTATGTAAGTTGTATGTCACTGATGTGTTTGTCTATGTAAGTTGTATGTCACTGATGTGTTTGTCTATGTAAGTTGTACGTCACTGATGTCTTTGTCTATGTAAGTAAGTTGTATGTCACTGATGTGTTTGTCTATGTAAGTTGTATGTCACTGATCTGTTTGTCTATGTAAGTTGTATGTCACTGATGTGTTTGTCTATGTAATTTGTATGTCACTGATGTGTTTGTCTATGTAAGTTGTACGTCACTGATGTCTTTGTCTATGTAAGTAAGTTGTATGTCACTGATGTGTTTGTCTATGTACGTTGTATGTCACTGATGTGTTTGTCTATGTAAGTTGTATGTCACTGATGTGTTTGTCTATGTAAGTTATATGTCACTGATGTGTTTGCCTATGTAATATGTACATCACTTATATCTTTGTCTATGTAAGTTTAATGTCACTGATGTCTTTGTCTATGTAAGTTGTATGTCCATGATGCCTTTGTCTATGTAAGGTGACTGCTGATACTTAGTTTGGAGAAGAAAAAGAGGAGTTGACAGCTTGGTAGTTTTTATAATAAGCATACAGTTGTATACTTATCTGGCAACCTTGATAAACCCTGATCTGTTATCACAGCCACAGATGCCCACAATAAACTGTCGATATTTGTCATATAATCATTCTTGTCTAATTAAATGATCGTATGTCCATTTTCTGACTAAAGGTGTGGTCAGTTCTTGAGTCCTTGGACAGAGATTATAAACGTGATGAAGATTGGTGCAATAGTGAAAAGGCTGGAACAACAAATACTCAAGCTAAGGCAGCTCATTTAATACAGCTTATTAATAAACATAATGAGCAGAAAGAGGCCTTTCTCAGGGTAAGTGCTGCCATGTGAGAACAAATATAGACTTGAAGAAAGACTTCTCTTTTAATCTCTGTCAGTAATCAGATCATATACCTTTAATTTCAATGAATTATATAACTCACTTCCACATCCGACATCTATCAATCATCAGATCACATCCTTCAGTGAACTATATAACTCACTTCCATATCTGACATCTATCAATCATCAGATCACATCACCTCTAGCTTCAGTGAACTCTATAACTCACTTCCACATCAGACATCTGTCAGTCATCAGATCACATCCTTCAGTGAACTATATAACTCACTTCCATATCTGACATCTATCAATCATCAGATGACATCTCCTTTAGCTTCAGTGAACTATATAACTCACTTCCACATCTGACATCTGTCAGTCATCAGATCACATCACCTCTAGCTTCAGTGAACTATATAACTCACTTCCACATCTGACATCTGTCAGTCATCAGATCACATCACCTCTAGCTTCAGTGAACTATATAACTCACTTCCACATCTGACATCTGTCAATCATCAGATCACATCACCTGTAACAGTATTCGACCACATTATTTCTTGATAAAAGAACATTTATGAAAATTTAAGCTGTATATTTGTGTAACTCTTAAAAACTAAAATTTTTTACCAGCTATACCAGGATTTTTCAGTTGCTATAGCAACTTTTAAAGAAAAAAGGTGAAATTTCTTGTAGATGATTCGATGCACATGCACATATAACATCACAATAAAGATAAATGAATATGGAATTAGAAATTGAATGCAGAAATTTGATGTGCTTGGGCAAAAGGCATAAATAGAATAGCTCGACTGTAAAACCAGCAACGTAACATAATTAATGATCTCCAACTCAAATCACACGAATGCTGGTGCTGATTATTTGGGATTAGAAGAAGAAGAATAATTTGATAATACTTTATTAGTTTTGCATGTTAAATTATTACTCAATTTGCAAGAATTTTCACACAATAAATGTAATTTATGAATGCAAAAGAAACTACTAGTTTCA
The DNA here is from genome assembly GCA_034231615.1 of Meghimatium bilineatum. Classification (NCBI taxonomy): domain Eukaryota; kingdom Metazoa; phylum Mollusca; class Gastropoda; order Stylommatophora; family Philomycidae; genus Meghimatium; species Meghimatium bilineatum. The sequence continues at coordinate 52,298,087 of CM067306.1, forward strand.
GAAAAGTGTGCCATGGGCAGATCTTGAAAACGATGGATTACAGAAATAAAAGAGTCAAACATATATGAACACAAAAAAGCCATCTCCAGAGAACTCTTCTACCCCTGATACTGCAAGTCATAAAGGGGTATAAAGCAATAAGAAAAGAAACTACATACTAATTCATGCAGAAAGACTGAAACATATTCCAGAGCACTCCAATACCCGTTAAAATAACAGTAATCAATTTGTGAACATTAGAAACCAAATATCAGCTTTCTGTATTATTTTTGTTTTATTTTACAGTACATCTGGTCAACCATATAATAATTGCTAAATATGCATTCTTCAATCAATCAATCAAGTGCCATGCTGAATGGCATAGGCGATCATGTTTCTCCACAACTCTCTGTTTCTTATGTTGTCAATAAGCTTGGTTGATGAACTTTTACCTTGCACAATACTAGTCCATCTAGCAACTTTTCTCTTTGTCATCCCCTATCTCTTCTTCCCTTGATCTTTCCAGTGGTTTTTAAGTGTTCAAGCTGTGTTCTTCTCAGCACATGCCCTAGAAACCTTGACTGTCTGACACTAATGTTTGATATGATTGATCTTTTTATGCCAGTATCAATGAGAACCTCTGCATTAATTTTCTTAGCTGTCCATAGTATTTTCATCATTCTTAGAAATCACAACTTTGTAGCCTCTAATTCGCTTTGAATTTTTTTTTGTTTACAGTCCATGCTTCACATCCATAAAAAAGAATTGGTTTGATATAACATCTCAGAACTCGAATTCGGTTTGCATTGATAGTCTTTCATTGCACAAAATGGTTCTCATTTTTTGGGAATGCTGATTTGGCTTGTGCTGTTCGGCTCTTTATCTCACTTGAGCAACTACCTTCTGATGTTAACAGAAGATATGAAGGGTGCCAAGATATTTCACTTTTTCAACTTGTGTTAATTTTGTGTTGTTAATTATTATGTAGCATCTTGGTGGTGTATGTCTCTTTGAGACAAACATAATTTCTGTTTTCTTCTTGTTTAAATTGAGGCCTTTGTTTTCACTTTCTTTCACTACTTTATCTAACAAGGCTTGTAGTTCCTGTTCGCTTCTTACGATCAGTACTGTGTCGTCAGCATATCTCAAGCTATTTATATTGCATCCTCCCTTATTCCTGGCGTATCTTCTATAATATATATCTTCTATATGCATTCTTACCACACCCCATTATCTTCAGAACTAGATTTATCTGTAAAAAAATAAAAATATCATTTATGTTATCAATACTAGTTGATTCATCAGGTTTCCATCATACATATGATCCCAGCCTGTTCTGCCAATAAAAATAATCTATCAGTTTTATTAAATAATCTAGCAGAGTCAACCACCAATAAAATAATCTAGCAGTGTACCACAGGGACAAGAGACAGGGGATGTTGGAGATCACTTGATGATGATGATCATTTAAAAAACCTGATTGACTTGGTTGACTTGACATCATTATTAATGACTGGATACTGTTATAATGCACACATGTTTACCAACTTTGTACAGAGTTATTTGATTAAAAAAATGTTGATATGCATGGATTGCGAAAATATATTATTTAAGAATTAAATAACAGTGACTTCCCCTTAAAAACTATCAGCATTACTAAATACAGAAATATATTGCATTGGCTATGAAAGCAATGATGGGAGCAGTGTTATGGGGTTTTCAGAATATGCAGGAAATAAGCTATACACATTATTTTGGTCTTTAAGAGTTAATCTGTAAAAATGCTTTTCTATCCCTTTTAATATTTGTATTTTTCCATGGTTCATTTGTCTAATCAGGCATGTACACTAGCTAGACGAACTGCTGAAACATTCCTCAAGTATGTGACCAGAAACTTGCACTTTTTGGGTGTGCAGATGAAGTTTGGTAGCCCAGAGCAACGAGTGAAAGGTATGGCTTGTGTTTAAAATTTCAACTATAATAATAATAATGATGATCATAATTGTAGTAGTAGTAGTAGTAGTGGTGGTGGTAATGGTGTTGGTGACGTGGTGTTAGTGGTAATAATAATAATAATAATAATAATAATAGTGACAGTGGTAGTAGTGGTGGTGGTAGTGGTGGTGGTGGTAGGGGTAAAAATTAATAATAATAAACAAAATAGGAGCAGCATTACTACCAACACCAGTACTAGCAGCAGCAGTAGCAGAAAAAATAACAACAGCTGTAGTAACAACAGCAGCAGCACAACCACCGCCACCAGCATTGGCGGCTGTTTGTTGAGAGTATTGTCTAGAACAGGCGTTCTCAACCAGGAGCTCGTGAACACCATGGTGATCTCGTAATGACATGGAGTGCTCGCGCCATGTGAGTTAAGAGTGCTCGTGACCACTAACGATAATGAGTTCCCTTTACAATCGAAACTTTGTTGTACAAACTAAAACAAACATTGTTACTATCCCCGATAATGGGGGAAAGCAATGGGGGAGGGGATGTTACAGTGCAATAAAAAATGTTATGTTTTACTTTCAATTTCACAGTCATCCTATTACATGTTATGGTGCTCGCCTTCTCAATATTACATGTGGACGGTTTTCACTGTCTGAAAATATTGAGTTTTCACTGTCTGAAAATATTGAGAACCCCTTGTCTAGAACTTAATATGCAACTCAAGCAGCAATAGCAATCTATTAGAGTAGTTTTGCATGTAATCTGTTTGAGTAGTAGAGGTAGTAGTTATATATCCATATATCTCATAACCTTCTAGAGTTGTAGCAGAGAATGTGTTAATACTTAGAGAACTCCATTTTCTCCTGTCATTTGAATATATAGAATCCTGTCATCTGAGTATCTGCCCATTCCTCAAAGTTCTCCTGTCGTCTGATTGTATAGATGAGAGTAAAGGCTTCAAATTCTGCCCACTCCTTGATATTGTCAATCCATGACTTTTGCTGTTCTTTCACCCTCAACTGTTCCATGCAATATTGTTTTAGATAAGGAGTTGTGTCAGGTGACCTCAGCATTCTTTGTTTAACCCCTTCCCTGCGGAAGCATCGTTAAGGATATTATGAAAAGTTACCTCTATTTTTCGGACATCTCCATATGGAGTGATGGGCCATGTATATAATTTATCCCTGAAAGCACCTCAGAGTGGTAAAATACTCTGATTGGCTAGTTCAAGCTGTCTGAAGGTCATCTAACAATTGAAATTCCATATTTGTATACATTTGGAAGTGTAATTACTACCTTCTGTGCGTTGACACATGTGGTATTTCATTGTGTAGCCATTTTTCCTGGACCGTACTATGGCAAAATGTACACTCAATGAATTTGAAAATTATAAACATTTGGAAGAAAATTTATTTGATAATTCTAGCATTCATTATCTGATTCAGAAAGTGATTTAGAAAGTGTTAAATTGCACTGTGATAACTAGTACTAATTTGGTAGTTCAGATAATAGGCCCAATATGCAGCACAAGTGTTTCAAATTCGTTAGATGGTAAGGTAAACATTTTCGTTTTCTGTCAATAATAGGATAATGATTCAAAACATTGATCATGCAAAAGCTTTAGGAATCTTTGAATGTGAGTCACATGATACTATTATACAACATAATTGTCATGCAACAAATAAATATACTGACAAGCATATTATTGATAGGAAAAACTTTGCATCCGTAATAAAACAGGTTATTATGATTAGGTCTATTTGTTTGAAATGTTTCATTTTGTGATATGAATGTATATAATGGTTTTAACGTCTCCTCCATAATATAAAGAAGAATTATGCTTGTAAATTCATAAATTAGAGTATACAGTAATAATAGTCCTACATTAAAATTATCTAACGTGAGAATACAGTGGGCAAATTGGTAAGGGGAAAAAAAAATTAACAGCATTGAAATTTCCTCTCACTGCAGTTATAATTTGACTTTTTTACTCAGCGCAGCTAAAGGGTTAACTGTAATGGAGGTGCCATATTATAGACATTAATACACAAAATTAGCCAAACATCTCTATTTTCAGTCATAATCAGAAGGCAGTAAATGGAATTTGAACTAGGTCCATTCAGTTGGCACTTATTCATCTCACAGCTTGAGGCTATATTTTTTCTGAATTCCACCAATCTGCATCCCGGCTATTGACCTATTAGAGATGCAGATTGATGGAATTTTAGAAAACAATTGACTAAAGTTGTGAGGTGAATAGGTGCCAGCCGAATGGACCTGGTTCAAATCCTGTCTGATTTTGATATAATTCATCAATGCTATCTATTTATATTGTTCATATTCACAGTCATATGGACAAGTGGAAAAATCACACCTAGACCATTCCATGTTGTGAACCCAGAATTTTCTTGTTCCACCTCTTCTTCTTCTTCTTCCACTTACACCCTCAACTGTTCAAACATCTACACCTGCTGCTTAGACTATAGTGATTCAGTTGGCTACAAGGGCCATCATTTGAAAGGGTCTAGGATTCTAATCAGCTCTATTTACTGTTCTTTATGTCATCTTAAGTGCTGCCTGTGAGATCCCTGATGTTGTTGTACTGTCTGTGATGTTCCTGATGTTGTACTGCCTGTGAGGTCTCTAATGTTATTACTGCCTGTTATGTCCCTGATGTTGTACTGCCTGTGAGGCTCCTCATGTTGTACCATCTGTGAGGTCCCTGATGTTGTTCAATAACAAATATTCATAAATCTGACATATAAGAGTTTGTATGTTTGTATCACCCGTGTGTTGCCGGGGCCCGAAAGGGCAGCAAAGAATAGCAACACTGTTTACCTTCCATGCATGTCGTAAGAGGCGACTACGGAGGTTATGGGATGGAGTTGGCTGTCCCATCCCATATAGGGTCAGTGACCCAAAGCCATGCTGAAGTCGGATGTGTCATGCTGAAAGGCGCAGATATCGCAGCAATGCTGTAAACCATGATACAAAACATTCCGTTCACCGGACTACATCCTGCTAATCTGTAGGAGTTTGAGAACAAATGCAGAAGAAGAAAGAAGAAGAGTTTGTATGTCTCATATTTAACACTTTCACCCCTCCTCATGTTGTAATGCCTGTGAGGTCCCTGATGTTGTTCAATAATAAATATGAAAAATCTGGCATATCCAAGGGTTTGTATGTCTCATATCGAACTATTTCACCCCTTAGTCTCCTCATTAGTTCTCTAGCTTTCCATGGTACCCTCATCTTTCATCTGTGGATTCATATCACTATTTTTGTGTGTTCATTATTTCTCACCCACTGAATCACTCTTGTAGTAGGACAGTAGTCCTACCAGATTTCTAGCAGTATGTAGTCCAGATAATGGAAATACGTTGTATCAGTTTTATTTGCGCCAATGGCCTGATATATCTGACCTCAGCAGTGGTAATTAATGTATTCAGTGGTTTTACCACTTCCATTGAATGATAAACATATGTAACCATATTACTAGTAGGTCAGCTGTATGGGAGAACTGGTTCTCGTACTACTTGCTGGTCACCAACCTTAAAGCTAAACACTGCCAAGCTTGTTTGACTTTTTGCTACTGTCTGTGTCGCTATTTACATAGACACAGATTCCCACTCTGTTACCCCTAAGTCTCCACTCTCTTGTTTACCTATTATCAGAGACTTGCATGCAAATATTGTGTCAAGTTTTATTAGCCTGACTGTGTGTTAACACATCTAATGTAGTACCCCTACGATTCTGACTTTGTGTTGAAACATCAATGTAGTAAGTACTCCTACGTTTCTGACTTTGTGTTGACACCTTCAAAGTAGTACCTCTATGATTCTGTTATTGTGGTGTAGTATCTAATGTAGCACCCCTACGATTCTGACTTTATGTTGACACAGCTAATGTAGTATCCCTAGATCCCTAGACAAGATTTCAAATACCACTGTCCTTGATAGAGCTGTTTTCCCCAGTATTGACACTGACCTGATACAGATTCGTTGAGCATTTGGGTCATTTGGTGCGTATGCCAGACCATTGTCTGTCAAAGATACTTCTCTATGGTGAGCTGGAGAAGGGTACACAATCTCAAGGTGGCCAAAATAAACACTACAAGGACTTGTTAAAGACCTCACTGAAAGCCTTTGAAATAGACCAAGATACATGGGAATAACTTGCACAAAATAGATCTACATGGCATTCTACAATAAAAAAGAGCGCATCATCATGTGAAAAGAGTAGAAAGGCAGCAGCTCAACAGCGGAGTGTAGCGAGAAAGTCACGGATAGACCAAGTTCCTTTTACAGTGGTTATTCCGTGCCTGACTGTCCAAGGACATTTACAGCTCGAATAGGGCTCATTAGCCATCTACGAACTCAAAATCAAGGACATAACTCTAAATGAATTTTCAAAAGTGGATGTAACAAATGTTCATCATCACTTGTGATGGACGAACAACAGTACCCCTATGATTCAGACTTTGTGTTGCCACAGCAAATGTAGTACCCCTATGATTCAGACTTTGTGTTGCCACAGCAAATGTAGTACCCCTATGATTCAGACTTTGTGTTGGCTCATCCATTGTAGTACCTCTATGATTCTGATGTTGTGTTGGCACATTCAATGTAGTACCCCTCTGATTCAGACTTTGTGTTGGCTCATCCATTGTAGTACCTCTATGATTCTGATGTTGTGTTGGCACATCCAATGTAGTACCCCTCTGATTCTGATGTTGTGTTGACACAACCAATGTAGTACCCTTCTGATTCAGATGTTGTGTTGGCACATCCAATGTAGTACCCCTACAATTCTGACTTTGTGGTGAAGTATCCAATGTAATATCCCTATAATTCTGACTGTGTTGAAGCATCCACTGGGATATCCCTACAATTTAGACTGGTTATGGGTATAAGGGTGATTAGTTCATCATCCATGGGATCATTGATAGAAGACAAAAGAAATAAATTCAGACAAGACATGCAGTGACATTTTTCAGAGGTGACAGATTGTCAGCCTATCCTCCAACTTTCCTTAGTTGCCTCCTATGCCATGCCTGAAACAAAGACAATGGCCCTATTCTTTGCTCCGTGAACTAAAAGTTCAGACTTCGGTTGCCACAGTTTAGATTTAAATTCAAAAAAAATTTCATATTAGGTAGAAATGGAGATGACCACATTGCATGTTCTGTTCTATGCAGCTACGTTGGCCAAGTTACTTCAACAAGAGAACTTGGTGCTGGAGTACTGGACCATGAAAAAGAGAAAACTGGAACAGTGCCACCAGTTTGTCTTGTTTGAACAAAGTGCTAAGCAGGTTAGTGAGAAATGTTTGTATAAAGTACCAAATAGGTAAATGGGAGAAATGTTTGTACAAAGTACCAAATAGGTAAATGGGAGAAATGTTTGTACAAAGTACCAAATAGGTCAGTGGGAGAAAAGTTTGTACAAAGTAACAAATAGGTCAATGAGAGAAATGTTTGTACAAAGTACCAAATGGGTAAATGGGAGAAATGTTTGTACAATGTATCAAATAAGTCAAAGGGAGAAATGTTTGTACAACATATCAAATAGGTCAATGAGAAAAATGTTTGTACAAAGCACCATATAGGCCAGTGTGAGAAATGTTTGTACAAAGCACCAAATAGTTCAGCGTGCAAAATTTTTGTTCAAAGTACCAAATATGTCTAAAATATACTGTATTATATATTTGTCACATATTGTATAGATTACTTCTTAAAATATACAATTTTATATATTTCTCAGGCCTTGGAGTGGATCCATGATTATGGTGAAGCATACCTATCATCCCATACAAATTTAGGCTCTGATAAAACTGAAACAGAAGCCTTGTTAAAGGAGCATTATGAATTCAGACACAGAGCTAAGGTGTGTGACCTCATATAATGTACTATGTGTTCTCCTTCCTACCTGAGTGTCCTTCAACCTGGCTTGAATGTCTTCTTATGTGAGTGCCATTCAGCTCACCTTAGCATTCCCCCTCCTACCTGAGTTTCATTCATGTTGTTCAATGTTATATAAACTGCATACGACGGATGTGTCGGGCCATTGTCGCAAATAAAACAATGACACAACGTATTTCCATTCTCTGGACTACATCCTGCTGGAAATCTAGTAGGACAATGGTCCTGGAACAAGAGAGATCCAGCGGGAGTTTAAGAATGAATGCTGAAGAAGAAGCAGAAGAATGTTTTATGTAAGTGCCATTCAGCTCACCAGAGCGTATTCTCCATCATACCGGAGTTTCATTCACCTTTTTTGAATTTCTTCTTATGTAAGTGCCGTTCAGCTCACATGAGCATTCTCCATCCGAGTTTCATTCACCTTGTTTTAATGTCTTCTTATGTAAGTACCATTCAACTCACCTGGGCATTCTCCATTCTACCTGGGTGTCATTTTCCTGACTTAATTTCTTCCTATGTAAGTGCATTTCAGCTCACCTGAGTTGCAAATGAAAGAAGCCCATATGATCATTCTTCACCCTACATATAAATATACCTGGAATTCTACACCTAGGGCAGTGTCAATCCTTTCATCAGTAACATGCCTGGAGGTATAGTATAAAAGTTTAGCAAAGTTCCCATTTCCTTTGAGAATATAAATCTGCCAAGTTTGCAATATTACACTCTACAGCCAGTCAAATTATCCCTTATGATTTGCAAAAAAAGTCCATGGAAATATACTCAGCACATGCTAATCTGCACATCCAGGGAAGCATGACCTGTGTATGGTACGAGACCTGGTCTCATAATTTCATAACTCATCTCTGGCATAATCATACAAGCATTCATGTTCTTTGTTGTAATTGATGATGACCATTCAGTTCAACTGGAATGATGATGAAGATGATGATGTCTGCAGTGTGCCAGACTGTGACTAATGAGTCCTACACAGAACTGAAATTATCTACCACACTGAGCATGTGTGGGAGGAGTCTGTTGTAGATTGAGCAGCTCTTGCCTTTCTTCTAGCGTGTTTTTATTGCACAGCATCATGTCTGAGTTTTCTCTGCAGCTGCTGCACCACTCTTGATTCTGTGACACCAGTCGGATCTGTCTTGTGCAAGACTCTCCCATTAATTTGTGTCTATGTTGAAGTGAGTCAGTGATGTCTTATGAATGTCTTTGAAATGCTTCTTCTGTCCTCTGGCCTTGCGGGAGCCAGTCTGGAGTTCTCAATATAACAACTTTTTTTGTAGATGATGATCTTTCATATGGATCATGTATCTTGTCCAGCGTGTATGTGTTTCAATTAGATTTCATCAGTAATTTTTGGTATGATATTTTATCCCATCAATGGATATTAAGTATCGTACGCAGGCAGCTTAGGTGGAAATTGTTAAGTCTTCTAGTGGTTCTTGTTTGGAAAGCGCACACTTCAATGTGATTATTTTCCTTGGTAATGTTTGTCAGTTTATATTTATCTGTTTGTATTAATTTTAATATAAATAGATTTAGAGTTAGGGTTAGTTATGTAAAACAAAATCTCTCCTAACCCAAACCTTAAAAAAATTAATAGTTAAACTAATAAATATCAATTGGCAAGCATTGCCAAAGGAAATAATTAAATTAATAATCACAACCAGGAGTGTGTGTGTATGTGTTCCAAACAAGAATCAACTATGAGTTTGGTGGTAGTTGTTATTCTCCTTCTATTCAATACATGTTTGTGCAGTCTTCTAAAAGTGGCACTTGCTTTCTCTATTCTGTTGTTTACCTCAGCGCCATTGATTACAGCTTGTGAGAGAGTACTGCCCAGGTGGATAAAATTATTGACTATTTGAGTTTCTTCTTTGATCTTTATCATCATATCATAAAACCCATAACCCTTCAGGGTCGTAGGGGTACCACATTGGAAGCTTCAGCACACAGAGTCCTCCAGCGAATTCTATCCTCAGCGATGCGGATGAGTGTGGAAATATCTAGCCCTGTCCATTCCTTGATGTTGTCTGTCTATGTCTTTATTTGTCCTCCTCTGCTTCTTCCACCCTCGACAGACTAATATCATGATGAATGGACATAAGCTTGAAGAGGTGAATACCTTCAAATACCTCGGATCCAGTATATGCAGCGATGGTAAATGCAAAGCAGAACTAAAAATAAGGCTGGGGATGGCTTTAGCGTCCTTGTCAAGGCTAACTGTGATTTGGAAAAGCAACATCAGTGTTGGAGTGAAAATCAAACTGTATAGGTCGCTGGTGCTTTCCGTTGTGTTGTATGGTTGTGAGAGTTGGACACTCACTGCGGACATGGAGAGAAGATTACAGGCTTTCGAGTATAAATGCTACAGAAGAATTATACGAATTTCCTATAGGGAACATAAGACCAATGTGTACGTAAGAAATAAAGTAGAGATGTGTGCAGGTGTCCAGGAGCCATTGCTTGATCTTTATATGGGGATTTAAATGTGGAAACAACGTACATTCCTAGCCCATCTATGACTGACCCATACAAACATTCATAGCATTTTTTTTTACATACCCATACAAACATATTCACATAAACATATTAACATCATATCAATATATCTATGACATACCCATTGAAAACATAAAAAAACAACATACCAATAACATATGCATGCAAACATGTCTGTATCATCACTGACAGGAGACCAAAGAAAATGTCAAGCTGCTTCTACAGCTGGCTAATGACTTTGTAGCCAAGGGAAATGTCCATGCAACTAGTATCATGGAATGGTGCTCTATGGTGGACAAACGCTACAAGTTCTTCTCATCTCGTATGGAGAAGTACCGTGCCCAGCTTCAAGGAAAACTAGGTGTCCCATCACACGAGGTTTGTCAGATGTTTTTTGTTGCGAAGACTGACAATCTAGGTTATTCTGGTTTTAACAGAAATAGATCAGTACAGTTGTATAGGATTTCTGCTCTAGAGACTATTTACTTTAATATACAGGTAGAGGGTATATTTGTGGATTGAATTTTCATTTGGCTGAAACATTAATTTGTGAAAGGTTTGTCCTGGAAGCCATGGTAGTAGTGTAGGGTCTAATACACCAGTCCACCAACCATTAGACCTGGGTTTTGAGTTTATTCATATTTAGTTAAATTATAAATTAAGAGGCATTACTTTTTGACCATCCCTCATATTACTGTTTATAATTTTGTTTTCCATTTTGTATTTTCCTTGTGCACTGTACTTTTTTCTACATGTAACCACTCAGATTCCTGCCATTCTCGCCTCTCTTCATATTTTTGTTGTTGTTGTAGTCCTGACCTGTCAGCTCCTCCATTACTGACATGTAGTCTCACTAGACTTTGTGGTTCCTATTCTGTGTTTGTCTGTCCTTATTTTGATAGAGACCGTTTTTGGTAGAAACATTAATTCTGTGTATTGTTCCAGGTAAAGCTGCTATTTAACAAAATTTTTATTTTCCTATATTTACTTACTTATTGGTAAGTTTTACTGCAGTCTTCCATGTACTCAATTTTCAACAAGACTTGGAGAGAAGAAAACTGTGGGCTATTCTGACAACAAGCTTAGAGATCTATCATAATTTGGTCAACTGAACATGGAAAAAATACACTGGCGAACATGGCCACATTGTCAGTAGGAACATCAATGGATTGATCTGACATAGTTGATGAGTTAAGGGACCTTGTCTGTTCTGATTTTCAAAAATGGGAGTCATGTTCACTCTAAAGACTGTATGAGATTTGGTGTAAAGATTGGAATAGCTCGTAAAGAGCAACATAACAGATATACGAAGAGGCTGATAAATTAGTATCGAATTGGAACTGTCAGATGATACAACATGATGGATTTATTGAGATGGGGATCAGAGCACCTATTGACTAGTCTAGTTCATGTTGATGATAACCTGTTGTCATATCTCATAACATAGAAGAAAGAAAGTGTGTAATCTCCAGATCATAAATCTGCCTGTCATATATCTTTAACATTGAGTGTTTTGGCAGGTAATTCTCTGACGAGTTCGGAATTAATGACTATTGCTTATGTTTTGCCGGAGCCTAAAAAAGGAGAACAATGAATGTCAGTACTGTGAGCTGCAATAATACAGGTGACTAAGGAGGTTTGGGGTGAAGATGGCTGTCCTGTCCTACAGGTCAAAGTGACTGAAAAGTCATGCTGAAGTTGGATGTGTCATGCTGATATAATCAAGCTATAAATAATGACACAGTGTATTCTCCAAAGTACATCCTGCTAGCCAACAGGAGTCTTGAGAACGAGCACAGAAGAAGAAGAGTTAATTAAATTGTTTCTTTCTTTGATCAGCAAAATGAGAAAGATGAACAGAGGCAAAGTGATTCTTCCATTGAAGAAAAGTTGGAACAGTCTGGAACAGCCAAAGAAATAACAGAGGAGAAAAGAAAGTCTGCAAGAAGGAGAGAGTAAGTAGTGTCAATAAATTTAACTTTGTGTAATTGTCCTGGAGAGACATTTAAGTATAGTTCCTCTAGAAACACATTTAAGTATAGTTCCTCTAGAGACACGTTTAAGTATAGTTCCTTTAGAGATACATTTAAGTATAGTTACTCTAGAGACACATTTAAGTATAGTTCCTTTAGAGATACATTTAAGTATAGAGACACATTTAAGTATAGTTTTTCTAGAGACACATTTAAGTATAGTTCCTCTAGAGACACATTTAAGTATAGTTCCTCTAGAGACACATTTAAGTATAGTTCCTCTAGAAACACATTTAAGTATAGTTCCTCTAGAGACACATTTAAGTATAGTTCCTTTAGAGATACATTTAAGTATAGTTACTCTAGAGACACATTTAAGTATAGTTCCTTTAGAGATACATTTAAGTATAGTTACTCTAGAGACACATTTAAGTATATTTTTTCTAAAGACACATTTAAGTATAGTTCCTCTAGAGACACATTTAAGTATAGTTCCTCTAGAGACACATTTAAGTATAGTTTCTCTAGAGACACATTTAAGTATAGTTCCTCTAGAGACACATTTAAGTATAGTTCCTCTAGAGACACATTTAAGTATAGTTCCTCTAGAGACACATTTAAGTATAGTTCCTCTAGAGACACATTTAAGTATAGTTCCTCTAGAGACACATTTAAGTATAGTTCCTCTAGAGACACATTTAAGTATAGCTCTTCTGGAGATATTTAAGTATAGTTCTTGTGGAGATATCTTTAAGTATAGTTGTTCTTTAGAGATATTTAAGTATAGTTCTTGTGGACATTTCTTTAACATTTAGCAAGCCAGATTAAAAAATACGAAACGTCTCCTGCCACCGGATTCTTTTTTGAAAATTTATGTTATTGATGGTGACTGTTTTGAAAATGTGATAATTTTTTGGTTGTTAGAGATATTTAAATAATATTTGCACATATAAATAAAGAATTGAATTATGCATATATTGGTGTAATTTATGTATGTGTGTGTGTGATACCAGACGTATGAGAAAGTGGTAAAGACGTTTTTCACAAAAAACATATTTTATAACAAATAAAGAGGAAAAAAATTAGTAAAAAAATAACTTACCTTACTTATCGAATTCCTTGGCAACACTGTAAACTAAATCACACAAATCTGTTGTATTTATGTTCTTTCACTGTGAAATTATCAAAATATAGCTGGGGGAACTGTATAAAACATGTAGATTTGCAGTAAAATCATTCTTTGAGCTTAGGCCTAGTCATTTTTGGTGCCACTTCAACATATTCAATATCAAACGTACAAGTCCCCAAACCAACACAGCATTCTGTATATTCACTGCTGTGAAACTAAATAACCTAATAATTCATGATTCAAGCCACGATTCAATGTTATTTTATTCAAAATACGATGAAATAAAGGTCTATAAAACCGATCCACCATCATGACATCGTACCGGTGTACAGATGTGGTCAGATTAATTGCTATAACATGTGTATCTTCTGGCTAGCCATTGTTACAACGATCATGTCGGACGTAGGAATGAATCGGCTTCAATTGCACATGTTTCCCGAGTAACCAATCAGGCTGTGGGGCGTCTATTATAACGATATCTCATTGGATGGAGTATGTCGCCATCGGCGCTAGTCGCCATTTTGTTTTTTGGCGACCGGTGTTAATATAGGCGCGGTGAAGGTTAAGCATAGTTGTTCTTTAGTGATATTTAAGTACTTCTAGAGGAATATATAAGTATAGTTCTCCTGGAGAGTAATTTTAGTTGTTCTTTAGAGATGTTTAAGTATAGTTTTTCTGGAGAGATATTGAAGTATAGTTCTGAAGTGATATTTAATTATAGTTCTTCTGAAGAGAAGTATAAGTATAGTTGTTCTGGATAAGTATAGTTCTTCTGAATAGATATTGAAATATAGTTCTTCTGAAGAGATGTATAAGTATAATTGTTCTGGATAAGTATAGTTCTTCTGAAGAGATATTTAAGTATAGTTCTTCTGGAGAGATATTTAAGTATAGTTGTCCTGGAGATTTATTTAAGTATAGTTGTCCTGTAGAGATATTTAAGTATAGTTGTCCTGGAGAGGTATTTAAGTATAGTTGTTTGTATAATTGAGGAAGATTTCAAAGTTGTGTCCAAGAGTAAAAGCTGACACAGCTTTACTGGGGGACACTTGGATGATCTAACATCTGAGATAACTTCATCACAGCTCGTATAACTTTATGTATGTATGTGGGCATATGTTCATTTTGTCAGAAAGTAGGCACGTGTGTGTGTGTGTATATATATATGTATGTGTGTGTGTGTGTGTGTGCGTGCGTGAGTGGGGGGGGTCTGCTAGAAGGAGAGAGTAAGTATGTATATATACTGTATGTACGTGTGTGTGTGTGTATGCAGCATGCAGGAACAGTCTATATTATTGTGTATGTGTTATCTAGTTTCACATGTAACATATTATTTATGTGAGGATGTTTTTCTTCTTAGATTCATCATGGCAGAATTGTTGCAGACGGAGAGAACTTATGTGAAAGATTTAGAAATTTGTATAAATGTAAGCCATCTTTTCTTTTCTTATAACACTGGCTATGTATTGAGTAGCATCTTCATTAGCTTGTTGCTATCTAAGCTATGGTTCGTAGATTTCTGTCTCCCTCAATTATTTCTTATCATTCACTTTAATCTCATCAACTTTAACATTGAGCATCTCATCAACCTTGACAATGGGCATCTCATCAACCTTGACATTGACCATCTCCTGAAACTTGACATTGACCATCTAATCAACTTTGATATTGACCATCACATCAATCTTGACATTGAACAACTCACAAGCCTTGACTTTGACCATCCCATCAACCTAGACATTGACGGTTTGATCAACCGTGACATTTACCATCTCATCAGCATTGACATTGACCATCTCATGAACCTTAACATTGCCATCTTATTAACCTTGACATTGGCCATCTCATTAGCTATCACAGTTCTGCATCAAGTGTCACATCTACTGGCATAGTTTATCATGAATCTCTACAACTTGCTATCTCAGACATCTTGTATTACGATCATTTTGACTCATTGCCACACCATTATGTTAAACTATCCAATACTTTCTTAATCTGTTATCCTCAATCTCTCTTTTCTTCAATTGTGTAAATTGTAGTTATATTCTTCAGACCCCTGATCCCTGGGGGTTATTGCTAGAAGCTATGGAGTTACATGCTATTAGTGATACTCTTGTCAGGCTGTGTGCCGTTTCACTGGTTACCTCTGTCTATATAGACATTCCATGACACGCCTTCATTGGACACCAGATGGGAAAAGAAAACAGGGAAGACCAAAAACAACGCTCAGAAGAACATTTATGAATGAATTAAAATCAACAGGCATAAATGCACAAGACCTGCAATCCCTAGCAACTGACTGACAGGCATGGAGAACTATGACATCCGCCCTATGTGCCAAACTTGGCAAAAGAGGAACTGACTGATATAGGCATAGTACATATGGGAAAACCTGAGTACAATGAAGTAAATCCCCTACATTATTTTAACCCTTTTGAATTGTGAAATTTAATCAAAATAACCTCATTAAACTTTACATCAACAATTTAATCAACCATCTCATTAAATGTCTAATTAATGATTTGATTAGTCATCATATTAATGATTTCAACCATCATATTAATGGTTCTCATTAACCATCATACTAATGGATCTCATTAACCATCATACTAATGGATCTCATTAACCATCATACTAATAGATCTCATTAACCATCATACTAATAGATCTCATTAACCATCATACTAATAGATCTCATTAACCATCATACTAATGGATCTCATTAACCATCATACTAATAGATCTCATTAACCATCATACTAATGGGTCTCATTAACCATCATACTAATGGATCTCATTAACCATCATACTAATGGATCTCATTAACCATCATACTAATGGATCTCATTAACCATCATACTAATGGATCTCATTAACCATCATACTAATGGATCTCATTAACTATCATACTAATGAATCTCATTAACCATCATACTAATGGATCTCATTAACCATCATACTAATGGATCTCATTAACCATCATACTAATGGATCTCATTAACCATCATACTAATAGATCTCATTAACCATCATACTAATAGATCTCATTAACCATCATACTAATGGATCTCATTAACCATCATACTAATGGATCTCATTAACCATCATACTAATGGATCTCATTAACCATCATACTAATGGATCTCATTAACCATCATACTAATGGATCTCATTAACCATCATACTAATGGATCTCATTAACCATCATACTAATGGGTCTCATTAACCATCATATTAATGGATCTCATTAATCATCATATTAATGGATCTCATTAACCATGTTATTGATGGGTCTCTTTCACCATCATATTAATGGGTCTCTTTCACCATCATATTAATGGGTCTCTTTAACCATCATATTAATTGGTCTCATTAACCATCATATTAATGGGTCTCATTAACCATCATATTAATAATCACATTAACCATGTTATTGATGGGACTCTTTAACCTTCTTATTCCATGACCTCTCATTAATCACACAACTTGCGTTGACCAATACTCCACCATAAACTTCCTGTCTGCAGTGTTATATGAAACCCATGAGTGACCACAGCGTCCATGTTCCTGCTGGTATCCTCAGCAAGGAACATGTTGTATTCAGCAATATGGATGAGATCTATGAATTCCACAAAGAGTGAGTATTTACACATTTATAAGTTTGTTAGTATTCATTCTCAAACTAACGCATGTTCTCTCTTGTAGCAGGATAATGGTTAGACTAGATTTCATGCATGTTCTCTCTTGTAGCAGGATAATGGTTAGACTAGATTTCATGCATGTTCTCTCTTGTAGCAGGATAATGGTTAGACTAGATTTCATGCATGTTCTCTCTTGTAGCAGGATAATGGTTAGACTAGATTTCATGCATGTTCTCTCTTGTATCAGGATAATGGTTAGACTAGATTTCATGCATGTTCTCTCTTGTAGCAGGATAATGGTTAGACTAGATTTCACGCATGTTCTCTCTTGTAGCAGGATAATGGTTAGACTAGATTTCACGCATGTTCTCTCTTGTAGCAGGATAATGGTTAGACTAGATTTCATGCATGTTCTCTCTTGTAGCAGGATAATGGTTAGACTAGATTTCATGCATGTTCTCTCTTGTAGCAGGATAATGGTTAGACTAGATTTCATGCATGTTCTCTCTTGTAGCAGGATAATGGTTAGACTAGATTTCATGCATGTTCTCTCTTGTAGCAGGATAATGGTTAGACTAGATTTCATGCATGTTCTCTCTTGTATCAGGATAATGGTTAGACTAGATTTCATGCATGTTCTCTCTTGTAGCAGGATAATGGTTAGACTAGATTTCACGCATGTTCTCTCTTGTAGCAGGATAATGGTTAGACTAGATTTCACGCATGTTCTCTCTTGTAGCAGGATAATGGTTAGACTAGATTTCATGCATGTTCTCTCTTGTAGCAGGATAATGGTTAGACTAGATTTCCAGCAGGATATTGTTCATACATTACAAGTGATGAGATGACCATTTGTTGCATCCACTTTTGAAAATTCAGTTAGCATTATGTCCTTGATTATGAGTTTGTAAATCGCTAATAAGCCCTATTCGGTACGCAAATGTCCTTGGACAGTTTGGGCATGGAATGACCAGTGTGGACAGTTTTTGTTTACCTGTAACTTTCTAGCAACTCTCCACTGTTGAGCTGCTTTTCATTTCTCCTCTGAGGATGAGCATGAAAAGCTGAGGCAGACATATTGGCCAGAGGAAACAACACTGGAATCAAAGCTCTATGGGACACTGTATGAACTGCAAAAGACAGTGAGTTTTATTCAGGAGACAGAATTACAGATATAGACATGTTTCAAGTGAACGAAAGAAGAAGAAGAAGAATTTCTCCTCTTTTCACAAGATTCTGCTCCTTTTTTGACTGTAGATTGCCATGTAGCTCTATTTTGTGCAAGTTGTTCCCATGTATCTTGGTCTATTTCAAAAGCTTTTAGTGAGGTCTTTAATGTATCCTTGTAGCGCTTCTTTTCACCACCTTGAGATTGTATACCCTTCTGCAACTCACCATAGAGGAATATCTTTGGCAGGCAATGATCAGCAGGATGTAGTCAAGAGAACAAAGATATGTTGTGTCACTGTTTCATTTGTGCCAATTGCCAACAAACACAACCAACGTCGGCAGTGATTATATTATGATCACAGATTTCTCATCTTTAGTAGATTGTTACTTGCACATGACTTGTGAGTCAACCTTTCTCATCCACAGTACAATATGTCTTCACAATCAATTGTACTTTAGGGGCTAGTGATGATGTTGAGTCAGTGTGGACTTCGGATCAGTGAGAATGTTGACTAGTGGGGAGATTGAATTTATTGGGGACTTCAGAATCAGTGACAATGTTGAGTCAGGGGAGACTTTTAGACTTGTGACGATGTTGAGTAATTGGGGATATATTGTTGGATCTCCATGATTAGCTCTTACTTCCCATGTGCAATCAAATGGTTTCTCCAGAGCTTTATTTCATACTCAGAAGATTAACTGTCAGCATTGTCCAATGCTTTGGAAAGTCTCCCACTCATAGTCAGTTCTAGAGATTTTGTGACTTTTCTACCTTTCTTCAATATGCAGAGTTTAAGTCATGAACTTCAGCTCCCCAGCCAAGCATTCTTTCATCTCAGAGGTTTCCATAATAGCCCAGCTCTGAACCATGGTTACTGGGATGGTGTGGCTACCAGCAATGCATTTCCTGCCATCCCAGAGGGCTCTCTATTTATGTAGGGCTAACATATTTACCTCATTGCATACTCTTCCAGGAATTTTCACAGCTTGTACAGTGTTTCTTTTTACGAAACTTTATGTTCCACCTGTTCATAGCCGGGGCACCAAGTACACGTTGGCAGTTATTATTTGTGGTGCTGTTCCCATTGTTTTTGGTACTGTTCCCATTGTGTATGGTACTATTTCCCTAGTTTTGGGTAATTATTATATCTTCAATCATACTTACCTTTTATCTGACTTAGATGACTCACCTTTTATCTGACTTAGATGACTCACCTTTTATCTGACTTAGACACTTCCAAATGCCAACTTCTACACCGTTTACGTTTCCTTACCTACAGTAACAGTCTACTCTACTCCCTCATTCATGGCATTGTCTACGTTCTCAACGGACAGTTATATCATTTTATGTTCACTCATCACAACAATAAACTGAATTCTCTTTACTTCACAACTCACGCCGCCTATTTTCCTCATTATAGTTCTACTACGTGTGCTAATCTTCCACTACCTCACTTTAATACTTACTCTTATATTCCTACAACTCACCCTACCATCAATGCCGATGTTAATCTAACCGGTCATTCCAGTGCTTGGGTCGTTTGTATTCCTCCTGAACGTATTATTTCCGATAGTGAAAATTCTGTCCTCAGCAAGGGCCTTAAGTTTGTCCCTTTCTGCTCTTCCTTGCTTAGGACCAATACTCTCTTCTTCAAGACATCCACTTTATGTCAATTACCATCACCATCATCTTAGCCTCCATTATCATTTCTTTGACAAAGAGTCATCTGATACTGACAATTTGTTCTCTAGATATGAGAAGAAAAATATCCATGGACTCCCAGGCCTGGTGGATCACTCTAGGCCAGAATACTCTCTATGATATTCAAGCACTTTATAACATCCATATCATATGCTCCAATATCACTCCTTCTGAGTCACGCACCGTGTTGCATCTTTATAGGTGTGATGATATTGTCATTAAACCAGCTGACAAGTGTGGTGCTGTAGTTGTGTGAAATAAGGATCTTTACCTACAGCAGGGCCATAAACAACTATCTAACCCCTCATTTTACACAGCACTTACCTCTGACTCTACTGTGCTTAACAATAAGGTGGTCAAAAATGTCGTTAAGTTAAAACTTTTATCCGCAGTAACAACCTCCCCACTAGTCCTGAGGTTCTTTGTATCGATGAAAGCTGTTTAGGCAGACCAGTTTTCTCTATGCTGCCCAAAATTCACAAAGAATCTAATCCTGGTAGACCCATTGACTCTGCTTGCTCTTGTCCCAGTGAACATATTTCAGATTTCCTTGATAGTATTTTCCAACCCTTAGTAGAGGAACTGCCTTCATTTTTTTAATAAGATACTAAGCATGCTTTAACTCTATTTTCTTCTGTTCAGTTGTCTTCTGACCGCACTTATCATCTGTTCTTACTTGATATTTATTCTTTATATACTTCTATACCCTAGTCTAATGGTCTTAGGGCGTTGCAGTTTTTTCTTGATAAGAACCCCCCATCCCTCTGTAACCACTCGTACTCTTATCCGGCTTGCTGAACTGGTGCTTACACTCAACTCTTTTGAATTCGATGGGCACTTTTTTGATTAGATCAGTGATGTTGCTATGAGCACTAAAATGGGACCCAGTTATGCGTAACTTTTCATGGGACATCTTGTATATCAGGTTTGGAAGACTTATGAAGGTCCTATTCCATTTCTATTTCATTGATATATTGATGATGGTATAGGTAGGTATAGGTATTACTGACATTCCTAGACAGAATTGTCTCACTTCATCAACTTTATCAACAATTTTAACACTATTCAATTCACATCTAACATCTCTACTACTTCTGTCAACTTTCTTGTCATTATTGTCACTATTCATCCCCATTACCTCAGCACATCTGTTTACTACAAACCTACTGATGCACATGGTTTTCTGCTCTATACTTCCTAGAATTTTCCTACTTGTTGAAACTCTATGCCATTCTTCCAACTTCTTTGCCGTCGTAGCTTATGTCGTGATGATGACGACTTTTGTGATAAATTCTTTGAGATGATTGATTTCTTTCATAGACGTTCGTTCCCTGACAGTGTCTTTTCATCGACATGGAATCAATGTCGATAAATTATCTCGACTTGATACCTTGACTAATACTCAGGGTACTTCATCCTCATCTGATAGAGTTAAACTTGTTTACTTTTCATCCCCATAACTCTACTGTCCGTCGAATCTTGTTGAAGCATTATTCCCTTCTCCAGTCTTATTCTGAAACTTGTGCTGCTTTCCAGGACTTTCCTTTAGTTGCCTATAGGCGTGACAAAACTCTTAATGACATCTTGGTCCACAGTCGCTTCAGATCTTATGTTCCTGCTGACTTTGGCACTATTCGTTGCAAACACGGTCGTTGCTACACATGTCCCTATGTAGTTCAGATCCGCTCTGTTTCATTTCCTAAGGCCACTTTCACTATTGTTGAGGCCTTTACATGTGAATCTCATAATGTCATTTACGTTAAACGTTGTGACAAGAAGTATATAGGTGAAACGGGCTTATGATTGAGTGACTACTTCTGTAGGCATCTTTATGTCATAAAACACTGAGAACCTATCCCTGTTGCCATTCATTTCAATGGTGATGGTCATCATGGTGCCCTCGACATCCAGGTCAGTGCCCTCATATCCTGCACCACGGATGACAGATCTAGGTATGCTCTTGAAAATCAATTTATTTTAGATTCTGGTACTCTCAAGCCTTGTGGACTTAACTCAGAACATTAATTTGTTTAAATTTGTGTTAGTGTGGTCCTTATTGTATTACTGTCCATGTTGAATTGGATAATAATTTGTTATATGTGTTATCATATCCCATCCAATTTTCAACAATACCCGCTTCCATGACTACATGTTTCCATGTACATCATTGTCATCTTGAACTTTGTATTGTTTACATGTAATAGTGTATCTAGTGCCTCTGTGGTGGTAACATTGTTTTTACTGTTTTCATTGTTTTTCACGGTTTGTTTTATATATTCTTGAGAAAGACCTAACGGTTCGAAACATTGAAAATGTCTTGTGTATTGTAATTTGTATGTTTTATGTTTACACCTCAATCCCTTAGTCTTAGTGATAGTCCATCTGTTGTGTTCAAGTGAAACATAAAAAAAACTATTGTACATAAGTACTATTGTTTTTCTGTTTCACTGCAGTATTACAGCTGAAGACGGATGTGTCTGGTCATTGGCGCAAATTAAACAGAGACTCAACACATTTCCATTCTCTGGACTACATTTTGCTGGAAATCTAGAATGGATTATGGTCCTGCTACAAGATAGTTAAGGAGTTTGAGAATGAAAGCTGAAGAAAAAGAACTGCAGTATTACCTTATATTGATTGTAGTTTCTGTTTCTCTTGTGTGTGATAGTATTCCCATTGTTCATGGTGCTGTTCCCATTGTGTGTGATATTGTTTCTTTTGTTTGTGGTACTGTTTCCTTTGTTTGTGGTATTGTATCCCTTTTTTGTGGTACTGTTCCCATTGTTTATAATACTTTACTAATTTATTTTGTTTCTTTCTATAGTGTATTCCTAAAAGAACTGGAGAAATATGAGACTATACCAGAAGATGTTGGACATTGCTTTGTCACATGGGTATGTGCAAGATCTCTGTACATAAGAATTTCTTTTATTGGCATTGAATTCTCAAACTCCCACAATGTCACTATTGTTGCAGGTGAATGTTTCTCTTAGATTTCCAGCAGGATGCAGTCCAAAAAAACAGATATGCATTCTGTTGCCATTTTATTATCGCTAATGTTCCGATACATCTGACTTTAGTGTGGTAATTAATATTTTAAGTATTTTTATCACTTTCTGAATGGTAGATGTCTGTAGCCATATCTCTAGTAGGCCAACCATATGAGAGAACTGGTTTCTGTACAACTAGTCACAGTGCCAAATTTCATACGAATTGGTCAATCCGTTTAGATTTCTATGCTGGGCAGATACAACAAAGTTATTCATTTTTATATATATATATATTCTGAGATAAATGGTTGTTTGGTATAGGAACATATATCTAAAATGTTGGAAAAGGAATCATATGCAAATTTTCTTGCATAATGCATATGGTTCATTTGTCTCAATCCTAAGGAGTTATGAGCAATAGAGCTTTTGTATCACTTTAAGCAATGGGCATAAAAAATATAAATAATAGTATACAAGAGAGTTTCAACATTTTAACTTTATGATATTTTTCAAGTAAATACAAGATAAACAGTAAAAATAATGGCACTATCACATAATTATTAGACGGCAGACATTTAACAGCAGAAACATCCAAGGTAACAACGACGTACATATACAAGGTAACATCCAAGGTAACAATGACATACATATACAAAATTACTGTTACAGAGAAACACATATAAAAAATATGGGCAATGAGAACATGTTTGTTTGGTATGGGAACAAGCTTGACCTTTTCACTGCTGTAGGTATTCATGCATAGTTGTTTTATTTCATTCCTATTCCCCATAGTATTTTTTAAATGCATGTCTCTATTACAGTATTTTTATATATACCCGGTATGTCTTTGTTACCATGGATGCCTCTGAAATGTCTGCCATCTAATGCTTTTGTGATAGTGCATTATCTTTACTGTTTGTCTTGCATTTTCTTGAAAAATCCTTAAGGTTAAAATGTTGAAACTGTGTTGTATTATGCTATTTGTATTCTTTTGTACCCATACCTTCCAATCTAATAGATTTTGTGATTTACGTAATTACTATTGTTATAATATGGCTGATTCTGGAGAGCAGAGTATCAGGCAAGAGAAGAAGAGGAAGACAAGAAGACGATGGACCAGTAACATTGAAGAATGTATGCACATGTCTCTGGGCAATGCAGGTCTGCTTGCCAGGAACAGAGTGTCGTTCAGAGTATCCACAATGAAGACAACGTTCTGGAAAGAATATGTTACTTGATATATACTATTGTTGTACAGTTTTACAGCACTCTGACTTATTATCAATTGAGCAATACAAATCTTTATTTCATTCCCAGAAGGCGGCAACACTCAGAGGAGTTTGATACTTTGAGAAGATATCTTTTACTCGAAGGAAGTCTTATCATATCGTATAATCCCATAACACAGTGTTTTCCAAACTTTGTTTTTACCATGCCCCCACCTAAAAATGTTTCTAAAATTCTTATGCCCCTCTATGTAACATATTTATATTTAAAAAATTATATTTTAAAATGTTATTATTCCTCCCTGAATTGCCCCATGAACATTCATATTGCCCCCCTGTGGGGCATGGGCCCCATGTTGTGAAATACTGCCGTAACCCATCAGGGTCGTAAGGGTGCCACATTAGATGCTTCAACACGCAGAGTCCTCTAGCGATTTATATCTTCAATAGTACGGACGAGTGAGGAAAAATCTTGTCTTGTCCAGTCCTTGATGTATGTCCCTGCTTTTATTTGTCCTTCTCTGCTTCTTCTACCTTCGAAGGTTCCCTGTAGCATTGTTTTTTTTTACAATGAATCACAATGAATCGGCATACATGTCCAAATCAGCAAGTTTTCGTCATTTCACTATTGAAAGAAAATTTCTTGTGGACTGTATACATCTCTATTTTCATTTTATTTCTTACACACACATTTGTATTATGCTCTCTATAGGCAATTAGTAGAATTCGTCAAAGAGGGTAAAAGTGCTGGTATAGATGGAGTGATGTGAAGCTTCCACTTGAAAATTAAAGCTTCAGTGATGACTGTTGAAATGTGGTTAGTCAGATGGGCAACTGATGAGACCTTCCTTACGCAAGATAAATATAATTGATAGTTTACAAATAGCAAAATAAACCCGTATTAGTTAAATATTTGTGAGTACATAATGAATTTTGAAATAAAATATTATAGAAAGCACATATGAATATCATGGACAGAAAGATGAACTAACCCAGACATCTGGAAACACCTGAACATAGAAAAGTCTGACTCCTCAAAACTAAGAAGCTTACAGAAGTGACAGTGAAGACAACATTTTATGGGAGGGCATGTCACATAGATAGATATACGTAATGAATGTGGAGATGCATGTTAATATACATGTTTGGTGACGCAGAGATTTGTGAAGTCAATATGAAATTTAATTTTATTGTGTAAGAATTATCTCTGAAATATGCAGTTAGCACTGAACTACATCCTGCTGGAAATCGAGTTGGACCATTGTCCTTCTATAAGAGAGAACTGGTGGAAATTTGAGTACAGATACCGCCAAAGGCATATGTGTCAGGCCATTGGTGCAAATAAAACGACAACAACACATTTCCATTCTCAGGATTACACCCTGCTGGAAATCTAGAAGGAGCACTGTCTTACTATAAGAGATCCCGCTGGAGTTTGACAATAAATGTTGAAGAAGAAGAAGAGCAGAACATAACATGTTGTTGTGGCTCTATGCTCCACAGGGAACATAAAATAAGAAGAATGTTATTCCTTATATTATATGATGTGTGCAAGATGTGATTATATCCACGAGAACACTTTATATTGTGTTTCTATTCTTGTGACAGGCAGAGAAATTTTCAATCTATGTGACCTACTGCAAGAACAAGCCAGACTCTAATGCATTACTAGTGGAGCAAGCTGGATCTTTCTTTGAGGTTAGTAGTGGGTGCTCATAAGTAAATAGCTAGTCATTACAGGCTTTCCCTGGTGTATTGGTTAAGCTGATTGCTTTGTGCTAATGTGATCATGGGTTCGGATCCCTCTCACAACATCTTAATTGCATTGTTGATTTTGTCGGAGATCCCTGAGGATTAATGCTTGAAACTTTGGAGTTAAGTGCTGTGAGTGGTGCACTCGACAGGTGGGATGTTGCTTCATTGAGAGCAACAAGTGCATATGGGGTAACTCAATACAATGAAGTCAATTATCTATGCCTTTTTTAACCCTTTCTCTCTCTTTTTTTCAACACAAGTATAGCATCACAGCAGAGATGGACAGTTGTTGAAGTTAGTAAAATGGTGTAACCTAACAATCAAAGTCATGTTTGTGTCAGGACATGCTGGTGTCTGAAAAAATGAATGAGCAGGCAGGCTTGCTGGTATGGTCACCATGGAGACTGGACAGACAATGGACCAAACTAATATTCTGAGTATCCTTAGGGAGATGATGAGTGACTGATATAACTAATGCTTATGAATCTGCAGCATTTTTAGTCAATGTGGTCAGATGCTACACAATGAGGGATATTTTGAGGTCAAATCATTTATGGACATGCTTTGATTTGCAGTGAGGATGATGATCTGTTGACTAACTGAAGAAAATGCATGTTATTAGTCCTTGAAGAGAGGTATTCCAGTGCAGCAGTATCCCATGATCATTACCGCCTGCCAGGAGTTCAGTATACACCTCTGTGCCAGCTATATTATCATTCTTCTGTCAGATCTGTTGACCCATCTACAGTGATGGCACATCTAGCATTCCCTGCCACCTAGGAGTCTGCCACAAAAGGACAAAGGTGCAATTTCCACCTGCCTGCATCTCTGTCATCCATGGGGAGCATTGACAGAAGACAAAAGTAATAAATCCACACAAGACACGAAATGACTAGTTATTTCCACAGATGACAGCTTGTCATCCCATATCCCAACTTTCTGTAGCCATCTCCTACAATACGCCTGAAAAGGAGACAGTGGCCCTATTATTTTCACCCTGAACTAGAAGTCCAGGTCTCGGTTTCCACACTGGACATAAAACTAGGGAAGAGTGATAGCAATCAGCAACAGTTTTTGGGAGGAGAGGGAAGGTAATGATGACTGGGGGATTCAGACTAGGGAACTGTCATAGAGATCAGCAATAGTGATAGGGAGGAGAGAGAAAATAATTGCTAGAGAGATTCAGACTCTAGGGAAGAGTGATATAGATCAGTTAAATAATTATAGTGAACCCATAACTGCCCTAATTTGTCCCAGATGTTCCTCCATGATTGTGTCATGCCACATTTTTATAGAATTTTCTATTTGTTTTTCTCACAATTTGCCATATACTTTCAATTTAATAAATGTCAGTGCTTATATTGATATCTATTAGGACATGCAGCACAGGTGCAAGCTTAATGAGCCTATTGCTTCTTACCTGATCAAACCGGTGCAGAGGGTGACCAAGTATCAGTTGCTGCTCAAAGATCTACTCACTTGTTGTGAAGAACACACAGGTGAGATAAAGGTGAGTAAACAATATACATTTGCAGGCCAGGTGAGTCGTACCCTCAGGTAACACATGCCATTCTATTCTGTCTATTTGTTAGAGATAAATCATCAGTGTGCCAGTGATAACCCAGTGAACTAAAAATATGGGCTGTAGTAATGCAGGAAAAATGTAAGTATGAACAGAAATAGGTAAATTAAAGTGCTATAATGGATAAAAGTAGCATATTAACCACAGAACACATAGACAAATGACAGTTTCTAATAAAAAGCCTTCTCAGGATGAAAATGTAAGAATGCTAGTTCTTCACAGAATTCTTCACAGAATTTATACAATTTTATCTATGTTTTAGTCTTCTCAGGAGAATAGGGAGAACTTCGTGGAAAGAGAAGAAAATGGATAAAGAGGTTCTAACAATACTTCGTATGAAAAAGAACTATTAACTTCTTCTTTCGTTCACTTGAAACATGTCTATATCTGTAATTCTGTCTCCTTAATAAAACTCACTGTCTTTTGTAGTTCATACAGTGGCCCATAGAGCTTTGATTCCAGTGTTGTTTCCTCTGGCCAATATGTCTTCCTCAGCATTTCATATTCAGAACAATCTTGAAGTATATGCTTGGTACTCTGTGCTGCCTGCCCACATGTACACATGGCTGTGCTGCCAATAATTATTAACTCTTTCAGGATGGAATTATTCCCAGGGTTTGGATGAATTAATGTTAGGCAAAATTTGTGAACCACAGCATGATTTAACACAACATGGCTCAGGTTTCCTGGAGATAAAGTATTAGTTATGGAAGATCATATAAGATATCCCACCGAAGGTGGATGTGTTGGGTCATTGGCGCAAATAAAACAGCGACGCAATGCATTTCCATTCGCTGGACAACATCCTGCTAGAAATCTAGTAGGACAATGGTCCTACAACAAGGGAGATCCAGCGGAAGTTTGAGAATGAACGCTGAAGAAGAAGAAGAATATAAGATAACAAAAGAAAGATAATTGAATGTGGAATCTATACCTAATATAAAAATATAAGAATTGTATCAATAAAATAAAAAATTACACCACAAACTGGGATTTTATTTTATTTTCTAGGTAGTATTCACAGAATGTATACAATTTAAAAAAAAAATTTTAGTTGTAGTATTCACAGAATGTATACAATTTTATCTTCTATGTGTTGTAGTCTTCATAGAATTTATAGAATTTGTTTCTATGTTCTAGTTGTATAGTCTTCATAGAGTGTATACATTTGTGTTTCAGGAAGCCCTGGAGGTCATGATGAATGTTCCAAAGAAAGCTAATGATGCCATGCATCTTAGTATGTTAGAGGGACTTGAGGACAGCATCCAGGCTTATGGGGAAGTTCTTCTACAAGACAACTTTACTGTCTGGGATCCAAAGCAAATCATTAAGAAGGGACGGGATCGACATTTGTTTCTGTTTGACGTTTGTCTGGTTTTTTCTAAAGAAGTGAAGGACAGTAATGGAAAATCCAAGTACATATACAAGTTTAAGTTGATGGTGAGTAGTATTTTGTGAAAATTTAATGAATGCAGATGATCAAAGTTTTATATGCAAATCTGAAGATAAATTACAGTGAAACATAAACCTGGTCCATAGAAACAATAGAACATGAAACTAGACACATCTAAAACAGAGACTATGCAGCAGAACACTATGAAGACTATGAAGTTAAGCAGAACACCAGACAGTTAAATGTATCTGTCAATGGTAGAAGTCAAATAATACAGTTATCTATACATTACTGTGATACAAAAATTGTACCATCACACCTGTCTTGTGTAGCACACTTAAATTGTACTGTCACACTTGTGTCACATATACACTGTGCAGTCATACCTGTTTGGTATCTCTTATTTTAGTCATACGGTAACACCTGCCGGTTATTATTCCATATAGATCTCAGAAATTAATATCACGGAGCACATCGAAGGTGATGAAACCAAGTTTGCCCTTTGGACTGGGAGAGCCCCAATTTCAGATTACAGAATCATCCTGAAGGTAATGCTTATTTGTTTTCATATTTAGCTTGAATTGTGAAATAAGAAATTCTTATTGTGCCAAGTTTATTGCAGAGCTTGTAGGAACCATTGTTTTTATTTTCATTCTTGTTAGCCAATAATATATGTAATTTAACTCTGACAACATAAAAATTAATCATATGCCCAGACTGTCTAAAGAACTTTGGGGACATCATAAGGCTTATTAGTCATCTACAAACTCATTGACAAGGACATAACTGAATTTCCTAAAGTGGATGTAACAAATGGTCATCATCCACTTGGGATAGATGAACCAAAAAAATATACCTTTAGTATTTCCTTCACTTCTGTCAATTTTATTTGATATCGCTGTTTCCATATTATATATTTCATATATTATGACTGTCTAATATCTAGAGGTCAAAGTTAATCAGCACACACACGAAAATGTGCTTATTTAATTCCTGTGTTATTCTGGTGCTATCATATGGATGTGAGAGCTGGAAAAGCTCTTTATCTTCAGAAAAGAAATGACTGAGTTTCGAGAACAAATGTGTTCATAGGATAACTAACACCCATTGGAATTCAAATAAAAATATTCAAAATACAGTGAATTCAAATCAAATTATAAAATCAGAGAAGAAACACATCAAAATTTCATCACAGATGTTATCAGAAAACACTGTTGGTCCTACATCGGGCATGTCCTAAGCGCAGACATCAATAGAATACACCACCAATCTCTTGAATAGATATCTACAGGCAAGAGAGCAAGGGGTAGACCAAAAGAAACACTCAGAAGAACAATACTTAGAGAAAGTAAAACAATCAATATCCATACTATTCAAGAACTGCACAGAATAGCCTTGAACAGACAGAATTGGAGAGACCTGCCCTATGCGCTAGCTTCAGCTCAAAAGGAAAATGAATGAATGAATGTTTCCATAGGACACACTGTTCTTATTACTACGGTACATTATAAACCAAGAGTTTCTCATAGCTTCTCTCTATACCTCTTCCCACTCCATGCTCTATTATAATTCCCTAATTTCTCCCAACTACATTTTTGCCAAGATGACACTGATTTTTTTCATCATGAGTTTCTTTTCTTGTGGGAACACACATTTAGTGCGACAAACTGCATCATGTAACAAAATATACAGCAAAATTCTGATGTGTTAAGCCATTTGTGCATAATAAAATCATGACACAACGCACCTTTGTTCTCTATCCAACATTCCTGCTGGGGAAATCTAATAACACCATTGTCCTGCTACAAGAGAGATCCATTGGGAGTTTGAGAACGAAAGCTTAAAAAAACCAGAAATATAATACAACAGAGAAAGAAAACCTAGAGTAACAAAGATAAAAATGGAACAACAATTAATTTTGAAAGCTTTCAAGATGCTTTCTAACTGTTGCACAATGTTCCTTGTTTCTCTATGTGAAGCTGCTCCATTGGTGTTCATTGTTAAAGTCATGTCGTATTGACATGTGGTGTTACACCGGTTATCATAGCTGAAAAAAGATGTCATATTGACATTGGTGTTCATTGTTAAAGTCATGTCGTATTGACATGTGGTGTTACACCGGTTATCATAGCTGAAAAAAGATGTCATATTGACATTGGTGTTCATTGTTAAAGTCATGTCGTATTGACATGTGGTGTTACACCGGTTATCATAGCTGAAAAAAGATGTCATATTGACATTGGTGTTCATTGTTAAAGTCATGTCGTATTGACATGTGGTGTTACACCGGTTATCATAGCTGAAAAAAGATGTCATATTGACATTGGTGTTCATTGTTAAGGTCATGTCGTATTGACATGTGGTGTTACACCGGTTATCATAGCTGAAAAAAGATGTCATATTGACATTGGTGTTACACCGTTATCATTGCGGAAAAAAAGATGTCATTTCACATTTGGTGTTACACCGGTTATCATTGCTGAAAGAGATGTCATATTGAGATGTACCACTCCACTGGTTGTCATTGCTGAGCAATGATGTCATATTGGCATGTGCAGCTTCACTGGTCATTGCTGAGAAATGATGTCATATTGGCATATTTAACTCCACCGGTTGTCATTGCTGAAAAAAACAACGATTTCATAGTAACATATGCTGTCAGCAGAAATGTCCATCTAAAAAAGTATGGCTGTGTTAACATAACTTCACAAACTGAATGCCCTAAAAACATTAAAGTATCCAACTAACATCTCAACAACGAAAGCTAATATATTACAGTATGAAAAAACTAAATCTATGTCATATTTCATGTTTGTGTTAAGACATCGCAATCGTTTCATAAAACAACTATCTTCTCTGGACTGCTTCCTGCTAATCTGCAGGAGTTTGAGAATGAACATTGAAGAAAAACAAAACAGTCTTATATTGGTGTATTCATCTAGGCATCATCCCTGGATACAAAACAACAGTGGGTGAAGAAAATGAGGGAGTTGATACAAGAAAGAGTCATGTATCTGAACGATGCTTTGAAGGACAAACAAGCGACCATGTTCAAGCCTCCACCCAAGTTGTTTAACCCGAGTCGTATCAGCAGGTCTGTTATTCTAGATATTGTTTTATATTTCTTTTGCTAGAATGCAGTTTTATCAACAGCCTTGTTTCCTGCGTTCATTCTCAAACTCTTATTGATTAGCAGGATGTAGTCCAGAGAACAGAATGCGTTTGCGTTCTGGTTTACACCATGGCTGTATTTGCATGTCTCTGCCCGATATATATGACTTATATATGATATATATGCCCGATATATATCATACCACTGAAGTGGAAATAACACAATGCAAGATGCCTACTACTGTTTAGACCAGCAGGGATAGGTAATCATTGTTTCCTCTAAGTGCGTGTGAAGCCACACAGTATGTAGAAAGTGCAGCACACAAGATTTAGCACTTTACACATAAAATACAAAATTTTAGACCTATGAAATCACTTTAATCCTTCAATTGTCTCTGAAGAATGATTTATGCATGTGGTTTCATGTCTGCCGCAACATCCATCTGATCTGCACACACACAAAAATGTTTGGAGAGAACATGGCTGGTCACTAAACAAATTTGATGAATAAACAATTGAAGGAGATATTGGCTCAATGCAATCAATGATCCAGAAAAAAATAAAAATAAAGACAACAGTAAAGTTTATTCAGAAGACTTGTCTTCTTCTTCTGCATTCTGTTTCTTGTTTGCAAAATTTTGTTGTGATGATATATATTATCTAGATGTGTTGCATGATACCATAGTTTCTGTGTGAATCTCGGCCTGTCATTTCTGACCTCAGCACCTATGCTTGCTTGGACATGACTGTGGTCCTGCTCCATTTGATGGTTCAATCAGTCTTAGTTTTCAATCTCTGTTAGCTGGACTCCACTTCTAGGAGTTGGCCTCGTTGGTGTTCTTCTGCATTCATTTTCAATAAGCTCATGCAGATTATCAGAATGTAGTTCAGAAAATAAAATACGTTGTATCATGGTTTACGGCTGATCTAGCTTCACTGCTACCTTTTAGCCTGACACATTAACTTCAGCATGGCATCTTGGTCACGTTGACCTAATATGGGATTGTACAGTGAACTCTACTCCAAAACTCTCTTAGTTGCCTCTTACAACATGCATAGAAGGTAAACAGTGTTGCCATTCGTTTGTCCCTTTCGGGCCTGCAACACATGAGCAAAGACTTGTCTAATAATGTAGACATCAAGCAGTGAACAAAAGAAAGAAAATAGAAATGAAATCAAATAGAAAACTAATAATATTTAACTTAAATGTAATGCTGCTGTATGGCTCAAAAACATGTAGGACAATATTAGATATAACCAGTAAACTTCAAATTTTATTAAATAAATTGTCAATGTCTATTGTCTTTTCCCAGGTGATGGATGGTGGATAGTATCCATAGGTGCAGTTAAGCATAGGGGTGGGAACCTAAGTTGTCATTCCAAGGCCAGATGTCACCTTGGTTGTGTAAATGAATACATCATAAAAAGTATTGTTGGAAATGGTACAAAATGCCAAATAAGGAACTCATGCAAAGAGCTAAACATATTCCAGTAGAGACAGAAGAAATGAAATAGTTCTGAAGATGGATCGAGCATACTTTAAGAAGACCGCCAGAAAGAGCTGTAAGAACAGTATTGTTATGGAATCCACAGGAAAAAAAGAAAAAGAGGATAAAACCAAGAAATACTTTGAGGAAAGAAATTAGATTATCATGTGATGTATTCTTTCCAGAACGTTGTCTTCGCAATGAATTCTCTGAACCCCTCTCTGTCTTGGGCGATGCGGCTTGCATTTTCCAACAATGTATTTATGCTATCATTAATGTTGTCAGTCCATCGTCTTCTTGGTCTGCCCTTTCTCCTCTCCCTATGCACTCTGCCCTTCATTATTTGTCTTTCTAAACAGTTGTGTCTCTTTATATGACCAAACAGGTGTAGTTTTCTTTTTGTTATTGTGTTTAGTAACCAACACTCTGTAATCTTCAATGTATTTATAATATCTGAGTTTCTCTTTTTTTTCCTTCCACAATTAGATACAAATTCCCCATCGAGGCCAGCTCCTTGACGTGGAGATGGGGCTTAGTCCAGCCAGCAGAGGCTGGAAACTAAGACTGGCCGGGCCCTCCCACATTCGGGCAGGACCACGGTCTTGCCTAGCAAGTAAAGGTGCTGAAGTCAGCGACATTTGGCCAGAAGGCGCACCGCAACAATCAGAATGTCATGCATTATCGCACATGAATGTCTATATCTGCATTACCCCGTTATGGTGCTAACCCTGTGACGACTCACCAGGCAGGAGTAGCACCGGGCCCTATACCTCGAAAGGGCCCACCCCATACGACTGGAGGTCCTCTTCGATTGCCTTGTGGAGCCAGGAGGCACAAGAGTAATATCACTGACCAACAAATATTACCAACCAATGAGACATCACTTACAATAATGCACTGGAATGCTGAGGGTGTAAATAGCAAAAAAGATGGCCTTAGCAAGAAATTAGAATTAGAAAACACCCTTCACAAGGAACAGGTCAGCATTTGTTGCATACAAGAGACACACCTCAGCAAAGATGTAGCCTTTAAAATTGCAGGTTATCAGTGCTTTAGAGCTGATCGAATAGACAGAAGAAAAGGAGGTATACTAACTCTAGTCAAAAATAATATCAGCGCACATCAAACTGAGCTATACATGGAAGGAGCAGAATATCAGGTCCTTCAACTAAAGACCAAGAACACAGACTTCAACATACTAAATTATTATTGTCCAAATGACCAGTCCCTTTCCCTGGACACAATGCCGTACAGAGGAAGACTGATAGTATGTGGAGATTTTAATAGTCACTCACAAAGCTGGGGTTATGACCACATGGATAAAAGAGGAGAAGAACTTGAAAGCTGGCAAGACGATAAATGTCTTCTATTGCTTAATAAGCCAAAAGATCCTCCAACATACTACTCAAGAGCATGGCAAACCACTTCCACGCCAGACGTGGCATTGTACTCAGCAGACCTAAACTGGGAAATCAATAGAACAGTAGGGAAGCAACTTGGAGGTAGCGACCATCGACCAGTCCTCCTTAGTATTAAAAATGAACTCACAGGAAATGCATGTAGCCTTCCAAGATGGAATTATAAAAAAGCAAATTGGGGACTATTTAAACACCGCAGTAGTGTTTTAGCTGGACAAATAGACATGGAAGGAAAAGACATAAACGCCATAGTCAAAGAGTTCAATAAATGTATTCATCAAGCTGCCAAGGAAGCAATACCAAGAGGAGCACGCAAACAATACAAGCCATACTGGAGTGAACAACTAGAACTGCTGCAAGAGGAATTAGAAAAAGCACGGACGGAAGTGGAAAATAACCCAAGCCAGGAACATCACAACAAACATCAACACGCAAAAGCCAAATTCCAAAGAGCCAAACTAGAAGCTAGAAGAAAGAGCTGGAAAGAGAAAACAGAATCCTTAAATTTTGAAAAGGATGGAAGAAAACTGTGGAAACTGGTCAAACAACTAAATGATGAGGGAACAGGAAGAAGCACAAACATAACACTCGTACAAAATGGCAAAATGATTACAGGAAAGCAAGCAGTAGATAATTTCGCTAGGATATTTGCTCAAGACTGCAATATTGAAATTAGTCCAGAGAAACAGCATACAGTGCGGAGCGACCAAAAAAGTAAATTGGAACATGCTCAGACTAGCATCAGTGATGAAAACAGTGCAGATGAAATTATGGATACATTGTTCACATATAGTGAATTAGAATTAGCAGTCTCTAAACTAAAGCTAAATAAGTCCCCAGGAATTGATGAAATATCAAATGAAATGATAAAGAATCTAGGAACAACAGCCAGAAGGAAACTATTGGACATCCTAAATATTAGCTGGACTACTGGGAAAATACCACAAATCTGGAGAGAATCAATTATGGTCCCTTTGCTTAAACCTGGAAAAGATGGAACAATACCAACTAGCTACAGACCAATTAGTCTTACAAGTTGCCTGTGCAAAACAATGGAGCGCATCATAAACCTAAGACTAAAATTTCACCTGGAAAGTAGAAAATTCCTTGCACCACAGCAGGCAGGTTTCAGGCAATGCTACTCCACAGAGGATCAAACCACATACCTCTCACAGGAAATTGAGGATGCTTTCCAAGACAAAAAATCAGTTTTAGTGGCATGGATTGATTTACAGAAGGCCTTTGATAAAGTATGGAAAGAAGGATTGCTTCAAAAAATGAGAAACTACAAGATATGTGGAAATATGTATAGATGGACGAAAGCCTTTCTTCACAATAGAAGAGCCAGAGTACAAGTAAATGGCAAAAAAAGTAGGAAAGTATTACTACGCCATGGAGTGCCTCAAGGAGGAGTTCTATCACCCACTCTTTTTCTCATATTTATCAATGATCTAATTGAAGAAATACCCTGTGGAACTAAGGCAGCACTATATGCAGATGACTTGGTTCTGTGGTGCACACATGAGAGCGCCATGGTTACCACAAAAATGCTTCAGAGAGCCATGGACATTTTGACTAATTGGGCTGACAAATGGTGTGTAAGTATCAATATAGAGAAGTCAGCAACAACCCTTTTTACACTTTCACCAAAACAAAGAGCAGGAAACATCTATGTAAATAAAACTATCTTAAAGGTAGATGACCAACCCACTTATCTTGGTGTAACATTTGATGCCAAAATGACATGGAAACATCATATCAGCAAAGCAGAAACAAAGGCTAGAAGGAAGATAGCTATACTAAGAAAACTGAGTGGGACAACTTGGGGAGCTAATGAAAGAATTCTAAAAAATGTATACCAACAAGCCATTCGACCACACTTGGAATATGGTTCTACAGCATGGAGTTCATCATCAAACACTACACTACAAAACCTAGATAGAGTACAGAACCAAGCACTTAGAATCATTACAGGCGCAATGAGATCCACACCAATCATAGAAATGCAGAATATCGAAGGGATGCAGTCATTGAAAGAGCGTAGAGATACTAAAATTATAATTCATGGAGAAAAGTTTCTTTCCCACCATAGTCACCCAATGAAGGAAAGATTCCAGAATCTATCACAAGGACGGCTTAAAAGAAGCAGCTTCATACACCAGGCCAAACGTCTACGTAGACAGGTATCGGATCTACCAGAGGTAACAATACCACTGACATCTCAACCAGAACACACCCCATGGGAAAAACGGACATGCCTACCAGTGACCATCCAAACAACAGTAGCAGGTGTGCATGGGGATGAACATCAGAATAATCTGCAGAAAAGAGTAGCAGCTCTCAGTTTCCTTGATGATGTTTACCCAAGTGATCTATGGACCAGAGTATATACAGATGGATCAGCACAGAATGCAGTAAAAAATGGAGGAAGTGGTGTATATGTAGAATACCCAGATGGCACCACTGATACCACTTGTATACCAACAGGGAATTACTGCAACAACTATGACTCTGAAGTCAAGGCTATTTATACAGCTGCAGAGAAACTGTTAACATTGGACAGGACCTCACACCCTGTTGTAATACTTACAGATGCAAGGTCAGTGCTAGAGGCATTACAGTCCAATAAACTTCCAGAGTTAAAAGAGGTATTGTCCATAGTACAAAATAGGTGTAGAGTTATACTGCAATGGATTCCATCACACTGTGGAATAGCAGGAAATGAAAGAGCTGATCAACTCGCCAAGGAAGGTGCTAACATGCAGCAACCGGATGTACCAATCAGCTATCACCAAAAGAAATCCATGATAAAGGCACAACGAAAGCCTAACTTACCTCCACGGGATGACTACCACCTACTTAACAGACAAGAACAGGTCATCATATTTCGACTGAGAACTGGACACAATAGACTAAACAGCCATATGTATACAAAATTTAAAATTGGCACAACAGCAAAGTGTAATTGTGGACAAGTCAACCAGACTTCAGAACATATCCTTCAAGAATGTGCAAACTATGACACATTAAGATGCACATACTGGCCTTCTGATACACCAATGAATGTTAAACTTTATGGTACAAAACAAGAAATGGAAAACACTGTCCAATTTATACAAGAAACAACACTGCAGATATAGACATTATTAGCGAACGAAAGAAGAAGAAGAAGAAGATACAAATTAAAAAATAATTGGGAAGACATAGAAAGAACTGTAAGCAATATTTAAGGATATGACAGAATAGGTTTGGTGAGGACTTGTGCTCCTCAGAGAGTGAAAGTTGAATAGTAATTGATAGTTTCTGTCTGTTGTCTACAGGGAGATGGAAGGAGATGGAGTGGAGAGTTTGGCTGCTCTAGAGAGGAGAGGATCCCTTATGTCCATTACCTCAACTGCTACAACTGGCACAAATGATAGTAGTAGCAGCAGTGGCGGAGGAGTGCAGACCAGTAAGGTAAGTGTCCTGTTTGAATGTGGTTAGAATCACTCGGTCTTGTTGTCATCATTATTGTCAACAACATAATCTGATTCACCGAAGCGGAAGTCTGAGCACCTATGGACATGTCTGGTGTGCTAGGAGGATAATCAACAAACTAATACCTAACACCTAATACCTAACATCACAATCATCATTCTTGTCACTATTGCTACAAGTATCAGCATGACCATTATCATCACACCACCACCATCACCACTGTATTTTACAGTTGGACTGAAATAACTTGAGATTTAATATTTGATGAACTTAGAGGCCCATGTGTATAGCAATTGTAGATCAGCCTGGTGGGCCACAAAAAATGTTTTGGTGGACTGGATTTAGTCAGTCGGCAGTGGTTTTCCCATCTCTGGTGCATAGATAGACATTATCACCATCAAGTGCTACGCCAACTGATCATGGATCTCCATAACTCTTATCTCTTTTTATTTGTTTACTGGTAGTTCTTGCATTGATCTCTATCTTTGTCCCCGGACATGCGGGTGTCGAGGGAAACGAGTGGGCAGACCAATTAGCTAGCCTCGCCACCATAACTAATGTCAGCCTATGGACCGAGCAGACATACTTAGTGCTCTTCATGAGACCCCACGATCAGAAGATCTTGAGATAACTGAGCATGAGTCTATATCGAGAATGCATGATTTGAGAGTGAGGATAGTCATAGACCGTAGAGAACACCTAACAAAGATTTCAACGAGAGCACTGAATCAACATAGAACTGGAACATTGGTTGTTAACACTGAGTTTTCATTCATTCATTCATTTTCCTTTTGCGCTGAAGTTAGGGCATAGGGCAGATGTCAGATCTCTCCAATTCTGTCTGTTTAAAGCTATTCTGTGCAGTTCTTGAATAGTATGAATATTGGTTATTTTACTTTCTCTAAATATTGTTCTTCTGAGTGTTTCTTTTGGTCTACCCCTTGCTCTTTTGCCTGTAGGTATCCATTCAAGAGATTGGTGGTGTATTCTGTTGGTGTCTGCGCGTAGGACATGCCCGATGTAGGACCAACAGCGTTTTCTGATAACATCTGTGATGAAATTTTGATGTGTCTCTTCTCTGATTTTATCATGCGATTTGAGAGTTTTACTGAAGCAGATATCTTAGCATCTATGGACATATCCGGTGTGCGAAGACCTATAACAACATACCTTCTTCTTCTTCTTCTTCAGCGTTCATTCTCAAACTCCCACTGGATTTCTCAAATAACAGGACAATGATCCTACAAGATTTCCAGTTGAATGTAGTCCAGAGAATGGAAATGCGCTGTGTTGCCGTTTTATTTGCGCCAATTGCCCAACACATCCGTCTTCGGCGGTTAACAACATACCTAACTCTTTATCCCTAGAATCTTATATCAGGATCTGTGTAGACTTTTTGCAATATCATGCCATAATGTTAAAATGTGTAATTACCAAAAAGCCATAGAATATCCAACAATCTTGTAGGGGCAGTAGTAACACAAATACCAAAGTGTTAATAGTGAATAAGTAAATATGTGTTACAAATATCTACCACTACTAATAAAAAGATGAGGAAAAAAAATTATAACAGAACAAATTATTATCTGTTTTTGTATTCATTTAATTATGATTAATTTTATTATGATTTATCCTTGCGCCTTTTGCTTTTGTGATATTTATTTTAGCAATGGTAGGTATTTGCAACAGATATTAGTTATTATTACCATGATGTTAAACTAATATATTGTCACACTGTCTTTCTCTGTCTCTTTTACCTTCAATCTTGCCTATGTTCTCTAAGTCTCCTCGTCTCATAATGTTGCAACACCCCCCCCCCCCCCCCCCCCCCAATGATTTGAGAGTGAGGATAGGCAGAGACCATAGAGAACGCCTAACAAAGATTTCACCAAGAGCACTGAATCAACATAGAACATAAAGTCTCTCTAGATTCTTTGTTTAGGACCAAATCTTTCAAGGTTTAAGGTTATAGTTTCTAGTATACTGTTTATTTTTATTCTAGATAGGCGATTAATCAATCAATAAAATGCCATGCAGAGTCGCATAGGTGATCATGTTTCTCCACAACTCTCTGTCTCTTGTGCTATAAGTTCAGTTGGTGATATTTTTTGCTTTTTTCATGAAATGTAAAAATCTTGACTATCTGCTTCTAATTTTTACTTCAGCCTCTATTACATTTCTTGACTGACCATGGAATTTTCATCATTCTTCTAAAAAAAACAACCACATCTCAGTTGCCTCAAGCTCATCTTGAGCTCTTTTGCTAGATAAGCGATAGAGATTGAAACAGAACTTATAAAACCAAATACATGTTGTTTCTATGCATTGGATTTCATTGTTTAGTATCATACTGAAAAGATCTATCTGGATGTTCTTTGTATCACGAGGTGGAAGAAACATCTGATTATCATAATGTAGCTTTTGACAGACCAAGAAGACAATGGACTGACGACATTAAAGATAACATGAATACATCACTAGAAAATGCAAGCTGCATTGCCCAAGACAGAGAGAAGTTAAGAGAATTCATTGGGAAGACAACGTTCTGGAAAGAATACGTCACATGAACCACCTACCTTATCTAGTTAATACTCTTTCTAGATGTTCTTTGTATCCTGGGGTAGAAGAAATGCCTGATTGGTATCATGTGGTTGAGACCTATCTTATCTACCTAATGCTCTCTCTGGATGTTCTTTGTATCCCAGGGTAGCAGAAATAATAAAATTGTGCCTCACAAAGCACGTTAATATCTTGGAATAGCCTCAATATTATTCTGACCTTGATCGACTGATATTTTCTTGTTTCCTCGACTTAAATTTGGCATTGAAAGGACAGATATTCAAGGATGCAGATGATAATTCAACAATATAGCTGATAGTATTTACATAGAACACATGTTTTGTTGGTGTTTTACAATGATAAACAGACTAGTGGACTAGGGGGTATTGACACGAAAACATACAAATAACAGTATAGATTTTCAATGTTTCAACATTAAGGTCCTTCTCAAGAAAATACAAAACAAACAGTGAGCAATAAAAAAACCAATGAAAACAGTAAAAATAATGGCACTAACATGCTCCTGTAATAGTGTCATTATTTTTACAGTTTACATTCTCTCTCCTCTCTCAATATATATATATATATATATATATATATATATATATATATATATATATATATATATATATATATATATATATATGTATATAAAAAATAGAGAGAGAGAGAAGTTATATATATATATATATATATATATATATATAACTTCTCTCTCTCTCTATTTTTTGGGTGTAAGATGTGAAAGTATAACTATTTTATTTACTTTGGTTTCATAATTTATTTAAATCCAACCTGGTATTTTGGAATCAATGATATTATTGGTTAATCATTTACCTATGACCTTCGCACAAAGGTCAAACAACTATAAACAAATCCATAGGCCTATAAAATATTTTTTGCATTTCAGTCCAAGTTTTCTGTGTTAATTATCCTTCATAAATACAAAAATACAAGTGATATTTACATGCTAAATATTCTTTCTCTTTGCCTTTTGCTGATTCAGTGTATATTTCTGTTTGTCAACGAATTGCATAATACTGATTATATCTGCATTTCTGTTAAATTCTAAATTCTTAAATTGTAATCGATAGGGCTTTGAATTCTTCAGTAAACATTGAGATCACTATGTTCTGGAAAGAATACATCACAAGACACACACAGTACAGGGGTGCAAAGGGAACGCATTGCTCTAGGCGGACCCAGGGTTAGCAGATAACCAAGATCCCAAATGTACCTCCACGTGGTGCACCCTGGAAACAGAAATACAGCAGCTCGTGCTGATTCTGGCCAAATCTTTTGGGGATCGTGTCCGAGAATGTGGAGGTAGCAGATGGAAAGAGATTTGACTGCACAAGAGACAGACAATATCTCCGACACCACCAGCATCACCACATATAGCAATACTGTCGACATACAGTGAAGCTAGTCAGTCCAGTCCGAACATTGGAGGGGCGGCCAATGTAAAATGCACGTAAAGGTAAATGCATGGCGAGAGACAAATATGTTTCACACAGAGTACAATGAAACAATGAAAGGGCAGAACAGCGCTAGAGGGCAGCGCGAACTGCAAATAGAAAGTGAAAAGTCCCTAGGAAAGGGAACTACAAGCTCCGTCAGCTCGAGACGGGCTTCTAGTTACCAGAGTTCCTAACAGGCAGAGACCCAGACCCATCCATCGGCGTTTGGTAAAGCAAAAGACCTAACCCAACTCTAATGTCGAGCCTTCCTAAACCGGAAATATGCTTGCAAAGAGAAAGGGTTCTGACCCGATGGGTGTAGGCAAGAAAGGGACAACGATGGCAGTCCTGGCCCAACTCTACTGTCAAGGTTTCCTATACCGGAAGTAACTTGCAGAGAGAAAGGGTTCTGTACTCGATTCTGTGCTCAGGCACAAAAGGGACAACGATTTAGCCCTGGCCCAACTCTACTGTCAGGTTTTCCTACACCGGAAATACACT
Source organism: Meghimatium bilineatum (assembly GCA_034231615.1). Taxonomy (NCBI): domain Eukaryota; kingdom Metazoa; phylum Mollusca; class Gastropoda; order Stylommatophora; family Philomycidae; genus Meghimatium; species Meghimatium bilineatum. The sequence continues at coordinate 52,341,024 of CM067306.1, forward strand.
TGAAGAGAGAAAGGGTTCAGTACCTGATGGGCTCAGGCGCTATTGGGACAAGGACGCTCAGCTCGAGAACGCCTTGCTCTCAAACGCGTGGTGTGAGACTCGAACTTGGACAAGGGGTACACGATGTCGGTGAATGACACCTCGGCTAAGAGGGCGAAAGAGCCAGAGTCCAACTCCTCTGTTGAGTTCTTCCCCTTAAGGAACCAGGCTCACGGATGAGAAACGGTTCAGTACCCAATGGGCACAGGCACAGCACGTCCAATTACACGAGACAAGTTCATAGACAGTGGAACACCTCGTTTGAGTCAGACTAAGAGCAAGAAAATAGTCTGGGCGAAGAGTCTCCACTACGCGTGCCTGGAGACAGATATAGAGGCTGTCACAGGCTAAGGGTAGCCCACCCGAATTGTCAAGGCATGCCGAAATCGGATGTGCTAGGCCTACAGGGCGCATAACGGTGGCACAACGTAGTCACGCTCCCGGCGGAAATCGCACGGATATCCGTGATGGTTACAATGGAGCGAACGAAAAACAAAACAAACACACAGTACACAACTTTTATAAAGATAGCATTTTACACTATCAGTTGTATGTTCAGAATAGCACATTTCATATAAGCGCGAAGTACACTATTTAAATGGGGCAATGGATCGTGTTGGCGTTTTGAACTCCCAAAGAGATATAGCACGCGAGAGTGAGACTAATGTGGATGATGATTCCTTTTCAATGGCTAGGATTAAAGATCAGGGATTGAAATGGGGTGTTGCTAGAAGTGAACATTTTGGAGGGCGCAGAAGAATGATGGTCAACCTGCATAGGACCGGTACTGTCAGCAGAAGTGTAATAGCAGATACACTCAAGGAAAGATCGGAGCAACTATGGACGTGTCCAGTTTGTAATGATGATGATCCAACGACTAACCAATTCAAATGTTCAACAACTTTTAAAGGTACACACATTTTCCTATCTAGGAAACAAATTAACACTCGACGGCGACATCATGACAAATTATAACTCACATTGCATTATCATCAAGTACCTTTAATAAACTGTCTAATATCTGGAGGTCAAAGTCAATCAGCACAAGCACGAAAATGCGCTTATTTAATTCCTGTGCCATTCCAGTCCTGTCATATGGATGTGAGAGCTGGAAAAGTTCTTTATCTTCAGAAAATAAACTATTGAGTTTCGAAAACAAATGCCTTTGTAGGATAATTAACACTCACTGGCGAATTCAAATTGAACAATAAAATCAGAGAAGAGGCACATCAAAACTACATCACAGATGTTATTAGAAAACGACGTTGGTCCTACATCAGACATGTGCTAAGCTCAGACAATAGCAGAATACACCACCAATCTCTTGCATGGATACCGACAGGCAAAAGAGCAAGGAGTAGACCAAAGGAAACATTCAGAAGATGAATACTTAGAGAAATTAAAACATACAATATTCATACTATTCAAGAATTCAAGAACTGCACAAAATATCTTTGAACAGACAGAAATATATATATATATATATATACCCTATTTTGTCATTTCCACTTGTGTTGTTAAGTCACGTGGGGCGGGGGGGGGGGGGGGAAGAAGTTGCAGTTGTCTGTCTTTGGCCATTTAGTTCGCATTAGCCATGGTCAGCCTGTGTCTCTGATTGACTGGTTTCTTTGATTGCCTCCACTCATCTATTTCTTGGTTGTCATTGTGCGGTGTAGCCAAATCTTCTACTGTTGTAGGCAAGAAAAGGGCTGATTGTGTTGGTGCCATTCTCATGACATGGCCACTTGATTTGCTGTCTCGATGTAGTCTACTGATATCTACGTGTCATTTTACTGTCATATACAGGTCTATTAACAAAAACACCAATAATAGCAGTTGAGGTTGTGTTGCCTACAGAAACGGCGTGAAGTTGGTTGAGAAATCTTCAGCATATCCCACTGTTACATCGAGCATGAGGATGGAGATAGAGGGAGTAATTACTTTATTTGGTTGATAACTGATACATTAACACACTCGGTAATACTTACAGATTCTCAAAGCATGCTGCGCAAGATAGAAAAGTACATGCTGAGAAAAGAATGGTGGGACTTATTGAACAACCCAATTGTCCAGAGCATTACATGGATATACTGCCCTGATCATGCTGGGGTCAGAGGAAATGAGAGAGCTGACTTATTGGCAGGCAATGGGGTGATAGACGACACAATGCTGATAAGAGATAAAGCAGACTTGTTCAAGACAGTAATAAATTCATTTCAAGATGAAGATGATGAAAAAGATGACCAGCTTGTAGATGTTAAAGAAGTGCAACTAGCTATTAAGAATGCAGCCGATGGTGATCCAGGTCCGGATGGAATCAGGTACAGCTTACTCAAGGACAGTGGGGAGAATATGCTAGCTAAAATAACAGACGATTATAATGCGAGTCTGAAAACAGGAATAGTACCAGAGGAGTCGCTACATAGTTATCTTATACCCGTGCCAAAACCAGGCAAAGATTCTACGAACATAAAAGGTTATCGCATCATCACACTGCAGAATGTGTAACGTAAGATTCTGGAACGAATTGTTGCTAGACACATAACCAGGGAACTAGAAATAAAAGGCGTTCTCCCAAATAACCTAGGTGCATACAGACCTAGACGAGACACAGTCATAAATGCAGCAGTTCTTGCATATGAAGTTTATGAAGGTTTTCAGAACAAAGAAGAATCTGTAGTTGCAGCGATAGACCTGGAAGATGCATACAATAGAGTTAGTTACACCCATCTCATCTACATGCTAAGGGAACAAGATATCCACCCCTGGATCATATGTTGGATAGCAAATGTGCTAATCTGTAGAAAAGTCGCTCTGAGGTGTGGATACTGGACGTCTGAGATCAGAACAATAGCACCTGGTCTGCCACAAGGATCTCCTCTGTCCCCAGTACTGTTTAATGTGTATACATTGAGAATTTCTCAATTGCAAACTCCCAGCAATTGTAGAGTTCTAACATACGCTGACGATATCCTACTATACAACATGGGCAGGAACAGAACAGATATCGCTGACAGTGTATGGAATGGACTAGATCAATTGTCGATATGGTGCAGAACATACAACGCTATGATCAATCCCTCGAAAGCAAAGGTCGTCTGGCACTCCTTAAATAATGTTCTGGTCAATGACACACTACCAGCTGTTAGTTGCATGGGCTCATTCATTGAAAGAGAACAGGATCGTAAATATCTTGGGATAATCTTTGATAGAAGTCTCTCATTCAACAAGCAGGTCACAAATATGATTCAGAAGGCTAGAAGAGGGATCAGTGTTATCAAGGTTATGGTGATCTTCGACATGCAGCAATGGGTACTTTTTCTGCTTCTGCAAGTGGTGGTGCTATCTGTAATAGATTATGGCCTCGGCCTACTAACTTCGTCACAGACACAAGTCGATAGATTGGAAAAAGTCCAAAATTTGGCAATGAGAGCGGTACTGGAGTGTACTAGAGATACACCCATCTCCGCTATGAGATTTCTACTTGATCTCCCCATCATTAGAGTGCAACATCAGGTAGCACAAGTTAGGTTGTACCTTAAAGTGACAGAATACTACCACCACCCATTACACCATCGTCTAGATGAGTCAAAGGGAAAACGAATCAAGCGTGGTAGATCATTGATGGCAGAGGCTGAAGACACACTGCGAAGAGTATGTGAATTGGAAGTAATAGGAAAGGACAGTGAATGGGTGGAGGTAGACACTGAGAAGAAATCACTGACTAAAGTAATAATACAACTAGATAAAGCGTGTCGAAAATGGACGGAAGTCAGGGCTCAGGATACAAGTGCACGAACTCGCCCAACTACACTCGAAACCACATGACATAATTATATACACAGATGGCTCCGTTAACAGAAACACAAATAAAAGCGGTTGGGGTTTTGTTGCCTACAGAAACGGCGTGAAGTTGGTTGAAAAATCTTCAGCATATTCTACTGTCACATCGAGCATGAGGATGGAGATAGAGGGAGTTACAGCAGCTCTTAATTGGTTGATAACTGATACATCAACACACTCGGTAATACTCATAGACTCTCAAAGCATGTTGTGCAAGATAGAAAAGTTCATGCTAAGAAAAGAATGGTGGGACTTATTGAACAACTCAGTTGTCCAGAGCATTACATGGATATACTGCCCTGGTCGTACTGGGATCAGGGGAAACGAGAGAGCAGACTTATTGGCAGGCAATGCGGCGATAGACGGCATATTGCAGAGAAGAGATAAAGCAGACTTAATGAAGGCAGTAATAAATTCATTTCAAGATGCAGATGATGTCAATGAGATTGAGAACGTACACATACAGAGAATTTTAGAAATGGGAGTATCTAGAGGTGAGGGAAGGAAATGTAATTTTTTTGGAAAGTCCCGAAGATCACAGAATCAACACCTGACCGGAACTCTGAGTCTACATACACTGGGATGGCTGCTGGAGCGGAGGGCGGAGCACTTATGGGAATGTCCCACGTTCTGTGAAGCCAGTTTCTAATCAAGAGCATCAAGAAGGATGATGTCAATGAGGCTGAGAACGTACACATACAGAGAATGTTAGAAATAGGAGTATCTAGAGGGGAGGGTAGGAAAAGTAAATCTTTTGGAAGGCCCGAAGATCACGCAATCAACACCTGACCGGGACTCTTGAGTTTACATACACTGAGATGGCTGCTGGAACCTTAAGCAGAGCACTTATGGGAATGCCCCACGTGCTGTGAAGCTAGTTTCTGATCAAGAATATATATATATAGAATTTCTGGGGATCTAAACAAACAGATTGATTATCTGTTTTTTATCTTTTCCGACGATTGTTTCCTATCACTACAGGTTTTAGAGTAAATAAATGCCAGGCATCTTCTGTTCAAACAACTTATGTTTACCAGGTGAACTGTTCAAGATGTCTCATATCTTCTTTCATCTGATATATTCTAAAGCTGTTTGCTGCTTATTTCAACGAGACAAGAAAACACTAGATTGACCTGCGCATATTTCCTGTATACATGCCCGCCTTGATGTTCTGGAAACAACGCACTCAGGTGTATATATCTGGGAACTGGCTGACATTAACTGGAATTAACGGACTTAATTCGATTCTCTCGCATGTGCGCTAGTCTTAACAAACGAATTTAGGTTCGCTGGAATTTATTTTATTTAATTTTAAAGGACTGAAGAGCTTGAGGAACCCCGCCCCTTTATGATGATCATGTTTTTGATTATTTCAGCACAGTGTTCATTCTTCTTTGTTTGAGCTCAAGCTATCTCCTTTATGAGCATGTTCAATATAGCAGGATGTCAGTTTATTGTTCGTACAAGCAACCTCTTAGTAGGATGTTCCAACTATAAGGTAATGCACACGTATAAGCAGGGGGATCATACATAGAGTCAATAGTCATTGCATCCTCTTCACACAACTGTGATAAAAGAGATCGTAAAAGAGTCAGTTCAGAAAATGTTAGAGGATGTCCCACAAGTGGCAGTGCCGAGATAACGAAACAAATAATCGATAACAGACTATATAAAGTAAATAATGTTACTATCATCATCATTATCAGGTACCGGGCCGGCGTAGGCGGTCATGGCTCTCCACAGTTCTCTGTCCACAGTATTATGTATCAAGGTCGTTGTTGTTTCCCTGCAGTGCCAGGTTGTCAAATGGTCAAATATTTTCTCACGTTGTCGCCCTCTGTCTCTGTTGCCTTGAATTTTGCATGTTGTGACTATGTTCTCCAAACCTGCCTGTCTCATGAAGTGGCCAAAATTTTTTTATATTTTTCTTATATTATTGATTAAGGTCCGTTTTGCATTTATCTCTTTCAACACCTCTTTTTTTATTTTTCTTATATTATTGATTAAGGTCCGTTTTGCATTTATCTCTTTCAACATCTCTACATTAGTTTTTCTGGCAGTCCATATAATGTTACTATAATACTATCCAAATAAACAAAACAATGTAGATTTTAAAAAAAAGAAGAAAAACTCAGATATTATAAACACATTGAAGATGTCAGAGCGTTGGTTACTAAACACAATAGGAAAAAGAAAACTACACCGGCTGGGTCATATAAAGAGACACAACTGTTTAAAAAAAAACAAATAATGGGATGAAGAGCACCCGGGAGAAGGAGAAAGGGCAAACCAAGAAGACGATGCAATAACGACATTAAAGATAACATGAATACGTCATTGCAAGCCGCATGGCCCAAGAAAGAGAAGGGTTCAAGGAGTTCATTGGAAAGACAACGTTTTGGAGAGAATACGGTCACATGACATGTGTATATATATAATATATATATATGTGTGTGTGTGTGCGTGCGTATAACATATATATATATATATATGTTATAACATATACATGTTGTATATGACATATACAACATCCTCTATTGTGGTTTTAAAAAAAATCCAATCTCCAGCCCTAATACTGTCAGCTACTACCTCCCTGCTCATTCAAACCCCCCCCCCCCATTCTCCGCCTTTATAATTGATAGCCACCCCCCCGGCTCTGTATTTGTCCTCGTGTAACCTTTCTCTCTCTCTCTCACACTCACGCACACACACACACACTATTTGGAGTGTTTGTCTAATGTAACACATAACTTCTTCAACCATTGTCATCTGCAACTATTTGTATTAATAGTGTGTATGATTTAGCGCACGTTATAAACATAAGTAAACGCGTTTACCCTAATATTTATTAACAACCCTTCTATTTATGTACAAAGATGTCTTGGTATAAATATCTGTGTACATAAAAAAAAAATTATTGTTATTTTCGAGTGTTTTCGTTTCTTGAGAAAGGTCTCGTTTGGACCGCAACGTGGAAACAGTCTTTGTTATTGTGTTTCTTGTTATTTAGTTTCGACATTGTGTTTTGTTCATTTTGATAGTTAGTATTAATTATAGTAACATTATTAACTGTATAGTATGTTATACATTATACGCATTTGTGGTAGAAGGGATCATACATAGAATCAGTTCAGTCTTTGCATTATCTGCATGTAACTGTGAAAGAAGTGGTTATGCATAGAGTCAGTACTATAAATATTTTCTTTAATAAAAGTAGTTCCCATGCCAGCAACCTGCCGTCGGGGATGAAGATAACTCTTCATGTGCTGAGCTACATCAACTATTAGGTGGGTTAGCCAATTCTCTTCCTTGCTGTGTTTACATTCTCTTGTGTTGACGCCCTCTCATCTAATGGTTTCGTATTAGTAAATGCAGTGGTATATTCTCATGAGAAAGGGGCGAGGTTGACCACCACTTACCCTTATCTGTATATATATATAATATAGTCAGGCCACAAGGTGATCTGTCTCTTTCCGCTGAGTTAACGTGTTGCACTCCAGCTCTGACCATTTGTCTGTGAAAATCTGTTGTGCCAGGAAGCAGATCTCCTACTCCCTTATAGTTTACGAATGAAGGGTGGTTGTCTGTGCTGTTGTAACTCAGTGTGCTTGTTGGTGTCTTAGCTTATCCCCAGATGAAGAAAAACGTCAACATTGGTGAAAAGTATAATTAAAAAGTCCAGCTCTGTAGCCGTGATACAGAACGAATTGTTGAAGCAATGACAGACGAAAAACATGGTAGTGTATCATATTCAGCATGTAAGCCACCAACCCAGCATTTTATGGTTGTAGTGATTTTCTAGACAATAAAAATACGTTCAGTAGTTTGCCATTGCTTTCTGAACTGTCCGGGTGCAAAATTTCCAATGTCGGGATTGGAAGACGGTGCTTTGGCTATCACAAACGTGTTCTGTAACCACGCTGTCACAGAGTCAATAACAAACTATTGATTTATATTGCCCAATCACTACAGCTTAAAAATGCTGAGTTGATGTCTACGTCTTGAATAGGATATGCTACCAATTTTTATATTTAAAAAAAATAATTGATGAATACACTTTCACAGTATCTCTGAAGGTGCTGGATTTCTTTCAGTTTTTCACAATACGAAATTTTCTCCTAGTAGAATAGTTTTTTAAAAAAAACAGTGTAATAAACGCCCGCTGAGTAACTGTTAAATCGACTTTACCGGAATTGTGTTTAGTGTTTATGTTTTCATATTTTCGTAGTCTCTTCTGCACCATGACAGTCGTCCTACTAATCGTTAATTTAATAGCATTACTTGCCTACATACTTGACCAGATCATCAATATGAATGCTACCATGACCGGCCTCCAGTAAATAACGAAGTACAGAAAGTAAGCTTATCATGAAAGGTTGATTTTTTAAATTCCGTGCTTTTTGTTGGTCGAATAAAAAAGATGCGATTTCGTCAAGACATTCAAAGCGTGCACTCTAAGTCACTCGAACCGACCAATCGAGACAAGGACCATTACAACAACAACAACAAACATCCCGTACAGGTATTGAAATATCCTCAGTAATAACAAACATATAATATTTAATATCCGTCTTAGTTAATATAATAACTACATAAATTAAACATGACCCGAAATGCTGATTATTATTTCCGTGAATTTCGTTGGCTCACCTTGACTGTTTTTTGGCATGCGACTCCGTGTATATAATTAGTTGCCAACGAAAACACGACAATAATCAAACTCGTCACGAATGAAGTTTTGTTTACTTTCTGTATAGTAAAAAGTAAAGTTACCCATAGCATTTATTAATGCCGTAGATGTTAGTGATCTCACATTTCAGAGGCTCTACAAATGAGGGCGGTAGCCATCTCCTCTCCCTCGCAGTCTTTACTTCCCGGATTAATCCGGTACCCATTTAAGGCAGGGTCGACCCGGGAGCCGTTGCGATCTGAAAAACATTTCCGCCTCAACTGGGAAATGAACCCAGGACCACTCATATGCGAAGCCAGTGCGCTAACCACTGCGCTAACGCGGCTCCCATTCTGTATGGAGGTCTTTAAAGCTGACGGTCTCGGCTAGCCCGTCATGTGGTTCTTTATATTATGAAGACTGCTGACGACCAACGTCTGATTTGCTGGGAGGGAATCAACCCTTCTATCTGAATCATGTCTCGAGATTACAAGAAAGTCACGGCAAAGTTCCATTCGGAGTAAAAGACTGACCAGCACCAATCATTGCAATCTACAGCCAAATCAAGCAAAAAAAAAATAAAATCTGGGATTTTCAAAATCTATGGAAAACCCCATGGCAAAGAATGCCATAGCAACAACAATCTGGGATTGCAAGTAAAACTCAAGGTCCTGGCAATGTACCCTCAAATTTTCTTCTCACGTGAGGAGATCTGATGATGTCTGAGCGGTGATTATTTCCGTGTGAAGAATCGTACTACCTACATTTTTTAAGGAAAGGAATTCGCTTGTTTGTATGCGCTGGTGGTATATTTCATGAGAGATACCTTATAACTACGTGCGTGGTATATTTCGTGAGTATATTGCGCTGGTGGTATATTTCATGAGAGATACCTTATAACTACGTGCGGGGTATATTTCGTGAGTATATTGCGCTGGTGGTATATTTCATGAGAGATACCTTATAACTACGTGCGCGATCGCTCACCTGCGACGTTAACTTAGAAGGAATATTGGGTCCTGGTCAATGTAACTGGTGTGGCAAAGTCATACTTGGTCAGGATTCTACCATCATCATCGTCGTTTTCATCATCGTCATCCTCCTTTACCCCATCATCATTACCATCCTACTCATCATCTTCATCTTCGTCCTCCTCCTCATCATGATTATCGCCATTCTCCTCATCATGATTATCATAGTCATCCTTCTCATGATAATAAGCATCGTCCTCATCCTCCACATTTATCATCATCGCCATCGTACCTTCGCAATACTAGTACCAGTGTTAAACGCTATAAATTGGGAACTGTGTACGTCATTATGTCATTCAAAACTGCGTTAACTGACTAATCCTTACTAATTCCAGTTGACAGATAGCTCTCAGTTTTAATTGCTTTTTTCAGGAAACGTTGTTCCAGACATCTCTTTTTGTGTGTGTCTTGTTAAACTGCACGAGATATTTTTCTGTGCTTGTGTTTACTTGTCTTCCTTGTCCTCAACCCGGAAATTGGAAGTATTTCCGCTTGTTTTTCTTGCTCTTCCACTTTTTTAGTTTTTTTTTTACGTTTCTTGTCTTTTTCTTTTCATCCTTTTTCTTATCCTTTACTGTTTTTTTTTCCTGTCTGATCCCGTATCTTGTTCAGCATCTTCTGTTAGTTAATATATTCCTTACACACAACTGTGGAAGAAGAAATTATACATAGAGCCAGTACAGATATCACATTCCCTACACGCAACTGTGGAAGAAAGGATTGTACATAGAGTCATTTCAGACATCACATCCCTACACACAACTGTGGAAGAAAGGATTGTACATAGAGTCAGTCCAGACATCACATCCCTATACGCAACTGTGGAAGAAAGGATTGTACATAGAGTCAGTCCAGACATCACATCCATACACGCAACTGTGAAAGAAGGGATCGTACATAGAGTCAGTGCAATAAATATTCCTGTAATAAAAGTAGGTCCCATACAGCAACCTGCTGCCGGAATGGAGATTAGTCTTCATGTACTAAGCTACAGAAACTATTATAGATGAGATGTCCAGTTCTCTTCCTGATTGTGTTAACTTTTCCTAACTCATACGTCAGGTACCCATTTACAGCTGGTTCAACTGGAAGAACGCTTCTGTCCAGCGAGAAATGACAAGGATTTTTTTGTCTGGATGTGGATTTTAACCCTGTACACTGTAACACGGTGAACATAAGCAAGCTCATTATCAACTATTCTGTCAACTTCACACGCCAAACCTTGCTTAATTACATCTTACGACATGCATGTCAAGTCAAAGTTCTGATATTCTCTGCTCTTCTTGCCTACCCTGACATTACACTTGAGGCATTCTTCTGTAATAGATTAAAGTACTACTCTGTCAACTCCACATCTATCTGTTGTCTTTTCTCTGCTTTTGCTGTGAGACGCCTCAGGATTGAAGGACGATAGGTTTTGGTGTTTATGTCACTTTTGGTCACTTGATATGCAGTAATATTGAGACGTCTCAGAATATTGATAACTCATTCAATCCACCTTCTTCTTGTGTCTTCCTCTGTATCTTGCTGTTTCTATCTTCATGAATGCTCTTGCTGCTGGTGAATAAGGGTTCATTCTCACTTAAGTAGCCGAACCATTTCAGTCAATGTTTTTCAATATATTTTAGCACAGACATTGTTCCAACAGTTCTTGTAATCTCTTCATTTCTCACATGATCTCTTCTTGTTCTGTTTGCTGCTTTTCTTAGACATTTTATTTCACACATAGTAAGATTTCTCTATTGTTATTTTGTTAGTGTCCATGTATGACATTGATAACACAACGTTGGTATGATGATTGAATGTATCATTTACCTTTTGATTAGGATAGATTTGTGTTTCAAAATTAGTTTGTAGTTGGCTTTTTGAATTCTTGTCTCGAGCGCTATGTCCATTCTTCCATCGCGTGTAAAAATGCTCCCAAGATATTTAAATTCCTGCACCTGTTTTAGTAATTGATCATTTATCTGTATGTTCATTGTATTGGGTTCTCTGTCTATATACATTATTTCTGGGGTTTTTTTCTGTGTTGATCCTCATGTTGTAAATGAGGCAACTTTCGTTGAGTAGGTGTAAATGAGGCAACTTTCGTTGAGTAGGTGTAAATGAGGCAACTTTCGTTGAGTAGGTGTAAATGAGGCAACTTTCGTTGAGTAGGTGTAAATGAGGCAACTTTCGTTGAGTAGGTGTAAATGAGGCAACTTTCGCTGAGTAGGTGTAAATGAGGCAACTTTCGCTGAGTAGGTGTAAATGAGGCAACTTTCGTTGAGTACGTTTATGCTATCTTGCAGCTCTTAATTTGAACAGTGGAGTAAGAACTGACCGTCAGCAAAGGTAGTTCAGTTAATTCATGTGGATGGTAAGTGTCGGGTGGTGTTTTTATTCTTTTGGTAATATTATCCATATAAATAATGAACAATAATGGTGATAAGACAAACCATGCCTAACACCTGTTACTGAAAACCACTTTGTAAGTCCTGCACTTTTTCTAAATGCACTTTCACTATCCTTGCATATGGCTCTTACACAGTCTAATAATGGTTCTTTTATTCCATAATTTGCTAGAATACTTCAAATTAGCTCTGTGTTTATTCTATTGAAAGCTTTATCTTGATCTATTAACCGCCGGTGACGAACGTGTCGGGCCATTTGCACAAATAAAATGGCGACACAACGCATTTACATTTTCTGGACTACATCCTGCTGAAAATCTAGTTGGACCATTGTCCTGCTAAAAAAGAAATCCAGTGGGAGTTTGAGAATGAATGCTGAAGAAGAAGATCTATAAAATCAATATTCATTTGGATTTCTTTATTTTATTGTGTTTTAAATAACTAATTTTACACCTAAACCTCCATTAATCGCATTTTACGACATGCATGTCAAGTCAAAGTTCTGCTATTCTCTGCACACCTCATGTACGCTGGCATCACACAAGAACGTATTCAGTAATATACTGTTCTATTCTGTTAATCTTGAAGAAAAATCACATGTGACCTTTAACCTCATTTTTTGTGGTTTAAAAACAGACGCAAAACATGGCCCCTGCACGCCATTAGAAAGTATTTATTTACAGGCATGTGTCGCTATTTTTATCCAAATAAAAGTTGATCGTATTTCCTCACTGCCGACAAAACTAAAAAAATATGGCTGTTGAGCTTTTTTTCTTTTGAGCCTGCATCTGTGATTTCTTCTTCGTCTTCTTGTGCCTTTTGTATCAAAACTCCTCCAAGTCAGCTTCTGTCCCATGAAAGAAATTCATTGTGATGATTTTCACAATGTCTGCATTCTCTAGTGTGCAGAGGGCTTCGCATATATTACGTAAACACTTATTGGGAAATATTTACCCCCTACCATGTCAACTTGTCCAGAATCCAAAGATCCCCTGCTTAAATATATACAAACATTAACCATGTCACCCCATCCAATTTTTAGCAGAAAGAGTGTGAAAAAACCTATATGATTGTTTCAAATTTCGTTTTCTGTTTCAAATTCACAAAATTTAATTGGTGTATAAAACAATATTGTTGACGTCAACTTTTGTCAAACCTCCTCCCCATCCCTCCATGTCATCAACTATCAGACTAACATATGCGGATGACCTCTTGCTTTACAAGCACGGCAGAAACAGAAGAGACATGATTGATGACGTCCAGCGTAATCTTGAAGATTTGTCGCTTTGGTGTACTACATACAAGGCAGTTATCAATCCCACCAAGGCAAACATCGTCTGGTTCTCACTGAACAACAAAATAGTCACATACACATTACCAGCAGTCTCCTGCATGGGCATCAACATTAACAGGAAGCAGACTATGAAATATCTAGGCATCACTTTTGATAGAAGTCTATCTTTCGCGAAACATGTGGACAATATCATTCAGAAGCTGGGAAGGATGTCAGTGCAGTCGAAATCATGGCATCTGCAGAGATTCCGCAGCGAACCCTTTTTCAGATAATGCAGGCAGTGGTATTATCTGTGTTAGACTATGGTTTAGGCTTATTGACACTGTCGCAAACACAGGTGGATAGATTGGAGAGAGTTCAAAATGAGGCAGTGAGAGCTGTCCTAGGATGTACAAGAGATACACATATCGTGGCCATGAGGTTTCTCCTAGACCTACCGAGCATCAAATCAAGACATAAAATAGCTCAGGTTAAAGAATACTTCAAATTCGCAAATAATGATCATCACGTCTTACACCAATCACTAGACAGCACAAAAGAAAAGCGAACCAAGAGACAACGTCCTGGATGGCATAAGCAGAAGATACCACACTCAGAGTTTGTGAGTTTGAGGAAGTTGGAAGAGGCTGTGAATGAGTGACATTTGACAAAGAGAGAACATTATTGACAAATGTGGTGATACAGATGAGAAGAGAATGCCACGACGGGGCTACCAACAGAACAGAGGAAATGATTCAAGAATTCATACTGCAGCACTCGAAGTCACACAATACAATAATTTACACAGACGGCTCAGTAACTCAAGAAAAAAACAACAGGTGTGGTTGGGGATTCGGGGCCTATCAAAATGGCAAGAAATTAGCTGAGAAGTCAGCTGCCTACCCCACTACAACGTCGAGTATGAGAATGGAAATAGAAGCGGTGACAGCAGCTCTCACTTGGCTGGCGACGTAACCACCAACAGACTCGGTAATTTTATCGGACTCTCAAAGTATGCTGCGCAAGATATAAAAGTGTTTGATCGAACTGAATGGGTCACTCTTCTCGACAATGCGCAGAGCATTACATGGATTTACTGTCGTGGTCATGCTGGGGTCAGGGGAAACGAAAGAACCGATGTGTTGGCTGGTAAAGCTTTGATGAACGGCACCGAGGTAAGAAGAGACAGGATTGATTTATTAGAGCAGTCATGGATACCCTTCGAGAAGACGAGGAGGAAGTCGAACGTGACAATGTACATATTCAGAGAATGGTAGAAATGGGAGTGACTCGAGGTGTTGGAAGAACGTGCCCCCTCTCCGGAACGCGTAATCAGCAACTGACTGGGGCACTGAGCTTATACACTTTTAGATGGCTGACGGAACGGCAAGCAGAGCATATATGGGAATGCCCCCAGTGCTGTGGCGCTTGTTCCTAATCAATAATCAAGAATCAACTGTTAAACTTTTTCAGACTCCTTCCTTCCAATTGTTGGTGTAATTTATGGACAGCCCCTTGACGGGATCCCAAAGGGGAACAAAGAATAGCTATAGTGTTACCTGTCATAAGCGATACTTACCTGTTGTAGCGACAATGTTATTTGTCATAGCGATACTTACCTGTCATTGCGGCAATGTTAAATGTCATAGCGATACTGTTACCTGTCATAGCGACATTGTCACCTGTCATAGCGATACTGTTGCCTGTAATTGCGGCAATGTTACCTGTCACAGCGACACTGTTAACTGTCACAGCGACACTGTTACCTGTCACACATGTCGCGGTAGTCGGCAAGTGTGTTTATCTGAACGCTCACCCAAGTTCTTCTCCAGAAAAGTTATGCAGCGCTGATTCTAAACAACTGCAATTATTTTGGCTTAAGCGATTGATCATTGGTCACTTTATGTATACTTTGTGTAGCCAGCCAATGACACTCATGGAGAAAGTTGGATATGCTAAGAAATTGATGCTTTTTGGGATCTATTCAAACTCAAAGCTGCTGTGTTTTATTCCCTAACATTCACTATTCAGATTCACATCAGCAGTGTTTATTCCCCAACATTCTCTCCTTAAACTCACATCTGCTATGTGTATCCCCCTAAATTCTCTATTAAGATTCTTTTCTGTTGTGTTTATCCCCTAAATTATCTATTAAGATTCACATCTGCTGTGTTTTATTCCCTAACATTCTCTTTTCAGACTCACATCTGTTGTGTTTATTCCCCTAATTTCTCTATTCATATTCACATCTACTGTATTATTCCCCCTAAATTCTCTATTCAAACTCGCATCTGTTGTGTGTATCCTCTTAAATTCTCTATTCAGATTCACATCTGTTGTGTTTATTCCCCTAAATTCTCTATTCAGATTCAAATCTGTTGTGTTTATTCCCCTAAATTTTCTATTCAGATTCAAATCTATTGTGTTTATTCCCCTAAATTTTCTATTCAGATTTACATCTGCTGTGTTTATTCCCCTAAATTCTCTACTCAGACTCACATCTGTTGTGTTTATTCCATAACATTCTGGCAGACCATTAGTAAACATTCTTCATCAATTCCTTCTCTTCGCCACTCCCCCACCCCCTCCCTATCTTATTGATTGTCTGAAATGTTCCATGATTGCTCATTTATTGATCTTACAACAGCTAGTCATCGCTGAAGACATAAACCTTTTTTGAGACGCCCCACTTCTGAAAACATCATCTCAGTAAGTTAATCATGCCTGCAGCTTATATTACAATATGATCTTCGTCATGACCTCCAGATCTTAAGTACTTAATGTCCGACATTTTTATTCACAAGATTTCGGCAGTTGATGCAGTGTTGGCGCCGTTCTTCAGTTTTACTGCTTTGCATTTGCTTGTCTTTCGTCAGTTATACAGTTATGAATACTCATCGAATCATCATTCTAAAGTGTCACATTAGACTTTTCCCTAGATTTTCATTGGGCAATTTGTGTGGACAGCAAATGAAAACCACATGAAAAGCCAAATGCGTCACGTTAGAAGATGATTTCCAATTTAGACCATAGGTCTTATATTTCAATGGCCATAGCTATTGACAGCTGAAAGTATGGGTTTTTGGTAGATAATAATTTAATGCTTGGTTATATGTTGTCTATGTTCACCCTTGTGGACCCAAAAAGGGAACAAAAATAGTAACACCTGCCATTCATGCCGTAAGAGGTGACTTACGTGGTGTGAAGATGAGGTTTAATGTTGCATTCCATAGAATGTCAAAGTGATTAAAAGACGTGATAAATTAGAATGTTGTGGTCGAAAAGGCGGAGATATTGCAGCCGAACTATAAAACATGACATAAGGAATTCCATTCTCCGATCTGCAGACATTTTTGGACATACATAGAAGAAGAAAGTCGGACCGTTAAAAAAGGGTACTAGGAAGGTATGTTACTGATTCCTCGTTGGAAAGTACTATTTTATAGAGACCCTTTCGTAACATCAATTGAGTTTGTGCATTGGTGAATCAATATGGTGGATCAATACAGTGAAATGGTGGATCAATACAAATGTTCAAGATCATCGTCTACGAAAAAAGTGATTATATAGAAAACTGCAGACTGGCTGCTGCAAGGACGATTGATAGAAGAATCAATCGAAAGCCACTATTGAAAGATAGCTAATGTGAAACAAACTCACTTCAAAATAGACACAAATTCAAGGAAGAATCTTGCACAAGACAGATCAGACTGGCGTCGCAGAATCAGGAGTTGTGCAGCAGCTGCAAAAAATCTCAGATAACATGCTCCGCAAAAATTTCGCTAGAAGAAAGGAAAGAGATGGTCAATGTCCAACACTCCCCCCACACATACTCAGAATGTGGTAGACAATTCCAGGCATTCAAAGGACTCATTAGTCACAGTCGGACACACCGCAAACATCATCATCATCCCAGTTGATCTGAATGGTCAATGTCGACTAAGACGGACGAACGAACAACAATACAAATGTAGTAAAAACGTTGATAACGATTGGTGATAATATAACTCTGAGGGAGCATGAGTTTGTAATTTTTTTGCCGGTATGCTAGGTGTTCAAGTGTTACTATCAGCTTCAGATTGATGCTAGCGTACTCTTTGGTGGTAAAGTTTTATAGTGTTGCATTTCCTGGATCCTGCATATACTTTAACAATTTTTTAACGCAAATCATACAGTCTATTGGGCAGACACAAACCCGCATGCCGAAGTCATTATTGAGTTGGCACGAAGATTTTTAGGTTCGCAGTTCTGAATTTTGTGTGCGTATTGTTAAATTTCGTGCACGGCACATTCTGTCGACGTGCCCTTTCGCGCAACTGCGCTTCTTAGAGTATTACTTCGACTATTCTACCCAAAGTGGCGATGTATAGTGTTATGCCGAGAGCTGGATATTTTTCTGCTCTGAATGGGATTTTGACGTGGCTTTCTTGCAATCTTGAGACATTCTGCAAATAAAAGGGCTCACAGTGGAGATTGTGCCGCGTCATAGTCAACACCATGTCTACTCACCGTAGTCGCTTCTAACGACATGCATGACATGCGACAGTGTTAGTGTTCTGTGATCCCATAAATACAGCATTGGTTATTGAAAGAACGGTTTAATCGGCTTTTCTGACCCTGATTTAAAAAAAAAACAACCACAAAATACACTGACAACTGCAAGAAGACATATTTCAAGCAGCACCGAACAGAAGATAAAATAGGATAATTAGATCTGAAGCAGTGATGGAAGGTCGTAATACAGAGAGACAAGTAGTCTTTGTTATAAGGTCGCTTCGTCTCAGCATCAAAGGGAAAGGTCAACTGAAGACATTAATATGGCGTGACAGCCGGACATTGCCATATCTCGCCAGATCAGATCACTTGCCATCTCCTCATCGAAAGTCGGCTGAAATTATCTTAAACAGCACCTGTCTCTTACCATCACAAGCTGTAACAGGAAATTTGTTTTGTTTTTGTCCTCATAAATGTGGTTTTTATCCTCATGAATTTGGTTTTTACCTCATGAATTTGATTTTTATCCTCGTGAATTTTGAGAGATGAAGCTCTTGTTTCTTTTCTGCAGTGTGGTGTTTCTCCAGAACTTTCTTTTATAACCAAAAAATATGCGAAGAAAAAACAAACAAATAAGTTAGGAGTGTTGAAACAAACGTCATAACACACATCAAACAAAACAAAACCAGTCATAAAAACACATAATAACACCCACATCGATGTTTCGATCAAAATGTCTTTATCAAGAATACATTCGCAACAAAAGACAAGTAAGTACGGCACTGTCCTGTTGTTCGTCCATCACAAGTGATGATGAACATTTGTTACATCCACTATTGAAAATTTAATTAGAGTTATGTCCTTGATTATGAGTTCGTAGATGGCTAATGAGCCCTATTCAAGCTGTAAATGTCCTTGGACAGTTCGGACATGGAATGACCACTAATTTCGTAAATGTGAAAATGTCTTGCACTGGGGATTTTGATTAAAGTGAGGAGGAGTTGTGCAATGCGGCGACCTCACTCTCTTGTCGGACCTCATTTGAAACCAGCGGCAAGACGAATCGAGACGACTGGAAGTGAAGTACGATGCAGTGGATGACCATGATTTTCTACCTGTCTCACCATGCCCGATGCGATCCACACGGCACTATTGATACTCACATGACAGTGCTAAATATAGATATAACCGGGAATAGTTAACTCTAAGTCACAGGTGAAACAGCACAAGCAGAAAATAGATGAAACACACCCTCATATCGGTTAAACAAGACAAACAGAGAAATGACGGAATATCATGATATCATACATACGACTGACGGGCACAGATCCCAAAGGGTTAAATCGTGCAACATTGATATGTAAAATTTATATTATGAATACATATTATCGATCATGCCTCTAGTGACAGCTTTTCCCATACTGGTATGTTTCTTTATATGACCAAAGAACTCACTTTTCCTCTGGTCTACCATTTTTATTGTTCATAACACTTCTTGATTCGTATTTTTTCGCTATCCATGGTATTATTATTATTATCCTTCTGTAGCGTCTTATTTAACAGTGTCATGCGATCATTAGTAGTTGCGACCTTTACTCCTCGTGTGCTGTTTTATTCTTGATAAAGGCTTCTTTAATCAAAACGTCGATTTGTGTTTACTTTCTTGGCTTTCCAGGGATTCACAAAACTATATCACCCTAAATTCAGTTTTCGCATTTCAAAGAGGCAATTCTCTATGCCATTGCTTTAAGTGCCCATATTTCAAAACTATATATTGCTACTGGGAATATTTTTTTTTCGAATGCTAACATAATGTCGGCGATATTATTTTCCAGCTAGAATGTTCTAATAATGTTATGGGATAGGAAGTAACACCTGCCCTTGGGATATACAAAGTCGGAAACATGTGGATGCTTTGAATAATTGAGTTAAGCCACGTCCAGCATCGTAATTATGCTAGTTTGTCTATACGTGCGTTTCTAACATGGAATTATCTACACAGTTCTGAATGGAAAGAAAAACGAGCGTTGCAAAAAGTGATAAAGTCATAGAAAACGTACGTGTTTGTGGTAACTGGATAAATACCAACATATGTACACATAGAGGTTTGACCCAGGAAACAGAAAGAAATCAAAATATTGTTTTGAACTAACATGTCAGCTGTAGATGTCTTTCGTGCATATTTTATTGCTTTATTTATCATCTAGACCATTGGTTCTCAACCATTAGTGGGCGACATAGCACCTCCCCCAGGTGGGGTGGAAGGGAGACTTGAAGGGGCAAGATAATCCGGTTCGAGCGTCTTTGTAGATAAGACGTCACGAGCCGGCTTCCAACCCGTGACCTCTTGAGCACAAGGCAAACAGCTTAATCACTAAGCTACGATCAGCTTGGAGGGCCTGTTAACAAGGCGTGGCATGATTTATTCATTTTATTTTGCTAACTGTTGTTCTAGAATAATGATGAAGTTCTTCTTTAGTGCAGATGGGTAAAATGTTACAACTGATAATGTCAATTTATGTAAAGATTAATCTCTTCAATGTAGCCCAGTGGTTCCACCGAAGTCTGTTGTGTCGGGCCATTGGCGCAGATAACAAGGCGACACAACGCATTCCCGTCTTCTGGACTACATCCTGTTATGAATGTAGTAGGGCCATTGTCTGCTACAAATGAGATCCAGCGGGAGTTTGAGGTTTGAGAACGAACAATGAAGAAGAAATCCAATGGTTTTCTACAATTTGTGGTCCATGTCTCCCCCGCCCCTGAAATACTTATTCTTCCCTGGCCTGCTTGGTGCCTTGAAAAGGTTATTAACTTTCTTTATAGGTCATGAGGAGCGCGGTAGCTTAGTGGATAGTGAGCTTGCTTGCTATCATCTGGTTACAGCGTGCCGGGTTCGAAACCACGTCCGGACATTAAAACTAAAATCCGGGTTGTGATTTCTCACTTGACACGACCACTCCTCCAGTCGACTCAGCTGTAAATGAGTACCTGACGCATGAGTTAGGGAAGGTAAAAAAACAGCAAGGAAGGGAACTGGCCACCCCACCTAATAGTTACTGCGGCTTAGTACATGAAGAGTTATCTTCATCCCCGACGGCAGATGCCATGGGACCTACCTTTACCTTTATAGGTCATGAACTTTTTAAAAATCTCAATATATAATTTATTTATCTTTGAGATATGTATCGTCTTGTGGTTTCTCTGGGCATGCCTGTGGACCACAATGTCAAAATTATTCTCCGTATCCCCCCTCCAACCCCTGACCCTCGGGGGGCTATATAGCCAACGTTCAGAACCACTATTCTAGTTGACATAGTTGGAACTAAGAATGTACCGGTATATATATATGAGACCAGAAAATTGCTGTTATGCCAGGGCCCGAAAGCGAAGCAAAGAATAGAACACTGTTACCTACCGTGCATATCGTAGGAGCCGATTAAGGAAGTTCGGAGGTGGAGTTGGTTGTCCTGTTCAATAAATGGTCAAAGTGAACACAGAAGTCATTTTGAAGTCGGATTTGTCGGGTCAAAAGACGTAGCTATCACATCCAAACTGTAAACCATGACACAATGCACCTCTGATTGTCCTGATTGCATCCTGCTAATATGCAGCCGTTTGAGAACGAACGCAGATAAAGAAGTGGCCAGAACTAACCTGTACATGAACGGGGAAAATATGAAGCAATGTTTTATCAGTCTGTTTCTACAATTAGCACCACTATATGTCCGTCGGTCCATCCGTCCATTCATTCATCGCTCTATCTATCTATCTATCTATCTATCTATCTATCTATCTATCTATCTATCTATCT
Organism: Meghimatium bilineatum; assembly: GCA_034231615.1. Taxonomy (NCBI): domain Eukaryota; kingdom Metazoa; phylum Mollusca; class Gastropoda; order Stylommatophora; family Philomycidae; genus Meghimatium; species Meghimatium bilineatum. The sequence goes on from CM067306.1 coordinate 52,362,580, forward strand.
ATCTATCTATCTATCTATCTATCTATCTATCTATCTATCTATCTATCTATCTATCTATCTATCTATCTATCTATCTATCTATCTATCTATCTATCTATCTATCTATCTATCTATCTATCTATCTATCTATCTATCTATCTATCTATCTATCTATCTATCTATCTATCTATCTATCTATCTATCTATCTATCTATCTATCTATCTATCTATCTATCTATCTATCTATCTATCTATCTATCTATCTATCTATCTATCTATCTATCTATCTATCTATCTATCTATCTATCTATCTATCTATCTATCTATCTATCTATCTATCTATCTATCTATCTATCTATCTATCTATCTATCTATCTATCTATCTATCTATCTATCTATCTATCTATCTATCTATCTATCTATCTATCTATCTATCTATCTATCTATCTATCTATCTATCTATCTATCTCTATCTCTCTCTCTCTGTCTGTCTGTCTGTCTGTCTGTCTGTCTGCCTGCCTGCCTGCCTGCCTGCCTGCCTGCCTGCCTGTCTGTCTGTCTGTCTGTCTGTCATACTATGCATATGACAGAAACCAGAGCTCTGCAGTTGGAGCGATGCGATGCTGCTGTGTGTAATACCACTATCAGATTCTTGTAATTGTTCATGTGGGTTATTCAAGCCGTGTTTTACTAATCTTGTTTCTATATCACAGACAAATTATTGACTCTCTGCGTGCTATATGTTCTTCTTTGCTGTAAACATTAAGCTCGTCGACTTTCTTTCTACCTGTATTGGTTTACTTAGCTGTAGAGGTATATTTCGGTTCTATAATTGCAAAGCATACCTTCTATATTTCGTTATTATAGCGGGATGTGAACGAAGCAAAAATCAATGCACGTGTTCATTGGTAGTGTATAATAGTTTGCGCATTGTTTTCATTTTATTTCAGGGTTTAAGAAATTACGACACTTGCAGAACGTTAGTACAACTGCAGGATACTGCTAGATTTTAGGACCCTGTGAGAGGGGGGGGGGAGAGGAAAAGGTATAGTGTTAACAATAAATCTAGTACATGTCCCACCCCTGCGTGGTGAGGGAGACAAACAAGTGTGTTCTTGCTATGGGCATTTATTACTTCCCCTGGAAATAATTTTAAAAATAGTGGGTGTGTCTACATTTAGAATCATGTAAATATAATGAAAGGGAGGGGGTATTATGGATGAGAACATGCAAAGGCTAGGCATGGATGTAAGGTGCTTTGTGTGGGGTTAGGCAGGTGGCCAAATTGTTCACTCGCAAGCATTCCTGGTATTTGTAACAAGAGAACTGCTTCTTTGTCGGTGGAAGGCAAATTCAAGAACGATACAGCAGCCATTGATATGTGCCGGCAGAAGGACGTCTTTCAATATGACACCCCCACGACCCTGACGAATTATGTTATTGTTATTATTACTATTACTCTGATATGGCAAAGGGTCTCGGCTGTCCCAGGGTTAGCAGATAACCAAGATCCTAAAGTACATTCTCGTGGTTAATTCGTCGTTGGATCATCGTCACTTCACTCCGGGCAAGTGCATAAGTACTCAGATCTCTCCTTGAGTGTATCCGCCATTACACGTAAACTGACGATCCCAGTGCGCCATTGATTGACCATCATTCTTTCTCGCCCACGAAACTGCTCCTATCTAGCGACACCACATTTCAAAAGTACTGTGAAATACATAAGGAAAATATTATCTAAACAAATCACAAATTAAAAACAAGAATTATAAAATGTTACATCTATTCTAAATTAATGTATGACTTAGAAACATGGATTATGACAAACACATAGAAGATGATTTCTTTGAGATGTGGAGAAATTCATGACACGAGAAGAAAGCGAACAGAGAGGAACAGACAAAACTGTGTATAAAAAATAACTATTAAAGGAAGTAAAAAATCAAAGAAATACAGTATTTTGGTTGTATTAAAGAACACGACACCTTATTAAATATTTTACTTGAAGATAGAGTCTAGGGGGAGGCTGATAGAGGTAGGCAGAGATACAAGTGGGAGAGAAACATCACGAGATATATAGTTTACATTCTAGCGGAGTGCACCACTAAAGCAAGAGAAAGAATGTTAGAGGTCAGTTGCAGCCAATTTTCGTTGCGGAGATAGTACTTGATAATGATGTCCATAAAATATGTAGTATGACAATTTTATATTTGTGCTTAATAGAATTTTTTTTAGCATATCAACAGATTTAAACAGCCCCCCTCCCTCCAAATCCCTTTATACAATTGAAAAATGCCTTTTAGTACTCGAAACTTAGCCAAAAGGTGAGTTAAATCACCTCATCCCCAACAGCGATGTGCTAAAAAAGGTGTTCAAAAATACAAATAGGGAATTGTTATAAAACATGACTGAAAATTCCCTGCCAGTGGTCCACTAGGACAGCCACTTTGCAGCAGCAATCCCCAGTCATGTTTGAGGAGTAGCTCCCCCACACGATTGAACGGTAGGGCCAGGTTGATATCGAAACAGCAGAGTATAGGAACTATCAGCATAACTTTGTTAACAAAGACGAAACTCCTAAGGGGATGCCCGGATCGTGCCTCTATCGGTTCATGAAATCAATAATATATAAAATGTTCTTCGTAACTGTCACCAGTATGGGCATTTGAGAGAGATGTACTGGCCCAACGACTCAGCCCTGATAGCAAATATATATGGAACACACAAAAAAAAGAGCTTCAGACAACGTGGATTTCATCCGTAAGACTTGTCTGGCGGTGTAGACATCAAGTAGCGAACACATGAAAAAAATAATAATACATGTATGTATTCCTCCTCCCCCACCCACATAATTAAGATTTTCTGCGATAGAGAACATTAGAGGCATGGATAGGAGAATTGGAAGAGTGAGCGCAGAAAATGAGAGATAGATAGATATATACATAGATAGATTATATATATATATATTAGATAGATAGATTAGATACAATAGTTAGATTAGATAGATTAGGTAGATTAGGTAGATAGATAGATAGAGAGAACAAACGAGTTACATTAGTATTGCTTGATGTGTGAAAATAATTTGTTCCTGAGTTAAGTTGAGACGTGCCGGTGCCAGATAATATTTACTTCTGGAGGAACGCAATATTATGAACGAGACCGTGTAAACGTAATCAACACTGAGGTGTATGTTGTGAAATGTGTGTTTTACAGAGGTAAATACCAGGTGAGATGGGCATAGGTATATGTTGTTCGTCCATCACAAGTGATTAGTACCGTTTGTACATTTGTATCTTCATCTTCCACTTTTTGGTAATTTTTTAGTCTATCTATCTATCTATCTATCTATCTATCTATCTATCTATCTGTCTGTCTGTCTGTCTGTCTGTCTGTCTGTCTGTCTGTCCGTCCGTCCGTCCGTCCGTCCGTCCGTCCGTCCGTCCGTCCGTCCGTCCGTCCGTCCGTCCGTCTGTCTGTCTGTCTGTCTGTCGGTCGGTCGGCCGGCCTGTCTAGTCTGTCTGTATTCCTGCCTGCCTGTCTCTCTATCTCTGTCTGTCTCATCTGTAGGTTCGTCCGCCTGCCTACCTACATTTTTCGCTATATCTCTCTATCTCTATGTCCATCTATCTATCCTAATCTTATCATGCCTTGGCTATTTTTGGTAAGATAAAATAGTCAAAAATAACTAAGACGACTCCACGTATATAAATAGTGAACAACCGCAAGCCTAACAATAATCGAAAAAGAAATGGGGGAGGTGGAGAGGCGTGTCCTAATGAATTATGTTGGATGTTTTCTATAATGCCGACGGTCTAGGATGGCAGACAAGAATTATCATAACTTTGGATTTTGCTAAAACGTCTGTCACCAGGCTCTAGATTTTAGATGAAACAATTTGTGAAAGTAGTGTATAGATATATCCTATATTAGTATATGGCTCAACTCTTGTACTATCCCTCCAATTGTTCATAACATACATAGATCACATCTGCAAAGTAGAAAGACAACGGAAAAAAACAACACGAAGGATAACTTAAACGAATTGCTATTTGCAGACGACCAAGTACTAGTAGCATCACCAGAAAAGCAACAACAAAGACAAATAGATAGATTACACCAAACATGCCAAACCTTTAATAAATATAGAAACCACCGAAGTAATGAAAATAGAAAGAACAGAAAAAAATTACCAATATATATATATATATATAAATATATAAATAAAGTTCCTTTATTAATAATAAAACATAGACTACATGCATAACACACAATCATGTTGCATGCATTATATGCACTATATATATATATATATATATATATATATATATAGGAAACCACAGACTTAGAAAAGTTACAGAAAGCAATGTAACAAGAGACAACAAGAGCACTAAAGGAAACCACAATAGATGTAGTACAGCATACCAAGCTCCAGGGCAAATGACACCAATCTTCAGAAACAAAAATGTAGACTTAAAAACCAAAATAACACTGTTCAAAACGATTATTATATGCCATCGCTGTGCTACAAAAGCCAAACATGGACAACGACAGCACAAAATAAACGTAAACTTGTGATAGCTGAAATGACACTTTTGTGTAGAATCCTAGGGATATCACTAAGAGACAGAATGAGGAATGAGGATATTAAACAAAGAACAGGCACCTCCCCAATCTTGGAACATATTAAGAGACGACATCTCAATTGGTTTGCACACATCAGCAGACTACCATCAGACAGCGTACCACAGCAAGCTGTGCTACACAGATACAGTAAAGGCAGAACTAAAGGCCGGCCATGAAAACCATGGACCACCGAGATAAAAGAGGCAATAAATTCCACAATATACTCAGCACACACGAGGACCATATCCAGAAAACTTCTCTACCCCTGATTCTGAAAGGCAACAAAGTGTATAGCGAATAGATAGATAGATAGAAAATAGATATATTGACTTGGTAATGTTTTGTGGTGAGAAAAACATGTTCAAGTCATCCCAGTTTTAAATACTTTTATGGTTTTGTATTTAAAAAAAGAAATTGTTATGTTTCTTGAGAAAGGTCCCTGTTGGACCCTAACGTGGAAAATTGTCATTGGTTTTTGTTTTATTGCTAAATATTTTTTTTAACATTAATAGTTAGGATTTTATAGTAACCTTTTGTACTTGATTCAGTATTGACCACTTATTAGTTTGGTTACTGTGGCAATCTCCTTTTTGTCGGAAATTCTCTGACATTTTGGTTATTTATATTTATAGATAGAAATATGGACAATGAACAAACAAATAGAAGACATAATTGATGCTTTTGAGATGTGGTTATATAGAACAATAGGGAGAAGAACTTCATCGAAAGAGACGCAAACGAACAATGGGATTCTGACAAATTACATCGTTAGAAAAAAACCTTATATTGGAAATAAAGATCAAATAAAGTATTTTGGACATATTAAAAGATATACACCTTTGTTGTGAAGACCTTACCTGTGCTATGTATGGCTAGTGTCGAGGTGAGGTAAGCAAGAGATAGTCTTATATAAATGGGAGGGAAACATCACGAGATGGACAGGTTACAGTCTAGCAGTGTGCACCACCAAAGCAAGAGACAGAGGATGTTGGAGGTCGTTGCAACTATCCTTGGTTGCGGAGACATCATTTGATGATGATGAAAGCAATAATAAGAATTGATCCTTGCCCTGTGGGTTATAGGAACCAGAACGCCTCCAGTGATAACAATATATTGCATGTTCTACAGCTACACGTCTGCCATGGTGGAAATTAAGTAAACAGTCTGGCGGGGTCACTGATCCGTGTGTGAGTAGTGATTTTTTGCGTGTGCGTGGATGTTTCAGTGTGAAGCGATTTCGTGTTTATAAACAGTTTGAAACACCCGTCACTCCGGCTAGATTGTCGATCTCTTAAATTGAAAATAAACACGCTGTGATGCCTGCAAGAGATGTCAGGCTATGACCTTTGATTGTATTTTTCCCATGAGGTTTTTTCTTCCTTCTAAATTTCATCTTTGTAAAATTTCGAGTGGATTTTGATCGTGTTATGAGTGGATTGTGACTGCTTTATGAGTGGTTTTTATAAGTGAATTGTGATGGTGTTATGAGTGGATTGTGACCGTGTTAGAGTGGATTGTGACCGTGTTATGAGTGGATAGTGACCGTGTTATGAGTGGATAGTGACCGTGTTAGAGTGGATTGTGACCGTGTTATGAGTGGATTGGGACCGTGTTAGAGTGGATTGTGACCTTGTTAGAGTGGATTGTGACCGTGTTAGAGTGGATTGTGATCGTGTTAGAGTGGATTGGGACCGTGTTATGAGTGGATTGGGACCGTGTTAGAGTGGATTGTGACCGTGTTAGAGTGGATTGTGACCGTGTTAGAGTGGATTGTGACCGTGTTAGAGTGGATTGTGACCGTGTTTTGTGCCCGATTAATGGGTGGAACATAGCCGCGCTATGAGTTAAATTGCTCCCGCTTTACGCCTAGTGAATGATTGCGTTATTAGTGAAAGATGACTGATATGAGTGAGGAATTACTTTTTTGTGAGTGGGGATGACTGCAATAAGAGTGGAGGATGTGCGTTATGAGTGGACGATGATTGAGGTGAAAGTGAAACGCGATCACGTTAAGTTGAGGCACCACCTTCTCCAATAAGAACTTCTCAACTAAAACGTAAACACTTTTCGGGTGCCAATTTTCTTGAAATCTATTGATCGGCCTTGGCTATTTTTGACACTCGATTCCAAGTATATAAATAGTAAACAATTGAGAGCGAAACAGTAATGTAAAAAATAACGAATGGTGTCCAACTTAATCTTATCCAACAGGTCTTCTATTCTGTCGATCGGTCACGGCTGATAACTGTTCGTTATTAGTGAATGTGCAATCTCCCGTTGAACAAGTCACTTGTGAATGAATATCTCATGTGTTTATTGTCACAATGGGAACTGTGAATTAAATGTTTTACAAGAACTGAAGGCTGACACTAGATCTGATGGTTCATCTATAACGCATTCAGTAAATGGACCAGGTGGTCATTAACGCGGTCATGACTACTTTTCAAAACAAGTAAGCAGTATGATACACGGAATCAGTTTCAGATGGTAGATAAGATGTCAGCGATAAAAATCCAAAGCTGGAATCTCTTTTGAGTAGTGGTTAGACCGTTCGCCTTGTGCAAGAGGTCGCGTGTTCGAAAACTGCTCGCGACGTCTTGTACGTCTTGTATAAAATGTATGTACCTTGTATTATTACATATACGTTGTTAAAACATATGAACGATTGTCTGTTTGTACCCCACATATGACGACATATAAGTGTTAAAACATCAGCGATTGTCTGTATGTATCTTGTAAGACCGAATGTAAGGTTTTAAAACATATGATGAATATCTGTAAGCACCTCACATGACCACGTACAATTTGTGAAAACGTGTAAAATATATCATATGTTTTCGTCACGTGACCACAAACATGTGTTAACCAATATAAATGCACTCAGATATGAATGTTTAAAATGTGATCTCGCTCGGCGCTCGAGTTCCGTGGAGAAAAAAAAACAAATCATCATTACTGCCGCCGAACAACCGTATCTAAGTTGAATGCGTGCATGAGCGCCACATGGAGTGAGTCTCGGCTTGTACGATAACCATAGACTTGGTGTTGGGAGAGCTGCCAACGATACAGCTGGTGCCACGATTTTCTGCCTGGCTGGTGAGTAAAGTAGCACTGGCGACGTTCGTTCCTGCTCATGCACAAACTTCATGCTTAAAATTTATGTTGAGTTATTTCTGAAAGTGGTTTTGTTTGAACATCTTCGAAAGGAAACTTTATCGAATAGTGTTCTCGTGTTGACGGAAACTAATTCTGATCTTGAACATTTCGTGGTGTATCTCAATAGTGCATTTTAAAGAAGTGTGCTCTGATACGCAGAATCTGTTTGAGATGGTAGAGATTGTGTCAGTTTGAGTCATGTTAGAAATTAGTTTAGATTTGTACAATTATCAGTGCACATAGAATGTCATATAAGAAATGCCGTGATATTTTCAGTGGTTGTGTGCACTTAGTGATAAAAGAATCGCCGATGTGCTGCCGGATTCCGAAAGGGAAGCAAAGAATAGCAACACTGTTTACCTTCCATGCATGTTGTAAGATTCGGCTAAGGAAATCTTGGGGACGAGTTGGCTGTTTCATCCCGTATAGGGTAAAACTGACCAGAAGCCATGCTGAAGTCGGATTGTCGGGCCGAAAGGCGCAGATACTGCAGCTAGCTGTAAACCATAACCAACGCTTTCTGTTATCTGGACTACATCCTGCTAATCTGCAAGATTTTGAGAACGATCGCAGAAGAAGAAGAATTGGATCTTTTGATCACAATTCGTTATTAACAATGACTCAGCCAATTCAACCCCAAATCTTTCTTAGTTGTCTCCTACAAGACGCATGGCAGGTCATAGTACCGTCCGTGTATTGTCCAAATCCGAAATTGGAGTAACGAGTAACAATACTGTGACCTGTTTTTGAAGTTCAGGTCGACTATCCAATTCTTGATGTCAAAGTGACCTAAGAAGGCAACGCTGAAGTTGGATGTGTGATGTCAAGCAGAACGGCCACATATATATTACATCAAAGTTGCAAACAATGGCACACTGTATTCCATTCTTAAGACTACAACCTGCTAATGTGTTGGAGTTTGATAACAAATACAGAAGTTCACAGCGTTGCTATTCTTTGCTTCCCTTTCTGTTCGACAATTTACGGGTGGTTGAGAAACACAATGCTATAGATGTTACAGTGCTTTAGATGGACCTGATGTTCGCTATAGATGATATAACCAGTATCACGCCATCCGCTTTTATTTGCCCCAGAAGTGTTATTGTATCGATTTCATTAGTCGTTGAGTGATGCCAATCGTTATCTTGTGATGCCGTACCGTTATCAAGTTTTATTATTTACAAATATAAATATTCAAACTGTCAGAGGATATCCGACAAGATGGAGTGTCGCAGTAACAAAACAAGGAAGTGATAACTAAGATAATGTACTATTGTTACTGGTTTAACTAATAACTAACAAATATTACAACTAATTTATGCACAGAAATAACAGAAAACAAAGGAACAAGGACTTTTTCCACGTTATTGTCCAGCTGAAACTTTAAAAAAAAAGAAAAAAAAAGAAACGAATTAAACACAAAATCAAACTAACCTACAGAGATATGGCTTCATCAACTCCGTTTTTCCTGTATTAGAAACGGCAATAAATGAATAAATACATGCATGTATAGGGTCGTTTGTTTTAGGTTATTTTGGGTTCTGACACTACACAACTGATGATGTGTCAATGCTACCAAAATACATGAGAAATTTCACAACATAGAGCTAAATGGCTCTCTATAGTAAAGAAAAAAGGAGCAGAATCTTGTGTAAAGAGGAGACGTGCAGCAGCTCAACAGTGGAGAGTAGCTAGAAAGTCACGGGTAGATAAAAAAAACTATCAACAGTGGTCATCTGATGCCTGAACTGTCCAGGGACATTTGCTGCCAGAATAGGGCTTATCAGCCATCTACGAACCCATTATCAAGAACATATCTGTAACTGAATTTAAAAAGTGGATTTAACAAATGGTCATTATTACTTGTGGTTGATGAACTACACAACAAATGATGACGCTTCTATGCTGCTAGTACACAACTTTTGCGATCAATTGTGAAACATCCAGTCCAATATTGGTCATGCATAGAGCGGTTTGGTTTAGGGCATCTATGGTTCTCCACAACTTGTTTTTGCAGAGAAGCTGATGTGGGCCATATTGTCGTTCTGTGAACAGCGAAACTCAACAATTATACTTTACTTAACCATAAATCCTGTAGTATGTGTTCTGGTGTTTGTGCTGCTTCTCCGCAGATGCAGGCCTCAGAGCCGATGATACCGGTTCGGTGTAAGTGTACTTTTAGACGGCAGTGTCGATTTCGCAGTCGAAATATCATGACATGTTCATTTCTGTTCAATTTGTTAATGTTATCTTGCTCGGAGCTATAGTTTCCGTTTAGTTTTGTTTCCCAACATCGGAGTTTTATCTCTTCACCATCATCGTACAACTTCTGATGTTCGAGTTTTGAGCTGTACATTTTTCAGTGTGTATTTTAACCGATCCATTTTATTCACGCAAATCACACGAACACATTGGTCCTGCTCACTCTTCACTGTAGTTACATAGATTATCTAGAAAAAACTACATTAGTACTAAATGTGGCATTTGTGGTAACGAAAAATGAGACAAGGTTGCAAAAAACAAGAGGCAACCTCCCTCAGACTCGCGTTATTCAATGATTCATGAAATTAATATTTCTTTTAAAAAAATAATTCGAGTCCTTGGTAAAACTTTAATTTTTTAAAACTTTAAAAAAAGCATTTTTTTTAACTGCAGTCCGTCATGGTTTTTTTTCACCTTTCTTTTGCGTTCGTTCTCATGCTGGTTAGTAAAATGTAACTTGCATAACGGAATGCTGTGTGTCATAGTTTACAGATTCGCTGCGATATCTGCGCTATCACGTTGATTTTTTTATGTTGCGTGTTTTTCGTGACATGTACTCTCCGTACTACTCCGATCCTCATTCCCAATTCAGGCATTCTCGATACTGTTCATTTTCATCATAATATACCGACCGTGCAGACTCTCTTGGAGCATTGATTTTGTTTGCTGTTTCCATAAGCTGATATCGCTTGTTATAGAAGCAGAACCAGCTAACTTATAGGTTCTCTCGTTTCCTTCACACTTTCGTGTCTGGGAGCAAAGAAGAAAGTTATCTTGTGCAGTTAGACCCAATTCTGTGCACTCTCCAGTGACTCCAACCATCACCAACGCAATCAAGAGCTTTAACTTTCTGGATCATACTGAGTCACTCAGTGTGCACGCATAAGGATAGTGCATTGGCTTGCGAGTCCAACTAGTTTAATGACATCATTACAGCAAAAACTTCCATAATTAGAGTACTTCTTGATGCAGCGATAGTCTCATTGACTTCGTGAACTATTCTTCCACGTGATATGGCGGTAAAGGACTAGTGGATGGCGGATTGAATACTGTCGAGCCAACCTATCTTTGTAAATAATATATTTGTGTTATCAACATGTTCAGAAATAAGTGCCTTGACCTCGGTGTTTACACTCACATGATTACGCTCCCTGAACTCTTTGTTGAGTGCAATGGTGGTCTTGAAAAACACTTGTGTTATTATCCATTCCTCACACGGATTAATGTCTTGTGCTGCACAAATCTTTTTACACAGTATCCCTCAGCGCGCCCCATCTACTCTTTGCTTCATTTAATTCTGCTCCCATTCACACGATGGAGCTCTATTTGTTGTGGATGTTCTGTGTCAGAACTCACTCTGAGGTATGCAATTCTATGACAAAGGAACTGTGATAATGTATTAAATTAACATATGTATGTACCTTATATGACCACATACAACTTGTGAAAACGTGTGAAATATATAATTTGAAATTTATCTTAGTTTTGTTACTGCGCCACTCTCCACCTTGTCGAATATCCTCTGACAGTTTGGTTATTTATGAATTCGGTGACATGCTTTGAGAGTTAAGAAGCCTCATAGTCACACAAGGTATGTCCTTTGTACAGCCCAAGATTATGCGCATCTCTTCGTTTTGAATTCTATCCAGCCTATTAACTTCTGTTTGATTGGCGGTGATAATGAAGTCTGTGTCCAGTACGAAAAGGACATAACAAAGAGGAATTCTACGTTAATTGTGTACAGTATAAGAACGGTTAGATGTTCAGAAATCGGTGCGGGGGAAACCTAATTTAGTATGTGAGTTCAATCATTCCTATGATGATGACAATGATGCTGAAATAATCCCTTTATATGTGTGCAGGTAGCTCTTGACACACGATGATGATTGTGAAATAATCCCTTTATCTGTGTGCAGATAGTTCTTGACACATGATGATGATTGTGAAATAATCCCTTAATCTGTGTTCAGGTAGCTCTTGACAGACGATGATAATTGTGAAACAATCCCTTTATCTGTGTGCAGGTAGCCCATGACACACGATGATGATTATGTTAATAATCCTTTTATCTGTGTGCAGGTAGCCCTTGACACATGGTCATGATGACGGTAAAATAACCGCTTTAGCTGTGTGCAGGTAGCTCTTGACAGTCCATAGCATTTCTGACAAAAGTATAGGTTGTAACTGAGGCGACAACCGGACTCATATAATGTACCAAAGGCATGGATTTGTACGGGTGGGGGGGGGAGGGGGTTATGAATGCATGTTTAGTCTCGAAGGGAGGCACTCTAGTGTGCCAGTGTCCCATGATTACTACGTTCCTATCAGGAGCAAAGTATATACATCTCTGGGACATATATGGGCATTATTTGATACAAGACACAAGTAAAAAATTGAGACAAGATGTGATAGTGATGGTTTCTTTCACAGGTGACAGGTTGTCTGTCCAACTTTCCTTAATAGCATAATACGACATTCCTGGAAAGAAAACAGTGACATTATCCTTTGCACCTTGAGCTAGAAATCCGGACCCGGGCTGCCACTGGCGTAAAGAATCCCTATAAATAAGTCTATCACAGAGGAAAATAATTTACGTCTGAAAACGCTGCAGCTGTTGCAACGTCGGTGCGTACCCGCAGGTATCCTCATAATAAAGAGATCAGAGCACATCACTATTAAATGAAAATGGCATTGATTGTTATCATAACATACGGTTATACAATCTTACCATGAGGTTAAACAAGCAGGCTTCCCTTATCAAAAATGTTTGTTTCGACATTATGTATTTACGAGCAATATATATATTGTCCCATGTTGTGTGTGTGTGCGTGCGCATGCGTATATATATATATATATTCTGCAAGATTTGTTTTCTTCTTGTGTAAGGTTTTGGTATGACAATGCAGACACGATTTTTGATTAGAAACTATTACACGTAAGTGTGTGAAAATGTGGCTTAGAATTTAAAATTGTGTAACGTGATGGTTTTTCATTGGAGAATATGACCGACCATATCTTATCTCTACTTGTGTTTCTATCAGTGATGCCACTGATGTTTTAGAAATAACCACAGATCGCTCTGAGAATAAAACACAGTTAACCCCAGACTATATAATGCGATATAAATATGTCCCGGACACTAAGTAATATACCCACCATCCCCTCCCACACAAAAAAAGCCATTCGCCAATTTTTGTATGAAATTCCGCCATTTTCATGAGATGTTTGGTGACCATTATTAATATCAGGAAGATATACCGTCTTTTGACTAAATTCCTCGGATTTCCTGCACAAATTCCAGATTATGGCAAATTCTTCCGGAATAACCAGCACCCCAGAACACGGCTAAATACCCCAGATCTAGTTGGAAAAAAATCCAGCGGTGGCAACGCTGGTTTCTATGCTTTTCTATTTAGCAGTACTCTTCGTGTACATGTAGTGTGTGCGTCAGTTCGTTCCTCACACGCAATTTTATTTTATCTCATTGATTCGCCAGTATTCCTGTACATTTTAAATGCTTTTGTGCCGTTCCGTCTCTATTTGCGGGTGTATCAGTGTTGTTAACCTTTTGCCCACACAGTCCGCATGGCTGCATGTCTTCAATAATGTCAGATTTTATATGTAGCAACTACAGCAAACTGTAATCCGACAGGTGAAAATTTAAAACAGGGTGTTGAAGTTTTGCTTATCACTTGAAAGAAAAACATAGGAATACACACTGGAATCGATGTTTCAACCAAAAGCCCCCTCCCCCCTCCAACTCACCATAACACACGGCATATAGAACGGCACTGTCCCCCATCATATAACGGACCTAGTTGGAGCACATGCCAGCATGCTATCTCTGTTATGTGGTCGTGGACAGTACTATCGGGATGTAGTTTAGAGAACGACGTGTGCTGTGTCATAGTTTACAGCTTGGTAGAGATGTCTGTTTCTATTTGCCTGATACATCCTACTTCATCATGGCTTTTGGATCACCTTTGATCTATTGGATGAGAGAAATAACTCCGTCCATAAATCTTTCAAATCGCATCTTATGATATGCTTTGCATGTCACATTATTGCTACACGTTACTCTCTTCAGATACTGCAACACACGGGCTTACACCTATCTGAATGTTCAGATATATGTCTGTAGTACCAGTTAATATTGGACTGCCGTATCTCTGAGGTTTGGAGTTCACAACTCTGGCTTCCTAGTCTGATGATCCGCGACCTTTGGCAGTATATGTGACCTGTTTCCTAAAATGTAAACATGAACTAGTCTTCGATATGCATGGAATCTATTGGTTGGCCTTAGCTATTTGTGGCACACGACTTCAATTATGTAAATAGCGACCAATTAAAGATCCAACAATAATCAAAAAACGTAACGAAAGGGGTCCAAATTAATTCAGTTAGGATATTAATTCAGCCTGTATTGTCGGGAGCCATGGATGATCCAAGGTTCAATTCCGAGTTCATCTAAAATAACAAACTATCCTTAGGTCAGCCGTTCTAAGGAAATGAATACCACATTTTCTGGGAGAGTAAAGGCAGCAGGCGTGATGCTGACCACATTATCGCTTCATTGGTGTACCGTTGGTCAATGAAAAAATATTGGCCGAACTCCGCACTTCCCAATACGTCTCTGGCGTGAATAAGAGAAACTTTACTTTTTTTACCAGTTAATTTTCGTGTCTGTAATATCTATGCAAGTCTGTCTTCTTTATTTGAGACCCTTTAACTGCATAAATGGTCCAGACTGTATATCACCAACGATTGTTATCATAGAAACGTGTATGGTCGTATTGAAGTCATGCAGTCATATGGACTAAGTGGTCAACATTCGTACTACCAGATGACCGCATTATTTTAAGTGGTAGGATGTTCGTATACAAAAAGCTGAAACATGCATCCCACATACACACAGAGCTTCTCACTGAGTTGGCGACATCTTCTCAGAGTATTGCATACCGCTGAGAATGGAAGTCTTCTTGGTAAGAAAGACAAACATTGAGAAACCAACTCTCACTCCCCACAAGAAGGTGCACAAAGAAAAAAAAAGCTGCATTATTGCTTGTATTTCATAGGGATGGGAGAAAAGAAACATACTTTTTTAGTGATAGAGTTAATTGAGACCAATAACAATGGAGGAATAGCAGAGCTCGTGTATATAAGAGAAGTAGGGGCGTGTCTATGGTTATTAGGTTGTGTTTCTCGGAGAGAAGATTGATCGTACAAGCCTGGAGAAAATGTACTCTAATGAATTTCTGTTAAGTTGTCATGCTTGAATGTAGAGGTGCCGCCCGAAGCACATCTATTACTTTCTCAAACACACGCATTAATTTGATGGTGCCTGTCTGAGGATTTTTCTCTCTTGTTCTTTGTTTTGACAATCTGTGACGGCGATGTAAGACAGCAATATAAGACAGTGATATAAGATGGGGAAATGTAAGATTGTGATGTAAGACTGAGATTTAAGACCACGATGTAAGACAGTGATATAAGATGGGGAAATGTAAGATTGTGATGTAAGACAGCAATATAAGACAGTGATATAAGATGGAGAAATGTAAGATTGTGATGTAAGACCAGCAATATAAGACAGTGATATAAGATGGAGAAATGTAAGATTGTGATGTAAGACTGAGATTTAAGACCACGATGTAAGACAGTGATATAAGATGGAGAAATGTAAGATTGTGATGTAAGACTGAGATTTAAGACCACGATGTAAGACAGTGATATAAGATGAGGAAATGTAAGATTGTGATGTAAGACTGAGATTTAAGACCACGATGTAAGACAGTGATATAAGATGGAGAAATGTAAGATTGTGATGTAAGACTGAGATTTAAGACCACGATGTGAAACAGAGATGTAAGACAGATATATAATTAAGTGATATTCTTCTTCTTCTTCTTCTGCGTTCGTTCTCAAACTCCTGCAGATTAGCAGGATGTACATCGGAGAACGGAATGCGCTGTGTCATGGTTTAAAACATTGCTGCGATATCTGCGCCTTTCGGCCTGACACATCCGACTTCAGCATGACTTTGGGTCACTGCCCTATATGGGATGGGACAGCCAACTCCATCCCATAACCTCCTTAGTCGCCTCTTACGACATGCATGGAAGGTAAACAGTGTTGCTATTCTTTGCTCCCCTTTCGGACCCCGGCAACGCACGGGCGAGATAGTGATATAAGATGGAGATATAAGACGGTGATGTAAAATGGAGAAGTAGAACGGTGATAGAAGACGGAGATGTAAGATGGAGATGTAAGAAGGTGATGCAAAACGAAGATGTAATATGGTGATATAAGACGAAGGTGTGAGACAGTGATGTAAAACGTGGATGTAAGACGGTGGTATAGGACACAGATATAAGTCGATGATGTAAAACATAGATTTAATGCGGTGATTTACCTGGGAGGTGTAAGACAGTGATGTAAGATGGTGATGTAAGATGACGATGTAAGATGGTGATGTAAGGTGACGATGTAAGACGGTGATGTAAGATGGCGATGTAAGATGGCGATGTTAGACGGTGATGTAGGATGACGATGTGAGACGGTGATGTAAGATGACGATGTGAGACGGTGATGTAAGACGGTGATGAAAGATGAAGATGTAAGACGTTGATATAAGACGGCGATGTAAAACTGACATGTAATACGGTTATATAAGACGAAGGTGTAAGACAGTGATGTAAAACGGGGATGTAAGACGGTGGTATAAAACAGAGATATAAATCGATGATGTAAGACCGAGATGTAGTGCGATTATTTACAGCGTAGGTGTAAGACAGTGATGTAAGACATATGTAAGACGGAGATGTAAGAGTGTGATATAAAACGACGACGTAAGACGACATCAGACTGTAATGTAAGACGGAGATGAGAGAATGTCCTAGTGAAAGTGGTATAAATAAGAACACAGTTTATGCCAGTGTTTACACATTGTTGGGAACTATTTATTACCAAATCTTTGGTAAAATATTGACCACTAAATGTGATACTTCTTAATTTTGCAGAAAAAAACAAACTCAAAACATAATGAAACGAGCTTGAATTTGAGTATAATGAAAGTTTTCATTTCTAATAACTGCGTCTATTAAATTAATCTATGTTTATTGTTTGTGTTTTGATAACAGTTACTAGCAAAATTTCTATCACCACTACTTGCTTCTGGCTGGCACGTTGGATATCTTTCGCCAAGCCTCTAGACCGGGTAGTAGTTTTCGGTGTTTCGGTGTATTTCTTATGAAATAGGGGATTTCTACATCTGAATGTGATAGATTAGAACACAGTGTAACCATTTAGAAGCTCTGAAACAACACTGTGACAGGTCTAGCAAATCGACAGCGACCAAACACTGCTCATAGAAAATGAAGAGTGCTCAGGAGACGAACAAACGTAAAACTAAACCACAGAAACAAGCTTACAAACAGCACACAAGAAGGCCATCTCCAGAGAACTCTTCCATTCCTGATGCAACAAGGCAAAAAAGGGCCACAGCGTGTAGATAGATAGATAGATTACTTGCTTGTGTGGCCCTATTTCTCATATTTTCCTCAGCAGACCAGAAAATATGTATCAAAAAATGGATATATTTTCATGTTGGCAAAAGTACAAAAATAGCTAAAACATAAATTTCATGAACAGTGACATTTAAAAAGAAGTGGCAAAATTTGTGAAATTAAAATAAAATCAAATTGCCGTAGATGGGATTTTAACTCAGCCCGTTCAACTGGCACCTATTGGACTCGTAACTCGAGTCAACACGTTTCCCAAATTCGGCCACAAGGTATCTATAATAAAAGATGTGATTGATTCAACTCTTCCAACGTGTATGCTCTCAGGTGACTATGAATATGAATCGGTCTATCGAAACATAGACAACAAAAACAACAGATTAGCTGCACAAATATATAAAGTCTCGAGGACCACAAACATTTAACACTAGTAAACAACATCAGTTCTCAGTAGTACAAGAACGAATTTTTCCTACTTGTAAACACAAACATCACATAAACATAAGCAAGGTAAAAGTTGCGAGGCGAGTAGGTGCCAGCAGAATGGACCTGGTTCAAATCTTGTCTATTGCCGTTGTTTTTTTTCTAAAACATCTCGATGCATCATGTTTAAATTGTTCAAGTGCTCATTGTGAAATTTGACCATTAAAATATTCATTATGACAAAACTTGACTCTTTTGTAGATAACAAGTTTAGATACGAAGAAGCTCTTCCTAGAACAGGATGGAGGGCGCCTTTGTAGTGGTACAGAGGTAGAGAGATCTGGAGTAGTTCCGACTGTTTTCCATGGGCTCCTGTCTCAAACTTCAATATTAATTTCATGTATAAAACTTTCTGTCTGCTAGAAATATTATTTCGTGTCTCAGAGCTTGTTCTTTTAGTGTCGTTCCTTTTGGCTATTGTAAATATCTAGTATACTGGTAGAGTGGGTAAATTTAAAGCCTTACATCCAAATCGATATGTCCCTCGTTTTAGAAGGCTGGATTTCCCTTCAGCCAACAGGTCTTCTGTTGGCGAAAGTAATGACGATACGCTGTCGACCTAATGTATCTCACTGTAACTCAGTATCTCAATACACAAACCTGAAATAAAGGAATGACGAAAACGGATGTGCTGTACCTCGGACGTCCAGGCCACAAAGTGGCCAACCGGGGTGCAAATAATCAGTTCTACTGTGGAACTTGCAGCACAACGTACTTCACGCTCCCCGGCAGAAATCACACGATAATTTCGTTGTGGTTACTTGAGAGCGAACGCTGAAGAAGAAGAAGTATCTCAATTATCCACAAGGAGCTTCCGTAATATGCATTTGTAAACGAGGGACATATCGATGTGGATGTAAAGCTTCAAATCTATCCACTCTATTCAAAGCTTGTATTTTTAGTGTTATTCCTTGTGGCTAGAGTCGATGTCGAGTATCCTGGTAGAGTAGGTAAGTTTGAAGCCTTACATCTAAATAGATATGTATCCAACGATCAAAAAGACCTAGAAACAACAGAACCAATATACTAAATTAAGAAATAGAAGAAACCTTAAAACATAGCCCAAGTAATAAATCACTAGGAGAGGATGGTATACTAAGCGAAGCAGTAAAAGCGCGTAGAAACACAGGGGTTCAGTGGCTAGCCCGAGTATTCAAAATAGCTTGGACAGAAAGAGCAGTACCAGATGATGACTGGCAAAAATCTGTAATTATACCGTTATGGAAACACAAAAGCGATAAGAAATAATGTGAATCATATAGTGGTATCTCCTTATTAAGCCATACAGGTAAAAACTACGTACAAATATTAGAACAGAGAATACGATACATTACAGAACCATAGCTCAGTCCCACCCAATTTGACTTCAGAAAAAAAATGGGGAGGGGAATTACTGTACAGACGCACTATTTACACTAAGACAAGGAAGTGAAAAAGGAATCGAGTACAAAAAAGATCTTAGCACAGTATTTGTAGATCAGGAAAAGACTTTCGACAGAGTACATAGAGACATTCTCTGGGAAACCTTAGGAAATTATAATATCAGAGGACAGCTGTTAGATAATATAAAAGCATTATACCAAAAATGTCAAATTTTAGTGAAAACAACAAATGAAATGACAGATACTTTCAAAGCGAGATCTGGAGTAAGACAAGACGGCTGCTTTCCCTTTCTACTTTTCAACATATACATGGGCAGAATAATAAAAGAAGCTCGCATCAATAAAGAGAAAAACATTATAAACAAGCCTGACGAGGAACTTAAAAAAAAAAATTAAATCAAAGAACTACTATTTGCTGACGATCAGAGTCTAATTTACGAAAATGTGCAAAACCACATCAATGCATTGCTATTAGCATGTAAGAAGTATAACATGAAAAATAACGTAAAAACAACAACAAAACAAACACAACCAGAAGTTATGAATATCAGCAAATCTGCAACACCATTGGATATACCAATAGATAACACCAAAGTGAAACAAGCCAAAGAATTGTAGACATCATTTGTTAATGACATGCTCATCATCGCTTGTGACGGAGAAACATCATCAGTTTTCTATCTCGGATGGGACTTTGATGTTCTTGCAACCTCGAGACATATAGACAAGAGTGTAGATTCCCTTCCAGCGGTGAAGATGTGGGTCTTCAGAAAACTTCATCACAACGTAGATCATATGTGGAGTAATTTAAATGTCCAACCTTCTTAATACTTTCTTATAAGATATATGACGGGTGGCAGTGTTTCTATTCTCTGCTTATCGTAACAAGGTCTCATAACATAAATAACAAATACTTTTAACTTATCAAGAGGGAAGGAGTATTGTCAATGAAAGGTAGATAATTTCTCTGACACGCATACATTTAGGGTAGATGTTCTATCATACATACATACAACCAGAGAGTGAAGACTTAAGTGTCTCTCATCTACCTGCGCAAGCTGTGTTTATTTATGGATACTTGTGCCTGGTTTTTGGTTACAGAAAATCTCATTTAACATGAAAAGTTTGTGTTTAGCAGTGAGAAGAGTAATCAATTAGCGGACTTCCTTTCGAAGAAATGGCAAACTTTGGGAGTATTGTACTTAATAATTCTGAATGAATACCTTGAATAATATAGAAAGAAGGCTAAGATATTTTTTTATCAAATAAAGAGATGTGTTAAATGTAGAGACTAGCGAGGGGGCTAGAAAAGGTGCCTAAAAATAGCCTGCCTAACATAGCCAGCGCACCACGACTTGCAGGTGCATAACCACTACGTTCGAAATACAAATAAGATTACGAAACCTATATTAGTGGAAACGTAGAATGTCCGCATACTCACATATATAACATCTGCAAACAGGCCAGAAAGAAGAATAGCGCTAGTTGCAAAGGAATTGGCCAGATACAAACACCGAGCGAAACGATATTACCAGATGAAGGCCAGCTTACAGAAAGAGGAAAAGGGTACACATTTTTTTTTGAGTGGTCGCAAAAACTCAGAGCACGGGAATCAGGAGTTGGATTTGCAGTTAGATCCGATCTTGTACAAATTCTCCCAAGTCTTTTCCTGGGACTAAGTGACCGTCTCATGACACTAACTTTGGACACTAACTTTCACATCATGCGACAGAGGCATCCACAATTATATACAGTAATGAAACGCTTGGATACTGGAACATTAAGAAATCCCAGCATAGCAACGAGCCTCTCCCAGGACATGGACACACAACTAAAAGAGTTGACCTGGAAGATATTAGTGTTGAGGATGAATGGGCATCCTTCTCAAATATCCTTTATGCTACAGCTAAGGAACATTTAGGTCTGAAGATGCACAAAAATCAAGACTGGTTCGATAACAGTGACATAGAAATTAACATTCTGCTAGAGGAAAAGAACAGCGCTTTTAGAAATCTTCAAGGTGATCCCCAGGGTGATAGGAGAAGAGGTGCTTGTCCAGAAGATTACCAAGTTCTGTGTTGCGTGCTGGAGCTTAGGAACACTGCCTCAAAACCTGAAAGATGCATAAATTGTCTACCTATATAAAGGCAAGGGATATAAACAGTCATGTGACAACCACCGAGGGATACCTTTACTATCAATAACTGGTAAAATATTAGCACGTGTAATGCTGAACCGACTTACACAGACACTCACAGATGATCTCCTTCCCGACAGTCAGTGCGAATTTCACGCTGGTCGTGAGACAGTGGACATGGTCTTTGCTGCCCGTCAACTTCATGAAAAAATCCATAAACACCACAGGGAACTATTTAGCAACATTTGTAGAAGGAATTTGACACTGTGAACAAAAGATTGGCTGTGGAAAGTGCTCGCCACATTTGGCTGGAAAGTTTATCAACATAGTGCGACAGTTCCATGACGGCATGATGACAGCTGTTATCAGTGATAATCATCAACAGCTTTTCCTGTAACATAATGGGGTCAAACAAGGATACGTTCTAAGTCCAACACTGTTCAGCCTGATGTTTTCTGCCATACTGACAGACACATCTAGATGAAGTGACGTAACATGAATACAAATAATAAACAGAACAGACGGCAAACTTTTCAACCTTCGGTGTTTACAAGCCAAAACTACGGTGTGAGACACAATGGTCAGGGAACTCCCCTATGCAGATAAGTACGCACTGTATGCTGATTCTGCAGACAGTATGCAGGTCACCCTAAACCAATTTGCTGAATCCTACGACAACTTTGGTTTCACTATCAATACAAAGAAAACAGAGATCATGTTTCAACCCACACCAAATAAACCACACTTAAATCCCCATATAAAGATCAAAGAAGAAGAGCTTAAAACAGTCAATAATTTCACCTACCTGGGCATCACTCTCTAACAAGATGTAAACATCGCCAATGAGGTAAACAACATAATAGCGAAAGATTCCACATTTGGAAGACTGCGAAAAAAACGTATGAGAAAGAAGGGGAACAACAACTACCACCAAATTCATAGTTTACCGGGAAACATAATATCATCACTTCTTTATGCATGCGAAACATGGACAATATATGCCAGATACGCTAGAAGACTCAACCAATTTCACTTAAGTTGTCTACATACGATACACAACAACCATTGGTGGGATAAAATACCAGACAGTGAAGTACTGATGAAATATAAGTCTGTAAGCATACATACAATGTTGATGCAGGCGCAGACACACTGTGCAGCATACATACAATGTTGATGCAGGCGCAGACACACTGTGCAGCATACATACAATGTTGATGCAGGCGCAGACACACTGTGCAGCATACATACAATGTTGATGCAGGCGCAGACACACTGTGCAGCATACATACAATGTTGATGCAGGCGCAGACACACTGTGCAGCATACATACAATGTTGATGCAGGCGCAGACACACTGTGCAGCATACATAATCCGCGTGAAAGATCATCGTCTACCAAAGAAGTTATTATATGTCTCCCGCAAGAACAGAAGAAGCATTTTAAAGACACCCACTTCAAAATAGACACAAATTCATGAGAGAATCATGCACAAGACAGATCAGACTGGCGTCGCAGAATCAAGTGGTGCAGCAGCTGCAGAGAACCTCAGACACAATGATGCGCAGCAAAAACGCGCTGAAAGAAAGACAAGAGCTGCTAAATGGCTCACAGACTCCTACCACACATGCCCAGAGTGTGGTAGACAATTCCAATGCACACATAGGACTCATTAGTCACAGTCAGACACATCGTAAACATCAGCACCTTCATCATCATCATCCCAGTTTAGCTGAATGGTCATCGTCGACTTTGACGTACGAACAACATGTGTCCGCGACCAATTGCCAAATAAGATATAGTAGAAGAATCACAACAATTCGGAATCAGCCTCCGTCCGTCATATTTTTGATTATTATCGTGATTTTCGTTGGTCACCATTTGTATACTTTGTGTCACCCTGGTGTCGCCTACTAACGCCGACCATTGAAATTCACGGAAATAATCGAAAACATGACACATTGATAAATAAAGGAATTAACAGGCAGAAGGCAGGCTCACAAGACTGGGTGTTTGAAATCTAAGCAGGGACACATACTAATAGGAGAAAATGAAGTCATGCACAGATGGGAAGAATATATTAAAGAATAGTACGAAGATAACAGAAATGATATTAACTTAAATTATAACAATGAAGGTCTAAGTATTTTAAAAGCAGAAGTAAAGGAAGCCATACAACACTTAAAAAACAACAAATCATCGGATCCAGACAATATTTCAAAAGAAGAATTAGAAGCCCTGGGAGATTATGGTCTTGAAATGATCACCAAAATGTTAAATGACATCTACAACAGTGGCTATATTCCATCGGATTTGCTACAATCAATTTTCATAGCCCTACCAAAGAAACCTGGGGCAGTAGATTACGAAGACCACAGAACAATTAGTCTTACGAGTCAGATGACCAAGATTCTGCTGCGCATAATAATGAGGCGTATAAGAGGGAAAATAAAACCAGAAATAGCAGACGAACAATGCGGATTCGTAGAAGGAAAAGGCACAAGAAATACCCTATATATAGTAAGAACATTAATGGAGAGGGCCATAGAAGTACAGCAAGACATTTATCTGTGCTTCATAGATTACACCAAATCATTTGACAAGGTGAAACATTCAGAGATTATACAATTGCTAGAAAATCTTAACGTTGATGGGAAAGATCTAAGAATAGTAA
This sequence comes from Meghimatium bilineatum, assembly GCA_034231615.1. Lineage (NCBI taxonomy): Eukaryota > Metazoa > Mollusca > Gastropoda > Stylommatophora > Philomycidae > Meghimatium > Meghimatium bilineatum. Next base: position 52,386,796 of record CM067306.1, read on the forward strand.
GAAATATGTATTGGAAACAAACAGCTGCGATGAGAGTTAACAACACTATAGGTAGATTTCAAAAGTTAGAAATGGGTGTCAGGAAAGGTTGCGTAATGTCACCGGACCTTTTCTCCCTGTATACAGAATACATTATGCGAAATATAGAAGATATGTCCGGAATAAAAGTGGGAGGATACAATATAAATAACTTGAGATATGCTGATGACACAGTACTGATCGCAGGAAGCGAACAAAACTGCAAGCCCTATTAGATAAAGTAGTGAAGGAAAGTGAAAACAAAGGCCTCAGTTTAAACAATAAGAAAACAGAAATAATGGTTGTGTCAAAGAGACATACACCACCAAGATGCAACATAATAATTAATAACACAAAATTAGCACAAGTTGAAAAAGTGAAATATCTTGGCACCCTGTTAACATCAGACGGTAGATGCTCAAGTGAGATAAAGAGTCGAACAGGACAAGCCAAATCTGTATTCCAAAAAATGAGAACCATTTTTTGCAATGGAAGTATATCAATGCAGACCCGAATTCGGGTGCTGAGATGTTATATCGAACCGATTCTTGTTTATGGATGTGAAGCATGGACTATAAACAAGATAGTTCAACATGAATTGGAGGCGACAGAAATGTGGTTTCTGAGAAGAATGATGAAAATACCATGGACAGCCAAGAAAACTAATGCAGAGGTTCTCAGTGATGCCGGCGTAAAAAGATCAATCATATCAAACATTAGAGGCAGACAGTCAAGGTTTCTAGTGCATGTGCTGAGAAAAACACAGCTTGAACACTTAATAACCACTGAAAAGATCAAAGGGAGAAGAGATAGAGGTCGACAAAGAGAAAAGTTACTAGGTGGGCTTGTATCGTGGCACGGTAGAAGCTCACCAACCGAGCTTATTGATAACACAAGAGACAGAGAGTCGTGGAGAAACATGATCGCCTACGCCAGTCGGCATGGCACTTGATTGATTGAAAAGGCTGGAATGAATTATGTTGGTAAGTCTTATATTGACAAAAGTCACAATGGCACTTTACACAGGATTGCTTCCTGTCCTTCTGTGAAGACGCAACAGATGATGATTATTAACGAGATATAGCAGCATGGAAAAACTAATAATGGATTGCATTATAGCTGGTAACAGGGGAAACAGCCGCCCAAAAAGACGATGGACAAGCGATATTTCAGTGTTTAGATATGTCCTTGGCTGGAACAAAGAACTATATTATATATCCCTCAATTTTCATCCAAAATGTGTGTTTAAATTTCTATAATGTGATCATAGGAAGTGCCCTTTTCTCGTTGTAGACTATGTTTTGATCTTGAAAAGGGCTTTTAAGTTAAAATGCCGATTTGAATGTGTTTTCGTGTGGCTATCTAAACTTTATGAACGTATATTTTCAATTTTCGCCCGAAGGTTGGAGAATAATTGTAAAAACGTCGCACGATAGCCCCCAATACTGTCAAGATTTCAAGTCTCATGACGGCGATGTTGCATAACAGGTCAACACTGTTATTTTGTAGATATGAATACTAGTATAGTTTACATTTTGAATTGTTCATTTCAACCTCTTTACCACTTTCTCTCTTAACTCATAGTGAACCAAGTAACAACCTATTTGTCTTTTTTCCCTATTTGCCGATTTTGTCCCTGGTCTACTACGAGTTAAAGCACCGACGGCATATGCAAATGAACACAAATAAACAACAACGCCCCTATGGATACACTAGGTCTAGCTAATTAATGTTAATTTGTTCCTATTGGGTTCTTTGACGTTTTACCCAGGGCTGCCTTTTTTGACACATTTTTCTCCAAATGTGTTACTACTGTCCACTTTAAAATGTTATTTGTTATAAAAAAGGTATTTGTTGATCTTTGTTTTTAAAAAAGTATAATTTAGGAAATGTTTTTAGTTCTACATAATTATTTTGTTTAAATTGATGAAAAGTTTGGTCATACCAACTGTGTCGGTAGAATTGTTTCTTTCGTTTAGTCATACTAACTGATAATGTTGTTGCTAGAGTTGTTTCTTTCGTTTAATCATACCAACTAATAATGTTGTTGGTAGAATTGTTTCTCTCGTTTAGTCATACTAACTAATAATGTTGTTGGTAGAATTGTTTCTCTCGTTTAGTCATACTAACTAATAATGTTGGTGGTACAATTTTTTTCTCTTGTTTAGTCATACCAACATGTAATGTTGTTCTTAGAATGTTTTCTCTCATTTGGTCATTAGTTTGTTTGTTCCTTTCGTGCTATAGGCGGCACATAGGGCAGAGGTTTTGATTCTCCATAAGTTGCGCTATGCTGCCTGTATTTTTAGTTCTTGTATGGACTTGCAACCTTTTATCTATCCTTCTTTAAGTATGGTAATTTTTATGATAATTTTGGGTCTTCCTCTCCCCCACCTCCTCCCCACCCCAGTGTCTGTCTCTGTCAACATAAGGGCTTGCTGGTTCAGTATATTACGTGTTCCATGTATTTCCAGGTGCGTTGTCGTATAGCATTTGAATCATATTCTTGGTGTATTTTATTTCTTTATTTGTGACGAAATGCTTCATTTTATGTTCGACAATTTTCGGAGACATTTGTTTTCAAAGATGTTTAACGTTTGGTCCGTTGCCTGTGTTGATTTCCAGCTTTCACTACCATAAGTCAATGATGGAATAACACAGGAGTTGAATAGTTTTAACTTGGTTTTTCTTCTTATATCTTTGGATTTCCAGATGCTTATTAGTTTAGTGAATGGGCTTGCTGCGGATGCTATGCTTGTATTTCTTTATTTCATTGAGTCACTGTCTGCAGATATTCTGCAGTGGATACTTTTTCCAGTGTTCGGTTGTGTGCTGAGATGTTATTTGATGAGTTAGTGAGTTCAATGATTTTTTATTTGGATGTGTTGATCTGGAACCCAATCTGATCTGCGAGTGTGCACAGATCGTGGTTGTACCTTGTGTTTGTTGGTGAGTGGAGTTCAAGATTGCGATGCCATCTGCAAAAAGATGGTCAATTAAATTGTTGTGTCCTAGTCCGAGCCATCTGATGCCCCCTTTTTGCATCTTCAACGGTTTTACGCATTATCCAATCGATGGCGACCCCTAACATCATTAGTGATAATACGCATCCTTGTTTTACTCCTTTGTCAACATTGAACGATTCTGAATTTCTTGATATTGTTCTTACACAACAGTTTGCTTCCTGGTACATGGTAGGGGGCTTTTATGATGTTCATATATTTTGGTTTAAATCCATAAATCTTAAGGATTTCCCAAAGTGTAGGACGATGTGTGCTGTCAAAACCTTTTGGAAGTCTACACAGTTTATTACCAAAGGTGACTGAAACTTTATGGAATTATCTATAATAGTTCTGAGAATGAAGATGTGGTATACACATGAACGATTAGGTAAAAAACCAGCTTGTTCTTCTGTTCTCTAAGTCTTTGATCAACAGATTGTTTCATTCTTTCTATTAGGATGCTACAAAACAATTTTCCTGGGATCGATAGCAAAGTAATCCTACGCCAGTTGTTGCAGTTTGACAGGTCTCCTTTCTTTGGTACTTTGGAGATTACACCATCTTTCCAGTCTTAGAAAGGGATTCTGTCTGCCAAATATCGTTCACTCTAGCAAGCATGTGACATAAGGGAGTTGTCGTCAGTGTTTTCAGCATTTCTCCTGAGATTTCATCATTTCCACAGACCTTGTTGTTTTAAAATTTCTTGATGGCCTGTTTCATTTCATATGAAACTGAGATTTTGCCGTATAATGCATTTATTGCAGGCATAATTTCTTCTGATTCAAAATTTGGCAATGTTTTTGTAGGTGATACGTTTAATTAGTTCTTGAAAGTGTTCTGTCCATCTGTCTTGCTGAGCTTGTTGAGAGAGTATAATTTCGTCGTCTTTGCTTTTCACCGGAGCATTTGTAGTTGGAGGATGGTTAGTACGTTGTTTTACAATATGAAATAGTGTTTTGCTGTTTCCAGTGTTTGCTGGTAATTCTGCTTCTAAGAACAAATTTTGTATGAGGACGCGTTTGTCTTTCCGTGCACTTGCTTTTACTGCTCTATCTAGTTTTGCGTATGTATGAGTTGCCAATTCATTACTAGTTACTAGCATTTGAAATTTAGTTGTCTTTCTTTCTTGAATTTTGTGCCATGTTTCGTCGCTTAACCATATCTGTTTTTCCCTTTCTTAGGTATTCTACTGTTTCTTCTGCAGCAGTTTTTATTATGTTTAAAAAGGATCAAATCCTTATATATGTTCGCAGGTTCTGATGTTGTCTCGTTTGGTACTGTGGCATAGTTGTTTTGGATATCAATGTTGAATTTGTTTTAATTTCACTTTGTAATACTGGGTTTGGTCATATAACTAATAATGTTGTTGGTAGAATTATTTCTCTCGTTTCGACATACGAACAAGTTAATGTTGTTGGTAGAGTTATTTCTCTCGTTTCGACATAGGAACAAGTTAATGTTGTTGGTAGAATTATTTCTCTCGCATAAATAGCCAAAAAATCGGAGGAAGTCCTACAAAATGGAGTGCTGCAGTAACCAAACAAATAGGTAGGAAATATTAAATAAGGTAGAAAGGTTACTAAAAATGACTATCAATAATTAACTATCATTATTTCTCTCGTTTAGTCACACGAACAAGTAATGTTTTGGTAGAATTATTTCTCTCGTCTAGTTAGTCATACGAACAAGTAATGTTGTTGATAGAATTGTTTCTCTGTTAATTTTGGTCAAGTGCAACTTAATCTTCTAGTAGTCGTTATTGAAAGTAGATCTTTCAATAATTAAGGTTAATTTTATTATGTTGTTATTGGTTCTGTAGACATTTAAGGAGTTTGGCAGCTCTTTGACAGTTTTACCTCATATTAGCAATAAGCAGCTTTAACTCCCTGGCAACCCTTCGTCTCCCTCCTCACTAGTTATATTTTAATGGATTCGTGCGCGCCTCATAGTATGGATCAGACACTCGTTGGTGTAAAATTAGAAGCCGCAATAAACCCAGCACCGACATCAAGCCGTGTTCAGGTGGTGGGTGTATTGATGTTATAATTACATTACTGATGCTGTCTCAAACTGCCGCTACAACGAAATCTTGTCTATCCCCTCCAATCTTTTTCGTTACTCTTTTGTTTATTGCAAGTTGTTGCCGTATTGGCTTTCTGTTCTTTATTTTGGGATAATCTTATTTTGGGAACAGACTAGAGAAGTTAACAGAGCCGGTGTTAAATAGCCTGGTTATGTGTGCACAGGTCTCGATAGTGTTGATGCCTTCTCAGCTCGTAATCGGCAACTGCCTGAGCTGTCTTCTTTGACTCCGGCACGCCTTGCAGTTAGCGATAGTGGAGCCGATTTATCTACGCTCGTTTTATTATTGAGTGATAAAGTGCATCGTTGTTTCCTCCAGGTTACAGAAACTCTTTGAGGTCAACGAGGCACAAAGTAATGCATACTCGTACACTATTACAGAACACAGAGGGGAATAAATACAGTAAAACCATTGTATATCAAATTAGTCCGATATATGTATGCACATAACCATGATTCGTTATATACAAATTGGTCTGGATATCCGATATATGCATACAAATAATAAAGATTTGTCATACACATTAAAGAATACACTAGCTGGAGACGTCCCCAAAAAAGTTTTGTTACACATAATTTTTTTTTATAAACGTACGTATACGTTATAAAGGATTCCTCTGTATAATCCTAAAAACAGTCAGTGAATAGTCAGTAGCGTCAAAAGGGATTTTGATCGTACCGGGGAACACCATTTCAGGGGGTGACACCGGTAGTTGTAGTAGTAATAGTAGTGGTGGTGATATAGTAGTAGTAGTAGTGGTGGTGATATAGTAGTAGTAGTGGTGGTGGTGATATAGTAGTAGTAGTAGTGGTGGTGATATAGTAGTAGTAGTAGTAGTAGTAGTAGTAGTAGTAGTGGTGGTGATATAGTAGTAGTAGTAGTGGTGGTGATATAGTAGTAGTAGTAGTGGTGGTGATATAGTAGTAGTAGTAGTAGTGGTGATGGTGATGTAGTAGTAGTAGTAGTGGTGGTGATGTAGTAGTGGTGGTGATATAGTAGTAGTAGTGGTGGTGATATAGTAGTAGTAGTAGTAGTAGTGGTGATGATATAGTAGTAGTAGTAGTGGTTGTTGTTGTTTTTCGAATTCGACGATGATCATTCAGCTCAACAAGAATGATGATGAAGATGATAATGCCTGCAATGTGTAAGACTGTGATTAATGATTCCTAATTGTGCCTGGAATTATCTACCACACTCTGAGCATGCGTGTGAGGCAGCGCGTTTTTGTTGTGCAGCTTGATGTCTGAAGGTCTCTGCTGCTGCTGCACTACTCTTGATTCTGCGATGCAGGTCGTATCTGTCGTGTGCACGATTCTCCCATGAGTATGTGTCTATTTTGAAGTGAGTCAGTGATGTCTTAAGAGTGTCTTTAAAACTAATCTTCTGTCCTCCTGTCTTGAGGGAGCCAGTCTCGTGTTCTCCAAATACCAACTTTTTGGTAGGCAATGATCTTTCATGCGGACCATGAGTAATAGTAGTAGTAGTAGTAGTAGTAGTAGTAGTAGTAGTAGTAGTAGTAATAGTAGTAGTAGTAGTAATAGCAGTAGTAGTAGCAGTAGTAGTAGTAGTAGTAGTAGTAGTCGTAACGATAGTAATATTAATGGGAGTGGTGGTAGTAGTGTTAGTGGCGGCGGCGACGGTGGTGGTAGTATCAATACTAATATTTGGAGGATATCCTGTAAAGGACATTGCTTTCTCAATTACTGGTGAATTTTGAAGAAATGTTTATACTTTCAGTATCATGACTAGTTTAGCGGGACCGGCATCACTTTCGCGACGCTCAAATCTTCGATCCTAGTTCCTTGAATTATCTGGTTTTCTTACTAGCGCAGCTCCACTGCCAAGGAAGCCTGCGAATATTGATATAGTAAGACGAAATGCTAAACTAGGGCTTCATTGATGTAAATGTGTAGCACAGTTTCCTTACAATAAAATGATTGAAATGCAACGCTCCCTCTGAGTTGCGTGGCCACGCACCGAATAACAGACTTCGTTCTCAATGCATCATAGAACCCTGAGCAAACAGTTAATTAAGTGTCCGAACCGGTTGTCCGAACCCCCCTCCCTTGATGTGAGTCACTACCTACTATCTTGGGTCGTTACATGTTCTGATCTGTGATATGGTATGTTGTTTGGAGCTGTCTCTTTGTGTCAGAACCTGCCCCGATGTGAGCTACTACCTAATATCATGGGTCTCTTATGATTTATGTTTGGTTCATGATTGGCGAAAACTGCTTCGTGGTGTGTCAGAACCTGCCCTGACGTGAGTGGCCACCTGCTTTGTCGTGTGATAGAATCTGCGCTACAGTTCTCACGTGAGTCGCTATCTGCCCTCGTGTGTATGCTACCTACTCTCGTGAATCCCTATCTACTCTCGTATGTTGCTATCTGCCTTGATGTGACGCTACCTGCGCTCGTTAGTAGCTACCTGCTCTCGTGAGTCATTGTCTGCTCTCGTGTATTGCTACGTGCTCGTTTCTTGCTACCTGATCTCATGTTTGTTATCTTTTATCAACAGTAACCACAATATTGTAGCTACTAAAGCTTTCAAATGTTCAACAATTGTAGAAGATTAATTTAATTGTATTCTGCTTTCCTTAATTATAGCCCGCCCATCTCAACAGAGCAGCACATTGTCTGCCAATAGTGCTACGCATAGTACATAATTGCGTAGCTTCAAGCGATACTTCCCGGTAGACCTCCTTATAGCTACTATCCATAAATAAACCACAGATACTAATATTTGGAGGATATCCTGTAAAGGACATTGCTTTCTCAATTACTGGTGAATTTTGAAGAAATGTTTATACTTTCAGTATCATGACTAGTTTAGCGGGACCGGCATCACTTTCGCGACGCTCAAATTTTCGATCCTAGTTCCTCCAGTTATCTGGTTGTCTTACTAGCGCAGCTAGTAATAGTAGTAGTAGTAATCTTAATGTAATAATCTCATGTACTACTAATGTAATAAACTACTAATGTAATAAACAAAGTATTAGTAGTCTTGGTAGAAAATGTGTAGGCCCTATGCTTTCTTTGCAATAGTGGGACTGTCCATAAATTACGTCAACTTTTTTTGGCCAATATTTGACACTCCCCCCCCCCACCTCCTTGTCCACAGACTGTCAAGAATACATACGATAATCAATTTAAAAAATGTATAACCCCCTTTCCCCCACTAAAAAGTAGAAGTATGACGAAACGTTTTTATTTTAGATTTTAAAAAAAATATGTTTCATAATCAAGCAAGTTAATTGGTATATAGAAAAGCATTTTAAAAGTCAATTTTTGTCAACCCCCCCCCCCCCCCCATATTATCAATAACTGTCAAATATCCCCCCCCCCCCCAACCAATTTGGCGCAATTTATGGACAATCCATATTCAGATACATTCCATATACACGATAAAACGTGTTCAGAACTAGAAGTCTACGTATATATACACTTTCACCAGGTTGAGAACCCTTATTGATTGTGTTTTCAATACTAGAACCGATGATATGTCTGTCTAATAATTGACAAGCAAAACTCGCGTATTTCTCTCCATCTGTTAATTAGAAGCTGGTATGATACATCAACTGTGTCGTACGTTACGTACAACTCACCTAGTAATAAGGGTGTCTGGGTACGTTGTTGTTCAACGCGGGAATCATTATGCATGTTTCTAATAATAGCTGTTTGTGCACTTTAGTCGATCAGGTTTACTTTCAGATTTCACTTAGAATTGTCTGTCAGTGGCATGCCCGTTGAATGATTCCTCTTGTAAGGGTGCAGTTGTTTTCATTCATGTGTTAATATTAGTAATATGTTGAATTCTTAGGGGGCAGAGATTCTGTTGATTTGAGGTGAAAGATGTCTGTGTGGTTTATGGAATATCTCTATCGGAAGCGGTATGGTCAATAAAACTGTGTGTTCTGAGATAGTGCCAGATAAAGTTGATGAATGCTCGAAGACGACGAATTATTATCGACGCGAGGAATCTGATGGAAAAATCAAATATAAGGAGTATTGGTGGAATGATACAAATTGTTGAAAGCTCTAAGATGAATATTACTGGCAGGATAAAGTTGATGTCAGTTTGACGATGCGGATATTACTGACAGGATAAAATTGATGTAAGTTTGACGATGCGGATATTACTGGCAGGATAAACTTGACGTAAGTTTGACGATGCGGATATTACTGACAGGATAAAATTGATGTAAGTTTGACGATGCGGATATTACTGACAGGATAAAATTGATGTAAGTTTGACGATGCGGATATTACTGGCAGGATAAAATTGATGTAAGTTTGACGATGCGAATATTACTGGCAGGATAAAATTGATGTAAGTTTGACGATGCGAATATTAGTGGAAGGATAAAGTTGATGTAAGTTTGACGATGCGGATATTAGTGACAGGATAATATTGATTAGAGTTTCTTCTTCATCTTTCAATCGTTCAATCTCAAACTCCTGCTGGGTTTCTCTTGTAGGAGGACAATGTTCATACTAGATTTCCAGCAGGAATAGCCCAGAGAATGAAAATGCGCTGATGCACCGTTTTATTTGCGCCAATTACCCGACACTTCCGTCTTCGGCGAGATTAAAGTTTGCCGATGGGGATATTAGTGGCAGGATAAAATTGATTAAAGCTTGCCATTGAGGATATTAGTGGCAAGGTAAAATGGATGGAAATTTGACGATGATGGTTTTAGTGATAAAATTGCCGATAGCATGAGGATGATGAATATTGGTTGCAAGATGAACTAATGAAAGCTGGAAGTTGAATCATTTTGATGGCAAGATGAACTTGATGAAAGCTAGAAAATGCATAATTTTGGTAACAGGATGAACTTGATGAAAGCTAGAAGATGAATAATTTTAGTGGCAGTATGAACTTGCTGAAGGATGAATAATATTGGTTGCAGGATGAACTTGATGAAAGCTGAAAGATGTGTCAGTATAAAATATATTAATAGAAGAATCAACTTGATGACAACTGCAAGATCTCGGATATGAAGACCTGAATTGTGTGACTTTATTACTCATAATCAGATCATCACACTCCCCTATTTGCGCATGCTCCGCTTCTTCTGGACACTTTAGATGTATATAAATGGATTCCTTGTATCCTAGAAATATTTAGGTAGGTACGTCGGTGTGTATTACAATATGTAGTATGTTTATTTGCGAAGTTGTACCAACAGTGTAGAGCTATAAACCGCCAGTGTGTTGTCCATGACCCAAAAGGGGAGAAAAGAATGGTGAAACGGTTATGTCATGCAGGGCGTAAGATGTTTAAAAGGGGGGGGGGTAGAGTTGGCTACTTCATTCCTTATAGTGCCAGTGACCCACAAGCCACTGAAAACGGACATATTGGACCATTGACGCATATAAAACGGTGACACAACACATTTCCATTCTCTGGACTACATCCAGCTGGAAATATAGTGGGATCATTGTCCTGCTGCAAAAGAGAGCTAGCGGAAGTTTGAGAATGAACGCCGAAGAAGTGACCCATAAGCCGTGCTTGTCTAATATGTCAGGTCAAAAGGCACGTGTATCGCATCAAGCTGTAAACCATGGCACAATGCATTCAGTTCCCCAGAATACATCCTGCTAATCTGCAGGAGTTTGAGAATCAACACAAAAGAAGAACTGTTAACTATTATGGCGAATTATAATGAACAGTTTAAAAACATGCACACACGCTTGTGCAAAATTGATGATATTTATTGTGCGAAACGGCAACTTGATTTATTCGTGTTGAATTCTTGTGAAAAGCGAGCTAAGAGTATAACAACACTGCCACACATGTTGTAAGAGACGACTAAGGAGGTTGATCATGGTGTTGACTACTCCAGCTCATGTTTACCCTGTAGCTTACTGAAGACCCATTCCTGAACTGATAGGAAAGAATCAATCCTTTTATCAGCATCATTCCTGGAGATTTCGCGATAGAGAAAGTCCCTTCCGTATTGTAAAATCGTCCAGCTCGCGGCATTGCAACTTACAGACACATGAAGTTAAACCAGCATAACTTCCTCGTCGGAAATAATACTAGAGAAATAACAATCTGGAGCTAGAAGTAGAACTTCACGGCTTGGCAAAGCGAACAAGGGCAATACACTTCATACTCCATCGGAGTTCTATCGTTATATCTGCTTGTCGTGAAAAGTTGAGTTACCTGCTCTGATTTGGTATCTTATAAGTTTACCTCTCTTTTGAAGAGGCACGCATCTTCCAGCCAGCGTACTTTAAGTCTAGTTTATATCAGGATGCACTACCATAAAATATTAGTGGTAACAAAGACCCCAAGTTATTTTTTACCGTATTTGTGATATGGCCTCTTGTTTATCGCAGCCTGTTTCGTTTTATATTGTAACCTGCTCCGACTTAGCTTATTGTTTTTATTATTTAATTTTTAAATTCACAAATTTATAAACGCTTACATTTTAATTTTTTTTCTTTTTAAATTGAGGTCTATAAATTTTTATGCATTATATTTTCTTATATATATATGACAACGTTATTCGTTCATCAATTATGGATATCCTGTCTTTAACCTGTATATATATATATATATTGTGTGTATCCCACTTTTGTTGGTATAAAATAACTGTTTATTTAGAGTTTTATGTCTTTCGTACATCACTGACTTTCTTATTGCCCTTTCATTGTAAAAGTAACCGCTACTAAGGTAAACGTAGGTCCTATGGCAGCAACTAACCGTCGGGGATGAAGATAGTACTCTTCATGTACTATACCGCAACAGCTATTAGGTGGGAACCGCTACTAGACTTTAAAATATTTGTATAATATTCATTTACCGTACATTTATTAGTGAACTCTACTGTAACACAAGATGGTAGTGTCAATGAAGTGAACTTGCCGTAGTTACATTCAGTGAAGTTATCAGGGCTGTAGTTAATTCAATGAAGTTAACAGTGCCGTAGTTGCATTCACTGAAGTTAACAGTGCCGTAGTTGCATTCAATGAAGTTAACAGTGCCGTAGTTGCATTCAATGAAGTTAACAGTGCCGTAGTTGCATTCACTGAAGTTAACAGTGCCGTAGTTGCATTCAATGAAGTTAACAGTGCCGTAGTTGCATTCACTGAAGTTAACAGTGCCGTAGTTGCATTCAATGAAGTTAACAGTGCCGTAGTTACATTCACTGAAGTTAACAGTGCCGTAGTTACATTCACTGAAGTTATCAGGGCTGTAGTTGCAGAACGGATATCGTTTCTAACAACTAGCTATCGTATGCCTGCATGTGCACCCGACATGTTTTCAGTCATTCCCGGTAGCTGGACCAAGTGACTGCCTCCATAGTTCGAGGTTCTGGACGCACATCAGCATAATGATACCATCGCTGAGACACCGTATGGCAAGATGTCCAGGTTGGTGTCTTAGTTGTCCAGTAGATTTTAGTTCGTGTCCAGTTGTGGTCAGCGTTTTTCATTCCGTTTGGATGCGACGAGATTTCATAATATTGGATATATAGTGAGAAAATGGCTTTCCAAAACTTTGGAGTAATGATGGTGAAATTGATTCAGTGGAAGTCCAGAAATAAGAAAACGGAGACGCCTGTCAATGAGGTATGTTGTTGTTGCTGTTGTTGTCGTTCTTGCTGCTAAAGTTGTTGTTATGCTTCTGCTGTTGCTGATATTGGTTTTTCTTCTGTCTGCATATATTGTACTTTTGAAGTGTTCATTGTGCTAAGGAAGGATACATTTTAAAAGATAAAGTTAAGTTTGAAGTATACTTTGTTCTGTTGAAGTATACCTTTTAATGTTCAGTGATATCTTTTACGGTTGAAGTATACCTATAACTATTGATTTATACTTTTTACTATTAAATTTATCATTTACTGTTGTTGAACGTTGGGATTTTGAAGTATACATTTTACTCTTGAAGTATACCTTTTAATGTATATTGCTGTTGAATTACACCTTTTAATCTTGAATTATACCTTTTACTTTTGAATTATAACTTTTACTGTTGAAATATACATTTTACCTTTGATGTATACCTTTTACTGTTGAAACATAGCTTTAACCTTTGATTTATACCTTTTAATGTTAAAGCATACCTTTTACCTTTGATGTATACCATTTACCTTTGATGTATACTCATTTACTGTTGAGGAATACCTCTTACTTTCGATATATGCCTATTACCATTAATGTATCCTTTTTACTATTGAAGTATAGTTTTTATTGTTGAACTATAACGTGTGCTGTTGTAGTATACATTTGCACAGAATAATGTTCCATCCTACATCTCCGAGAGGCGCCGACAATTTCTTCAATAATAACAACTTCTTATCAACAAATAACTAGACAGTGAATGGCACGCGTTTGTAATGTTGGATATATAATTACTAATAAGCCAAAGCAGATCCAGCAATCAGGTATAAGCTGTTGTAACAAAAATACCATACTTGATTATAGTTAATAAGCATGTGTTACAAATACCTACCACATCTAATACGACTATGATAAAACAATTATAATTCAATGAATAAGGAGGAAAACGATTGGCGTCACGATCTAAGATCTTCATGTGAACCAACATTTACTAATAGAAAATAAAGAATAATATAGACAAAAATATTAATTTAGCCAATATTTATAGGAGAAAAAAAAACAGTCCGTGTAGCGATTTTTCGAAGGACTGAATGAAATTGATGTATTTTTCGTTGTTTTCTTATTATATGGTCGTTCAGACGAAGATTTTAGATCGAAACGTTAACTGTTTTCCGTCCTTATTCATTTTATTATAATTGTTTTCTTCATTAATTTTATTAGTAGTGGTAGGCATTTGTAACATGTATTTACTTATTCGCTGTAATTACTTTTGTAATGTCAAGAACTCTCTTCAGAAGGAAGAAAGCTATAAACAGGCCACCTATCATTCTAAAACACTCTTTATGACACCACTCAACACATAGAAAATACTTACAGATTCCTGAATGTAGCAGTGGCTGCCAAAGAGAGTTAAGATCAGCAGCTGTAGATAATAAACAGTGAAGGCAACGTTATTCGTTCATCAAATATGGATATCCTGTCTTTAACCTGTACAGTCTATGGTATCAGCGTCTGTTGTGTTTTATGCGGGCTGTCTTGTTTTCAGGTTCGGCGCTCTAGATCGGCAGTGTTCTACTCCGTAAGGCTTTGCCGCGACTTTCTTTCAATATTGAGGCATCCAGCAAATAAAATTGTTGATTCCCACTCAATAGCTCAGACATGGATCTTCTGAAAGTTTCATCGAAACCACGACCATGAGGCGGGGTTACAAATCTCACGCCGTACCGGGTTAGTCGTCTTTTAAGACATGCATGACATATGTGTTACTGTTCTGTGGTCCCAAATCGGGTCCTCGGTAACATGAGAACAAATGCAAACTCGAGCACGAAAAGAAACGTTGAAGAGCAATCTTCAAAGAAGTCATAGCTATGGGCCCAATAAATTGAAAAGGAATTATAAAGAGCAGCATGACATGATAAAACTAGAAAACACTGGTTTCTGTCATGTGCACCGTGATTTCATGGTTAAAAATGCATGGATCGATAGAAAACCAATAAAAGTTGTCAATTATTTCTCGCCATATATTGATATAAAAAGGAGGAGTTCGATAGCAATGTGCGATATAACTGTGTTTCCGTGATATATATATATTATAATTGGACATCCCTTCTGATACTAACATATAGGCTTGCAATATGAAAGGGTGTGGAGGTTCAAATACATTTTAAACATTGAAACCATACTAGGGGACTGTTCTCATCATTATCATCGTCATCATCAAGTACCTTCTCCGAAACGAAGGATGGCGGCAACGGACCTCCAGCATCCCCTCACTCTTGTCTTAGTGGTAGACTCTGCTAGACTGTAACATGCCCATCTCGTGATGTTTCTCTCATACTTGTATCTGTGCTCACCTCTTGCTTGCCTCTCCTCAACTTTACCCTCAAGTAAGGGTCTTAACAAGGTATAATTTCTTTATATGTCCAAAATATTTTATTTGTTTGATCTTTATGTCCTGTAATCGTTCTTTTTTCGTAACGAAGTGTTTTTAGAACATGTTTGTGTTCTTCTCTTTCCATGAAGTTCTTCCTATTCTCCTGTATATGCACACCTCAAAGGTTTCCATTCCGTCTTCTAGTTGTTTGTTCATTGTCCACGTTTCTGAGCCCTACATTAATCTAGAATAGATGTAGCATTTTATAGTTCTCATTTTTAGTTTGTTTATAATTTGTTTTGATGATAATATTTTCCTCATGTACTATTTGTATGAATCATTCTATTTGCATACTCCCAAAAACAATATATATGTAAACATTCTATAATGTAGAAATCGTATTATTGAGGAAAAGACGTGACGATGGTTGAACTGAGAGAGAGAGAGAAAGAGAGAGAGTAGGGAGGAAATGAGAAATTATCAATAAATTATCAATACTCAGTTTACATATTTAGTTAGAGAATTTTTATTATCAATATTTGGAAATCTACCGCAATAATGGATAAGAAGGTAGTTGTTTCGAGAATAGATGCCTCAGAAATCACAAATACTAATTGAAAAGACTTCAAATCAAACGATATATTAAGAGAGGAGACAAAACAAGAATATGTGACGAACATCATCAGAAAACGCCGCTGAACATACATCGGCCACATACTTAGAATGAATGAAGACAGAACTCCACGACAAGTCTATATGTAGACACCAGACGGAAAAAGAAAACAGTAAAGATCAAAAACAACGATAAGAAGAACATTTATGAATAAATTAAAATCAACAGGCATAAATGCACAAGACCTGCAATCCTTGGCAACTGACCGACATGCGTGGAGAACTGACATCCGCCCTATGTGTCAAACTTGGCAAAAGAGGAACTGACTGACTGACTTATTGTTTGTATATGTTCTGCAAAACTCTGTCTATATTTGTATAATTTGATGTAGAAGCATCGACGATGTATTAATAACGAAAAATCATAATGCAGCATACGGGATTTAAACCCGGTCCGCTTAGATGGCACCTACAACGGTCATACGTACTTTGAAGTACTGATCAGTCATGGGTTTGATATACTTATGAGTTTGGCGTACTTATCAATTATAATTTTGGCAATGATCACATGGATATCAATGATGAGTTTGTTGTACTTATCATGTGCGTGGCGTACTTATCGATCATGAATTTGACGTACTTAGAAATGATGAGCATGGCCTACTTATTAATGATGAGTTTGATGTGCTTATTAATCATGAGTTTGGTGTACTTATCCTGAGTTTGACGTACATTTCAATGATTAGCTTGACATACTTATCAATCATGAGTTTAGCGTAATTATCAGTCATGAGTTCGATGTACTTATCTTGAGTATGACGTTATCCAATCATGGATTTGGCGTTCTTATCAATCATTAGTTTGGCATACTTATCTATGATGAGTTTGACATATTTATCAATTATGAGTTTGGTGTACTTATCAATGATAAGTTTGGCGTACTTATCAATGATGAGTTTGGTGTACTTATATATGATGAGTTAGACGTAGGTATAAATCATGAGTTTGGTGTACTTATCAATCATGACTTTGGCGTATTTATCAATCATGAGCTTGACGTACTTATCAACCATGAGTTTGGATGTACTTATTGTGAGTGGAGCTCAGAATACATGATGTGAAAGCACTTGTGTAAAGTGGAATGTGCATAGATCAATTTTGCATTTCAATGGCGTATATAAAATGACGCTGACATTTTCTATAAGTTTTTATGATGCATGATACGCCTGGTATCGTGTGGTCCAATCCAGAACGATAATGTGAGTTTATTGCATCATTGTTAAAGATGAGAATTGGCTGCGAAAGCTATTTGGCAAAGGATCACGCGGGCTCGCTGTTACCACGTCGTGCAGAGGTCGACATGTGTAATCTGATTTGTTTGTCTGCCAATATGACTGATTGATTGGGAGATATCTGACATGAATGTGCTAGACGTGGGTTCTTAACATTAGCCAGCCATATGGCCATAAGGGGGAGTGAGAGGAGAAAAAAAAGGGAAATCGGGGGGCGAAGAAATATTGACAATCATTATAAATGGAGTGAGAGAAAGTTGGATAAGTAATTTGAATTGAGGCCATACTCTACCCCCGCTACCCTTAGGTGCCCAGTCCCTTTAAGTCCACGAATACAAAATCAGGTGCCAGCTTCCGACGCTTACGTTATAACTTCAGCAAAGATTTAGAATATTACGATCTCAGAAAAGGCATCAAATATCGACTAGGTGCAGGGATAATTGAAAGTTCCTGGAAGAAAACACCGTACACTATTGTGCAAAATATTGTCAACACTTCATCGGTTTCTGTTCTGTGACCAAATATTGACATATCGTCTTTTATCTTTAATTGGTATCAAAAGGGGACGTTCTGATGTCTTGACAGTACGTTTATTCTACGATAGTACTTCAAATGAAAACCTTACAAATGTGCTATAAATTAGAATAACCTTGACATTGTCATGTAGAATGTTAATATTGCTGTTAAGGATGCCAAGATTGTCCTGCACGTGACATATTTGTACAGCCGAATAACTTGGCATCATACTGGTAGTTTAAAGATGACAGCTCGACTTCTGGCATACTAATAATAATAAGTCCCATAACCCGTCAAAGTCGTTGAGTACCACACTGGAGACAATCAATCAATCAATCAAGTGTCATGCCGAATGGCGTAGACGATCATGTTTCTCCACGACTCTCGGTCTCTTGTGTTGTCTATAAGCTCGGTTGGTGAGCTTCTACCGTGCCACAATAAAAGTCCATCTCGTAACTTCTCTCTTTGTCTTCTCCTATCTCTTCTCTCCTTGATCTTTCCAGTGGTTATTAAGTGTTCAAGCTGTGTTCTTCTCAGCATATGCCTTATTAACCTTTTACTGTCTGCCCCTAATATTTGATATGATTGATATTTTTACGCCAGTATCAATGAGAACTTCTGCATTAGTTTTCTTAGCTGTCCATGGTATTTTCACCATTCTTCGCAGAAACCACATTTCTGTAGCCTCTAATTCGCTTTGATATTTTTTTGTTTACAGTTCATGTTTCACATCCATGAAAAAGAATTGGTTCGATATAACATCTCAGCACACGAATTCGGGTCTGCATTGATAGACTTCCGTTGCACAAAATGGTTCTCATTTTGTGGAATGCTGATTTGGCTTGTGCTGTTCGGCTCTTTTTCTCATTTGAGCATCTACCTTCTGATGTTAACAGGGTGCCAAGATATTTCACTTTTTCAACATGTGCTAATTTTGTGTCATTAATTATTTTGTTGCATCTTGGTGGTTTACAACGCAGCACCGGAGACATCAACACAAAAAGCCCTCCAAACATCTCTGTCCTCAGCCATTCGGAGGAGTGTAGAAATATCATGCTCAGATTATCTCTTAATGTTCTAAATCCAGAATTTTATTAACCCGCCACTTCTCTTTCCACCTTCGACTGTTCCTTGAAATTTATTTTAGTTAGTGAGTCGTGTCTCGTTACATGTCCACAGTTTACACCTTTCACCACTGCAAACAGTGGTTCTTGATAACCTGTAAGTTTGTTAATTTGCTGCCGGATGAATATACTGGACTATTGGTATACACCAAAGTGAATCAAAATTCTGTTATCTGTTTTTTTAATCTGATAATTTCTTCTTCTTCATCGTTCATTCTCACACTCCTACCAGATCTCTCTTGTAGCAGGACCCATGGTGCTACTAGTTTCCAGCGGGATATAATCCAGAGAATGAAAATTTGTCGCAGTTTTATTTGCGCCAATGACCGGTCACATTTGTCTTCGGTGGGATCTTAGTGTTTAAAACTTAGAATTTAACGTTTCTAGAATTGCAATATCTAGGCATCATTGTTTATCCGAAAATGGAAGACTAGACAGAGAAATATAAACAAGGTGTCAGAAAGCAAACACATTGACCAACCAACTTTCACCATTACTTCTCTACTCAAAGATCAAGATGAAAATCAAAAGACAGATACTATCTACAATTTTCATACCAACAATTTGCTATAAATGCCAAACATGGCCTTTGACAGTTTCGCAGCACATGAAAATCGTTACATGTGAAATGAAGTGTCTGGGAAAAGTTGCAATGGTTACTAAGCTAGATAAAATAATATATGAATAAATTAGGAAAAGAGAGTAAGTGTAATATTACGTATAGAGCATAGCATCAATGACCAGCTATACTTTCAATAATCTCTTACCCACTTTTGTCCCCCTGCTCTTCCTTCCTGCTGGTCCTACATTCTTTCCCTCTGCCTTTCCCTTATTCTTATTTCTTCATGCTCCTCTCCTTGATACTGTTGCTCTCCATTGTGGTGGTTCGGCCTGGGCCCCCACCCAGGGGTTGGGGCTACGGTGACAGGCGTAGTTGCGATTGGTGTGTTGGTGGGTTGTTACGCCTTGGAACTGGGGCCGGCGCAGTTTCATCCGTAGTGGGCGTATTGCGGTATGGCACGTCGGTTTGCTGGTTGATCTGTATCCCTCGCTACCACACTCTACTCTCTTTCTACGGGTTGTTTCACCCATGCGTCATCCTCATCTTCTCCTTTAGACTCTTCGTCCTTTTTTGTCTACTTTCTCCATTTCCATTACTGTGGGCTATATCCGCTCTTTCACCTGTGCCATTCTCAGTGACCCGTGGGCACCACCACGTGCTTGTTATCATATGCTTCCGGCCACTTTCTGGCTGGCCCCCTTTTTTGCTTTGTTGGGTCGGCTATCCATACAGTTACGTACCATGTAGCAGATGGAGACTGTGCGTACTTTAAAAAAAATAGACTTTGCATCGCCAACTGGCTTCCTGCCTCACACGACTTGGATGGCTCGGATGCAGTGGTTCCACCATATCCATTTATGGAGCCAGCGTGCAGTACGGAAAACGCCCCCAAACGGGTTGCAACGTACGGTTGGTCTCACACAGATGCGAACCTCTTTTCATCGGACACTTTCCTCACTACGGTACATGCCCCGAACTAAGGGATCGTGTATAGATGGCCAGAGGCTCTGTCATTTAATCGTTGTTCCCATAGATGAGCTAGTGTACAGTGCGAGCAATACCCACATTGGGGTTGCGTCGTGCGGCTAACTCATCCCTTTATCATCTTCGGTTTATGCGACCGGTCTCATTTCCCAATACCTGGCCTACAAGGCACTTGTCGTTGCGGTTGTGTCCTTGGTCCATCGTCCGTCACATTTTATTGGGATCTCTGCTACACCGACCTCCTCTTACTACGAAATTGTGGACTGATAACCCTTACTTCGTTACTCATCACCTACGACGCTACGACCCCCCACTTCCCCTCCGGGTCTGCCTCCTCCCACCATGGCCTTCTTTCCTGTCTCCTTATTCCCTACCTTCTCTTGTGTCCTTCTCTCCGGCACCCTCTTCCTGTCTCGCTATATCAGCCAGATACCATCTCACGACGTGCTTCCCCGCGATAGTCCCTTACCCTCCCCTGCTGTACCCTCCCTGTGTCCTCTGGGCTCCCTCCCATACGCACTTTACTTTCTTGCGTGACGTATCTCCGTCTTGGGGCTTTCGTCTATCCACCACGTATTTTCTTGTTTCTTCTTCTTTCTCTCTTTTTTATATTTCTTTTTTCTCTCAATTCCCCCCCCCTCCTTTTCTTTTCCTCCTTTATTCTCCACTTCTGCATTTTTCTCATCCTGTTATCTTTCTCTATGGCTATTTGGGTGTAGTCATGGTTCCAAACCACCTCCTCTCTCTCTCAGTTGTTCGCCTTACGCTCCTGTACTCACATCAATTGGTGTTTGCTGCGTCCTACCTTTCCTCCAGACTATTGTCTTATCCCATTGTTCCCCCTTTTGCGGGTTTGTTTTCTTTGCACTTCGACGCCTTGGGTATTGTCTACCACTGTGGCATGTCTGTATTTTTCTAACCTGTAGAAATGCTTGCTACAATGGCCCGTGATAACAATCTGGCCTTCACTGTCCATTTTTTTACTAAGTGCTATAATGTGTGTGATCATTCAGATGTAAGGAGCTGTGACCAGTCGCTGCATCAGCTAAGTTATTGCACTATTTTATACTCATATATCACCATTATCTGCTCATATTCTCTTCCTGCCGTTTGCTTTTCCTCGTCTGTTCCTTCCTTTTTGACCTTTTTATCTTCTCTCTCTCCCTCTCTCTCTCTCGCTCTCTCACAGCCACCTGATCTCTCGTACCATCTCATTTTGCTCTTTCACTACATTACGATTGTTTGTCTGTAGTATTCATTCTCTGTTGCCACTTCTTAGGTAAGTATTTTAAATTTACTTTTAATTTACTTGCTACAATATCTTTTCCTTTTTCCATCTCACTTTCTTCAGTCTACTTTCACCTCCCTACATACTACTATCTTATCCCCATACCTTCTTCTCTCCTGTCATGCTGCCACATCTTTGCTTCTTCCATTACCTATCTGCTATTGTCCTCCTCTCCTCCTTATTATAACCGTATTTGTCTCGATCTAAGATTTGTTTTATTGTGGTCGTTTGTTTGTCCTGATGAAGGCTTTTAGTCGAAACGTCGTCTGTCTCTGTATTTCGTTATTATGGTGTTTTATATTTTATTTTGGTGACACATCTACCTATTTTGTATATCTTGACATTTGCTCTGTGTTACTCCAGCCACCTACTTCCTGTTTAAGGTTGTTACCCTACACTGGAACATTTATCCCTTGATGTTACACATTAGCAAGACAGTGAAACAACGCCTGATATCCCGTCCTGCTCGACAAGATATAATAACTTCACATCGCACACGAGGATATAAGAGGTCTATTGCTTGTAATTCGTGTGATCTAACAACAATTACTATCACATAATGCAAGACCGAAATGTTTATTGAGTGCGAGTACATAACTCAAGTCAGAAGCTCGTGTCTGTGTGTATTCATGCCATGAGAAGCAAATGTTGCGCTCATCAATTGTCTTGCCTTGTTTACGAGCGACCACACACCCGCCAGGTATGGCTTACGTCTGCAGCTATTCAAGAAATCTGTTATAGATGTCGCTTTCACTTTTTGCAGGCTTATACGTACGTCTAAGAACTCTATCTCCATCATCCTTAACGCCAAATTGTTACCATGTCAGTTACACGCAAACCCTTCTTCGGAATATATATATATATATATATATATATATATATATATATATATATATATATATATATATATATATATATATATATATATATATATATATATATATATATATATATATATATATATATATATATATATATATATATATATATATATATATATATATATATCCCTTGATATATATATGTATATGTATATATATGTGTATATATATATATATATATATATATATATATATATATATATATATATATATATATATATATATATATATATATATATATATATATATATATATATATATATATATATATATATATATATATATATATATATATATATGTGTGTGTGTGTGTGTGTGCGTGCGCGCGCGTGTGTGTGTGTGTGTGTGTCGCGCGCGCGTGATCATGCTACAAAGTCATAAAAGGAGTCGGTTGTTGCCAAAAGTAGCTAGAAACAATTCCCGTGCCGTAAATACCATACTACTTCAGAATAGTAGTTCGTACTGATCTCAGACAACGTGACTCATTTGTGGTAATTATAAGTCGCTCTCTGTGTACTTTGTGTCGCCAGGCAATGAAAATCACGGAATAACTTGATAAGCAAAGATAAGTGACGCTCCGTGAGATCAGAACGCAGGACATATACTTTTGATGAGTTCTTGGTATACAGGAGACTATACACTTTCATGTCATGACTAATCGTCACTTTAAGAACCTCTGGCTCTTTGAAATAGCCGTGGATGTGAACTTTTCTCCGTGATTTTCATTGTTTTTTGTGATTTTCTCCGTGATTTTCACTTTGTGTATACTTTACCTATTGTCTGTTCCCATGTGAACGATGGTTGATTCTTGATTAGGAACAAGCGTCACAGCACTGGGTGCATTCCCATATAAACTCTGCTTGCCGTTCCCTCAGCTATCTAAAAGTGTATAAGCTTAGTGTCCCAGTCGTTTGCTAATTACGCGTTCTTCTGATCTTTCCGGAGAGGGAGCACTTTCCTCCATCACCTCTAGTCACTCCCATTTCTATCATTCTCGGAATATGTACATTGTCACGTTCGACTTCCTCCTCGTCTTCTCGTAGGGTATCTATGACTGTTCTAATGAATTCAATCATGTCTCTTCTTATCTAAGTGCCGTTCATCAAAGCTTTACCATCCGACACATCGGCTCTTTTGTTTCCCCTAACCCAGCATGACCAGGACTGTAAATCAATGTAATGCTCTGCGCATTGTCGAGAAGAGTGACCCATTCAGTTATGATCATACACTATTCTATCTTGCGCAGCATACTTTGACAGTCTGATAGAATCACTGAGTCTGTTGGTGGTTGCGTCTCCAGCCAAGTGAGAGCTGTTGTCACCGCTTCTATTTCCATTCTAATACTCGATGTTATAGTGGGGTAGGCAGCTGACTTCTCAGCTAATTTCTTAGTCGCGGCACTCTCTTCCCATCTTTATCACCACTGTTGTCATTAATTTTCCCTCTTTGCCAAATGTCACCCACTCACAGTCTCTTCCCACTTCCTCCAGCTCACAAACTCTGAGTGTGGTATCTTCTGCTTCTGCCATCCAGGACTTTCGTCTCTTGATACACCTTCCTTTTGTGCTGTCTAGTGATTGGTGTAAGATGTGATGATCATTATTGGTGACCTTGAAGTATTCTTTAACCTGAGCTATTTTATGTCTTGATTTGATGCTAGGTAGGTCTAGGAGAAACCTCATGGCCACGATATGTGTATCTCTTGTGCATCCTAGGACAGCTCTCACTGCCTCATTTTGAACTCTCTCCAATCTATCCACCTGTGTTTGCGACAGTGTCAATAAGCCTAAACCATAGTCTAACACAGATAATACCACTGCCTGCATACTCTGAAAAAGGGTTCGCTGCGACATATCTGCAGATGCATTGATTTGACTGCACTGACACCCTTCCCAGCTTCTGAATGATATTGTCCACATGTTTCGCGAAAAATAGCTTTCTATCAAAAGTGATGCCTAGATATTTCATAGTCTGCTCCTTGTCAATGTTGATGCCCATGCAGAAGACAGCTGGTAATGTGTCTGTGACTATATTAATGTTCAGTGAGAACCAGACGAACGATGGTTGATCGTATTCACACCTGCCGTTAAAATACATGTGCGGTCACATACTTCCTTTTAGGAAGTGAGGTCACATACATCGTTGTCATTTCTTCTAGGAAGTGAAGTCATTTCTGTCGATATCATCCTTCTAGGAAGTGAACCGTGAGGTCACATATATAGTTGTCATTTCTTCTAGGAAGTGAACCGTGAGGTCACATATATAGTTGTCATTTCTTCTAGGAAGTGAGGTCACATATATCGTTGTCATTTCTTCTAGGAAGTGAACCGTGAGGTCACATATATAGTTGTCATTTCTTCTAGGAAGTGAGGTCACATATATCGTTGTCATTTCTTCTAGGAAGTGAACCGTGAGGTCACATATATAGTTGTCATTTCTTCTAGGAAGTGAGGTCACATATATCGTTGTCATTTCTTCTAGGAAGTGAACCGTGAGGTCACATATATAGTTGTCATTTCTTCTAGGAAGTGAGGTCACATATATCGTTGTCATTTCTTCTAGGACGTGAGCCGTGAGGTCACATATATCGTTGTCATTTCTTCTAGGAAGTGAAATCACATATCACATATCTTTATAGAATGATGACGTCATTAACACCAATCTAGGACGTGAAATCACATATGTCATTTTGATCTTATAGGAAATGAGGTTACATATATAATTTTCAACCTATTAGGAAGTTAAGTCACATGTCGTTGTCATCCTTCTAGTAAATGAGAGATCACATATACCATTGTCTTACATCGAGAAAGTGTGGGGTCATACATGCCATTGTTTTACATCGAGAAAGTGTGAGGTCATACATGTCATTGTCTTACATTCAGTAAGTGTGGGGTCATACGAGGCGTGTTCAAATGAAAACGGGACTTGTTACACCACGCGTGATAGAGCGCACTGATATTGATGACATTTTGCACTAGTAATGAGTATCCAATAATTTACATACGGTCACGTGTTCATCTTCCCAGCATGCATATGTGCTGCAGAAGACTGTTAACAATATGGCGGGTGTGATTCCGAACCCGTCCAAAGTGAATCAGCGTGCTGTGATCCAGTTTCTTTCATTTGAAGGATGTCAAGCAGTAGACATTCATCGGAGAATGAAGGCAGCATATGGTGACAAATGTTTGTCGAGGACCAGAGTGATGGAGTGGGTGCGTATGTTTAAAGACGGACGTGAGTTAACGGCAGATCTTGCACGGCCAGGTCAGGCGCATATTGTTGCAACAGAAGAAGCCATAGCCGTGCTTGATAAAGCAGTACTGACTGACCGTCGTCGGAGCATTCGTTCGCTTGCAGAAGAATTCCATATGTCAATTGGGACAGCCCACATGGTTGTTCGGAAGAAATTGAACTATCGGAAGGTGTGTTCACAGTGGGTCCCACGGATGTTGACTGACCACCATAAGGAAGAACGGATGGGGTGGAGTTTGAACCACCTGATGCGTTACAGGGCAGAGGGTGATGCATTTCTGTTGAGCATTGTGGCAGGTGATGAATCGTGGTGCCACCACTATGAACCGAGCAGCAAAATTGACAGCATACAATGGAAACATCCAGGTTCACCAAAACCCAAAAAATTCAAGACACAGGTTTCTGCTGGGAAGGTTATGGTGACTGCATTTTTTGACCATGAAGGGCTTTTGTTGACTGATTTTAAGGAACCTGGTGTCAACATCAATGCCGCCCATTATAAAGACACTTTAGACAAGCTGCATAAGGCCATCAAGGCTAAGCGACCAGGCAGACTTTCTCAAGGTGTGATTCTTCTCCACGACAACGCTCGTCCGCACGTCGCAAAAATTGTGCAGGAAACATTGGAGAAAGCACTAAAGGGACAGCGATTCAACAGCGACGCAGACGTGAAGACAGCGGTGACCACATGGTTCAGAGAACAGCCACGCAACTTTTTCTCGGACGGCATTCGACGTCTACCTAAACAGTGGGATGCTTGCCTAAATGCATACGGAGATTTTTTTCTGATGAACCCAGGTGCATTCTTATTCACAAGTGGTTGCTTTGTTCAATTCCGTTGAAAATATTAAATTGCGTATGATACTTTTTAAATAAATCCACAAGTCCCGTTTTCATTTGAACACGCCTCGTACATGCCATTGTTTTACATTCAGGAAGTGTGAGGTCATACATGTCAGAGTTTTCCAGATATAAACCAGTTCTCAAACTGTCAATGTTCTCTGACATTGGTGGTTTATGTTTCCGCTTGTCTCCCACTACAACTGTGCAAGTCTCATTCACCTCCTTCTACAATCACCCCCATCAATGATATCATGTCGTGATCCCGCTGTCTCGAATACAGCATCCTCTGATAGAAGTTGTTTGTTCATGTTTGTATTAACAGTGGTTATCTGTGCCAGAAATAAAACATCGCTATTTATAAGTTTCTGTCTGTTGGTTCCTTGTTCTGTTTTGTGGATAAATGCTTCTTTGTAAGAGGATAGACCTGCAGCTTTTTTTTTCTTCAGGACATTGATTAAAATTTGAATATTTGCAGACAATATAAGCAAGATGCAGATTTAGGCATGCTTTTTAGTTCAGGTGGGGGGGGGGGGACGCTCGCAATAAATTTGTTTAGGAGTGGGGGTATTGTGAAGAGAATTGTGATTATCGTCAAGCCCATAACCTCTGAAGGTCGTGGAGGTGTCACATTAAAAACATTGACACAGTGTCGCCCTTCCTATCTATTCTCAATTCATTGTTTTATTGTGGCGAGACTTAATCTTGTCCAGTCTTTGATATTATTAATCCATACTTTGCTTTTTTTCCACATCTTCTTCTTCTACCGTCAATGGTTCCCTGCTGGACAGTACTAGAAAGGGAATAATGCCTTATGCCGTGCCCAAGCTACACAATTTGTGGCGACTTCACCATTGACAGATGTTCTTGTTGACATTACAAGCGAATTTCTTTCTTTCTTAAATGTACATTAGTTGTGTGTTCTGTATAATTGATGCGCAATAATAATAATAATAATGATAATAATAATGAAATCTGTAAGCAGGTGGTCAGTATGGGTGCCACATTGTAAACATCAGCACAAAAAACCGACCAAACATCCCTACCTTCGGTAATACAAACGAGTGGGAAAAATCACGCACCGGACATTCCTTGAGATGCTTTCATTTCTTTGTAAATGCGTAATACTATTCTGTAAAATCGCCTGTTTTCTTCTCTCAATTTCCCTTGTAATTGTCCAACTCTCACACATGTGTTGAAGAATATGTGTTATTAATGATTTATCACAACAACAAAAAAAAAAGTTGATGTAGTTATTCTGACGGTGTTAATCGAGACAATGTGGCCAATGCCGCTTGGTGATGTCAGTGAACGAAACCTCGACTTCGAGTGCGAACCAATCCTAATACAACTTTACTGTGTGAACAATTTTATATACCAATACTATTCTTATAGTAGAGATAACGGTCAGTGCCCCAGTAAACGGGGGGGGGGGGGAGCGGGGGTAATAGCAACAGAACACCTCGTACGAGGAGGTAGAGTCAAGCCAAGTATAACATCCAGCTCACTGTCTTCTCGGAAACTACAATTCAGGGACACGTTTTGACCTCCAAAGGCACAGTGGACAGTAAGCCGTCACAGCGCAGAGTATATAACTCACTCGTTTACTTGGCAACATAGGAAAGCTGTAACAGGCTATGGAAATTAACCTGAAATAAAAAAACATGCCGAAATCGGATGTGCTGGACCGGAAGGCACAAATAGAGTAGCTCCGCTGTAAATCAGCAACACAATATAGTTCATGCATCCGGTCGGAAATCACACTAACTAGTCGTGCTGGTTATCTTAGTTCGAAGACAAAGAAGAAGAAAGTCTTTTTACCTTCAATGTTCGTCATCTTTCAGCTCTCTATATTAATTTCTATATCATAACATAATCAAGTTTAGAAGTCCTTTTCTGAAGTTCATTCGTATAGAGTTGTGCTACTAGAATGAGAATTGATGGTATTGAGAGGGGGTGAATGATGATTGAACGAGAGTAGTGAGAGTGGCGATACTGGGAAGAGTGATGATAACCTGGTGGAAGCGGACACACGTGCATTGTTTATTATCTTTCCCAGGTGAATGATGGTTGGTCGTATCCACACTTGCATTGTCTATTGTCATTCCCAGGTGAATGATTGTTTATTGTATCAACACTTGCATTGTCTATTGTCTTGCTCCTGGTGAATGATGGTTGGTAGTATTCACACTTGACGTTAAGTGTAAGGGTTAAAGCCTAAATTGTCTTTCCAAGGCCAGACTTGTCGCCTTTGTTGCGGCGAGTTCATGTTTTTCTCAAGGTTATCTTGATGTTTTATATCCACCGTTTTCTTGGTCTGACTGTTCTATATCTGGATATTCCTTTGTTATATATTCTTATTGATATTTGATTTGGGGTCATTCTCATAAGGTGACCGAACCATTTTGCTTGTTGTCTTTCGATACTTGGGTTGGAGTGGCAATACGTGGAATGGAGTCTTGAAATTTGGTGGTCACATACAGTTAATTATTTGTTTGATATTTAATATCTAAACGATTAAATCTAGAAGAAAGTTGACAGGCTGTTATGTACTCACGAAGGCCACGGAGGAAAATTTTCACCAAAAGGGGACCGTGGATGAAAATGTGTCCTAAAAGGGGATCTCGAAAGAAAAATTTGTTTTAAAATGGGAGCACAAAATAAAATGTGTCATAAAGAGAGACGACAAAAGTAAATGTATCCTTAAAGAGGACTACAAAAGCAAATGTGTCTTATAAGGGAATTACAAAAGAAATGTGGCATAAAAGGAGACAACAGAAGAAAATATGTACTAAAGGGTACCACAAAAAATCTGTCCTAAAAGGAGACCAGGCAAGAAAATATGTACTAAATGGAGGCCAGAAAAGAACATATGACCTAAAAGGATAGCATAAGAGAAAATGTGTCCTAAAGGAGAGAACAAATGAAATCGTGTCCTATAAGGAGATCACAACAAGAAATGTGTTCTAAAAGGGACCACAAAAGAAAATGTTTGAAAAGGAGAGCAGAGAAGAAAATATGTCCTAAAATGATACGTCAAGAAAATGATGTCCTAAAATGAGACCTCGCAAGAAAATGTGTGCAATAAGGGCATCACAAAAGAAAAAAGGTTGCAAAGCCTTTCTGCAAGTGATACACTGTGCAGACTGTTTGCTAGTCTATTGAGAGAACCAAGTTCATATGGGAAAACCTGAGTACAATGAAGCAAATCCCCATGCAACAATAACTATAGTCCGTTCAGAATCGTTTGCCGAGATGTTATGATTTATAATTCAAAAAGTTCTTGATGATTTCACATGAATTTTGGCATACGTTGTTAAAATGTCCATGTCGCGAAAACATATGTGTTACTTGATGTCTAGCTGTAACGGTTATTTGAAAGCGGCGAATTCTTTTGATGTTTGCCCATGTAAATATTATTTCGACCATAAACAAAATATTTTACAGTAATCTAGTGCAATGATGACCCATAGGCGTGTCCACAAAATTTTACATGGTGGCAGGTGTAAAAAAATTTTAAAATATATCTTTTGTTCGTAGAGTCAATTTGATATTGTTCCATGCTCTTGGTGTGAGTTTCACAAATGTTGTCGCTGCCTTTGAAATAAGTACATATATTTCTTCATGTAAGGAAATTTTGTCTGTAATAGTTGATCCAAGATATCTGAACTTCTGTATTGAATCAAGCGGGCTAATTTTTATAAGTAATGGTTGATGGTTTGCTTATAACATTTTTTTGAATTGCTTGGGTGGTATTGAGCAATGAAATGTTTTACAAATCAACTTGTAAATTTTGCAAATCAAACTTTTTTTAGTGTAGACTTAATCAGAGTAATGATCATTCATAATCAGACGAGTCAAATAGGTCGATTACTGTTTTCGGCTGAACAAACAACAAACCTTCCTTTTTCCAATATTCCTCTTCTTGGCGTAACACATGATCCTCACATTTCACCCAGTAGTCTTTATGTATATTTGATAGAGCCTGATTTGTAAGAGTCTCAATATCACATAATTTGAAAGTTGTATTTGTAGATGCTACGTGTCCTTTAACTTTTGCCCAAATTAGCTCTATAGGATTTAAGTGTGCATGATATGGAGGTAGTCTCAAACATCTATGACCATGTTCTTCAATTAACTTGTCTATTTTAAATATCTTTGTTCGTTGTGTCTGTTTTACAAGGTTAAGCAATTCGGGTTTCAAGTACCTGTCGGTAAATGGTATGTGTTCTTTTATGAGCCACGTTTTGATTGCATCTTTTGTACTTGATGATGTTGGGATTCTATCTTCTACGTTCACTACGTTATGGTATGAAGCATTGTCCATTATCAGACAAGAAGGTCTATCTAATATTGGAAGAATACTTTTTTCGATCCAGTCTTCGAATATGTGCCCATTCATTTCGGAGTGGTAGTCTCTATTGTCAATGGATTTTGAAATGAAAATTAGATGAGCATTCTGCAACAACCCATTATGTCTGCTACCTGCATGTGCAACTATCAAACGTTGCCCTTTACTACTTGGTACTGATCTTTTAATACTTCCATCTGCTAACTGCCATTCCTTTTCATTTGTATGATGAGCGTTGATCCAAGTTTCATCTAAATACACAATATCATAACCATTCTCGCGCATTCCCTTCACGTAAATACTTGCTTCTAAGAGCTACCAGATGTGGCTTTTCACAAATAATGTTTTTTCCACCAGCATACTTTCTAAAGGTGAAGCCTGCATTTCTTACAGTTTTCCATAATAAAGTTTTTGATATTTCAATGTCGTTATTAGTTTTCAGCCAAATCTTCAACTTTCTAAGTGTCACTTCTTCGTTTTTATCAAACATTCTACATATTTCTCTTTTTACTAGGTCCTTATCGAAACTGTCTATCTTTTCTTTCCTTCCTTGCTTTCGTGAATTTGTTGGCAATAAATATCCGCTTGCTTCCACTATTCGATCAAATGAACGTTTACACAAACCTAAAATATGCATTGTTCTCTTCTCAGGATTTGATAAAGAACAATAAAGATGTCCCTTTTTACGCTCTCTGCAGAAGTATTGATAAATCTTTATAGCAATGTTATGCTCAGTAAAATATTTCGCTTTCAGATTCATTCTCACATAGACTTGCAGAAGGTAATATGCTTAGTGCCGCCTACATTCTGTAAATATTGAGACGTGCCTCTGACTTGTGACTTGAAATCGAGTCAATATCCGTTTTTGATTTCACATAATTCTAAGTTCAGGAAAAATAATATTTGGT
This sequence comes from Meghimatium bilineatum, assembly GCA_034231615.1. Classification (NCBI taxonomy): domain Eukaryota; kingdom Metazoa; phylum Mollusca; class Gastropoda; order Stylommatophora; family Philomycidae; genus Meghimatium; species Meghimatium bilineatum. The sequence goes on from CM067306.1 coordinate 52,418,461, forward strand.
GCTAAACGGGAATTTCCATATGTAACATTGCTTTATACAAATGTACAGTGGAAACAACTACTTTTAGAACGGTGCACATTCTACCGTGAGGGTCATGCCTTTATATTTAATAATCAGATGTGAGATGTAAGCATCTACATAATCCAGCGGTTGTTTATAATTTAGATTAACTTTTTTTTAATATAGGTTAAAAAAGGTATCTTTGATACTGGATCACATTTCTTTGATAAAAAAATATTTCTATAGCGACATTATTATTCTAAACCTAACTTCAAATGATCAATCCAAATGAACAATACGTTTTTGATCAAAATAATTTAACATCTCGGCAAACGATTCTGAACGGACTATAACACCAATGTATAATATTTCGTGAAAAAAGACTTAGACTTAATTAACTGGGTGCTATTATTTTCAATGTGATACGTAAGTTTCTAGATACATTGAGATGATATTTGTTTTCTACAGGTTACACAGCATGAGGTCAATGTGGTAGTTGAAGACTACACTGCGTCCAGCCCCAAGGAAGTATCTGTCCAGCGTGGACAACAGGTTGAAATAATTGATTCTTCACCTGGCCAGGTGGACTGGTGTGTGGTACGCACAATTCCTGCTGATTGCGCAGACAGTTACCAGGGGTTGATCCCTGTGTCTGTGCTGAAGCCTGCTTCGTTTTTGCAGACACCTGGTGCCAGGAACAGCGTTGACATGGATGGTAAGTTATTGCTTTTGACAGTTACGTTTTGGGAATGGTGATCTAGAAATGATTATTGAAAGAATAAATAACTATTTAAACAATGGGGATCTCCCTGGTGTATGTTGCAAACCCGTAGTTAGGAGGGGGGTTGGGGTTGCACATCCCAACAGATATGATTATATATAAACCAAAATATGGGTAAAATCCTTCCCGTAAAGATGTGCACGAAAGCTCATAACATTTCTCATCAAAAAGGTGGAATTACATGCGAAAATGCAACGAATTACCTTATTTTTATTTATTTTTTAAATGTAAAATTCTTCCCTTAATTAAAACTTATCTACGGCCCGTCAAGCAGTTTGCCGTGTGTGCAAGAAGTTACGGGTTTGAATCCGGTTTGTAACATCTTATTTACACAGTGAATTTTTACAATACTGAAGAAGTCCCACTGGAATTGGTTGGACATGGTGTGAGCATGTCTGACACATCTATCCCAAAACAGCTGATGCATGTTGAGCTTCTTGAGTGAAAACCACTACGGGCCAGTGGGGAGAAGAAATACATCCAAGAATCTCTTAAAATTTTGGTAAAGAACGTTGACATCTACATCACATCGTGAGAATCCTCTCGATAAGAATCGTTCAATGTGGCGCAGAAACACCATCAAAGGTGCTTGTATCGCCGAGAAACATCATATCTCACAGACACAGAGAAAACGTGCTGCCTGAAAGGATAGAACAACAAAAATACTTATATTGAACTCTGACTTTCAAAATCAAGTGCCATCTCTGCTACGAAGGTTGGCTGCAACAGACCTCCAACATCCCCTGTCTCTTGTTTTGATGCTGCACTCTGCTAGGCTGTAACCTGTCCCGTCCCACTTGTGATGTTTCTCTCCCATATGTATCTCTGACTATCTCTTTCTCGCCTTCCCTGGACTCTACCCTTAAGCAACGTCTTCAATGTGTCATATCTTTTAATGTCAAAAATACTTTATTTGTTTGATCATTATTTATTTTAGTAGTTTTTTTTCCATATGATATGGTATTAGAACCTCTTTGTTGGTGTTCTTTTTCCCACGAAGTTCTCCAAATTCTTCTATATATCCTGGTATTCTTCTCTTTTCACGAAGTTCTCCATATTCTTCTATATATCCACATCTCAAAGGCATCAATTCTATCTTCTAGTTGTTCATCTTCTTCAATCAACTCTGACCTATTAAAAAATTGTTAGCATATCCTTTACAGGACTTAGTTATCAACCCATCATTTGTTGGCTGTGGTGATTTTCTAGACAATATAAATACATTCAGTAGTTTGCCATTGCTTTCTGATAGGTCCGGATGCACAATTGCCTGTGGCGGAGATCGAACTCGGTACCTTGACCGTCACAGACTCGCTCTGTACCACTTCACCACAGAGCCGGACACTCTGTACCATTCTGACTATACTTGTTCCAAATGTTCAACTTAACTTTTTTTAACAGTATATGAAGCACATGTTCAGGTCAGTTGAGAATTCCCTACAATTTTCTATGATAAGCCTTATCTTAAATAAGTTAAGGATGTGATCTCTTGTTTCTCTGCCCGATCTGAATCCGGCCTGTGTTTTGATTTTTCTCCATCTCTAATTTTAGTTTGACTCTTTGCATTATCATGTTTATCATTATTTTACTTGCTTGACTAAGGGCTATAATTCAGTAATTTGAGTAAATCCGAAGGTCATCTTTTTGGGAAGGGGTATATACAGTATAATGGTGGGTTTTTTTTTTACAATCCTCTAGCCATGTGCGGTTTTACTGAAACTGAACGTAAATGTAGTTTATTACAATATAATCCTTTGACGGTTGATAGATCATGTGTCAATATGTTCATTTCAGAATCTGTTCCAAGTACTGAAGGACCATCCTCTTCACCTGTCAGCAAACGAAGGAGCAGTTTTAAGTAAGTATTAAATTACATTACGAAGGGTGACCATATGAGTATTAAATTACATATTAAGTATGGTGTTCATGTGAGTACTTATTTACTAAATTACATTACTAAGGGTGACCATGTGAGTACTCAATTACCTTACTTGGGGTGATTATGTGAGTACTCAGTTACCTTACTTAGGGAAATCATGTGAGTACTCAATTGCCATACTTAAGGAGATCATGCGAGTACTCAATTACTGTACTTAGGGAGATCATGTGAGTACTCAATTACTGTACTTAGGGAGATCATGTGAGTACTCAATTACTGTACTTAGGGAGATCATGTGAGTACTCAATTACTGTACTTAGGGAGATCATGTGAGTACTCAATGCTCGTGCAAAATGCTTGTTTTGATGAGTGTTACACAACAGAACATATTGTTTGTTTTAATGGGGGTTACACAACAGAACATATTGTTTGTTTTAATGGGTGTTACACAACAGAACATATTGTTTGTTTTAATGGGGGTTACACAACAGAACATATTGTTTGTTTTAATGGGGGTTACACAACAGAACATATTGTTTGTTTTAATGGGGGTTACACAACAGAACATATTGTTTGTTTTAATGGGGGTTACAAAACAGAGCATATTGTTTGTTTTAATGGGGGTTACACAACAGAACATATTGTTTGTTTTGATGGGTGTTACACAACAGAACATATTGTTTGTTTTAATGGGGGTTACACAACAGAACATATTGTTTGTTTTGATGAGTGTTACACAACAGAAGATATTGTTTGTTTGTTTTGATGGGGGTTTCACAACAGAAGATATTGTTTGTTTTTGATTGTTTTTTTATTTCAGATTGGGGTCAATAAGCTAGTTTGTGTATACCACCCCCACCCCAAATATTGTGATAGAAGCAACAAATTACTTGCGACTCAGATAGTTTCTGCCTTTATATTCTCTGATCTCTGGGAATAGTTCATGTATTAACACTAAATCACACTCTGATATTGGATGTGTTTGATCAACCGGTAATAATGACTGGGTAGGCGACATTTGGCCATCGTGCTGTATTTTTGCCTACCTGTCTTTCAATATTCCAGATTCTTCTTCCATATAGTGCTGTGAGTTTGTTCAGTTTATAGGACTGCCGATTCTCTGTAGTTTACATAGAGTTATTCAATATAGTGTTTTGGATATATGGGAATAGTGGGAGAAGTTCTTGTCTAGCTTGATGTAGTCCTATATAATCATGATAGATGGGTACAGTGAGAGAAGTTCTTACCTAGTTTGATATAGTCCTTCCTCTACACTCAGATAGATGGGTACAGTATTAGAAGTTCTTTGTCAAGCTTGATGTAGTCCTACACATTCAGGTGGGTACAGTGGGAGAAGTTTTTGTCAAGCTTGATGTAATTCTATACACACAGATAGATGTGTACAGTGAGAGGTGTTCTTGTCTAGCTTGATGTAATTCTATATACGTATGATAGATGGGTACAGCAATGGGAGAAGTTCTTGTCTAGCTTGATATAGTCCTGTACACTCAGATAGATGGATACAGTTGGAGAAGTTATTGTCTAGCTTGATGCAGTTCTATATACGTATGATAGATGGGTACAGCAATGGGAGAAGTTCTTGTCTAGCTTGATATAGTCCTGTACACTCAGATAGATGGGTACAGTGGGATTTCTTGTCCAGCTTGATATAGTCCTGTACACTCAAATAGATGGATACAGTTGGAGAAGTTATTGTCTAGCTTGATTTAGATTTAGAATCTATATTGGGTTCTGCACTCATATCATGTGACATATTCTTTCAAGATGGTGGTCTTCCATATGTATGCTCTGAACACTCCTGGATTCTGGGCTAGTTGACTTGCTGCAGTTAGAGACATGTTTAAATATTCTGATATATCACTGCACCATCATCATCTAAGGCTCCCTATTCCCCAGTTGCCATTAACTCTGCCTTCAGTTATTAATCTTCCCATGCTGTTATACCTCATTATATGACAACAACAAAAAACCACAGCTTTCTTGTTAAGATGTTGTTAAGGAGCAAGCCCTCTTTGATGTTTATTGATCTTAACTCTTCTTGATTTGTCTTTTTAGCTGTCCATGGTATATGTAAAATTCTTCTGTAACATCTCCTTTCTAAAGCAGCGATTCTCTTTGCTATTATTTTTTTTAATGTCCATGCCTCGCAACCGTATATTGCCACTAGAAATATACATGTTCTGATCATAGATAGTTTGGCTTTGCTGCTGGTACCTTACCAAAGATTTTTCATTTACGCAAGTTTCAGTGTTACTAATACAATTCTTTTCTTGATTTCTACAGCACAGTCTCCTGAGCTATTTATATTTGTACCAAAATGCTGGAAATTGTTACGTCCTCAAGTTTGAAATTATCAATTATTATCTTTGGTTTTAAGTTCACTTTATCCGTTGTCATAATTTTTGTTTTCTTCATATTTATGTACAGTTTTGGGCTTCACTATGTTCTTTTGTTGATAATAACATTTGCTTTAGACCATCTCCAATTGTTGTTAAGAGAATTGTGTCATCAAAATATATGATTTCTGGAATCTGCTGACTGCTGATGGTAAGAGGCTGAAGTCAGTATATGTCATGTCATCTTTTACGTTTCGCATCTTTTCAGCATAGATATTGTGCATCCTTGTCTAACTCCTTTCTGTACATTAAACCATTCTGATATTGTTCTGTCCACTTTTACTGCTGCCTCTTGTTCGTGGTATAGCACTGCGATTAAATATGTGAGATGTTTTGGAGATTCCATGTCAATCATAGTTTTCCATAATTAGGGATTTCGTACACAATCGAACACCTTGGTGTAGTCAATGAAACATAGATGTAGATCTATATTCTGTTCCCTGTATTTTTCTATAATGGTTCTCATGTTGAAGATACAGTCTCTGGTGCCTTTGCTGGGTCTAAAATCAGTCTGTGCCTCATGAACTTCTGTTTCTATTTTATTTTGCATTATCTTCGTTATAATATGTAATAGTATTTTACTAGCTTGACTTATCAAAGCTATAGTTCTGTAGTTAGTGCATAATTGTTCTGCACTACAAATACTAATAGATGAGGTCAATAAATCAAGTAAAGAATATGGACAGTATACAGTATAAACATCAAAAAAAAAAAAATCATGATAATCAACAGTCACAGAAGAACAGGTGCTAAACATAAAAATTCATGAAGAGAAACTGCAACATGTAGAACATTACCAATCTCTTGGACACATAATGACAAATGATGGCAGATGTGAAGCAGAAGTTAAAATGAGAATAGGAATAGCAAATTTCTAAAAGTACTTTCAATGACATGAGGAAAATATTAACATCTAAACAAATTACAAACAAGCTAAAAATGAGAATTATAAAATGCTTCATCTATTCTATATTAATGTATGGCTCAGAAACATGGACAATAAACAAACAATTAGAAGACAATGTATACCTTTATATGGGGCTATATAGAAGACTAGGGAAAACATCATGGTAAGAGAAGAAAACAGAAAAAGAGGTTCTAACACTTAATATGAAGAAAGATTTATTAAAGGAAATAAAATATTTTGGACGCTTTAAAAGACATGCCACCTTGTTGAAGACCTTACTTGAGGGTAAAGTCAAGGTGAGGCAAGCAAGAGGTAGGCATAAATATGAGTGGGAAAGTGACATCACAAGATGGACAGGTTAGAGTCTAGCAGAGTGCACCACAAAAACAAGAGACGGGATGTTGCAGCCAACCTTCGTTGTGGGGAAAATGAGTCCTATATACTCAGATGAGTATAGTCGGAGAAGTTCTTGTCTAGCTTGATATAGTCCTATACACTCATGATAGGTGGGTGTAGTGGGAGGTCTTGTCCAGCTTGATGTAGTCCTATACACACTTGATAGATGGGTACAGTGGGAGTTCTTGTCTATATATTCAGATAGATGAGTACTGTGGGAGTTCTTGTCTAGCTTGATGTAGTCCTATACACTTGATAGATGGGTACAGTGGGAGTTCTTGTCTATATATTCAGATAGATGGGTACAGTGGGAGTTCTTGTCTATATATTCAGATAGATGAGTACAGTGGGAGTTCTTGTCTATATATTCAGATAGATGGGTACAGTGGGAGTTCTTGTCTATATATTCAGATAGATGGGTACAGTGGGAGTTCTTGTCTATATATTCAGATAGATGAGTACCGTGGGAGTTCTTGTCTAGCTTGATGTAGTCCTATACACTCAGATAGGATATGCTGCACTGTTTCATATGGAGGATTGCAATTTCTACAGTAATATGGATGTGTTCTATTTCTTATTCTGCGATCAATTGTTAAACATGCGGTCCAATATTGTAATGTATAAAGCGGTTAGGTTTAGGTCAACTTGGGTTCTCCACAACTTGTTTTGGAGAGAAGCTCCTGTGGACCATATTGTCGTTCTGTGAAGAGCGAAACTGGCCAATTCTGTTATTGTTCATCTATAGCATATGTTCTGGTGTTTGTGTTGCTGCTCCACAGATGCATGCAGCAGAATAGATGATATTGATTCGATGTAAGTGTACTTTTAGACAGCAGTGTCCCATTCTCAGTCACAGTAATGTCACCTATTCATTTCTCTTCAATTTGTCAATGTTGTCTTGCTCAGGTATATAATTTCCACTTAGTTCTCTCCATTGAAGTCGCATAGATTATTTTAGCAGAGATTTGACTTCCCTGAACCTTTAAGTTATGCAGGTCTGAGGGAGGTGCATCCTGTTTTTTTTTCAAATTTGTCTACTTTGTCATTATCAGATGTGCTGAATTAATTATATTTAGATGGTAATTTAGCGCAATATGTCCTGTTCGGTGGTGGACAGAATATGTAGGGTCGGGGCTGGACATTCCACTTGCTTGCAAGGACTTTGTGAAGCCCTCCACAATAGTCTCTCACAGTCCAGGTGCAGCTGATTGTTGCGGAAGCTACTGTCTGGTTGATACTAAGCTTATTGTATCAAAGACATCATACACAAACTCGTCCATAGCAAGACATTCACGTGGTACCCCTGTTTCAAACAAAACTTGCTATGGGAGCGACAGAGTCCTTGGCGGTATACTCAGGTCTCTCCTTCTTTCTGTTTTTTAATATGGATCTGACATCTATGTATGAATGTCTTTGTCTTTTCGGCTGCCCAGGATGCACTTACAAGTCACTTTAGCAAGTTCAACTTCCTAGAAATTTTCCCTATGATATTGTTAATAAGTTATTGAAGGTTAGTCTCCTATCCAACTGAACATCTAGGTATGTTGGGTTTTCTTTGTGATTTGTTTGAGCTCCTTCAAAAGTGATTTTAAGTATCTAGTTTTTTTATTTATTGCTCAGTGTAAATATGGTATATGTGGTTTTACTGGTGTTGACCTTCAGTTTCCAGAATTTGTAGTATGTTGTGAGAAGGGTCTTTCTAAGTCTGCAGCCAGGTGTAAGTCTGATCCACTTATCCATATGACAAGGTCATCTGCAGACATGACTGTGGGTGTTAAGCAAGTTAGGGAGATCATGTATAAAGATTAAGAACAGGGTGCAGCTAGAGCTGAGAATTGGGGTAGTCCTCCCTTAAGCATATGATTGGAGGATAGTTTGTTGTTTACTGCAGTTTGTATGGTTTTGTCACTTATATAGTTCTTAATCCATTTGTACATTTTCTAACAAGTGCCCATATATTGCATTTTAGCAATAGTCCCTTTCTCCATACCTTGTCATATGCTTGCATTAGGTCTGCAAAGACAGCAACTACTCTAAATGTGTCCTTAACATTCTGGGTGAGGAAAAACAGTTGGTCTTCAGTTCGTGATCCTCTTCAGAAGCCTGCTTGAGAATTGTTAATTAATGCTGAAGCTTCCAACGACCAGTATAATCTGTTGTTCAGCATTCGTTCTGCAAGTTTACTGATGTTAGAATATTAGAGTATATGACACTGGCAAAAGATTTTTATGTCATCTTCAGGCTTATCCTTCTTTAATATTGGCTTGACAATAGCTGTCTTCCAGGCTGTTGGTAGGGTTTAACTTTCATTGCCAAGTTGTATTTATGAAGTTTAGGAGCTCTGTTTTTCCTTTGGTCCCTAGGTGGTGGATCATCTCATTGGATATTTTATCACGACCTGGTGATTTTCTTAGCTGTAGTTTCTTTAGCATAGTCGGGAGTTGTTGAATAGTGGAGTTTTCATCAAAGAGTGCAGTGTTTGCTGGTTTTGATATTTCTTTAGATTTTAGAATTTTGTCAATTGTATTGTCTAGTACTTTCCTGTTGGAGGTTTTGTTGAAGCTTGAAAAATATATGTTGAAACTCTTTGCATTGTCCGTGTCTTCCACTAGTACCTGGTTTGCAGTCCGCAGGGTTTGTGTGTTTATTTTTCCCTTATAGGTTATTTAATAGTTTCCAGGCCTTTTTACCATCAGTGTGGAGGTTAAGTTTAGTACAGGTGTCTGACCATTTTTGTTGTTTTACATCTTTTGTTTCTAGTTGGTTCAGTGCCGTTAGTTTGCTATATATTCTGTTCTGTTTGCATATGTAAGGAGCTTCTCTGCTTTCTTTTTGGTGTTTCTCTTCTCTTTTTGATACGTTCTTCAAGTTTTTTTGTCCAGAATGGGCTATATTTCTTTCTGCACCTCACCTCTGGAGATTGCTCTGTAGGCTGCATTAAGTATGGTTTTACGCTGCAGTGATGTTTTTGTATAGGGTGTTTATATTTGTGTTTTTGTCAATCTTTGCTAGCTTTTGGTCTGTGAAAATTTTGAATTGGTCCCAGTTTGCTCATTTGTAGTTCCAGTGAGATGTTTTTCATGTTGATTGGTTTCTTATTTGTGAGATTTGAAGGTGTATTGAGTGGTGGTCACTTCCTATGTTACCAAGGACTCTCAGAGTGCATTCATTTTGGAGATCTGCAGATATGATGATACGGTCAGGGCTGAATTTTGATCCACTGACTCTATGGAGGAGTGTGGATGAGGAATCTTGTAATATTTTAGGTTGCTGGTGTTGCATAGTTCCTCTGTGTTGTTTCCCATGGTGATTCTGTCCTTGTAACCTATGGCAGGTATGTGTGCTTTGCAATATCCCGCAACGATAGTTATATTGGCATCTGTGGTGCTCATGTCTATTTGTTTCTTGGAGTTGGGTGGTCAGTACAGTGCATTGAACAGTGTATACTGCAAGCCATGATAACATATATTTATTTCTAGCATATCATTTCCGTTGTTTTTCATTTTATGACTTCACCTTGCATGTCATTTGAATCTTCCCAGTCTTCCATCTATTGGTAGTGGACCTGATGTGTGCTTCATCATTCTCCATTCCCTGCCACCTACAGTCTACCGGCACATATGACCTGTGCCATGTCTGCCAAATTTGAAAAGACATGCAGGATCCTCACGTCCTGGATTTTCACTTCAGGTTTCCCCATCCTCCAGTTGGTTTCTGGCCGTCAGTTCAACATACATCAAACCCATGAGATCTTGACAGTCCAGGTCACAAGATCTATTTTCTATGGCTGAGAGTGATATCACAGATTCTCATAAACAATACAAGGGAAATCTGGCTGAACAGATTTTGAATAGGCTGACTGTTCAAAATATATTTAGTGAAATGACATGGTGAAAAGACAATGACAACATAAACTCTGAAGGAGAAACCAATCCCTAAGTAGCCATCAGTAGCCATTTAAACCATATCAAACACCAGCAACAACCCACTTGTAAACACTGCTTTAATCCCACTGAAACATTTATTTTGCACCCCTTGTGGCGAGGTATTCTCCTTTCAATTGCAGATGTGACTTCAATTTGGTTATATCTGATTTTTTAGACCATAAAAATAATGGAAATTGTAATTCAGCTAATCACAACATCTGATAATAAAGTAATAATAATAATAATAATAATAATAATAATAATAGTAATAGTAATAGTAACAATAATAACAATAATAAATAATAGTTTAAAATAATAATAATAATAATGATAGTAACAATAATAAATAAATAATAATTTAATAATTAATCATAAATAACATGAAAATATCTTATCACGAGGCATGTCCTTTCAACTACTGATGCAAGTTCTATTTGGTAAAAACATCTGCTCTAAAATAAAACAAATAATGTAGGAAGGGTTGTGTTTAAATTAATTCTGTCACCACAACCTCTGAGAGATTTAGAGCGACTAAGTTTAATTTGGTGGTAAATATTTTATGACTTCGAAAACGGAAAATTTTGAGTAGGATACAGTGGTAAGGGGAATAACCATGTAATATCTACTGTTCAGTTTGTTTACTATTTGTTGTTTCCCTTTCAGCATTTTCTATCTTTTGTCTTTTTTTTTCTACTTGTGCTTGTAGGCGTCGCAGGATTGAAACACGATAGGTTTTAGGGCTACGACACGCTTGTTTGTTTGCTTGATATGAGTAATATTGGGTCGTCTCAGGATCTCGGTAACTCCTTTAATCGACATTCTTATTGGTGTTTCTCTGCCTCTTGCTGTTTCTGGCCTCATATTGTATTGTTATATAATATTGAGGACATAGCCATCATCCCAACATGTTTGGCTGTAGTGATTTTTTAGATAATAAGATACGTTCAGTAGTTTGCCATTGCTTTCTGAACGGTCTTTCTTTCTGAAAGGCCTGTCAATCTTTCACAAGATTGCACTATTGCCTGCGGCAGGATATTGTGTTATATGAGTATAAACGAAAATCGCCGTGTGTCGATTGGGAACTGCACGTATATCTCAAGGTGCAAATGAATATGACTAATGTCTTCTTTCCATGCATGTCGTAGGGGAGGACTAAGGAAATTTGAGGGATAAGCTGATAACCTGTCACATGTGAACAAAATTATCATTGTCACATTTTATCTCCATTTTCTTACTGCTGTCTTCTATCAAATAATCTTTTTGGATGATGAAGATATGCATGCCAGCGGGCATTGCAACTTTTGTGGCAGACTCCTATAGATACGATCACTGCGGGTTGGTCAACAAATCTATCTGACAGACGAATGATGAGATAGTTGGCCCAGTTGTGTGTGCTTGCTTCTGGCATGATGTAATCCTGGGATATAGACGCACTGGAATGACTTACTTCTAGGATAAAACATGCATCGATCATCCCTTAGTCGTCAACCATGCCTGTGCGACAACCTTACTTGAGTCCGGGTGTCACCTTAGCTACACACTTAAAAATAAAAGCTTCTGTCAGAAAGACTATGCTCTGTCAAGAGCTACCTGCTCACAGTTAAAGAAAAATTCTTAATCGTCGTCGTCATCATAAACGAGAATAGATCATGTGTTGGCAAATATTGAAAACGGAACAACTGAGAAGCTCAGGAGCTGCACTAACTATAAAGACACTACAGATCAGACATCAGCAATAATGTCCATCCTGTGCAAGGATCTTTGTGGCTAGTTAAGGGCAAGTTAACCATTTACGAATTCGTAGACAAGTATATAGTGCTTTTGAGTTTCTTAAAGTGGATGTAACAAATGGTCATCATCATCATATGATGTACAAACAACACGGGGTGACTAAAGTGGGTAAGTGGGGAACTGACCACCCAATTCCGTTGAAGGTCACCGTTATATCCAAAAACAACTTCGCGCTGAAGCCAGATGTGTCATGCCAAAAGGCGTAGATACTGTAACCTAGCCGTAAGCGATTAAGGGTGTCCATAAATTACGTCAACAGTTTTGTGTCCATTTTTTTACATTCTCCTTCCCTTTGTCAACGGATGTCAAGAATTTAGAGACCCCTCGTACTGCTTAGTATGTCAAATTTGTGTGAACCCCCACATCCCATAATTTTTTTTAATTTTCCAATTTAAGTACGAAAAAAGAAAAATGTTGGTTTTAGTGTTTTAGCTAAAAGCAATTCCAAGCCATTGGCGTAAATAAAACGTCGACATAGCGCATTTCAATTCTCTAGACTACATCCTGCTGGAAATCTAGTATGACCATTGTCCTGGTACAAGAGATATCTCTAGACTATATCCTGCTGGAAATCTAGTAGGACAATTGTCCTGCTATAAGAGAGATCTCTAGACTACATCCTGCTGGAAAACTAGTAGGAACCTTAGTCCTGTTACAAGAGATATCTCTAGACTGTATCCTGCTGGAAATCTAGTAGGACCATTGTCCTGTTACAAGAGATATCTCTAGACTATATCCTGCTGGAAATCTAGTAGGACCTTTGTGCTGTTACAAGAGATATCTCTAGACTATATCCTGCTGGAAATCTAGTAGGACCATTGTCCTGTTACAAGAGATACTCTAGACTATATCCTGCTGGAAATCTAGTAGGACAATTGTCCTGTTACAAGAGAGATGTAACGGAAGTTTGAGAGTGAACGCTGAAGAAGAAGAAATTGAAATAATTTACCCCCCCCCCCCACCCCCCGCTTTTTCTATGTCAATAGATTTCCATTTTTTCCCTCCACCAATTGTGAAGGTAATTTATGTACTCCCCATAACACATAATAACCTATTATAAATCCTGCCTACTGACAGGAGATTACGGACAGACACGGAAGTGTTGTTGTACAAATTGTGTAACGTGTTTTACTCAGGGAAAGATCTGTTTAACAAGTTATTGTTACATCATACTCTATTCCGGCCGCGTGTTGCCAATGTCCACACGGGGAGCAAGGAATAGTGAAACTGTTTACCATCCATGCATATCGTAAGTGGCGACTAAGGAGGTTGTTGGGCAGAGTAGGCCGTCTCAGCCCATATGGGGGCGAAAGTGACACAGAAACCATGCTGAAATCCTGTGTGTCAGGCCGAGAATCGCAGATATCCAGCAAAATTGAAAACAATGAGTCCACATTGCTAATCTGTAGGAGTTTGAGAAATAACGGAGAATAATGTCAAACCAAACAAAACGGAGTTTTGTTATATATTTGTTCGTACTTTGGATTTTATACATAATTAAGACGCGGGAAGGGGGTGGGCGGTGTTCCCCTGAATTCGTGACAGATGTTGACACGGGTAAAGTTAGGCCCCGTGGCAGCAATCTGCCGTCGGGGTTGAAGATAATTCTTCATGTACTAAGCCGCAACAACAATTAGATGGGGGTTGCAAGTTCCCTTCCTTGCTGTCTTAACTCATTCGTCAGGTACTCATTTACAACTGAGTCGACTGGAGGAGTGGTCGCGTCAATCGAGAATTCACGACCCGGATTTTTGTTGTTGTTCGCAGGTAGTTTCGAACCTGACACGCTGTAACCCAATGATAGCAAGACAATCTCACTACCAACTAGGCTACCTCTCTCCTCTAGCCGTTGACAAGGGATGATGGGTAAATAAATTGGCAATGCATTGTTTACCTACATTATGGACACCCCTTTCCTCCAAACCTGTCTATATTATACAGTCTTCAATTTGTACTTCATAAATTTCATAGCTGTACCATGCTGGAGGTAATTGACGTAACAGGCAGTTGATAGATAGCGTGCATTGCATTTAGGCACAATAAGAACCAACAGAAAGGGGAGACAGGGAGGGGGGGGACAAATGATAAACTTGAAATATATATTTCAGTTTATGTTCTTTAAATTGTCTAGCACTGAGTCTCGTTATCTCATTCTATCTCATTTTCTCTGATTGAATCTTCTTTTTCTCTCCCTCATTCTTTCATTATTTTTCGTTCTCTCTTATTCAATCATTTTTTTAATATCTCATTCTCTCATTATCTCGCTCATTCTCCCTCATTCAGTCTATCTTTTCTCATTAAATTTTCTTCATTATCTCTCAGATTTTCTTTAATTCTCATATATATTCTTTCATATTTTCTCTCATATTTTCTCCATCTTTCTGCCATCAACAGAAAATGGTTAACGACACCAGTACGGAAACTAAGCCACGGACGGATAGACAAGCAAGGTGCAGTGTTATTAGAGGGTCAGAAAGCGCTGCAAAGAAGAACAATCATGAACCAAATATCTGCTGACAAGGTAAGCATTGACCGTACACGTTGAATGTGAAAATTATTTTTTTTATGTACGCAGATACCGTTTAGTAACGTATATAAGCTGAAGGCGGTATTTTTAATAACAAATTTGTCAAGTCTTTAGTTTGTATATACACCGAGCACTGTACTTTTATATAACAAATTTGTCTAACGACTTTAGTCTGTATATACGCCGAGCACGGTACTTTTGTATAACAAATTTGCCCAAAGTCTTTAGTGCACATATAATAGGAATTCGAATGATGTTAAAATATCGACAATAACAATTCAAGGAAAACTTGAGGCTAAGCATTCTCTGATGTATGGTTACGTGGTTATTAGCAGTAACAAGTACACATAACATTAGCTGTAACAAATCATATTAGCGGTAACAAGTGCCCAGCATATTAGCAATAACAAGTGCACATCACAATAGTTGTAACAAGGGCACATCACAATAATGGTGACAGGTGTGCATACCATTAGCAATAACAAGTGCACATCACAATAGCAGTAACAAGTGCCCAGCATATTAGCAGTAACAAGTGCACATCACAATTGTGGTAACAAGTGCACATCGAATTAGCGGTAACAAGTGCACATCGCAATAGCGGTGACAAGTGCGCATCTCATTAGCAATAACAAGTGCACATCACATTAGTGGTAACAAGTGCACGTCACATTAGCGGTGACAAGTGCGCATCCCATTAGCAATAACAAATGCACATTACATTAGCGGTGACAAGTGCACATCACACAGATGAAGTAGAAATGGGAAGACCAGTCTGTTGGCTCTTTTTCTTCGCCTTTGTTCATTTTCAAATTTCTGAAGATTATCAAGATATAGTTCAGAGAACGAAATGTGTTGTGTCATGGTTTACAGCTTAGCTGCGATTTCAACACCTTTCGGCCTGACACATGCAACTTCAACCTGGCTTGTGTCTATGAATGAAATATCCAACTTCAGCCTGGAACCTTCTGGCCTCATGTTTCTGGTAGGTAACATTATCGCTATTTTGTGCTCCCCTATTGCAACAAGCGGGCGATATTTTGTGGATTCTAATTTGACATGAAAAGGATTGACATCATCATTATCAGGGGGGTGGGGGGGGGGTGTGGCGAATGAAGCGCCACTGAACCATTTTATCAGACATTATCTTTTAAAAAGTGATCGGTCAGTAGAAGGGCGGCAATTAATGAAAGTGTTATCATTGAGGAGCGTGGGAACACCATTGTTATCGCGGAAGTCGAGAAGACGACAGTATGCAACTTTTTGATATTCCCACGACAGAGGATAAATAACGTGAACAGTTGAAATTCCGAAGCTAATTTCAATTTTGCAGGATTGGAATGATATTTGTGTATAATAATGAATTTGACTACAGAATCCACCTAATTCTATTTGGAAATCAATTTCCGTCCATGTTTTCACATTTTTGCGTGATTTTTTTTCTTCAGAATTATGTATTTCCTTTATATAACCTTCCAATACTTCAGTAGTGAAAATAATTCCAAAATGTTGTCGACGTCTACATGGTATATCTGAATAACACAATCATTTCGCAGAGCAAGTCTGATAGAATGTAAATGAAACATGCAACTTCGTTTAAGAAATGTGAAATGACTAACGTGCAAACAAGTGCGATTTTTGTATGTTAAAACAATATAGTGACGTGGAGGGATATTGGGGTATGTATAGTGATGTGGGGGGGGGGAGGTGGTATAGTGATGCGGAGAGAGATAGGGATATGTATAGTGATGTGGAGGGGGATAGGGGTGTGGGGGAGGTGGTATAGTAATAGTAATGTGGAGGGAGATAGGGATATGCATAGTAATGTGGAGGGAGATGGGTTTTGTATAGATGTGTGGGTATATATGATAGTAATTAGGTAATTTAGAGGGAGGTGGGTTAGTTGATGTAGAGGGAGGTGGGTTAGTTGATGTAGAGGGAGGTGGGTTAGTTGATGTAGAGGGAGGTGGGTTAGTTGATGTGATTGGGTGGGGGGGGGGTACTACAATCAAAGGAAGATAGTATGTAAAGATTATCATCATCAGGCACTGCCCAAAGCTTGGCCGTGTAAAGTTATGCCTTTGAATCGGTATTTTCTCCCCTTCCTGGGATGCGCTGTCAATGTCCACTTTAAGAGTGAGCAGAAATCGATATATATGTGGCGGTTAAGAACTGTAGCCAGGCCTTTTAGAGCAGACGAGAGCTGACGATCGTTTCCTTGGCGACCATTCTAAAAGACCATGTCTTCTGCAGTCCATTTCTTTAGTCAAATATAGTTTGACATTTTGTAAAGGTCGACTTGTCTTTAGCAACGTTGTCATGTATTAATACAGTGTTAGTCTTACATGCGCAAACATCTTTCAATACTTACCGTTCAATCATCGATCACATTGTTATTATAGAACTATAATTGATCTCACTCGCGTTGACTTACATTTTCTGTTGTCGTCTTCCGTGCCGAGAATTTAACGGCTTAATATCTTTCAGACAGTCGACGCCATCTTTGTTAGTGCCCGTGTTAATTATATAATGTAGCTGTCTTTGAATATCTGCTAATATAATGGATATGATAGATTGCTGATTCCCAGCCTGGTAGATTGCTGATTCCCAGTGTGGTATATTGTTGATTCCCAGCAGTGTATATTGTTGATTCTCAGCCTTGTAGATTGCTGATTCCCAGCCTTGTAGATTTCTGATTCCCAGCCTTGTAGATTACTGATTCCCAACGTGGTAGATTGCTGATTCCCAGCGTGGTAGATTGCTGATTCCCAGCTGTGTATATTGCTGATTCCCAGCCTTGTAGATTGCTGATTCCCAGCCTTGTAGATTGCGGATTCCCAGCCTGGTAGATTGCTGATTCCCAGCCTTGTAGATTTCTGATTCCCAGCCTTGTAGATTTCTGAATCCCAGCCTTGTAGATTGCTTATTCCCAGCGTGGTAGGTTGCTGATTCCTAGCCTTGTAGATTGCTGATTCCCAGCGAGGTAGATTGCTGATTCCCAGCCGTGTATATTGCTGATTCCCAGCCTTGTACATTGCTGATTCCCAGCCTTGTAAATTGCTTATTCCCAACGTGGTAGATTACTGATTCCCAGCGTGGTAGATTGCTGATTCCCAGCGTGGTAGATTGCTCAGTATGATAGATTGCTTACGTCCCAGTTTGGTAGATTGTTGCTCACTTCCCATTCTTGTAGATAGCTCACTTCCGAGTATAGTAGATAGCTCACTTCTCAATATTGTAGATAGCTCACCTCACAGTATGTTAGATAGCTCACCTCCCAGTATGGTAGATAGCTCACTTCCCAATATGGTAGATAGCTCACCTCCGAGTATGGTAGATAGCTCACTTCCCAGTATGGTAGATAGCTCACTTCCCAGTATGGTAGATAGCTCACTTATAGATCACCAACACTTACATATAACTATATCACCAGAACTCTTACATATAACAAGATCACCAAGTATCTTACATATAACTTAACTCACTAATAAGCTCACCAACACTTCAATATATAAGTAGATCACCAATATTCTAACATATAACTATCTCATAACATTCTAACATATAACTAGCTCACCAACATTCTTACATATAACTAAATCACCACCACTCTTACATATACCTAGGACATCAGCACTCTTACATATAACTAGATCACCAAGTATCTTACATATAACTAACTCACGCATACTCTTTTTTTATTATTAGAAACTTGCTCCACTGCACGTGTGGTATCCCCATAAGTGCTCCGTTCTCCGTTCCAACAGCCATCTCAGTGTATGTACATTCCCTGTCGGGTGTTGATTGCGTTATCTTCTGGGCCTTCCAAAAAATTAATTTTCCTTCCCTCATCTCTAGATACTCGCATTTCTGATATTTTCTGTATGTGTATGTTCTCAGCCTCATTGATACTTCATCTTGAAATGAATGTATTACTGCCTTGGTCAAGTTTGCTGTATCTCTTCTCGGTAATGTACCGTCTAGTGCCGCATTGCCTGCTAATAAGTCGGCTCTGTTTCTTCTGACCACAGCATGACCAAGGCTGTATACCCATGTAATGGTCTGGACAAGTGAATTGTTCAATAAGTCCCACCATTCTTTTCTCATCATGTACTTTTCTGTCTTGCGCAGCATGCTTTGAGAGTCTGAGTATTACCGAGTGTGTTGATGCATCAATTATAAACCAATCAAGTGATCTGTAACTCCCACTATCTCCATCCTCATGCTTTATGTGACAGTGGAATATGCTGGCAATTTTTCAACCAACTTCACGCCGTTTCTGTAGGCAACAAAACCCCAGCCGCTTTTATTTGTGTTTCAGTTAACTGAGTCATCTGTGTATATAATTATGTCTTGTGGTTTCGAGTGTAGCTGTGCGAGTTCATGCACTGTATCCTGAGCCATGACACTCGTCCATTTTCGACACGCTTTATCTAGTTGTATTGTTACTTTAGTCAGTGATTTCTTCTCAGTGTCCACCTTCACCCATTCACTGCCTTTCCCTATTTCTTCAAGTTCACATACTCTTCGCAGTGTGTCTTCAGCCTCTTTCATCTATGATCTGCGTGTTTCCTTTGACTCATCTAGACGATGGTGTAATGGGTGGTGGTTGTATTCTGTTACTTTAAGGTACAACCTAACCTGTGCCACCTGATGTCGCACTCTAATGCTGGGGAGATCAAGCAGAAATCTTTGAACTTTTTCCAATCTATCGACGTTTGTCTGCGACAGTGTTAGTAGGCCGATGCCATAATCTATAACAGATTATTCATCATTCATAGAAGCAGAAAAATTACCCATTGCTGCATGTCGAAGGTCGTAATAACCTTGATAACACTGGTCCTATTACGTGGGAGACAGGTAATGGAGTTCTACTGGATAACGACTGACACGCTATCACTGTCGGATGCTTACATGGATTAATATAGTATACACAACAAAATACAGAATATAATCATACAAATGGCAATACACAGGACAAAATAGATGTTTCGGACTAAACGGCCTTAATCAAGATACGCACATAACATACAAACATAAAAATACCACAAGTAGAAATGAATACACCACAACAAGCGTGTCCGAGTGAAATATGGTAGTGAGATACCCAAAGGATACGGACAGGAAGTACACAAAAACGATAATATAGGTGAAACGAGAGGAACAAAACGATGACTATATTAATTCATGTAGGCATCCTACAGTGATAGTGTGTCAGTCGTTATCCAGTAGAACTCCATTACCTGTCTCCCACGTATTATTTTTATTCTGTTCTACTAGCAGTACTACCTTTTTATTAATAACACTGATCCCTCTTTTAGCCTTCTGAATCATATTTGTGATGTGTTTGTTGAATGAGAGATTTCTATCAAAGGTTATCCCAAGATATTTAAGGTCCTGTTTTATTTCAATGAATGAGCCCATGCAACTAACAGCTGGCAGTGTGTCACTGACCAGATTATTATTTAAGGAGTACCAGGCGACCTTTGCTTTCGAGGGATTTATCATATGCATAACGTTGTGTGTCCTGTGCGATATCGACAATTGATATAGTCCACTCTGTACACTGTCAGCAATATATGTTCTGTTCCTGTCCAAACTCAGATTCAACATCGACCTCGCACCGATATCAAGTCATGGAGCGACAGATACGAGATGGACAGCTCTTAAATACTATGGGAGCAATCATTTGCCATAAGTTTCTCGATAGGGCGGCGAGTCAGATTGATCAAGATTCACCACCCTTTTAGATAATGCGCGCATGAAAGAATCAGTGCTTATCAACTTGAAGAAAAAGGCATGGGAATGCAATTTGGTTCCGCATTCAAGAGTATTCAGCACTAAGATTCAACAGCCCCCATGGTGACTAAAGAGAGAAGCAGCGTGATTTTGGTAGCCGCATTAGTGCAGTGGTTAGCGCACTGGCTTCGCATATGAGTGGTCCTGGGTTCATTCCCCAGTTGAGGCGGAAATGTTTTTCAGATCGCAACGGCTCCCAGGTCGACCCAGCCTTAAACGGGTACCGTATTAATCCGGGAAGTAAAGACTGCGAGGGAGAGGAGATGGCTACCGCCCTCATTTGCAGAGCCTCTGAAATGTGAGATCGCTAACATCTCACACCCCTACGGCATTAATATATGTTATGGGTTACTTTACATTTTTATGGTGGACTAAAGAAAGAAGCAACGTAGCTACTCAAAAAGCAAGCAATCAAGGATTGGCAATGCAAGAGAAAACAGGCACACATCACAGTCAGTGATAGACGGGAAGCACAGAGCGCAATGAAGCAGGCAAATGAGGCTTTAAACAAGTTACCGAAGAAGCAAAGATATGTTGGAAAAAAATTACTGAGGAGGTCACTGCCGACAAAGCATTACACATATTTTGGAAGCTACATAGGTCAATGAAACGGAGAACAGAAACGAATACAAACGTGAGGGACGACTCAGGGCAGACACTGACATCAGATGAGATGAAAGGCAGAACCTTCTTTGATAGATATCATCAACAAACCAATCAGGGTGACTTAGAACAATGCAAAGAATTGTTGCGTACCCTGACATCCGTTACGGATATCAGGGACAAAGAAGATCAGCTTGCAGATGTTGAAGAGGTGCAACACGCTATTAAGAATACATCTGATGGCGCATCAGGACCGGATGGAATCAGAGGTACAACTTACTCAAGGTCATTGGGGAGAATATGCTAAGATATGACAGACGAATACTCTTACACATAGCTATCTCGCCAAGTCTCTTACATATAACTAACTCACGAATACTCTTACATATAGCAGCTATCTCACAACACTGTAACATAGAACAATCTCACCAACACTCTAACATAAAACTAACTTACAACACTTATATATAATTTCATCCTTGTTTATACACGGTTTTGAATGGAAATGAGTAGACAAATCTGGCTACTTGTAAAGCTAGTTATTGGAAGATCGATATAACGGCACAACTTTTCTTGACAAAAAGAAATAGAACACAAGCAATTGAGAATACAGCAAATAAAATACACACTCACGCTTTGAGCGAGAGGCGAGAAGAGATTGAGGGAGGGATGGGTATGACCAATTCGCGTGAAGATATATCAATCAATAGAACAATCGATTTTCGGACCGAGGGCTAATGCCAGCGACAGAGAATGAGAGAGATAGAGAGAGAGAGAAGGAAGGGTGAATGGTCGGGAGGGAATTATAAATTTAGTAAATGTAACGCCATCTACTTTATCCTCGTGTTACGAAGGGTTGATAATTTCCAGTGTTAACACGGATAGACCGGCAGTCACTGTTAACAGCACCACAGATGCGTGGTGTCAACATCAACCATCGTGTTGTGGCCTGGTCTCAGCGTCACTAACATCTGGAGCCGGTTTGACAGATTAGACATAGACTGCGGTGACTCCTTCAGTGAGTGTTCCTACTGTGAATATATGCGTTGTGTTATATGCGTATAATATCCATCATAATCATCAGTAGTGTAAGAGCTGTGGATAACCATAATGACTGATCTAATGCAGATTATTAACTTTGTGATATTAAATAATATCGGCTCAGAAGCTTTGTTAGAAGTCGACACAATATTCTAAGTGCATTTTGAAAGGCATGATATTTTGTAGTGAATTGTTTCCCTAATGTGTGTGTACTATTGGAAATGATTTAATTCTGAATTTGGATGTTGGAAGATTGTTGTTGTTATGATGTCTACGATTATTGATCATATAGTGCTAATTAATTTTGATTCAAGGATGTCCCAAGATGTCTGCATTATAACGCAGAGTTTGGGGAATCTGATTGGGAGGTTTGTGCATAGGGACAAGTTATGATATCGATCTGGACAAGGTGTCTTGATTGTTGAGTTTTGTCTTTTAAAAAAAAAATATGAGAACTATTATCGTTGCACTTTTGGTCAATGTAAATTCGTACTCCGATCACAGAAGAATCTGAACAACGGGACATAGAGAACAACGCTTGCGAGCCGTTCTTAATTTACTTTTAAATGGAGTCTTATGTGTACAGTGCCGTATGTAAGGGAGGGGTTTGAGGAGTTCAAATCCACTCCTTAGGAAAATAAAAAGGATATTTAAAACTAAAAAGCTAGTAAATTAGAGGGTAACCCCTCTGAATTTCTCTTGCAGCAAGATAATGTTCGTACTAGATTTCCAGCAGGATCTAGTCCAGAGAATGCAAATACGCTGTGTTATTTGCTTCAATAGCCCGATACATACGTCGTCGGTGGTAGTTTTTTTTCTCTCAAATAAAAAATCATAAATATCCCATAAAAATGAGTGTATGGCTTTTTTTAAAGGAATCTCCGCCCCCTTTTACATTAGTCGTATCTAAGTGTATGAAATTTAAAATGTGTTTATAAACTTCCTACTCCCATCCTGTATCATTCAGTCAATAACTCTATGGATTTTGGATTTTCAACTGTCGCGGTTTTCTTTAAACTATATTAACTTATTGCACACGGGATCTTCGAGTTTTCTGTGTATACGGTGGAATTAGTCAGTGAATCTATGACCCACTTAAATACGATAAATGGGCTAACCCATGATCGCGTCATGTTTCTTGGTTAATTCGATTGATGAGTTTTTTTCATTGGCCACTTTTTGTAGCCAACCAATGACAGAAAAAGCGGATAAGTCAGATCAGCCAAATTTAGTGACACGGGCACTGTTAGAGCAGTGATTCTCGGTCTTGTTTGGTCCGTGCCCCCACCCTCTTTGGGCAGATTTTCTTCCGTTACCTTCCTGATGTCTGAAAATAAGTCGTTGACTTAGAAAGCCATCAATGTTTTCTAACGTTATCTCTGTCAATCTTGTTATGTATCTTTTACATAGTTACCTTCCTGTACCCACTTCTCTGGGCGGGTCTGTAGCCCACTACCCACCCTCCATTTAAAATAAAAATGTTCTTCGTAACCCCCCCCCCCCCCCAGGTATGGCGTTCATTGAGAACCACTGGGTTAGAGTGCAAATCTTATTTAATCTAGAATCGGTCATGCTACATCACATATACCTGTGGACATCGATCACTTCACCAACACTGAAAATCCTCGTGAGTTCTACCAGTTGAAGATTTTGACTTCTTGTAAACAGTACCGACTCACATTCACATTCGTTTCTCTATATTATTTAGTTAATTTTGATATAGTTTTTATTTAAATATGGAGTATTACATGTTTACGGTTAAGGTTAGTGTCAAGGTTCACTACGTTCAAAACAATTTGAGGGTTCTGACGTGACTTTCGTCATTAGAAGCCGTACTTTCAGATTTCAATCATGACCGTCTTCAAAAAAGATCTTCCAACACAAATTATTAGGACCCCATTCGTTAAGTTTTGATTATATTTAGGTTTTCGATTGGTCCCTATTTACATACTTAGAATATTTTTCTTTTCTCTTAATATCCCTTTATGCCGTGCAGTGTTAAGAGTAAAAGAGTTCTCTGGAGATGGCCATTTTGTGTGCCTCATATATATTTGTTTTCGTTGATTCATTCATTTCTAAAATCCATCTTTTGCATGGCCTGTCCCTGGCTTTGTATCCATCATGTCTGTATAGTAATGCTTTTTGAGGGGAACTATCTGATGGTAATCTGGAAGCCTGTGAAAACCACTTAATCTGTTGTCTTCTAATCAGGATGTAATCCAGGATTGGCAATGTGTTTGTTAGTCGTCTGATTATCTCATTTCTGATTCTGTCTCTTATTGTTACTGCAAAATTTCTAACTAGACAGGTCATTTCTGTTGTAATAAGTTATATATACATATAACTTGGGATCACTTGATATAATACTTGGGATCACATATCAAAAATAACAAAGACGATTACAAGTATATAAATAGTGACCAACCTAACCCCCAATAGTAATCAAAAACGGAACGAATGGGGTCCTAATTAATTATGTTGGAAGGTCTTCTATACAGCCGCCGTCTCAATTCAACGATTCAATCAAGCCTTTTGGGTCATGTTTTTTATTATTCCCGTGTATTTCGTTTTTTTCGGTGTTGGTAGGTAACACACGAGTTACATATAAATAGTGACGGTTCATGTTAAGCAGATGTGGTCTATAACGGAACTAATCTCATGCATTATTTAACGAAACAAACTTTCGCTAAAAACTTTCGCTAAAGGCGCATACAACGCAGCATCCATCGATCTTCGCGTAGGATAGAGGCCTCCCCTTCCCACTCCGCATGAACATCCTTGGGGGGGGGGGAGGACGGGACTGTCTGTGCCTTATGCGAAGATCAATGGATACTGAGTTGTATGCGCCTTTAGCGAAAGTTTTTTTCGTGGCTGTAGTGATGTTCTTGACAGAATTTACACATGAATAGTTTATCGTTGCTTTCTAGAAGGTCTAGGTGCACAATTGCATACGGCGGGAATTTAACTGTGAACCTTGTACCGTCACAGGCGCGATCTGTACCTCTCCGTTACAGAGCTGACACGATCACAATCACGCTCGATTTCAACGCTGGCTATTGTGCATCCGAGCCTTTCAGGAAGCAATGAGAACTTACTGAACCAAGATAATCACTACCGCCAAAAATATTGGATTGATTGCAAAGTTCCGAATAAGGTTTAAGGGATTAAAAGGCGAAGAGGATTGACTTTATTTAACTCGATAACGTTACCCCATATATACTCTGTTCATCTCAATGAAGCGGCATGTCTCCTTCCTAGGGTACTACCCATAGCACGTAACTACATAGCTTACAGCGATATCCCCAGCATCTTAGAACAGGATATCCGCTTTGTAAACAAAACGTCGCTAACAGAACTCTTAGCACAAAAAGAACGGCTTAACTACTATTCCAGGAAGATCCCCGAACGGAGATCTGGACTTCACTGTTTCCTTGTTGATGGAATCAGTTGTTTAAAAAAAACTCAGCGATAGTTACTCAAATCATTACGTCATCAGCATATTCGCTCCATTCTTGCATACATCAGTAGTGAATATTACGTTTTAGAGCTCACATTCATCCGTGACCATAGATAAATATAAGACCTGTTGGTTCATTGAAATTCACCTTTCTAAAGTGACGCATTTTGCTTTCCATTTTTTGTGTTGATCACTTTGTGTATGTTTCTTGTCGAAAGTCAATGAAAGTCACGGGTAAATTCACATGAGTCAATTTAAAAGGATTATTCCTAATTTATCACACAGGTCTTATATTTATCGATGGTCATGATTCATCAGTTGAATCCTTAAATAGATTACTCTCCTGGCAGTCGTTTTAGTGGAGATACATATATTTTAATTTTAATTTATTTACGAACTTATTTGGAGTCAGTATTAGCCACAATCTTAATCTGTTCACTTCCGCCTATTCGAGTTCCTCTGTCTATAGGTTTTTCTATTCCTTGGTATGCTGTTGGTCAATGAAAACTACGATCCGTGTACTGTGTCTCTCGTCAATTGTGCAGCCCTGTGAACTCATGGGAAATCATTATTCTACGAAGTGACATTATTTTACTTTTCCCGCGATTTCCTTTAGTCACTTTATGCCGCGATTTTTTTTGGGTGACACATATATATATATATTGTGATATATAATGTGAGATATAATATATATATTGTGAGGAAAGCCAATTTACCGAGTTCGGGTGTCACCTCGGTTATTCAACAAAGGACTTGTCGTTTTCTTAGAAAGGATATGGACTGTCGAAAGCTATCTACTCACAGCTAAAGGAATTATTTCAGCATCTCTCTCTCTCTCTCTCTGTCTCTCTCTCTCTATACATAAACGGGCTACAGACACACATATAAAGAATATAATATGTCTGTAGAATGGCTATGAGAATAATACCAAGTACAAACTGTAGTAATGAGACAATGTTCTCAAACGAGCATGCCTGGTCCGGGAGTTTGGTCGATTTTCAAACAAGCAAGCATCTATTTATTTAATACTCTGTTCTCGCATAGTATCGATCTGGCCTATTCAATGTACTCGTATACGTATTGATTCTGGTCGTACATCAGCTGTGACACAGGGAGTCTGTTCTTCCTTTCTCTCAGTTCCTTTCTTTGCTTCTGTTTTCAACCAGGTCGTGCAGTCAGAAGTTTGTAAGTAAGAATACGGGACTAGCTTTGATTGAATTCTTTCTCGCTCTCATCACGTCATTAGCCGCGGACCAAAACGCTCTGTGAGGTCATATATAACATAAATCATCTCCCTTTTCACTCTGCTTGACCGATGCACATCATCATTATCAAGTGCCGTCTTCGCAATGAAGGTTGCCTGCAATGTATCCCCAATATCATCTGTGCCTAGCTTTGGTGGTGCACTCTGCTAGACTGTAACCTGTCCATCTCGTGGTGCTTCTCTCCCATTTGTATATCTGTCTACTTCTTGTTCACCGTCTCTTAATTACACATTGAAGTCTTTAATAAGCAATCATGTTTTTAATATATTCTTCTTCTTCAGCGTTCATTCTCAAACCCCTGCCATATCTTTCGTGTAGCAGAACAATGGCCGTACTAGATTTCCAGCAGGATGTAGTCCAGAGAATGGAAATGCGTTGTGTCGCCGTTTTATTTGCGTCAATGGCCCGACACATCCGTCTTCGGCGGGTTTTAATATATTCAAGATGTTTTATTTGATTTTTATTTCCTTTATTAATAGATATAATATTTAGATTAGTTACCCATAAAATAAGCTGGTAGGCACGCGTTCCAGACAAAAACCAACTATAATTAGGATGTTCTGATGCCATGACAAACAAAAAAACCACAAAGAAGATGGACACATGATATTAAAGACCATCTGAACATGACACTCAGAGAAACGGGAAGATTATCTGAATAATGGCAGGAGTTTTGAAAGGCTGTGGTGACTGCTTCATCCTGTCCAGAAAATGCTACACTAGGAAACCTTGTCATGTGTTTTCACTAATCACCGATTAGATCACAGATATGCACCAGAAATAATTTCAAATTGTGTCATGTGGGTTATGCACTCCGCGTGTTGGAAAACCATGGTGTAAGCATTCTTTTTCACATATCATTATCGCCTACGAGAGTGTGTCTCAAACATTTTCCTGACATGTCCCTCTTTCGCATAGATTATATAGACCAACGCCATCAATCCACTCACGACTCTGCACTTTTCCAGTCTACCACAATGCCATTTTCATGTTTGTTTTCAATGTCGAATGACTTATTCTACACAGATCAGGCACTTACAGTCTAATAATAATAAAATCCATAACCCGTCGGGATGTAGGCGTGTCACATTGAGGCATTTGATGCAGGAAGATCTCCACGCATCTCTATCCTCTATCATCCCGATGAGTTTGGAAATTTCACACCCTGTCTAGTCCTTGATATTATCCATTTCTTTGTCTTTTTCTCGTCATCTAGTATTTTTCTACCCTCTGCTGTTCCTTGAAGACCATCTTTTGACATTGAGAAATGCCCCATCGCATGTCTGTACCACAGGAGTTACAAACTTTCACGACAGTTAACAGTGGTTCTTGTTGACCCGCTAATGCATTAATTTTATCATGCACAAACACATTTGTCTTATTCTCTCTGTAACAAATACCAAACACGCGTCTGTAGCAGTTGCTTTCAAGCGCTTGGAATCTTCCTGAAGAAAGTTTGCAATTATAGTCCAGGTCATACAGTCATATAGAAATATTGACATAATCAAATATTTATATAAATTAATATTAACATGGATGGTGATCTTGCCCTTCCAAATTGTGGTTAATCTTGTGATAGCGGTCATTCAATGGTCAGTCTTTTCTTAACTTCAGCTGTTGATTCAGTATCATCACTAATCTGGGCTCCCAGATAAGAAAAGGTCGAAGCCCACTTCAAGCCCTTGATTATTGAGCTTTATGTTGGTTAGGACTACCTTAGTACTCCTATTCACCAAAATTCTACTCTTATCTGCATTGATCTCATCTGCTAGATATTTCCAGTCTTTTTTTAGTTATGCCTTATATTTCTACTCTTGTAGTTATGCATCTATTGTCATGATCAGATGGATGTCATCAGCGAAGCAGCGATCAGAAATTTGGTGCCCCCCAATCGATGTTGTTGAATGGAATTTCTCCAGCACCCCCGCCATTATTGTTTCTACGTAAATATTAAATAGTGTTGGTGAAAATAAGTATTCTTATCACTCGCCAATATTAGTTTGGATACATTCGCAGATTTCGTTTTCTATGAACACAACACTTTTTGTATTTTTATATGGTGTCTCTGTGTCGACGGCGTGATGTTGGCGAAATGAAACTCTCTCATTCCGCAGACCTGTATGCCAAACACGATCAAAAGCTTTGCTGAAATCAATAAAGTTATGGAATGTATCGTGTTGATACTGTAAGTGCGTTTCACTTTTTAGACGTAGATTAGAAATCTGTTCCACGGTATTTCTGTTCTTCATGAATCCTACTTGTTCTTCTGGCTATATTTCTTTCGCTTTATAATTTAGTCTATTGGCCATAATTCTCAGCATTACTTTACTTGGATGTGAAATAGGACTGATTGTTCTATAGTTTTTACACGACTTAAAATCTTCTTTTGTTTTAGAAGTGATATCAGTAGCGACTGCATCCATTTTTCAGGTCATTTTTTTGTAGACCAAATTTTCCAACATATTATTGTCATGACATTATTGGCTTCTCTATGTATCAGCAATTCCTCTGATGTTGTTAATTTCTATGGATATTTTTTTCCAGTGAACGAACTGCTTCCTCCACTTCATTTGTTACTGTGTACAATCTGGGGGGAAAGTGAAGATAGAAATTGAACAATTTTTTTTTCAGCATTCTTTTTCTTCCTCGTTCTCCAGTCGTAGTCAGACGCTGATATGGATTTCATCAATAAACTGTACTGGGCTCACAAGCCCCGAGACAAGGTCCTAGATAGCTTGTCCGGAGAGGTATTTCATAAGCACAAAGTTCCCTTCTTATTGTGTCGTACAGCGGGCATCTGTGTAAAATGTGTTACTGTGTTTTCTGGGGATGTCTTCAGATCAGGGGCATATTAATACGTGTATTTTCAGTAATGGTATTTTCAGTAATATTCGTAATTTCTAAACATCAGTTAAGGAATGTAAAATATTAATGAAATATGTGCATTAATGGGCAGGATACAACTTATGCTTGGAGATGAGTTCGTAACTTTCTGTGTGTACGTTGGTAAAGCGATAGCGTAGATCAGTTGTTCTCAACATTTATTAGCCGATGTTCCCTTTTGGGGACAAATTGTATTCAGTTTCTCAGGTGCCTAACAAAAAAGTCATTGCCTTTTCGTAACAAGACACCGACATTTTTTAGGTTTATCACTATGAAACCTTTAACATGAAGATAAACATAGAAAAGATCGAAGTAAGGAAGATAGGAAGAACAGAAAGAAACACCAATATATATATATATATATATATATATATATATATATATATATATATATATATATATATATATATATATATATATATATATATATATATATTGAAAGCAGCAGACTTAACCAAGTGACAGAATTCACATACCTAGAAAGTAATATAACAACAGACGGCAAGAGCAGCAAAGAAACACACAATAGATGTAGTAAAGCATACAAAGCCCTAGGGCAAATGACACCAATCTTCAGAAACAAATACGTAGATCTAAACACCAAAATAACACTATTCAAAACGATTATTATGCCAACGCTGTGCTACCAAGCCAAACATGGACAACGACAGCGCAAGACAAGCGTAAACTTGTGACAGCTGAAATGGCATGCTTACGCAGAATCCTAGTAATATCGTTATGAGACAGTGTCAGGAATGAGGATATCCGACAAAAAAACAGGCACCAACCCAATCTTAGAATACATCAAGAGACAACAGATCAAATTGTTTGCACACATCAGCACACTACCATCAGACAGAATACCACAGCAAGCTATTCTACACAGATACAGCGAATGCAGACCTAGAGGCCGACCACGAAAACGATGGACCACTGAAATAAAAGAGACGACAAATTCCACAATGTACTCAGCACACAAGAGGGCAGTCTCCAGAAAACTCTTATACCCCTGACGCTGAAAGGCAACAAAGGGTTTCAGCCTATATATAGATATACTATGATTCTTGTTGTTTATATTAGAGCTGGTCACTTTCCAGTGCCCCACCCCCTTTATGTGTCATTTGCCTCGATTTTCTAAATTTTTCTCCTTTGCCCACCGTAGCTTCTAGAAGGGGGCATATGACTTACGTTGAGAACTACTAACGTATATCAACCACTTTCAGCAATTTCCAAACGGGTTCTGTTTTCTTTTTTTTTTTTTCAATCATCAATCATTCGTTCACTGTCACCCAATAATACTACAGTGCCGCCTTCTCTCCCCCCCCCCCCAAGTCTTTCACTGCGCACTTCGGGCGATATCGCAAACTTTGAGAACCTTTGGTTTCTACTAACTAACTTGCACATAATGATGAAATGTGATATATTCGCACATTAACAAACTCACATATGTGTAGACTTTTCACCGCAGCTTTATTATTTTTTTAAAAACCGAGTGTATGTATTTAAGTGGGCACTATATATTTCTCCATTTACTGTGAATGCACTTGTATTTTTGGATTGATTTATATAGGTAATTTAAATGTTAGAACCAAAAACAACGTCTGCGAGGCAGGGGGATACGTTTTACGTCAGAGCTTGTGATATTTTTGGTTTTCTTAGATATAATACCTGAAACAGAGTAGACATACGCACACACACACACACACATACACAGAGATAGAGAGGTGGGGTGCACGTGGAGAGAAATGAAAAGTAATACACAAAATTTACAAACCTAATATACACAAATAAATATACAATGTTCCTGCGAGAACGTATAATCTTCATCATTACAGCTCTTTATGGAACATAGGGAACTTTCGCTCTACAACTATTTCTGTGCTGCTGTGTCCTCTTCATCTATGCTCAGAATTACCAAATTGATTTAGTCTCTTCCTCCACTGCTTTGTTATGTTGTCAGGGTTTATTCCAAGTGTATGTTCTATCCATCTTTATTTGATACTATTTATCTCTACCTTCACCGGACACTTCTCCCTTCCACAACTCAACATTTCATATCAACTCTGGCCATCTCTACCTTCACGGGACACTGGTGTGTTCTCTTCCACAACTCAACATTTCATATCAACTCTGGCCATCTCTACCTTCACGGGATACTGGTGTGTTCTCTTCCACAACTCAAAATTTCATATCAACTCTGGCCATCTCTACCTTCACGGGACACTGGTGTGTTCTCTTCCACAACTCAACATTTCATATCAACTCTGGCCACCTCTACCTTCACGGGACACTGGTGTGTTCCCTTCCACAACTCAACATTTCATATCAACTCTGGTCATCTCTACCGTCACCGGACACTGGTGTGTTCCCTTCCACAACTCAACATTTCATATTAACTCTGGCCATCTCTACCTTCACGGGACACTGGTGTGTTCCCTTCCACAACTAACATTTCATATCAACTCTGGCCATCTCTACCTTAGTTTAGGATGGATGATCTGGGAGTATAATTGTTCGCTTATATCCTCGAAAATTACGTGAAATATAGCTCCTGTATTCCTTTATTCAGTGGGGATGTTTCTTGAGAGCGTTATTTCAAACATAGAAGGCTCCATCTCTCAGCGGTGTACTTTGAGAAACATATACCTACTCAGAGAGAATAAAAACATAATTGTGTAGATGCAAGTTCTGCAGGGCTTGTACAGGAGCAACGATTCATTAAATACGCTTCCTATTCGGGGGTTTGCTGCTGCATGGTGGTTGGTCTCACACATTCGGCATGCAGAGGAGTAGAGCGGAATCCCTCTTTAGAGCATCCGTTTATAACAAATTTCCGTACTTAACAGCACCTTAAAAAATCCCCAATTACATTTACTCTTTGTTGTTTGCACTGTGTATAGCGAATGCCTGTTATTACATACATATTTTATAGGTTCGGGCCAAATTATAATGGAATTTGATTATATTATAGAGAGATACGGGAATTGTCAGCATATATGCTTTGGCCATCTGCTGAAGAGACTCAGAACTTATTGGTCTTCCCTCCGTGTAACGATATCGTCTCTATGCTTGGTTCAATCTAAGAATAAAGTGGGTCACAACACATCTATATATTAACCGCGACAACAGGTGATTTTTAAACAGCTAATGACATTTAAAAACAATACCGCCTGTGTGCTGCCGGGATCCGACACGAAACCAAATAGCAACACTGTTTACATTCCATGCGTGTCGTAAGAAGCGACTAAAGAGGTTATGGGGTAGAGTTGGCTGTCCCATCCTATATAGGGTCAGTGACCCAAGGCCATGCTTAAGTCGAAAGGTGTGAGGCCGAAAGGTGTGGATATTGCAACAGTGATGTAAACAATGACACAACGCACTCCGTTCTCCGGACAACATCCTGCTAATCTGCAGGAGTTTGAGAACGAACGTAGAACAAGAAAAACAATACTATTTAAAACATTTTAAAACAATTAAAATAGTATTATTGCGCACAATCGATTAATGCTTTCTGCGTCCAACAACGAATCAGAGGCGCTGACGTACTTGATTCTGAGAAGGAACAGTATACTGACTAACTCAAATGTGGGCAGAATTACTTAAATGATCTACGGGAAATACACACCCTCCCCCTCCCCTTTCGTTTGTCCTTCACTGGTTGCTGAAAAACACTGCGTACCTATAAGAACGCTTGTCCTGATAACTGCCTGCATTTCTCAAGTGTTGATGTTTGAAAGTCTTATCTTGTTAATTGAGAAAATAAAAATATGCTGGAAATAGAACAGATATTCTGTACAAGAATATAATAAGTGGTTTGCAGATAGGCTGGATCGATGGCATCTAGGCTATTTTAATTCTCTGTTGAGACTGGAATTGCGTTTAAGATGAATAGCGGACTTTATCTATGGAAATAAATTAAGAGAAATATGGGAGGGAGTCAGTGCAGTGTTGAATGATCTTGTTTAAGATGGAGAAAGATGTGTGGTAAAATGTATGAATGTTGTTTGGTTCCAGGTGTGGGATGTAGGAAGGTGATATTTTTGTAGCTTGTGTAAGATGGTGGGAACGTGTGAACTAATTCGAGCCTGAGATTACTCTCTCTCTGACTTTTTGAGATTCATTCGTTTTTCTATGTAACATTAAAGTACTCTTTAACTTCCATGTGTCAGTACTTGTTCCATGTAACATTGAATTACTGTCTTACTTACATATGTTAGTACTAGTTCTATATACTGCTGAAGTACTCGCTAACTTACATATGTCAGTACAAGTTCTATGTAACACCGAAGTACTCTCTAACTTACAGATGTCAGTACTAGTTCTATGTAACACTGAAGTAATCTCTAACTTATATAGTACATGTTCTATGTAACACTGAAGTAATCTCTAACTTATATAGTACATGTTCTATGTAACATTGAATGCATGTCTGTGTGTCACACAAATGGCCCACTAGACAAACCACCCATGCAACAGAAAACCTTAATAGACGACATGCCGTTATATTGAGGCTCTCTTACGGAAACTTTGTAGCATGTCATATAAATAATTATAGACCCTCATCTGAGTAGAAGACTCCTTCAATAGGCATTGCACCGAAAGCTGAAGTCTCTTGAGTATTAAAGAACTCTGAGAAACACCACACTGCAAATAGGAAGTAAGATCTAATCGCTCGCAATTCCTTGGGTTCTCAATCAATCATGTAACATTGAAGTACTCTCTAACTTACATATTTCAGTAGTTCTATGTAATATTGAAGTACTTTCCGATCGTCATAAAATGCATACTTGTCTTGCGCTCTTTAGTACAGTATTACTAAATGGGCCTTTTGTGGGTAGAGATATATGAGGGTGTGGGGAGAGATTAGTTACACCGTGATTTGAACTCCATTTTTCCTTTGTAATATTTGAAATAGGCTGACCATATTTCGTTTAAATAAAGAGAAAAAAAGCTTATTTTGCATAAAAATAAGAACAACGTTAGACAATTTAAAAGAAGAGTAGGACAATAAAGATGAGATATCAGACAGAGATGCACAACAATGGTAGCACCGAGCACGGCTATATAACATGTCTGCACAAAATGCTGTGCTTTGTGTAATGTAGCTTCACATTCTTGTACTGTGTTTGTTTTTCTTATTTACAATACGAGTGTTCCGTTTATGTTAGGTTATTAATGACTCGCAGCAAAGTAAAAATCGGTGCATGTGAAATGTCCGAGAAAAGATGAAATGGTTACTAAATTAGATACAATAAGATATTACGAAACTAGGTAAAGAGTAGGTATTATATCATGTATTGTGCTTATCGAAAGACAGCAAGTAAAATTGGTTCGGCCACCGTTTGAAAATGAATCAAAACCAAATACCAATAAGTGCATATAACAAAAGAATATCCAAATATCGAGCCAAAGGTTTACCAAGAAAACGGTGGATAGAAAACATCAATGTAACATTAAAAAACATGGTTCAACGCAACCAATGCTACACATCTGCCTTGAGACGACAATTCAGGTTCCAAACTTATCTTAATGACGAGTATAGATACCATCTTCATCCACAAGAAGACATTGCCTGTCTTCACCAGGCACAGAACAAATGATGACTATATAAGTCTATGTATTCCCCTTCAATATCGATGACCCCTTTTTTTTAAATCCCTATCCAGATAATACCTTTTGGTCGAAACGTCGATTTGTTCTATTGCAGCGTCTCATTAAACCATGTTTAACCTATTTTATACATTCTGTTCTAATCATCTGCCTATATGGTATACAGTTTTACTGCAGTCTCCTATTCAGTCAAGGTTAGACAGACGACCAAACGATGACAGTAACAAAATACATACATCACCCTGTGTTGTCTACACTGAAACATAGCCTGTACTGAACAACAGTGCTGTTCAGCGTCTTTCTGGTTGCCGAGTCGAAGTCAGGCGCTGATATAGATTTCATCAATGAGCTGTATTAACACCCATGAGTCATGGTCATTTCAGATGGCTAGTTTTATTCTTGTGCTAGAGTGAGCAATCAAGTGCCATTCTGATTGGCGTATGCGATCATGTTTCTCCACGACTCTCTGTCTCTTGTGTTGTCAATAAGCTCGGTTGGTGAGCTTCTACCTTGCCACAATACTAGTCCATCTAGTAACTTTTGTCTTTGTCGTCCCTATCTCTTCTCCCCTTGATCTTTCAAGTGTTCCAGAGTGAGCAGTTCTGTAAAATGTGTTCTATTTTCTGGAGATTGTCCACAGGGGCAGATATCGGTGTCACCAACTCCAAACTTCCCGTGCATGTGGTGTATTGAGTCTGCTGTTGTCGGTTTTCAATTTAAAAATTATTGTTCCATTCTTCGAACCCTGCATGGAATTTTGTAACTCACATTCGAAAACAGATGGTGTTATTCACTGATGTAGTTTTGTAATTCACTTGTGAAGAGCTGGTGTTATTCACTGATGTAGTTTTGTAATTCACTTGTGAAGAGCTGGTGTTTTTCGCTGATGTAGTTGTGTAACTCACTTGTAAAGAGCTGGTGTTATTCACTGATGTAGTTTGTAACTCACTTGTGAAGAGCTGGTGTTATTCACTGATGCAGTTTGTAAGTCACTTGTGTAGAGCTGGTGTTATTCACTGATGTAGTTTTGTAGACACTTGTGAAGAGCTGGTGTTGCTCACTGATGTAGTTTTGTAGACACTTGTGAAGAGCTGGTGTTACTCACTGATGTAGTTTTGTAATTTACTTGTGAAGAGCTGGTGTTATTCACTGATGTAGTTTGTAACTCACTTGTGAAGAGCTGGTGTTATTCACTTATGTACTTCTGTAGACACTTGTGAAGAGCTGGTGTTATTCACTGATGTAGTTTGTAACTCACTTGTGAAGAGCTGGTGTTATTCACTTATGTACTTCTGTAGACACGTGTGAAGAGCTGGTGTTATTCACTGATGTAGTTTTGTAATTCACTTGTGAAGAGCTGGTGTTTTTCGCTGATGTAGTTTGTAAGTCACTTGTGAAGAGCTGGTGTTATTCGCCGATGTAGTTAAAATGTAATTCTGATTCTAGGCGATGTATTGTAGCCATGAACACGAAGAGATAGTACATGATAGATCACATCTTACATGGTGCTAGTCAGTACACAATCAGCTAGTACCTGATAGACCGCTTCTGACATGCTGCTAGTCAGCACTGTTTGCACGTTAGGTGGATCTTGTGCCAACTTTCGATATCTTACAGTAGAGACATCCTTAATTCACACTCATTACGGACATTGGTGGTCATCGCACCATTGACACACCAGGAATGGCTACAACAACTTTCACGATACTAGTGGAACAATAGCTGCCAACTGAGACCTGGATGGTCTCAGTAGAAGGAAGAAGCATGCCCGGAGTGCCGGCACTGTCACAAGAATCTTGGAAACAAATACAGCAAGACATTGACATTATGCAATCTGGTCGTAGAAGAAAGAAGCGACATAAGCTATCTATAGCTAAACTGTGCTCATGTATGACAACACAACCTCAAGACGACTTTCCGGAGAGTAGCCGCCCATTTGACAAGAAGTCTCCGGTATGTATGATTAAATATCTAGATGTTAATATTCTCCTTTTATTCCTAGTTTCTGTCTTATTTTTGTCTTTGACATTTAGCACTAGAACAAGAACACTGTATTTCTATCTTTCTATTATCATCTGTACCATAATTGTCACTCAGTATTTACAGAAAAATAGCTCAAATGTGGCAACGGTATTTTGTACCATGTTATGTTTCAGTTTTTACTTATTACTGTCCTTGCAAATGACATAAAGATTGAGTTCTATGCTCGTGACGGTGGGACATTGAGATTGTGTTGTGTTGTGTGTGTGTGTATATATATATATATATATATATATATATATATATATATATATTATATCTATTCTGATATAGAAAGTGTTATATCTATATTTAGCTCTGCCATTTGAACTTTAACGTCAGAAGTTCCATTTTTACTCATCGTATTTTGTTGTGTTTGTGTTCTTGATAAAGGCCTTTTTAGGCAGAAACGTCGAATTTTATGTGTTAGTATGTATATTTCCAGTGATTAGCAAAACTTTTGTTCCACGTTTCGTATTCTTGTGAAGATACGATACCAAGAGGGAGTCCCATGTTCGTGAAGTGGGACATTAAGAGGTATTTCTATACTCGTGAAGGTAGGGTACTAAGAGAAATTTCTATACTCTTGAAGGTAGGATACTAAGAGAGATTTCTATACTCGTGAAGGTAGGGTACTAAGAGAGATTTCTATACTCGTGAAGGTAGGGTACTAAGAGAGATTTCTATACTCGTGAAGATAGGATACTAAGAGAAATTTCTATACTCGTGAAGGTAGGGTACTAAGAGAGATTTCTATACTCGTGAAGGTAGGGTACTAAGAGAGATTTCTATACTCGTGAAGGTAGGGTACTAAGAGAGATTTCTATACTCGTGAAGGTAGGATACTAAGAGAGATTTCTATACTCGTGAAGGTAGGATACTAAGAGAGATTTCTATACTCGTGAAGGTAGGATACTAAGAGAGATTTCTATGCTCGTGAAGGTAGGATACTAGAGAGATTTCTATACTCGTGAAGGTAGGATACTAGAGAGATTTCTATACTCGTGAAGGTAGGATACTAGAGAGATTTCTATACTCGTGAAGGTAGGGTACTAGAGAGATTTCTATACTCTTGAAGGTAGGGTACTAAGAGTTGTATACCACGAAAACACATGTATCGAAAAGATGTTGAGAAAACAAATAGTTGGTAGACATGTGTTCGAGGTTCACAACTTTAATATAAACGAGCGATGTACAGCACACACTTTGAACAAACAGCTAAACTGGAGAAACATAATGTGGTAGATAAAGTCATTTAAGCTTCATGCCAAAAACAACATGATACATATAGGTCTGTGGCTGACGTCAGCAGCGACTACAACCAATAAACATTTCTTAGAGTCTTACCCAGTCTGTCTGGGGTGGGCTTCATTTAATCGGCACTAGTCCTCGGTTGTTCTTGTATTATGTTGCAAAAATTCTTGAGACTAAAGGGAATTGAACAAGTCCGTTCTACGGCACCAAATCGCCTAGCAACAATTGCAAAATTTGGTGCCGTAGAACGGACTGGTTCAATTCCCGTTAGTCTCAAGAATTTTTTTAAAAATTGTCCTCTGGCTTCCTACTTAAATTTACTAGTATTATGTTGCAAGTAAAGTGAAATACAATAATCAAAAAATGTCGACAGGGATGTTTAAGGAGAAAGTTAAAAAATATGTTTGTCTCTCATTATATCGTTGATGTAGATTAGTTGTGAGAAACATACGGCGTTGATGCCCAATGCCAGCACTCCATACTTATTTTACTAGCCTGCCAGGCAGATTTAAATGCACTGGCCACTAAGATGTGATATGGTCAGAATGTACTATTGGAACTACAGATGAGTAAATAAAAATGTATTTGTTACTTTTCTGAAGATATATCAGTGGAAGGAAAATACGATCGGATGCGCTAAATACGGCCGACCAAGCTATTTCTTCTGGCCCACTAGGTTGATCTAAAACGTGTGATATATGTGCTGGCCCCAGAACTCAGTAAAGACTGCTTGCAACTCCAAAAGAATTAAAAGTAAAATTTAAAAGGTTTATCTTTTTAGTCCCATACCATACGAAAACAACTTTATCCGTCCCGCCTACACAATTAAGGTTTTCTACCTCTCTGATATATGGTCAATCCGGTTCTCCTACCCAGAATGGTTTTTGTATATTTCTAATATATGGTAAATTCGTCCCGCCTACCCAAAAAGGTTTTCTACCTCTTTTATATATGATCAGTCCACTCCGCGTTCCACCTACCGAAAAAGATTTTCTACCTCTTTTATATATGATTTACAGCTAGAGGTTTTCTACCTCTGATATATAGTCAATCCGTCTCGCCTATCCAAAAAAGATTTTCCACCTCTTTGATGTATGGTCAATTAGATCCGCTGATGCAAACTTGTTTTCTGTTTGATATATGGTCAATCCGGTCCGTCAACTCCAAAAGGTTTCCTGCCTCTCTGATATATGGCCAATCCGTTCCACTTACCCAGGAAGGTTTTCTACCTCTCTGATATATGGTCAATCCGTCCCTCCTACCCAATGAAGATTTTTTACATCTCGATATCAACCCGGCTCGCTGACCCAGAAGGATTGCTTACCGCTGGTATATACGTTATAGGTCGATCATATATTGATCTGATTTATTGATTAGTATTGGTAATATGGTGTAATATATTGATCAGGCATTGGTTATGCTTGGATAAAGGATTGTTGAGTATTGACCGTGTTTAGATGTGATAGGTTAATTATGTAATAAACATCTATATATGTGGTATACTGATCGAGTATTGATGATTTATAAATTGACATTGATCAGACATTCGTCAGAGCTTGATATAGCAAAAGTCTTTAACTTAAGTATTGCTGGAAATATACTTCATTATTTAGATGAAATACTTGGAGAGTTCCATGGTTGCATGCTTCGACTGATTCCAATATAATTTATTTGAATAATATCTTTCTGCTTGTTATTGCTTTGGCTATGTCAGTTTGTATTGGATAATCGGATCGTAGAGTGATGTCAGGGTTTCTGGGAGAAATGAGAAAGTTGTACATTGGTTCTATCTCTTTTCTGTAGGAAGATACTCGTATAAGGACCTAATTTTCGCAAACTCCTGGCAGGAAACATTGAGGAGTTATAGAAAACGTCAGAAATCAGTAGACGGGATTAGAACCAGGTTCGTTCAGCTAATACATATGGCTTCGCAACTTGAGACAACACGATTTCCGAATTTGACCATATCGCATCTCCAAGATACAATTTCAGTCAAGACCTCTAACGTTACTATTCTCAAGTTACTATGAATATAGACTAATAAATTGACACACAAACAACGCCAACACACACACTGCACAGTTATATAAATTCCTCTCGACCACAATCATTTATCATTAGTATATATCATTATACCTCAGTAGTCCTGACCTATTTAAAATCTCCTCTACCGCCTTCTGTTTTTTTTTTTTTTGTTTTTTTTTTGGGGGGGGGGGATGTTGTTCGTCCATCATATGATTATGATGTCCATTTGTTACAACCTCTTTTTAAATTCAGTTAGAGTTCTGTCATAAATAACCAAAGGCATACCTAAGTTAACGCAACTATGCTCTTAGGGTGAAAGGACATGCCTACGGAGCGCTCCTATGCTCTTAGGGTGAACATGCGTGCATACTCTCTTAGAGGTTTTAAATACTTCACTTAAAATGTACAAAACATATGACGTTAGAACGTGAGTAGAGGAATGACTTCATAGTAATCGCGTTTCTCCATATGTACTACACGTCCTTCAACAAAATAAGCCGTAGCTCCTTAGCTTCAAGCTATAATTCCCCGGGATCCGGTAAACAAGATGCGGCAAGGCGGGTGTTACAGTGTTAAGATACTCGCCCATCGACAAGCATACTTGTGTTTAAAGTTCACTCATTACTGGTGGTTCGACCAGTCACAAGGAAGGAGGGTACGAAAGGTCGAGGAATTGCGCCCTGGCCACTGTGCAAGTGCGGTAGGTGACGCTAGTCAGACGGTTTCTGGTCATCCACTGATTATGCATTACCGGGCAGTAGTAAAGACCTGTGTACAGAAATTAACATGATATGACAGGCTAAGTTTTGACTATTTCCGTGAATTTTGTTGGTCGATCATTGCATTTTTTTTATACCGACTCTAAGTACCGACTTTTTTTTATAACGAC
Source organism: Meghimatium bilineatum (assembly GCA_034231615.1). NCBI lineage: Eukaryota > Metazoa > Mollusca > Gastropoda > Stylommatophora > Philomycidae > Meghimatium > Meghimatium bilineatum. Next base: position 52,459,930 of record CM067306.1, read on the forward strand.
CTTAAGTAAATAAATAGTGGCCAACAATAATCAAAAACGTAAACAATGAAGTCTTGTTTACTTTCTGTCCAGATGTGTTTACTGCCGACGGTCTCGGAGTAGGTAGCTGAGCACTTATGGGACATCGTGTACTATGACACTGTTTCATAACTCAGCTTACGGTTACCATTTACGTCTCGACCAAACGGCCTCTAGAACACAAGGCAAATGGCATAGCCACAACACCACGGAGATCCAACTCTGAGATAATCTACGTATGCAACGGTAAATTATCAGTAGATGGAATACCAATATAGCGAGGTTATTGTATACAGCGAGGAAGATCATAGAACATTTCATCTGTGCTACTTGTTTCCCCTTTTTTAACATATTTAATTAACTCAGCAATGCAGATCACGCAGGGAGATCTAGATGACATACAGCCCTGTCCATAGTCCTAGCTGTCAATGTGTACCAGGTGCCATGTCTATGAACAGGTGGCACATGTGTTGTGATGAAAAGCAGCACTGAACATGACGTGACAATTTTCAGGGAGAGTCCAGAATTAGGAACACATGTTAGCCCTGTATATTTGGAGAGCTCCCCCCCCCCCCCCCATGAATGACCGGGAATATATAGCTGGATGCCCCACAAATCCAAGTGACCACGGCCTAGTGCTGGTTTGCCATGGATACCTGACATGAAAAGATTCTTGACTAGAGAACTCCAATTCTGTATGTTGCGGAAAGGTAGAAAAGTCAAGTCACAGATCACCTGTTCTTCTTCTTCAGCGTTCATTCTCAAACTCCTGCTGGATCTCCTTTGTAGCAGGACTATGGTCCTACTAGATTTCCAGTAGGATGTAGTCCTGAGAATGGAAATGCGTTGTGTCGCCGTTTTATTTGCGCCAATGGCCCGACACATCCGTCTTCGGCTTCAGATCACATGTTCAATTTACTCACTCTAAGTAGAAGTCTTCTCAGATCATTGTACACCGCTTAGAGTTGAAATCTTATATGTATTCGAAATAAAACTGAATAAAACTAATAAAATAAAAGCTACATCATTGTACATAGAAAGTTAGAGCTAATCATTCGTAATTCCTGGGTATCGAAACAACAACACCAGTTAGATCTGTATGAATCAACGGTTCTCAACAAACCTCTTATCTCTTATTCTATCTGTGTCCAGTTCTTTCCATGTCCTGCCCAGCAGTTGTGTCTCTACATTCGAAACTTTCCTGCTGGTATTTTTTGGAGATCTTCCTATTTATCCTGTTGATTCTATAACAAAACATGTCTTACAGTGCTTTCAGTTGGTCTTCTCGGTGGATCTTCTCTTATCCATCCGCAGCCACGTTTCTTTAATTTTTCCTCCGATGGAATTTGTTTAGTTCTTCCTCTGATGGAATTTGTTTACTTTTTTCCATGAGTTGGAAAAAGTTGAGTTGGACGTTTATTCTTTCCGACTGAAGCCTTTGTTTATGTAAGGTGTGTGACCTCTTCTTGCCTCTATCATAGAACTACATCTCTGTAACATGGATCCGATTAGCCATTGGATCTGTTGTTGTATAATGGCTGCCTACTCTTCCCGCAGTGCAAGAGACAACTGTCGGAGATTGGCTGGAGCCCGTCTCTCTGGCTGAGTCGTTTGTCGAGTTCATCCCATAAGAGTTCTATGGGGGTTCATGTCTGATGAGATGGCTAGCCACGGAATGGTCTGGACATTGTTGTCAGCGAGGAACTGGGTGGTGAGTTGTGCCACATGAGGTTATCATGTTGAAAAATCGATCCTCGTGCAGCCAAAATTTGAATGACGCGGGAACGAACAATTTCAGCTACATATCGTTCGGCTTTAAGGCGTCCTTCAGTACATCAGTACACCTCCTAAACCATATGGAGGAGCCTCATCAACACTTTTCTGGGCGTAGCGCTCACGGACTCTGAGGTAAACATTTCTCCGTCTGTCGTGTTGCTGGAGCACAAAAAATGATTGATCACTAAACCAAGTCCATCTCCAGTCATTCCCAACGGCCCATTGACGTCTGCCACTGTCATTCCCGTCTTCCACTGCAACCTGCAGATCGGCGATGACTGTCCGTAAGAACAGGACCTCTGTACGGTATTCTAGCCCAAAGACCAACGTTGTGCAGCTGACTCCTGACCGTTTAATCTGAAATTAGACCAGCTGCTGGCATTGAGTGAACTGTTGAGGACACAGATGTAAATAGATGTCTGAGGTGATGCAGCAGTATGAAGCGGTCTTCAGCAGGTGCTGTGACTGGATCTTAAACTGCGGGGGCCTATCTGCCACTGAGCCAGTTTTTGGAAATCGCCTCCAGAGAGGACTAATGGTGCTTCTAATCACATTAAATTGTCTGACCACTACAATTTGTGGTTGTTCAGTCTGTGAACGTACAATGATGATGATATATTGTTGTACTGAAGTGAGATGAACCATGCTTGCGCATTGAATTTTCAACTAAATGTATTCGAGGACCGTCAATATTTTATAAGCATTCAATAATCTGATCAGAGAGTCTTGTGTTCATTAAGTTTCGCGAGATTCTCATGAACCTGTCACGAGTTCTTGCCAAAAATATTATTTTGGCCCTGATCTCTTTCATGACCTCACGAATCATGAAGTGAGTACAATTCAGGTAACCACGAGAAGTTAATGATCAGGTGGACACAGTCGATAGGTTGAATGATGTCCAATTAGTTAATATCTTTTATTAAAGTAACTTAAAAAAATGTGCGTTTATTTATTTGAACATTATATACTTTGGTACAAAGATTTGTGCATTGGGGACATCCATGGTGCATACATTAATGTATCTGCAGTGTTCTTGTTCATCTCCAGTAATGTATTTCCAATTGAGTCTGGTGGACTCGGTTGTGAAGGCATATTTTTTTTCCAAGTAGCTTAATTGGCGTGCGAGATCAATGCATTGGTATGTAATTTGATAGTCTTTATGGAGTGTTAGCAGCGTGTTGGTGGACAAGAGATTAATGATGCGGGTTCAACACCGGGCTTTAGCGTTGTGTTTGGAGGTATTTTATCGAAGATCCATTGAAGATTAAGTGGTGTCATGATCATCAACAATATAAGACGTGTGCTAAATTGGGAAGCATCCTTCAGTCTATTCCCCTTCTTGGTTATATCAGGTTATATATCAGTATATTCCCAGTGTACTAGATTTACCCTTTTTTTAATTGACTGTTGACATAAAGCGATTAGTGAAAATAATAGGAATAGTTGAATGCGCCACTTTTGTATGATGAGTTCCGGTGAGACAACATTTCGTATATTTCGATGGCGTTTTCTGTAGTTGCTCGTTGAGATGGATCGAGTTCATATGGGGTAACTAGTGTATAGTGAAGTCAAATCTTCAATACTTTTATGCCATTTTTAAGAGTGTAAGCGGGTGGGTTTGTCGGTAGAACGGTCAATGTCAACGTCGGTTGTTTGGTCAGTGTGTGAGTGGATTGTTCGGTCAATGTGTAGGTGGGTATTTTAGTTGGTGGATGGGTTGTTCAGTTAGTGTGTGGGTGGGTATTTTAGTGCATGGGTGGGTTGTTGAGTCGATGTGTGGGTAGGATGTTCGGTCGATGTGTGATAGGGTGTGTTGGTCTAAATATCGGGGTGGTTTGATAGTTGTGTGTAGATTTTGTTAAGTTATGTCTTTGAGATGACGATATGTGTGCGTGCGTGCGGGTACGAGTGTGGGTGTGTGTTTTTGTGGAGTGAAGCGACTTAGTATGCATATTCCTCTGGGCTTGCTTACTTTTGGCCTTATCCTGTGAATTGGTTCTACCCTCAAAGAAACGAACAGAGCCAATCCGAGTTCAATGCGAAATACCCAGCAATGAAACTACTAATAACCACCTACTTTCACAGTCCCTCTCATTCTTTAAATCAATACCTCACACGCTCATACATACAAGACAGACAAAATAGCACATTCAGACAAATACGAATAACTCTCCGTTCTGGAATATACTCCAAAATGATACCTCCTTTACAGTGTATATTCATCATTTGTCTCTTCAATGCTCTCCACCTCACTGGCACCCGCCGACATAGATTATCGTTGCATCAACTCAGTTAAACAATATAAATAGAGGTTCGTACATCTAAACAATATAAATAGAGGTTCGTACATCTAAACAATATAAATAGAGGTTCTTACATCTAAACAATATAAATAGAGGTTCGTACATCTAAACAATATAAATAGAGGTTCGTACATCTTGCTCACATAAAAAACCTGGAGGTCGTGGTCACTTGATTACCAGAACTGCGACCTCCACTATTTTTTATGGTTGTAAGGCTCTAATATAACCAAATTAGACTAATGTCCGTGGTTGATAAGAGATACATTTTACTTAACCTAGAAATCGCTCACATCATTCCCTCCGAGACCGTCGGCAAGAAAGACCTCTTTAAAGAAAGTAAAAATTATTGCCACTAACGGGAATTAAACCAGGTCCGTTCTAACGGCACCAAATCGCCTTGCAACTCGAGTTAACGGGTTTTTCCGTACTTGACTAACCGCATCTCCCAAAAAAAGATGCGATTTTGTCAAGACATTGAAACTGTGTACTCAAGTCACTGAGAACAGACGAAGCGAAACAAGGGCTATTACAACAACTACGAACATCCCATACAAGTATTGAAGTATAATCAGTAACATAAACATATAGCATCTGTATTCGTACTACAATGGCCACTTTAATTTATCCTTTAGCTTCCTACTTGAATTTACTTGTATAAGCTACAAAAAATAAAAACGCCTTCATTTGTTACGTCAACCTTTCAGGTAGGTTATGCCTATTTTCTGTACACAGGTCTTAACTAGAGCCGATTAGTGATGACTCCCTCAGCCGGTTTCCGAACTCATGAACTAGTTAAGTAAAATGTTCCTCTTATGTTGAAGTACATTCTTTTCAACCGCGGACGTGCGTCCAATTGGATTATCAGAGCTCTACAACTATAAAAAAAATCGTGGTCGCAGTTCTGGTAATTATGCCACCACAACTCTGTAATTATAATAGGTACTCATAAACTAGCTCATCGGTTACTTGTTATATACCTCCTTTCACCCCTACTTTTTACGGAAACAAAGAATAGTTACTCTTCCATGTACGTCGTTAGATGCTATTAAGAAGGGACGGTTGTAAGGTTGACTGCCCCACCATGGGATCTCAGCTCTGAGGACGCTGAAGAACCACGCCCGGATTATAGAAAGGTAATCATCTCTTTTATCTGCAGCATGCCTCGAGATTGCAAGAAACTCACGACAAAGTTCCTAAAGCAGTAGAAGACTATTCAAAATGTCACATTGCACCCTACATCCACATTGAATAAAATAATAACCATCTAGAACTTGGTAAAGTTCTATGAAACTTCCTCATCAAAATAGAATGACAGAGAAACGGTAATATTAAGCTGAAAGTAAAACACATCTACATGAAATAGGCAACAAGAGTGACAAATATATACTTCATCGGGGATTTATCATCGTCATCATTACATTTTTCTCCCACGGGCCTTACCGTACGCTAACTTGAGAACCGGTAAGAAAGCAGGAAGTGGATGTGATGTTATCTTCTCCAAAGACCGTGTTAATATTATAAGCAAATGTGACCATTTTGAGTTCATCTTCATTTTATGCCTTCACTTTCTTAATATTCCTCCTCTTTCTTAATCTTCCTCTTCATATCTCCTGTCGCCCGTGTGTTTCCGGGGCCCGAAAGAGGAGCACAGAATAGCAACACTGTTTACCTTCCACGCATGTCGTAAAAGGCGACTAAGGAGGTTATGAGATGGAGTTGGCTGTCCCATCCCATATAGGGTCAGTGACCCAAATCCATGATGAAGTCGGATGTGTCAGGCCGAAAGGGGCAGATATCGCAGCAATGCTGTAAACTATGACACAACGCATTCCGTTCTCCGGACTACATCCTGCTAATCTGCAGGAGTTTGAGAGCGAACGCAGAAGAAGAAGAATATCTCCTGTGTGGCAATCAGGGCCAAGGCTTCTAGTTCAGTGGGCAAAGAATATGACTCTTGTTTTCTGTTCAGACATGTCGTAGTAGGCTATTAAGTACAGTTCGAGGGTAGCTGACAATCTGTGAAAAAGTCATCGTCATATCTTGTCTCAATGTCTTATTTTTTATCTTACATCAAATAATCCCCATGAATGATGAAGATATGCAGGCACGAGAACATTGCACCTTTGCCATTTTGTAAGACTCTTAGGTGACGAGGGATTCTAGATGTGCAATCACTGCGGATGAGTCCAAAAATCTGACAGAAGAATGATTAGATAGTTGACCCAGATGTGCATGATGTGTCTCTGGAACGTGGTAATCATGTGATACTGGCGCAATGGAATGCCTCCCTTCGGAGACTAATGCACCCCCTTACATATCAATTCCTATGAGACCTTAAATGAACCGGTGTCGCCTTAGAAGATCTTGAGAACAACTGAGAAGATCTTGTGATTTTGTCAGAAAGACGAGGGATTTTCAAGAGTTACCGGTTTACAGCTAAAAGGACTATTTCATCCTCATATTCGTCCTTTTCGTCTTCCTCAGTTTCTAATTTCGCACTTCTTCTTCTGCGTTCGTTCCCAAACTCCTGCAGATTAGCAGGATGTAGTCCAGAGAACGGAATGCTTTGTGTCATGGTTTACAGTATTTCTGCGATATCTGCGCCTTTCGGCCCAACACATCCTACTTCAGCATGGCTTTGGGTCCCTGGTCCTATATGGGATGGGACAGCCAACTCCATCCCATAACCTCCTTAGTCGCCTTTTACGACATGCGTGAAAGGTAAACAGTGTTGCTATTCTTTGCTCCCCTTTCATGCCCCGGCAACACATGGGCGTAATTTCGCACTGATATGTGCATATTTTATGCTTTCTTACAATCTACAACATTCATACTTGATTTCGTCCTGACAGCATCCATATAGACACACATTTTTGGTACCTACTGTTTCTCTTGTATCTATGCTATATGCAAATATTAAATAATTCCTACCATATAACAGACGAATATATTTCAAATAATATAGGCATGTACGCATGATTCCAAGAATCACTGGTATCAAACAGTGAGATATAGAAAACCGACGTGGTTCGGGTATTACACTCGACAACTATCTGTTTAAAACAACTTACATGGAGCAGTGTAAGGGGGGATAATCATTTTTTTTAAAGCCTAGGACAAGAAAACCGCAATAAGCGTACAGGATCTACTTCATTGTATTCTGATTTCCCTATGTGTACTCCGTTCTTCAACAAAGCTGCACCCCGTCTGACGAGAGCACAATTTATAACACTATACAGTGTTCTCCGAAAATAAATCCATTTTGTTAAAAAGACGACACGAGCCGGTTTCGAACCAGTGAACTCATGAGCCATGTCCGGTCTCCAGTGCATAAGGCATGTGCACAGAAAACATAAACATGACATGAAAGGCTCATTTTGATTATTTCCGTACGTTTCGTTAGTCGACCTTGCCTATTTTGCCATGCAACTTCCAGTAGATAAATAGTGATATATATATATATATATATATATATATATATATATATATATATATATATATATATATATATATATATATATATATATATATATATATATAATAGTTAGCAGATTGCGCTTTAAAAATATAGAGGAGAATTACAATATATATATATATACTAGAAGCATAAAGCAGTGTCCGGCGTTGACCGAGCGAGAATAAAAGAAAAATTAAATGTATGCGAATATTTTTCTTATAACGTAGCGATACCTTTAATATGTTTCCATTTCTGCTTATTAACACACAAAAATTAAAATAAAAAAACTCTTGCATTTAACACCCACGGCCACAGTCTCTCCCATAATTGTGCTTACCGGAGAATTCAACGCCCGATTGGTTAAATTTAAGAATACTGCAGAAACGCAGATATAAACAGTATTATGCGATTCGCTCAGAGACAGAAATATACACGGCATCACAAAAGGCAAGGAGAAATAATTTTTAACATGTTAAAATACAATAAACGTCAAAACATATATTTCTAGGCCTATGGATTTTACAGTTGTTTGACCTTTGTAAACCGGTCAGAGTTTTAAAAAAAAATTCACCCAATCGTATCATGTCAGCTTTTGCTGGACAGTAATTCAATTTTCGGCAAGCGCCACCGACTGGCATTTGAGCCAAACTATAAAGAAGCTTAATATCGTCCATCTACATAATGTATTCGCGGACTATAGAGAACACAAAAAACATTTAGATACATACATATATATATACACCCACACACACTCGCGCACAAGTATATATATATTGCTTATAGGCAATCAAAAGGAGTCGTCTAGGGGGGACAAGTATGAGAACTGATTTGTATGAATAGTTTCTTTTTATGGGCTGATGACAAATGTGAGTGTCATTAGTGGGAAATATAAAGTGTATGTTTGATTGGTTTTATCAAGTAGAAGCCAGCATACACATTTTTTTTAAATTTTTTTTTTTTACACATTTAAACTTCTTCACAGAAATACTTCTATCTCTCCGTCTTACATACTCAATGCGAACTGAATGTGAGTCCGTCCTGTCTTCCGTTAAAATGAGAGCTACCAGTGACTTGAAACAAAATGAGGGAGAGAGGGTCTTGGTTCTAGTATCAAGCAGTAATTCGGTGAGAGATTCTCCTTGCTTGATGTGCTGTCTGCACAAATGTTCCCACTAACGGATAATATAATATTGCAACTTCTGGGTTTACTCCCTAGATCTTAGATTTTTAAAATTACATCTGGGTATCTTGGCTTTTTCCCCCAAGAATCTGGGTTTTTTTTAATCAAATAATTATTTTTAATTTTAAAAAAACAAACAAGAACGTTAGTCGATAAAAGTTTCACTGGTATTTGTTTCACAAACATAATGTATTACACAGAATAACTACCTTCAGTTTGAGGTACTGAAGGTGAAACCAATAGTTTCACATCGACATATTCGTCAATTTTGTCTCACTCTATTCGTCTAATTTCCTTATATTTCTCCGCCTGCATAAATATATTCATTGTTGTATAGTAGAGTGATCTGAAAAATTAGCGGCCTGATTGGAAATTGATGCTCAATTTAAGAGTCTCTTGGAAACACGACTAGTGTCGAGTCCTAAATGTTATAGTTTAATTAAATCTGTACACAGTCGAAACAGGACAATGGTCAGCTGAAATGTTGATTGTTTTCAACATTCTAGTGCAACATAATGACATTGCATTGCATGCGGATGGTATCAAGAGAGTCTGACTATTGGTCTATCATACCGACCATTATGTAACATTAAACTCTTAGTAGAAGATATACCAATAATGTCAGGAGTGATAAAATACTATATTAATGTAATGTTGTTACTAGATAATATTTAACTACCAAATAGTACAACCATGTATCGCAACTTGGTTTTGTTACTGCTGTACTTGCCACCTTGTCGGATATCCTCTTACGTATGTATACAGTATTTGGGTATTTGTATAGCGAAAAGTTATTCTTGTGAACGCCCCACAACATTTCATATGTACAATTATATTTGCTTTTGTGGTGCGACATTCAGAGAACCCAGCATTACACATCACGGTGGTAGAGTCATTGAGTTCCAATCCTGAACTTGGCCCTAGCTGCCAATAATGTGTACATGGTGCCGCTGCTATCAACAGGTGGCATAAATGGGTGTGGTGAAAAGAACTCTGTGCAGGTACAAACGGGACCGTTTCTCCAGAAACGAAAACAGACGGATAAACACAAACTTCAATAATTATTGTTATGCACAGAGATGTTTTTACAGACATCTCTGTATATGGAAAGGAAATAGGAAGCGCGTTCAATTATGTTTAGAACAGTGCCCAAGAAAATCCTACACACTTTTAATAGACAGAAATAGCGATAGATCATGGAAAAAGGTGTGCATTACTACAAGGATGAGAACTAAAAACATAAATCACACAAGCACCAAATAGAGCGTGTGTGTGTGTGTGCGTGTATGTGTGTGTGTGTGTGTGAAGGGTCACGTGAGGAGAAACTTAGAGCTGGGGGCTACCAATAAACAACGAAATGGAGGCTAGGAATAAAGAAAGAAATAAAAGTGTGCGTGTGTAAACAAAAATTATTAATAAAAACATATACATACCTACACAAATATATTCATACACATGTACATATGCACAAACAAAACACACACAAATTTTCACACACAAATGTTAGAACATACACACACGTATATATACACGTATATACAGATACATATATATTTATAGATATGATCGAAAAATATAGGAGTAATCACAAGTCAATACATACATACATAGAGGCTCCCACGCAGATATGCACGAGCATGCAAATGATAGCACAAACAAGTATGGGCTGACAAAATAATAAGTGTACATCATCACACAAAAGGTACCGGTAGATACACACATGCATTACCATAAACAATCACCCACATCAGATATATACTTGCATTCTCATGAACATTTGCCCACATAAATATATATACATGCATTTGCATAAACATGCGTTCACATACATGTGATGATGATGTTGCTCCTTCGTAAGCGAAGATTAGCAAGGCATGAAAAACAACAAATGTGATCAACAATTAGAGGAAAAAAACATTTGTGAATGTCTAATTTGGTTTGTGAATTCGTAGATGCCCGATGAGTCCGATCCGTGCCAGGAAAGTTCTATTGCAGTACATGCAGGAGTGCTGAGGGTTCAGAGTAGGAGAGTTTTCGGATTTGTCCTTCCGCTTCCGTCACTTGTAAATTGCCCGCAGTGTTCTTTCTTGTTCAAATTTAGTGATGCCAGCAGTGATCTGAGTGTGCCAGGGTGAGCGATCAAAGGTTGTAGTCTCCCAGGCGCTAAGTTTGGTGCTGCAGTACTTGAGAGAGTGTTAAAGGTGATAATTGAAGCGTTTTTTATGTCCTCCACTTGAAAGTTTACCATCGCACAACTCCCGATAGAACAATCTCTTTGGAAGGAGCTTGTTTGGCATACGGACGATATGGCAAGTCCGGCGGAGTTGGGACCTAGTCAGCAGGGCATGAATGCTTTGCATACGGGACTTTTGAAGGATTTTCATGTCTGGTACTCGATCCTGCCAACTTAATCCCACGAATACCAAATGCACCGAAGGTGGAAAGAAGTACACTGTCGAGTGTGTCTCGCATAGACAGTCCAGTATGACGTAGCATAAAGCTGTGTTGGTAGTAGAACCACTGTATGTATACATGTATTAACGTAAGTACTATTGTTGTTCCGAATCACTGCATTATTTCCTTATGTTGATTGATGTATTAACATAAACGCTCACCAACATAAAGATATTAACATGTATAATATAGAACATGCACCAAAGACTATTTATGTACACATGCAAATATGTGACACAAAGTAGCTGTATGGTTACATTGAACCATAAAACCATGGGCCCTTTCCTATTAATAGAGAAAACGAATCAATAACAAATGTAGAGACTTGTAAATGAGGAAATAAATTTGCAAAATCGGATATAACCATTCCTAATTCACCAATGTATGGATAGATGGGGAAAATAAAATAATTACATGTTCACACACATAAACACCAAAAGAACAGCATAAATGCTAAAATTAGATTAAACGGACCAGTAAAATAACGGGAGTTGAGGTTATTGAGAGGAAGTAGGTAAATCAAACAAAACAAACAGTAATTAATGTTAATTCCGTGTAAGTGGTGGACTCCAAGAAGACTAATCAACCGATACTCCCAAGACTGACGTTGCCGGTCACCAGAGTAGCAATGTCATAAACCAGCCAGTTACTGAAAAATCATTACTACGTTGATGTTAGTGGCTGCTGAAATGAATGGCCATCGGGAATCACGATGATCCATGATATCTCTTGAATGTTCGAATTATCAGTCAGCCAAATGTCTGCCGGTTTCACCAATATACTTCATATCACAACGTTTACATATGATAGAGTATATTAAAATACGGGACACACATGGAAAAAAGAGTCTTGAATGTCAAAATGGGATTTGGGGAACTGAAGCTTGGGATTAAAATAACAAACGGACAAGTCAAACAATGTCGAGGGCAAGGAACAGTTCCAGGGTGACCTGCAGAGGTGCGCAAACTGAACCAAAAGATCCCGAAGGTTCCCTATCCCTTCTGAAAGGACGAGGGAAACAAAGAGACAAATGCAGGACTAGCGATATGGCATAGTTGGAGTATAGAGAAATGTCGTAATAATATACGAAGTGTCGGTGTATTATGAAGTTGAAAACTAATAACTAGTTTAGGGCTGTCCGATGTATGGTTAATGGATGGTTTGTGCAGCATTATATATATAAATATTCTTTTCATTGGTTTTTATTTAATCTAACCTCCATTCCTAATACTGTCAATTACTGCACCCCTTACTAATTTAGACCCCCCTCCCCAAAAAAATTATCTCCTTTGTTTATTTGTAGCCCCTCCCTCGTTCTGTGTTTGTTCTCGTGAACCACACACATATTCACTATTCGGTGTGATATGTGTTGTTTATGTTTTTAGTTCCTATCCTTGTAGTAAAGGCATCGCGTCTTACTTGATCTATCGCTATTTCTGTCTATTAATAGTGTGTAGGAATTCCTTGCGCACTGTTTTAAATATAATTGAACGCGCTTCCCACTTCCTTTCCATATACAGAAATGCCTTGGTAAAAACATTCCTGTGCACAACAATAATTATTTAAGTTTGTGTTTAACCGTTTGTAATTGTTTTTTGAGAAAGGTCTATTTGGACCTCAAAGTAGAATAAGTCATGATTATTATGTTTATTGTTATTTACCTTTTACTTTTTTATTTGATAGTTAGTATTAAAGTAACGTTATTACTTTATATAGTATTTATCGCATATAAGTAAGTTGGCCTTTTCTGCGAATTTTTTGTTTCGATACTGGATTTTTTTCAAAATGTTGAGTGGTAACTATGCTGAGTACCCAAGATTGAATGCAGAATTTTCTTCCACGTGTAGGCAGTCTGCACCCGTGTATGCTGGAGTGTGTAATCGCGATTCAGCATTGTAGCAACTACTCACGGCGCTTTCACTGATTGCTCCTCCGTTGTGTGTGCGATATACATTGTGGTGTAGTTATATGCTCTATCCTGACTTTACAGAGTGGTGTATGGTTGACTGTGATGTGTATTCTGTATTCTAGACCGATATCTGCACCCTTATTTTCCGTCACCCATTATCCTTGACCTTGTTCCGTTTCATTCTGAATGGATATAAATCTTATAAAAATTGTATAAATAACGATTATATAGAGACAAATAATAGATCGCAATGCGAGAATAAAGCTTAGTTTTAATATACTGCTTTGTTGATGGTAAGTTTTCTTGAAGGCAGTATTCAATACCCACTTTTGTGATTATTCTATACAACTGGTAATTCCATAGTTTATATTGGTTGCAGAATTGTTAATACACTGCTTATTGTTCTGTTATAATACTGGTTATTGTCTTATTAATATACTGGTTATTGTCTTATTAATACACTGGTTATTGTCCTGTGTATATACTGGTGTATAAAAGATGGATCATAGAAATCAAAGAAGCCACAGGAACAAGCTTATAAACAGCACACAAGAAGGCCATCTCCAGAGAACTCTTCCATCCATTAAGCCGCAAAGCACACCAAGGCCACAGCGTATAGATAGACTATACTGGCTATTGCGTTGTTGATATACTGGCAACAGAAACTATGAAAGCATGCAGAGCAACAGAACAATTAATGTATATGCAAGCAGCAGAAAACTAAAACAGACATCAAAATTTAAATATCTAGGAAGTATTTTTACAGAAGACGACAAAATTGACAAAGAAATTGAGACAAGGTGCCAAAATGAAAACGCTGTTACATGCCAGCTGCCACCGCTTCTTAAAAACCAGCGATCAACATGGCGACTAAATGACATATAATAAACACCATATTCATTCCAACGTTATGATACCAGTGCCAAACATGACCTCTGTCAAAGACACTCATGAGAAAGATTATAAAATTGGGTATTACATATGTTGAGTATCCTCTTCGCACACCGGACATGTCCATATGTTATCAGATCTCCGCTTCAGTAAATCTCTCCGCGTATAATGGCTGATGGTTCCGGTTCCATGTTGATTCACTGTTCTTTTTGAAATCTTTGTTATGTGTTCTCTACGTGCCACACCTATCCTCACTCCCAATTCGCGTATTCTTGATATTGAGTCTTGCTCATTTATCTCAAAATCCATCTGATCGTGCGGACTCACGAAGAGCAATGAGTATGTCTGCTCGGTCTATAGTCTGAGCACCTGTTATGGTGGCGAGGCTAGCTAATTGATCGGTCCATTAATTTCCCTTGACACCCGCGTGCCTGAGGACGCAGATAAGCGTGAGTTTTCGCAGTGATGCCCGCATTTTAACTCTATAATGTTAAGTGCCTCCGTTACAGCGAATACTTCCATTGCTATCCATTCCCTACTTACATGTTTTCACTTTCGGAATCATATTCATTGAGTCACTTAGAGTGCTCGCATGTGAATAGACTTGCGATTCCAGCCAGTTAAGTGCCTAAATTACAGCAAATACTCTCATTGTTAGACTCCCATTGTTGTTTCGGTAATGACTCCATTGGCTTCGTGTACTGTTCTTGCTTGTAATCTGACAGTAAAGGCCCATGCACATCTTTGGTTGTGAATGACCGACCCTTTCGTGCAAATCACATCTGTGTCGCAGGTATGCTCGTAGACGAGTGCCTTGACCTCATCATCCACGCTCATAGGGTTGTGTTCCCTGCACTCTGTAGTGAGTGTAATGAAGATCTTGACTGCCTCTTGGAAGACCATAGGAATAGGTATCTATTCCTCGCCAACATTTCAACATTACAAAATATGATATGAAATGCCTGACAAAGGTTATAAACGTCACCAGAAGAGACCGAATGAGAAATGAAGTAAAGACCATATGTAAACAATATATATAGAGACAACAGATCAACTGGTTCGGTCACCTTATACGAATGGAACCATCACACTCGACCATCCAGCCATACATCAGCCGAAAGATGTATGTCTACTGGCACAATTATGATACAAGAGCTCTATTACCCGTAGTTCCTGTGAATAAAGGGCTCAGAAAGGCATAGAGGATTGATTTCAGTGTACTCGGGTTACCCAATATGTACTCCGTCCCTCTCAACGAAGCGGAAAGTCGCCTGTCGAGAGCACTACTCATAACACAACTTTGTACCTTCAATCGATATTCCCCAGGGCTTTCCCGGAAAAAAAATCCACCTTAGAAATATTACTGTGCAAGCAGGATTGAACATACGAGCTGTTGAGCACAAAGCCAACAGCTTAGCCACTACGCCAGAGAGATATCGCCTGCGGATCGAAGCAAGCAAACAATACGAGATACAATAACGTAGTCCAGGTCTTTGGTTGCCAAAGAACACACACAGAACGTTATAACTGTCATTACTGCATGTATTAGCGCTACATGGATAACTTTTTGGCTACATGATATAGGCCGCATGTGCTTGCTGCCGCCATGACGTGTACAGAGTGAGTTTGTATATCTCTATTTAAAAAATTGGTAGCATATCATGTTCAGGACGTAGCCAGCATCTAGCAATTTTTGGCTGTAGTGATTTTATAGGCAATATAAATGCATAGAGTAGTTTGCCGTTACTTTCTGAACGGTCAGAGTGCACAATTGCCTGCTGCAAGATTTGAACCCGGTACCTTTAGTAAGTCTGAAGGTTAACTTTAACGAACTACTTTGCAGATGACCAAGCACTAGTGCCAGCATCAGAAGAAGAACTACAAAGACAAATAGAAAGATTACATCAAACATGCCATACCTTTAACATGAAGATAAATATGAAAAAGACCGAAGTAATGAAGATAGGAAGAACAGAAAGAAACACCAATATATAAATTGAAAACAACAGACTTAACCAAGTGACAGAATTCACATACCTAGGAAGTAATATAACAACAGACGGCAAGAGCAGCAAAGAAATACACAATAGATGTAGTAAAGCATACGAAGCCCTAGGGCAAATGACACCAATCTTCAGAAACAAATACGTAGATTTATACACGAAAATGACATTATTCAAAACGATTATTATGCCAACGCTGTGCTACCAATGCCAAACATGGACAACGACAGCACAAAACAAACGTAAACTTGTGACAGCTGAAATGGCATGCTTACGCAGAATCCTAGGTATATCTCTAAGAGACAGGGTGAGAAATGAGGACATCCGCATCCGACAAATAAACCGGCACAACCAACTTCTTACAATACATCAAGAGACAACAGATCACATGGTTTGCACACATCAGCACACTACCATCAGATAGCATACCACAGCAAGCTATTCTACACAGATACAGCGAAATCAGACCTAGAGGCCGACCACGAAAACGTTGGACCACTGAAATAAAAGAGGCGACACATTCCACAATACACACAGCACACAAGAGGACCGTCTCCAGAAAACTCGTCTACCCCTGACACTGAAAGGCAAAAAAGGGTTTCAGCGAATAGATAGATAGATAGTTGGTGGTAGCACTCGTGACAGCGCAACCTTCTTGTCGAACAGCGTTCTTATTTATGTCACGTCTTCCATGTAAGAACATCTCTAGATAAACATTGGGAACCGCCGTAGTACCTAGCAACTCGACTACTTACCAGACGATCTGAGTTCGAGCTCACTCGTCACGCGTTTTTTAACTCAGCCACCAGAAAATGTGTGCCGAGTCTCTCTATAAGAAAAGTATATAAGAGTCGGCATCAATGCTACATAGGTTTTGAAGGTAGTACTAGTCAGGCGGTTTCTAATGAAGCACATGTTCGGCAGCTGGACACTACTGGGTTAAAAATCTTGACTCAACTTATCTATTTTATGTTCTACTTTACCTCATTATAGATACACCCACAACATAACCTCGCGCTCTCTTTCTATCTCTCTCTCTCTCTATCCCTTCCTCTCAATTTCTATCTCTTTCTGTCTATCTCTCTCTATCCCTCACGATATCGCAATCTATCTTTCTCGTACTTGAGACCCCCCCCCCCACACAGACATAAAATTATCCCAATACGTAGGGTTCTCCACCACACATACAACTTCACCAACACATAATGCTCTCTCGCACGTAGAACACTCTCCCACACATACAACCTTCCCCCACACATACAAATCTCCCCCACTATCTTCCCACCCTAGAAAATAAGATATTGTGTCATATCTGGAATAAGTAAACAATCCCTTGTGTCTATCTCTTGCGAGGTCGTCGACTTCAGAAGCAGGGCCGGAAAGAACAAAGTGTGCAGTTACCGGAGAGGTAAATGTTTACCTTATTACCTACACTCGTTTTAAATGAGTAAATATTTTCATCGCGCGTCACAAGCCAGATTTGCCAAAGTCGCGGTAAAGTAAGCAAAGTTTTGCATTCCTGCCATCTTTGTTACGTTTTTTGCTATTTTCACAGTGTTAGAGAGTACAGGGAGAATTGATGTTTACCATCATCATAAGCTGCTGAGCTTCCATCTTCGTCAACATTCTTCATTCATTATTAGCACCAGTAACTTCAATAATTGTGTGACTCACTTCTTCAATCAGTCATCAGGTTGCAGCACCAATAGTGTCACTGAACTGTGTGATTGACTTATTCAATCAGTCATCAGGTTACAGCAATAACGTCAATAAACTGTGTGATTTACTGCTTCAATCAGTCATCAGGTTACAGCACCTATAACTTCAATGAACTGTGTTAGTTATTTAGTTGTAGATCATAATTATTGCACACAGAACACGCTCATGTGTGCTTCAATCTCACATTGAGTGTATGCGCAATTACATGATGACTGACGGTACGTTCCCTGTTGGTAGACGAACATTCTTCTAACTCTACAGTAGCGCTCATTACTGACATCATATTTCAAAGTCATGTTCCTTTGTTCTGAACATCATAAATGAGTATTCACCATTATTAATTTAATTTACTTATGTTTTTGCTCGCAAGGAGTTCAATATGTCTGTCGATACATTGCTTTACCACCCGAAACAGTAGCATCATACGCCAGCCAATCTAACCTCTAACTACCATGAACAGACACGAGAATAAATGGGATTCCTTCCAACCTCGACTTTCCACCGCCTTAATCCACTGTTCACGAATGAAGCCCACTTATATTTTTGTTTCTGTTCATCGAGTCATGGAGGATGCATATGCGATTTACCTTCAGTGTGCTCATGCAGTATGATGATGATGTTCGTCCGTCGTAATCGACGATGACCAAAAACTCAACCATAATAATAATAATAAATAATAAAAATAATAAAAGTTAATAGTGCGTTTTTAAGTGACTAACAAATCCAATGCGCGCACAAAATGTTCTTTTACAGAATTGACAACTGTAGAGGGTGTCTGTGGGAGGTTGAGATGTTGTTTTTTCTTTTCTACGTGCCCGCTTCTGTCTTGCAGTATCTTGTCTGGTCTCTTCCGCAGCTAGTGCTCCCGTTCTAATGCTGTAACGCCATGCTGTTCTATCCAGAGCGAGGCTCTCCCAAGCGCATACGTCAATGTTCAGATGTTTCAGATGCCTCGTGCAGTATACGGCTTTAGTCACTGCCATAATCTCCATAGTCATTCTGCTCGTAGTCACAGCAAACACTCCACTGTTTTCTGTGATGATCCTCTTACACACTGGATAGTAAATGACCAAACACCAAGCACAAAAAAACCAAACCAAGTAAACTGTGCGATTCATATCCGGATCCATGGAGGAAATTTATGTTAGGAAATTGTTCTAATCTCGAACAGGTTAATACACAACTTCCAAATGTCACTATATTTCATAACAGACTCGTGATGCTTTTCTGCAGGTAGTATCTGGGGAAATGTTATCTTGCACCCAACTTCTCTTACTGTTTGAACTGGTGTTCTGGCGAAGACGGATGTGTCGGGCCATTGGCAAAAATAAAACGGCGACACAACGCATTTCCATTCTCTGGATTACATCCAGCTGGAGTTTGAGAATAATCGCTGAAGAAGAAGAAGAACTGGTGTCACTATAGATCACAGGTTCCCAATTCATGAGTCGCGATCCCAAAAGGTTGGGTTTTTTTGTGTGGAGTCGCCGGGTGAAACATGAAACTAAATCAATATTGATTTTAAAACCATTGTTGTGTTTCTAGCTTTACTCCCCTTCTATAAGTCTATCTCTCTGAGAGTAGATTTTAAGTATTTTTTTTCATCTACAGATAAAATGTTAAGAATGTCATGAGGTTGACATTAACGAAAAATTAACCCAGACTTTGAAACATGTTAACTAGTTTAATAACACTACTTGCACTAAATCATTAAACATGACGTCGCCCGTGTGTTGCCGTGGTCTGAAAATTGAACAAAGAATAGCAATACTATTTACCTTCCATACATGTCGTAAGAGGCGACTAAGGATTTTATGCGGTGAAGTTGGCTGTCCCGTCCAATATAGGCTTAAATGGACCCAGAAGCCATGCTGACGTCGGACGTGTCAGGTAAAAAGGCACATATATGGTAGCTAAGCTGTAACCAATGATAAAACGCTTTCCATTTTCTAGACTGCATCATGCTAATTTGCAGGAGTTTGAGTACAGGAAACATGACTTGAAATATTGTATTGAATTATATTATGCAGAAAGAAATCTCTCTCAGTGTGTTTCTTTTATCCTATTCTTTGACGTTCGTGCTCAAGCTTTCACCTGATCTCTCTTATGACAGGACAATGGTTCTACAAGAGTTCCAACAGGACGTAATCCAGAGAACGGGAATGCGTTGTGTCGCCTTTTATTTGTCCAAATGGCCCAACACATGCAACTTCGATGTTTATAACTAATACGGGAAGTGTTTGTACCGCTGAACAATAGACGCAAGTAACTATATCGATGTATTTATTAGTTGTGCCATGCTAGAAAGTCTGTCTGCTCTTTCATTTCCCTCAACGCCCTCGTGCCCAGGTACATAAATGAGGGTAACTCTTCTGCACAGATGGCGAGAAGTGCCTGTGTGTAAGATAGTGAGGAGTGTATGTGTGTAAGACAGTGAGGAGTGTCTGTGTGTAAGATAGAGAATGAGGAGTGTCAGTGTGTAAGATAGTGAGGAGTGTCTGTGTGTAAGATAGTGAGGAGTGTATGTGTGTAAGATAGTGAGGAGTGTATGTGTGTAAGATAGTGAGGAGTGTATGTGTGTAAGATAGTGAGGAGTGTCTGTGTGTAAGATAGAGAATGAGGAGTGTCAGTGTGTAAGATAGTGAGGAGTGTCTGTGTGTAAGATAGTGAGGAGTGTATGTGTGTAAGACAGTGAGGAGTGTCTGTGTGTAAGATAGAGAATGAGGAGTGTCAGTGTGTAAGATAGTGAGGAGTGTCTGTGTGTAAGATAGTGAGGAGTGTATGTGTGTAAGATAGTGAGGAGTGTATGTGTGTAAGATAGTGAGGAGTGTCTGTGTGTAAGATAGTGAGGAGTGTCTGTGTGTAAGATAGTGAGGAGTGTCTGTGTGTAAGATAGAGAGTGAGAAGTGTCTGTGTGTAAGATAGTGAGGAGTGTCTGTGTGTAAGATAGTGAGTGAAGAGTGTCTGTGTGTAAGATAGAGAGTGAGGAGTGTCTGTGTGTAAGATAGAGAGTGAGGAGTGTCTGTGTGTAAGATAGTGAGGAGTGTCTGTGTGTAAGATAGAGAGTGAGAAGTGTATGTATGTAAGATAGTGAGGAGTGTCTGTGTGTAAGATAGAGAGTGAGGAGTGTCTGTGTGTAAGATAGTGAGGAGTGTCTGTGTGTAAGATAGTGAGGAGTGTCTGTGTGTAAGATAGTGAGGAGTGTCTGTGTGTAAGATAGTGAGGAGTGTCTGTGTGTAAGATAGTGAGGAGTGTCTGTGTGTAAGATAGTGAGGAGTGTCTGTGTGTAAGATAGAGAGTGAGATGTGTCAGTGTGTAAGATAGAGAGTGAGGAGTGTTTGTGTGTAAGATAGAGAGTGAGAAGTGTCAGTGTGTAAGATAGAGAGTGAGGAGTGTCTGTGTGTAAGATAGAGAGTGAGGAGTGTTTGTGTGTAAGATAGAGAGTGAGGAGTGTCTGTATGTAAGATAGAGTGAGGAGTGTCTGTGTGTAAGATAGAGAGTGAGGAGTGTCTGTGTAAGAGAAAGAGAAGTGTATGGGTGTAATAGAGAGAAAAAGTTATGTTAATAAGATAGGGAGAATTGTATGTGTGTGGGAGAGTGAGGATGATCTGTGTGTAAGAGAGATAAATTTCCAAGTCTTTACCAGACAGAACTGTCTGTGTGAAATGGAAAGAAACATATGCGTGTAATAGAGAGAAGTGTCTCATGTAAAGATACAGACATGGCTGTGCGTGTATAAGAGATATGTGTGTACGAGAAAGTATTGTGTGTACATTTAGGAGAGACAAATATGTCTGTATTTGGTAGAAGAGAGAGAGAGAAAGTATTGTGTGTACATTTAGGAGAGACAAATATGTCTGTATTTGTTAGAAGAGAGAGAGAAAGTATTGTGTGTACATTTAGGAGAGACAAATATGTCTGTATTTGTTAGAAGAGAGAGAGAGAGAAAGTATTGTGTGTACATTTAGGAGATATATAGATATTAGAAGAGCTGAGACGAAGATATGCAAAAATGCCACTCAATATGTGGTTATGAACAAGCAGTAACCCAAGAACTCATTGACGTAACTTGTCGTCCAGACTAATCTACTGGCTGGTACTCGTCAAATCGGCACGTTTTCTAGCCCCTCGCCCTTGGGGCCCTGGGTCTGGCACTGGTAGCTAACTCGGAGGACGAAGATCTGCTTGTCTAATTGTCGTGTCTGCTTTGACAGTGAATGGAGACATTTTATTTACAGAATACAATTCAGACACGTTTCTTCTTCTGCGTTCGTTCTCAAACTCCTAAAAATTAGCAGGTTGTAGTTCGAAAAACTGAATGCGTTTTGTCATGGTTTACAACTTTGTTGCCTTTCGACCTGAAACATCCGACTTCAACATTGTTTCTGGGTCAATTTGACCCTGTACAGGATGTGACATCTAACTCGCCATATAGCCTCTTTTGTCGCCTCCTACAACATACATGAAAGGTAAACAGTGTTTAATTTTGTGTGTGCTATCCTTTCGGGCTCGACAACACATGGGGGAGTAGCTCATTTCTATTTGATATTTCATCTACCCGCTAAGGTATATCTTTCCTTACTACAACCAGAACTGGCATATCTCTCAATATCACACAATGTTTGTATAGTTTTAGTTTTCATTTTTTCCTTCAATCTATTTCGTAATTTTAATTTTCTGGTACAGTAACATTTACATTCCCCAGGTACATTCGTATTTTGATGTTCTGTTACATTCATATTTTGAATATTCAGGTGCAGGCATATTTCCTATCTCCTGGTACAGTTATATATTCAATCTTCTTGCACAGTCGCATTTTCATTCTCCCTTGCACAGTCGTATGTCCAATCTCCTGGGGCATTCGTATGTTTAATATCCTCGGACAGTCGTATTTCCAATCTTCTGGTACATTCGTATTTCCAATCTTTTGGGACAGGCGTATTTCCAATCTCATGAGACAGTCGTATTTCCAATCTCATGAGACAGTCGTATTTCCAATCTTCTGGTACATTCGTATTTCCAATCTTTTGGGACAGGCGTATTTCCAATCTCATGAGACAGTCGTATTTCCAATCCCCTAAGGCAGGCGTATTTCCAATCTCCTAGTACAGTCATACAAGGAGAAATAGGAATTTAAAAAAAGACTAAAGAGAATATATTTATATACTCTTATTATATCGTCCAAATGAAATGGACGAAATGTCATGGAATGCGCATATTAACATGAGGAGACGGAGAAATGGGAGATGAAGATGTGAGATGAAATGGATGACATCAAAGCAGAAGATATACAGAAGGATAAAATGGGGACTGTGAGGTGATAGTAGATAACATAGAGAAAACAGCGAGGAAGAAAGAGAGACAAGACACTTTGTTCACTGAAAAAGTAACAGCCACTTTTATCTAAAGAAGAATAACAAACCAGGGATCTAGTCCAGAACGTAGGAATTCTCATCGACTCCACCTCCTTCACGTTCATGTAGGCACACGGTCTGGAATATTAGCCAGAAATATATCTCGTATGTCGTGACATGACAGGCCGTGCAACTTATTACCGTCGTGCATTTATTACACTGTGTACATCACCCTTCCTTGATTCCGTATCTTTTCCAGATGAGTGTATGTTACATATCTTTAGAGAAGACCAAATACCTTTGAAAATAGATTTGGAAAATGAAATAGATTCATAATTTTTTCTTAAAGATTCAGGAAAATATTCAAAGGGTTTTTTTGTTGTTGTTTTATTATTATTAATATTATTTTTATTTTTGAGAAGAATGAAATGGATTTTGTATTTGGGAAAGATTGAAATAAATGCATGTCTTTGGGAAAGATTGAAATAAATGCATGTCCCTGGAAAAGATTGAAATAAATGCATGTTTTTGAGAAAGATTGGGGGATTGGCTGGGAAGTATACATCATCAAGTGCCGTCTCCACAACGAAGGTTGGCTACAACAGACCTCCAACATCCCCTGTCTCTTGTTTTGGTGGTGCACTCTGCTAGACTGTAATCTGTCCATCTTGTAATGTTACCAATGGTTTCTCTGCCTACCTCTTTCTCGTTTCCCTTTGACTTTACCCTCAAGTAATGTATTCAAAAAAGTGTCATGTCTTTTAATGTGTCCAAAATATTGTATTTGTCTGATCTTTATTTCTCTTAATAATTTTATCTTCATATTAAGTGTTTTTAGAACCTCTTTGTTTTCTTCTCTTTCCATGATGTTCTCCCTATTCTTTTATATACCCACATCACAAAGGCATCGATTATGTCTTCTAATTGTTTATTTAGTGTCCATGTTTCTGAGCTATACATAAATATAGAATATATGTAGCATTTTGTAATTCTCATTTTTAACTTATTTGTAATTTGTTTAGATGTTACTATTTTGCTCATGTCATTGAAGGTACTTTTAGCCAGGGAAGTGTACAATGGATATATAAAGGTCACATGCAGTATGTGTGTGTCATTTAGCTCTGAGGAGTGACCGTCGACAGTTACTGGTTGTATGTTGTGTTCTCGATACACAGTCCTCTGAAACGTCAGTTGACACGTATTTTAGTGTGTTTTCCTGTGTGCTTCCATTGATTAGCAAATCTCATTTCCACGGGAGCTTCTCTGCAACATAAGTTGTGAGGAACCCGAGATGACCTCAAACAAACCGCTCCATAAAAACTTTCTAAAACTTTTATTACTGCGTATTTTCCTGTTAAAGAGTTCAGGTGGAATTTTTGGCCGATTTGCCATAGCTGTCGCCAGACGTGTACATGATGCATTTTTTATTGCACCTCCGAAAGACAAAACTCATTGTCCCAACCGTGGATTGAACCCGGAACATCAGAGTTCTGAGATCTATACATGATCAATATTGGATTGAATGTTTATCAGTTAATCCCAGAAGCTGTGTACTAGCAGCATAGAACCGTCATGTATTGTTATGTAGTGTCAGTATAGAGGCGTCATCATTTCTTGTGTAGTGTCAGTATAGAGGCGTCATCATTTGATGTTTAGTATCAAGAACCCAAGATGACCTAATACAAACCGCTTTATACATGAACAATATTGGAATGGGTGTTTAACAATTGATTGCCGAACACGAAAACTTAATGTTTTTTATTTCACATGAAGGACACAATGCACAGAGGCGAATGACAGATGAAACAAAGCAGTAATATGTATCTATTATATGTAATAATTAGCATGTATCGGTATGAGCGTTATCGGCAATAACTTCACAACAAACATCATATATGTTATTGAAGCGCTGTATAAAGCTGCAAGCTGTGCTGTTTTCATAAATAATGACATTGGTGAATTTTTCAAAAGGAATATAGGAGTGCGTCAGGGTTGCATGGTTTCTCCAGTAGCTTTTAACATATATCTTGAATGTATAATCACAGCACAGAATACAGTGAGGTATGGAGGTGCAGGTGTATATATAGAATATCCACACAAGCCTTGAGATACAATCAGAACACCGACAGGAAAATTCTGCAATAATTATTATGCAGAAATCCAGGCAATTAGCGTGGCATCTAAAAAAAACTGCTGAACAACTCTACCTACAGCATGTGCTATTCCTGACAGATGCAAGGCCAGTGCTTCAAGCTCTCCAGTCTGGAAAACTAACAGACTTGAAAAAAAACTACTTAGTGAATTGTCTTACCAGTATAGGGTAACCATGCAGTGGATACCCTCTCACTGTGGAATACCAGGAAATGAAAAAGCAGACCAACTGGCTAAGGAAGGTGCTGCCGAAGACCAACCAGATATACCAATCACCTACCATCAGAAAAAACAGATGATCAGGTCAATAAGATAGCCATAAACACCAACACAAGATGACTATCATGTTATGAACAGATCAGAACAAGTTATAATTCTACGTCTCAGAACAGGACACAACCAACTCCGCAGTCACATGTATACAAAGTTCAAGATTGGCAACACGGCTATGTGTACATGTAGACAAGCAGCACAGAGGGCGAAACATATACTTCAAGAGTGTTCTGAGCATGAAACGCTGAGGCAGACATATTGGCCAGAGGAAACAACACTGGAATCAAAGCTCTATGGGGCACTGTATGAACAGTGAGTTTTATTAAGGAGACAAAATTACAGATATAGACATGTTTCAAGTGAACGAAAGAAGAAGAAGAAGAATATATAATGCAAGAGACATTACACGTTTATCAGACATCAATAACTTTTGGAAGTAGACCACTTTATTATCTTGTAACTTGCGTTATACCGATAATGTTGATTTCTTGGCTGGTTTCGAATCTAAACTCCAGGAACTCACTTCAAAGTTGGAAGACTTTAATCGGAAATATGGCATGGAAATTAGCATTGATAAAAGTAAGATATTGGTGACTAGTGAAACCAAGCAAGATCACACGAATATCCAGTTAAACGGTCACAAACTTTGAGAAGTTACTACCTTCAAATATCTCGGGTCCCAAATATGTGATGATGGTAACTCGGGAAATGAGATTAAGCGAAGACTCGCGATGGCTGCCATGGCAAGGTTGAATATCATAAGGAAAAGTAAGATGAGTGTTACAGTAAAGATCAATTTATTGAGATCGCAAGTGCAAAGTATAATTTTATAAGGATGTGAAAAATGGAAACACTCAATGCAGACACAGTAAGAAAGATTCAGGCTTTAGAAAACTAGTGATGTCGACGCTTGTTAAGAACTAGTTATATAGAAGATAAGACAAATATATTTGTCAGACAGCAAATAAACAAACTTGCCGGCTATTATGAGTCACTGTTGGCAGTGGTAAATAGCAGTAAACTTGTTTGGTCTGAACATGTAACGAGACACGACTCTCTGTCTTTCTCTCTCTCTCTCGTTCTCTCTCTCTCTCTCTCTCTTTCTCTAAAATTATTTTGCAAGGAACAATCGAAGATGGAAGGAGATGAGGACAGAAACATCCTAGATTGATAACATCAAAGAATGGACTTGGCGTGATTTTTCTACTTTTTCGAATGACCGAGGACAGAGCTGTTTGGAGGGCATTTTGTGCTGATGTATCCAGTGTGACACCCATACGACCCTGACGGGTTATGGATATTATTATTATTATTATTATTATTATTATTATTATTTTGGATATTATTATTATTATTATTATGAACGTAGTATCAGCTATAGTGAATCTGTAGTTTCCTGCAATTACGACATGTAGAGATATTACAAGTAGAACATTATAAGTAACCAAAATGTCAGATAAATGGAGTATTTATCAAGTTATTACCAAAATCATTACCAAAATCTCCAACACATAATGACAAATGATGGAAGATGTGAAACAGAAGTTGGAAGAATAATAGTACTCTCAATGACATGAAGAAAGTATTGACATCTAAACAAATTACAAACAATCTAAAAATGAGAATTATAAAATGCTACATCTATAATCTATATTAGTGTATTGCTCAGAAACATGGACAATGAACAAACAACTAGAAGACAGAATTCATGCCTTTGATATTTGGATATACAGAAGAATAGGGAGAACTTAGGGAAAAGAATAAAGAACAAAACGAACAAAGAGTTTCTAGCAACGTATTCTTCTTCTTCTGCGTTCAGCCTCTGTGGTCATGCCGTCAGGTCTGTCGTCAAGACGAAGTCCAGGTCAGAGCCGCTGCCCCATAGCTTTTTCCTCAAGTCTAAACAACAACATATGAATAACGAACTATTAAAGTGAAGATCAAACAAATAAAGTAATTTGGACATATTAAAAGACAAGACACATTGCTGAAGTTCTTACTTGAGGGTAGAAGAGTAAGAGGTAGGCAGACATACAAAGGGGAAAGAAACATCACGAGATGGACGGTTACAGTTCAGCATAGTGCACCACGAAGGCAAGATCCGGGGAATGTTGAAGGTCCGTTACAGCCAACCTTCGTTGCGGTGGAGGCACTTAATGAAGATGAATTACGACCATTGTAGCGTTTTTAAATATCTCACAAATGAACACAAATGAAATTCTGCTGCTTCTGTGTTTCCTCTCCAACTCTTGCTGGTTATCCTGATGTGGTCTGGAGAACGAAATGCGTGCGTAGTGTCGTGTTTTACAGCTTGACTGCGATATCTGTACCAGAGTGCATACATTATCACAGTGTCCACTGCAAGTGCTCAACTCTACGAATAGAACATAGGGTATTATCACTAGTCGCCATTATTATATCTCTTTTTTATATTAGGTGTCAGAACTTATGTTTTTATACTGGTATATTAGTCTGCGATATTTGTACCATTTATATATTCAATCGTTATCGGTTTCCCTTTCAAATAGTATCCTTTCAAAATGGCAGCTCTTATGAATCAAGTCTGTGCATAGACTTCAATGTCCTCTCTCTCTCTCTCTCTCTCTCTATGTGTGTGTGTGTATGCGTGTGTGTGTGTACGTACGTGCGCGCGCTGCACTATGCCTTAGTGGAAATCCTTCTCCAGGATGGTCCTGTGCACTGATCCTAAACAGCGCAAACTTCCTTCACTTTTTCTATAATTGTGTTGCCATGCAATGAAAATCACGTAAAAGTCTGATCATACACGATAAGTGATGCTGTTTGTAGTCAGCGCACGAGTATATACTGTAGAAAGGCGTATTCAGTCACTGGACACTCAATAAGGGCTCAAAAGACATTGATTGCATTCGGGTTTTCCCATATGTACTTGATTGATAACATCAAGGAATGGTCTGGGCGTGTTTTTTTCTACACCTCTCCGAATTGCTGAGGATAGAGTCTCTTGGATAGCTTTTTGTGCTGATGTATCAAGTCTGGTACCTCTACGACTCTAATGGGTTATGGAATAAAGTATTATATGTGTACTCCATCTCTCTGAGGGAAGCGGCAAGGCCTCCTGCCGAGAGTAACCGCTCATAACACGTAACTCCGATCATCAAACCATTCTTCCGGAGATACAGATAGTAAGTATATTGTCGGGGCTTGAAAGGAGAGCACAGAATAGCGACACGTTGACGTGCCATTCACGTCGCAGGAAACAGCTAAGAAGGTTTAGGTGGGAATAGGGTGCACCATCATATTGGTCAAAGTAACCCGAAAGTCATGTTGAAGACGAATGTGTCAGGCCGAAATGAGCAGATATCACAGAATACACTATAACCTTTCCGCAACGTATTTTTTCTCCGGATTATATTCTGCAAACCAGCGGGAGTTTGAGAACGAACGCAAAAGCAGTTTGAAATATGGTTATGCAGTCTCCCTATATAGCAATAGTTGCAATGATTGAAGCCCTGTTTAAACCTTTCACCAACGGTATGAAGGCGTAAAAGAAGATTTCTCAACCTTTTAAGGCGGCGAGCACCGCCCACGTGCAATCGTTAGTGCTCGCAAACACTTTTTGACTCGCATGGCGCGAACACATGCCCTTACAAGACTACGCTTCAGATCATTTGATAACATTTAGCTGACAATTTCAAAACAAATAATTAGATACGATTATTGACATTCTAATAATACTACAAGTTTGACTGAGTAATACGGCTTTATCTGCAAGCCAGAACATAATTAACTGTATGGTGTGACCAATGGCAAGTTGACAAAGTAACACGATTCTATGAGAGAGAAACGAATGGGAGGTGCGGGATAATAGTAGATAACTTTGGTACAATTGTATTTATATTCTCACAGGCAAGATGTAGCCAGAACGTAGGTATTCGTTTGACGATCGTGTTTCGAACCACGAGCTAGTTTAACCAAGTTATGTTTCTAAGGCAGACCCATAAACCAATCTACCACCAAACCGACATTTGTTTATAGTCTGCAGATAATTATGCAGGTGTATATATTGTTTCTTAAATTTTTGTTGTGTCCCCTCTTGCCAGTGACGCTACACAATTGACTACGCATACATTTGTTAATAACTGCTTATGATGATGGCCTGTTGCGTTTTTACAGATGTTCATGAAGCAGGCCAGTGGGAAAAAAATTAATGCAATGTGAGGCCGTCTAATATTCACGCATTATTGTTTTCCGGGGCATGTTTTATGGAGAAAGTGCCTTGTCTATTTCCAATAATCCCCTCTCTGCTCTGTTAATTAATTGCAGAGAAAAGCCAGCGTTAATAGGTTTTGGATCAGGCAGAATTGTAGGAAATTATAGACGATGGTCTATAAGATGCGCCATCGGCTGCCAAAGGGTCTGCCCTTCAGATTTCTATGGGGATTTACTCCATTGACCTGAGACACTTCCGTGCTAACCCGTAAGGTAGAGGGTGGATAAGAACGACAAAAATAATATATTGAGACAGGACATGCAATGACAATGATTTTTCACAGGTGAAAGGTTTTCATCCTATCCCCCAACTTTCCGTAGTCATATCAGGTGTCCCTAGACAACGGCCCCTATTCTTTGCGCACAGAGCCACCGGTTACCACAAGGACGAGACTTAACTACTTAAGAACGAAATGTGACATTATGTGAATTATGTGACAATATTAGAAATGAAGAGATACGGAGACGAGCAGATCAAGATCTGGTAGGCACTCAGATAGAATACTAAACATTAGGTGGCAAGACAAGATAAAAAAAATGAAGAGATATAGAGACGAACATATCAAGATCTGGTAGACACTACTACTTCTACTACTATTTGCTAAACCCTTTGTTGCTGTAGTTCTGGGTCTGCCTCCATCTGACATGGCCTCCTTTTCCTTTTTCTCTCCTACTCTGATGCCCTTCTCTTCTGCACCTTCTTTCTTTATCAGCCTGATACCTTCGCACGACGCGCTTCCCCGTGATAGTCCCCTACCCTACCTTGCTGTGTCTGGTAGGCTCCTTCCTACTTCCACATCCCGTCCTTGCGTGGCGTATTTCCGGCTCGGGGCCCACGTCTATCCACCCTATTCTTCTTCTTCTCTCTTTTCTTCTTCTTCTCCTCTGCATTCCTCTCATCCTTTTTTATCTGTCTCTATGGCTATTTGGTAGGAGTCACGGTTTTAACTTTTACCCGCCTCGGGTTTTTCTCTACGGCCCTGCCTATTATTTCAGTTGGTCCCTGGTCGTACTACTAGATCATTATCTATATCGCTCTTTCTTCCCTGCGGCTGTTTCTGTAGTCCTTTTGTTTCCTGTGGTGTGACAATCTGGCATGTTGGTATTTTATTGGCGCTACTGCCTCACTAGCTTTCATTGTCCATTGACCCTGACCCTCCAGTGTGACTGTTGGTCTCAAGATAGCAAGTTCTCAACGTATCAGATAAGTTGTTTTTCTTCCTTTTTTACCTATTATCACCTATATTTTACTCTCACTTGCATACATCATTGTATTATCACTGTATTTTCTTCCCACCATAATCTACTCCTACTTATAGTTTCTCTCCACTGCCCATATCTGCTCGGTCATTTCTTTCTTTTCTCCCTTTTTTCTCTTTTTTTCTTTTTCATCTCCATCTCTCTCTCTCTCTCTCTCTCTCATCTGATCTCTTGTACCATCCTCTTTTGCGTTTCCATCACGACTGTATGCTAATACTCATTGCCTGTTGCCATTTTTAAGGTAAGTATCTTAATTTATCCTCATTTATCTTATTTTACTTGCTACTACACCTTAACTATTTTCACTCCTCATCTCCTTCTGTGCATTTTCCCCTCCTCACTTCTTCCCATACCCTCTTCCTCCCTGCTAGGCTGCTCCATCTCTGCTTCCTCTGCTATCTATTCGTTATACTCATTGCGTGTTGCCACTTTTGAGGTAAGTATCCTAATTTAACCTTATTTATTTTACTTGCTACCACACCTTATCCATTTTCGCTCCTCACCTCCTTCCGTGCACTTTCCCTCCTCACTTCTTCTCCCCATACTCTCTTCCTCCCCAATATCGCGCTGCCTATTTACTTCCTCCACTATCTATTCACTATCTCTCCTCCTCTTTCCTCCCTATCAACCACGTTTGTTTCCATGTAAGATTCGTTGTACCGTTGTCTTTCGCTTGTCCTGATGAAGGCTTAATAGTCGAAACGTCGTCTGTCCCTGTATCTCGTTGTTAGGTTGTGTTATGTTTTATTTTGGTAACACATCTACCTATTTTTGTTTATCTTGACCTAAACCCTGTGTTGCCTTTCAGCGTCAGTGGTAGAAGAGTTTTCTGGAGATAGCCCCCGTGTGTGCTGAGTATATTGTGGAATTTGTACTACATCTATTGTATTTATTTACTGCTCTTGCCGTTTATTATATTACTTCCTAGATATGTGAATTCTGTCACCTTGTTAAGTCTATTGTTTACAAAATCGCTCTCTCTCTCTCTCTCTCTCTCTGTGTGTGTGTGTGTGTTTGTGTGTGTGAATGTGTGGGTGCGTGTTTTTCGTTCTGTTCTTCTTGTCTTCATTACTTTGGTATTCTCTATATTTATCTTCATGTTAAAGATTTGGCATGTTTGATGTAATCTGTCTATTTGTCTTTGTAGTTGTTATTCTGATGATGCT
The DNA here is from genome assembly GCA_034231615.1 of Meghimatium bilineatum. Lineage (NCBI taxonomy): Eukaryota > Metazoa > Mollusca > Gastropoda > Stylommatophora > Philomycidae > Meghimatium > Meghimatium bilineatum. The sequence continues at coordinate 52,492,095 of CM067306.1, forward strand.
ACCAGTGCTTGATCGTATGCAGATAGCAAATAGCAATTCGTTTCAGTTAACTTCATGTTGTTTTCTTCCGTTGTCTTTGCTACTTTGCAGATGTGATCTATGTATGTTATGAACAATAGGGGGGATAGTACACATCCCTGTCTTACTCTTGAGTGAATATGGAAATTATCGGATGTACCTATGCTCGTTTTTACTGCGCATTGACCATAGGCTTGTCAGATGTTAGGGAACTGCATATGACTGTAGTGTTATCCATAGTTGTGCTCTATCCAAACAGTCAGAAGCTTTCTCTTGGTCCACAAAAGCCAAATATAAGACTTGGTTATGTTCTGTCGCTCTTTCTGAAATTTTCTTGAGGGCGAACATTCATGTCTGTACAGCTTTTATTTTTCCGAAAACCCAATTGTGTGTTGTTAAGCTGTGGTTCTATATATGCGCCGATCCTTCTCTCTAGTATCTTGCCAAAGATCTTTTCTATGTGGCTTAAAATTGATATGCCAACGAGCCATTGTGTTCTCACTGAAAGTTTGCTAATCCTGTCTCAGTGTTGTATCAGTAAATTCACATGGCTACACCGCGATATCTAACACATACAGAAAGAAACCACATATTCCATGCGAATAGTCATGAAAAGACATTAGATTGGACTTCCATTTGTAGTCACAAGAAATAACATAACTGTCATTTCGCGCCATTTTACCAGTAGACACTAAAAATACTAATTTCTACTAAATTCCTATATTAGGTGATAGGACAAGATTACGAAATGCAGCGATATGTGCAGCGATATGTGCAGCGATATGGTGAACATATCGCAAGTTCTGGTGTACGCTCAAAATACTAAACATTATATGGTAAGACAAGATAAGAAATGAAGAGACAACAGATCAAGATCTGGTAGACTTGTAGATTAAGATATTTTAACAAAAAAATGAGGATGGATTCGGAATACTCCCATAAGACCAGTAAAATATATCACTAGGAGATCAAAGACTTGGATCCCAGAGGGATAATGAAACAGGAAAATCACAGGTTCGCGTAGAGAAGAGAGACATTGACAGATTCAACATAGATCTGAATCACATGTAACGTGACTGAGAATATATCCAAGTATACAGGCAAATGTAAAGAAATCATTGTCCTTAGCTTATGCGCCCCAATATGTGTAAGAATCGAGGGTGGTTGGGGCTTAAGGGTTTGATTGAGTGTTTGAACGTCAGCTACATGAAGTGAATCTACCTACAGGTTCACCCACACACACGACTACATGCGTATTACTGTTACATTAAATTCACAAAAATGACCGGCTTGGTTTCACAATGTTAATTTTTGTCTGAGAAATGTTCAAATAACCTGCCCAGTCTATCTCTGCATCTACATCTAGCAATGTCTGACTCTGTTCTCTTATTCTCTCACTCGTCCTGCCTATCTTATTGTCTCACGCATCATGTCTCTTATTCTCTCACTCGTCCTGCCTATCTTATTGTCTCACACATCATGTCTCTTATTCTCTCACTCGTCCTGCCTATCTTATTGTCTCACACATCATGTCTCTTATTCTCTCACTCATCGTGCCTCTCTTATTGTCTCACACATCATGTCTCTTATTCTCTCACTCGTCCTGCCTATCTTATTGTCTCACACATCATGTCTCTTATTCTCTCACTCGTCCTGCCTATCTTATTATCTCACACATCATGTCTCTTATTCTCTCATCCTCCCACTGTCGGTCTTATTGTCTCTCGTCATATCCCTCTTATTATATTACTCATCATGTCTTATTCTCTCATCCCCTCCTCTTTTTCTCTTAGTGTCTTTCGTCATATCATTCTTTTTATCTCATCGATGTTCTGTTCGCCTCACTGCCATTCTGATCCCATCACTGTCTCCCATGTTCCTCTAACTTTTATTATCTGATTCTATCTCGTTCATTCTCCCCTTGATACTCTTATATACTCACTCTTATCTACCCGAAGTACATCAATGTTGGTCATAATATGCACACACATACCGGGGTGCATGGACTAGGAAATCACCTGCAGCACGGAGCTGCCCCCTTTCCTGTTACCTACCTTATTAAAAAGGTGAGGGGGCGTAGCATATGTGTGGTCCTCTGTTCATTTCCCAGTTGAGGCGGAAATATTTTTCAGATAGTAACGGCTTCCAGGTCGACCCAGCCTCAGTTTAGTACATGATTAATCCGGGAAGTGAAAACTGCGAGGCAAAGGAGATGGCTACCGCCCTCATATAGTAGAGCCACTGAAATGTGAGATTGCTTACATCTCACAGCCCTACGAGAGTTAATAAATATGTAGGTTAACTTTACTTTTTACCTTCTTACATTTTAGGGAATGTCCATAAACTAAATCAGTAATGTGGGGGTCTGGAACAGTATGACAGCTCTTGACTAGGGGGGAGGGGAGTTTGGTCAATGGTGACGTCAACAATACTATAAACAATTTATACGTTAAATAAAGTAAAATTAAAACTCCTTGATGTTATCAATGCTAGATTTTCTCCTCCCTTCTCTTCCCTACATTTAAATTGTTACAAGTGTTAACATTATGCTAAAAATGTGACATAAAACATATTTTTTCATACTTTATCTGCAAAATAATGTATGGCAGGGAATAGTGGGGATTGTAATACATAAAATAAGCAATTGGGGGAGGGGTGTCACTGAATTTCTGACAGTTTTTGACAAGGAAAATGATGGGGGGGGGTCACTTAAATTCTTAACATTTTGTAAAAGAAGAGTGGATGGGGTTAAAAATTATCAACACATTGTTGATGTAACTTATGGATATTCACTTAGAGGCATATCATGTAAAGTATTGTTAATATGGTCGTGCAGACATGTTCAATACACGAGTTACATGATACCATGGTTGCTGGTGCGCCCCTCGACCTGGTATCAAGTATTGTTGGTTAGTTAGACAACACTAATACATATAATAAATAGAATATTTGGCCTTCAACACTTCCAAGATTAAGTCTGAATGGCTAAGTCTAAGTCTGAACTAAGTCTACGTCTGAATGATTGTCTCAGTCTGAACTAAGTCTACGTCTGAATGATTGTCTATATCTGAACTAAGTCTAAGTAACTAAGTCGTGGAAGTGTATGTCTAAGACTTGTTGAATTTTTAGACAACAACAATAATAATAATAATAATAATAATAATAATAATAATAATACCCATAACCGGTCAGGGTCGTAGGAGTGTCACACTGGAGATATTGTCAACACAAAAAGCTTTCCTCTATCCCCAGCCATTCGAATAGGTAGAAAAATCATATCCAGAGCATTCCTTGATGTTATCAATGCAGGATTTTCTCTTCCCTCCTCTCCTTTTTCTACCATCGCATTTTCCTTCCAAAATAAATTTGGAAAGCGAGTCGTGTCTCCTTACATGTCCAAACAAGTTTACGCCGCTTACCACTGCCAAAAATGGTTCTTGATAACCTGCAAATTTGTTTATTTGCTGTCTGACAAACATATTTGACTTGTTTTCTATATAACTAATTCTTAACAAACGTCTACATAATTTGTTTTCAAAATCCTGAATCTTTCTTTCTGTGTCTGCAATGTGTGTCCAACTTTCACGTCCGTATAAAATTATACTCTGCACTAGCTATCTGAATAGATTGATCTTTACTGTGTTACAGATCTTACTTTTCCTTATGATATTCAACCTTGCCATGGCAGCCATCGCCATCTCGAGTCTAAGCTTAATTTCATTCTCCTACAACACTAATATATACAATAAACAATACTATTTGGCGTTCAAGTCAACGCTTGCAAGACTATGATCGTGAGTTTTACTACTGTAATTTTAAAATCCCTCTCAACGGTGAAACAATTCAGACAGTTGATAACTTTTCCTAGTTTACTAACTGTAATGTTAAAATAACTCTCAGCGGAGAAACAATTCAGACAGTTGATAACTTTTCCTAGTTAGGTAGCAAAACAACACAAGATTGAGATACAACAAAAAGATAGTTCTACCAGAATTGCGGGACCATTAATAGGGAATTTAATATTAGTAAAGACAAGGTTACTTTTCAGTCAAAAACATAAGCATGTTTCAAATACGAAGTATTTATTTAACCAAGTTATACTGGGGATATTCGCTTGAAGTTACGGAGTACGTGCTATGAGTGGTACTATCGGCAAGCGGCATGCTGTTCCATTGAAAGGGCCGAAGTACGTATGGGGTAACCTGAGTACAATGAAAGCAGTTCGCTACGCCTTTTGAACCACGACATGATGATTAGCTTCCTATAATCTCATCATAGCAACAAGACACGAACTGGCGTTTATAGATAACGATTGGGTCTTTCTTTTCTCCACGACATGATGATTAGCTTCCTATAATCTCATTATAGCAACAAGACTGGCGCTTATAGAGTACTATATGATTTGGTTGAAAATGTGGGTGGGATTGAATTGGGGTCTGAAAACAAAGCGGGGCGCACAAGACCTTTTTAAAATGTCCTGGGGGAGGGTGGTTGTCAGCGGGATACATTTGTGAACCACTGATCTAATTCGACCAGTTTAATTAACAAGGCAAGACATGACTGGGATACAGTAAAAACCTGTGTACAGTAAGTGAACATGACCTGAATGACAGATTTGTTATAATTTCCGTGAATTTCGTTGGTATGCCGTGGCGTTTTTATTTTATTTTTGGCATGCAGCTCCAAGTGTATAAACAGTGATCAGCGAAAATCACGACAATAATTAAAAAAGGTAACAAATGAAGACTTGTTTGTTTTCTGTACAGATGTCTTTACTACCGATGGTCTCTGACTAGTCTTCTATCAACTGTTCTACCAAGTCTACAACTTCCACCTAATACTCTAAATTCCATGTGTATACTTTACCCATTTTATTTTAGCACACGCGTTTTGTTCTTCTTCTGTGTTCATTCTCAAACTCCCGCCGGATATTATCTTGTCACAGGACAATAGTCCTGCATAACTTCCAATTGGATGTAGTCTAGAGAAAGGAAATGCGTTGTGTCGCCGTTTTATTTGCGACAATGGCTCGACACATCCGTCTTCTGTAGATCTTTTTGTTTGAGGAAAAAAGTCATCGTAGACATTGATAGAATTTATATTGCCGTCGTTCTATCCTTCAAGTCCTTTTATTGTTACACCTTTTATGTCTGCAGCTGACTCATTAATTTCATTTTTACCTGTTTGAACAACCCGTTACCTGTCTCTCGGGATATGGATGTTGCTTACCTGATTGTTTTAGGAGGAATATATCAGTGTTGCCAAATTATAACTCTTATTTAACGTCAAACAATACAAAGAAAAAAGCCATATACATTTAAAGTTCCTCATTCTCCAGTCGAAGTGGGATACTGATATGTATTTAATCAATCCACTGCAATGTGGTCAATAGGCCCAAGACATCGCCGTAGAGCGTGTCTGTCAGAACTGTTTGAGATAGCCATATTTTTTTAATCTGGTGGTGTAGCAATATTTTTTTTATCTGGTGGTGTAGCCATATTTTGTTAATCTGGTGGTATCGTACAGTGAGCAGTCCTGAAAATTATGTTCTGTGTACTCTAAAGACTGTCCACAAGATCACATACCAGTGTCACCAAATCCAAACTTCCCATGTTCTCAATCTAAAAAAAAAATGTTTTTTTTTGTTTTATTCCCCCAGTGTGTGGATAGTATTTTTGTCTGCATGTTTGAGATGAGTTCCATTCCATGTTTATGCAGATTTTGATGACAGAATTCACTTCTGGAAATGATACCAACGCTTATATCTGTTGTTGTTGGCAAATAATTCTTGTTTCTGCTAGATAATCTGATATTTATATGTTAGACATGTGTATTGCATTGCTCTAAAATTAAATACATGCTCAGAGTTCTACCACTTTAGTTTGGGTTATATTTTGTTTAGAACTCTTTATCACATTCAGTTATCTTGCATTTTCGATGAAGTTTATTATCATCAAAATTACAATAATATGTAAAGTTTGTCCCACTGCACTGAATTGTGCATCCGGACCGCCAGAAATCAATGGCAAACTACTTAACGTATATATATTTTCTAGAAAATAACTTTAAACATTCTGGGTTATTGGCTACATCCTGAATAAGATATGCTATCATTTTTTTTTCATTTTGTGTTTTGTTTAAAAAATATTTATGTTCATGTGTTATATATTTTTCGTACTTCGGCTAAATAGATGTACGCAAATACCGTTTCCAATCTCTGCTGCAGCGTATTTTGCTAATATATTGAATTTATTTCAAATTTTATAGTAATAATCGCCTGCGTATAATGATAACGTAGTACTTTATAATAAATGCACCGCCGTTTTTACAGGAATCCTCTGAAAAAATTCCTGGGGGTGGGATCTAGTCCTAGAAAGAATGTTTGCATGCGGTCGGACCTACACCATGTAAAAATACTTTTTTTAGGACTAAATCTCTCACACCCCCCCCCCCATTTATTGTTCTTATTCGTTCTTTCAGACAAGACCTCGGGTCAATTTAATCAGCCCCCACCAGGACAACCTAGATCACTAGGCCACACAATACGCCAATAGGAATAACATCTGAGGTTGAAAAGTGTGTTTTTGGACTACCAAGACATATCCACCAAATAACAAACAAATAATGAATCTTCTGTACCCAGTTAGAAATAGTTGAGACAAAATGTACTTCTGTGCAACTCATTATTTTAACAGTCAAGAACAAAATAATGAAGTAAGCCTAGTCAATTTTCTTACATAATAATAAAATATACCAAGTAAATTTTAAATTATAACTTTTTAGAGCATGATTTCTGGAATTTGTCGAAAATGTTCCCGGATGGCAACCTCGGAATATACGCTTCTAAATGAAGTGGCCCCAGATTTCGTTCATAACTGTATATCTACATTGTTTCAAGTTGTACGTCCCAAACAACATGCTGTGCTTCTTGAAGTGGCTTTTTTCAATCTTTAGTTTATTGCCAATGACAAATACGTTGAAAGTTGTTTTTTTTTAACTTTGAAGTTGTTTTTGTAGTTTTAGTTCGGGGTGAGGGGGGGGGTGTGGGGGCAGTTGGTTGGTTTAAAGTTGATGAGTTAGGGAGGGAAGGGGTGGTTGACAGTTGGTGTGTGGAGGGGGGGGGTCGGTTGAAAGTTTATTTGCTAGGGGAATGTTGTTTATTAGGGAAGAAATGTTGGTGTATGAGTGTGTCGAAAGTCGGTATGTGTGTGGGCATAAAGTTAGTTTTTGGTGCGGAGTAAGTTCATGTGGGAGCGAGGTTAAATGGTGTTAAATACGTGGGTTGAATGTTTCTGTGTGGGTTAGTAGAAAGTGTCTGTGTAGGTGGGTAAAGATGGTGTGTAGAAGGGTAGAACGTTGGTGTGTCTGTGAGAAAACACGTTGCTATGTTGATGGGTATTCAATTTTTTATGGGAGAAATTTGTTGTATGTACGAAAACATGTTGTGATGTTGGTGGAGAGAAATTTGTTGTATGTACGAAAATATGTTGTGATGTTGGTGGAGAGAAATTTGTTGTATATACGAAAATATGTTGTGATGTTGGTGGAGAGAAATTTGTTGTATATACGAAAACATGTTGTGATGTTGGTGGAGAGAAATTTGTTGTATGTACGAAAACATATGTTGTGATGTTTGTTGGAGAGAAATTTGATGCATGTACTAAAACATATGTTGTGATGTTTGTTGGAGAGAAATTTGATGTATGTACTAAAACATATGTTGTAATGTTGGTGGAGAAAATTTGATATATATACGAAAACATATGTTGTGATTTTGGTGGAAATTTGATGTATGGATGAAAACAAATATGGTGTGGTGTTGGTAGAGAAAAATTTGATATATAGATGAAAACAAATGTTATGTTGGTGGTGAGAAATTTGTCGTATATACGAAAACAAATGTTATTTTAGTGGGGACATATAGTTTGGATGAAAACAAGTATTGTTATTTTGATGATAAAATATTTGTTGTATGGATGAAAGAAATTTGTTGTATTGGTGTGGATATATTTATTGTGTGGATGAAAACAAATGTTATGTTGGTGGTGATATATGTTGTATGGAGGAAAGAAATTTGTTGTATTGGTGTGGATATATTTATTGTGTGGATGAAAACAAATGTTATGTTGGTGGTGATATATGTTGTATGGAGGAAAGAAATTGGTTGTATTGGTGTGGATATATGTATTGTGTGGATGAACAACAAATGTTGTTATGCTAGTGGAGATACATGCTGTTGATGAATGCTTTTTGCTGGCTGTAGGTATTCTCACACTTGCTACTACGATCTACAAATGTTATTTAAATGTGGTTGCTCTTCTTCTGCGTTGGTTCTCAAACTCCAGCAGTTTATCAGGATGTAGTCCGGAGAGCGGAATACGCTGTGTCATATTGTGCAGCCTATCTTCGATATATGCTTATCCTTCATCCTGACACATCCGACTTCAGTATGTCATCTGGGTTACTTTTACCCTATATGGAATGGCATAGCCAAAGCTTCATCCCACAACTTCCTTAGACAACACTTGCTGGCGTTGATTGAATCGTTGCTGTTGAAGCGGTTTTAGTCGTAGCTGCTCCTGTAGTAATTACTGCTGCATATCTTACAATATACATGGAAGCAAAAAGTGTTGCTATTCTTTACTCCCATTTCGATCAATAGCAACACAAGGGCGTATGTGGTTGTAGAGTTACTGAATGTCCTCATACACTTGCTCCTCATCATCATCATTAAGTGCCGTCTTCGCAACGAAGGTTGACTACAAATTGCTGCTACCAGTTACAAAAATTTATTCAATATAGTTTTATCGTTTGTAGCTCTCACAATTTATATTTCCTTTCCCAGCTTCTCATTCCAAGCAGGGAAAAGCTTTATCTTCTCCTTGGCTCTGCTTATTCACCTAGACTTTTGTTGAAAAATTCCTGCAGCTTTGAAATAATTCACCTTAAAGTTTTTTTCTTCTCAGAAGATAAAAAGATTGTTACACTTTCTGAGATATTCTCACAATACGGTACACTTCCGCAGCCGCTCTCAACGTTCTAGTATAGTCAACAGTCTTGAAAATGTTCGAGTATTCTCACGTTAGTTTCTTTAGCTGTCTGTGGTACTCTCTTCTATAAAACAACACCTGGATATATCAATCTTATCATATAATTCCGTAACCCATCAAGGTTGTAGGGGTACCACATTGTATGCTTCAGCACACAGTCCTCCGACGATTTCTATCCTCAACGATGAGTGACGAAAAAACGTGTCCTGTCCATTCCTTGATGTCTGTCCATACTTTTAGTTGTCCTCCTATATATATATATATATATATATATATATAGAGAGAGAGAGAGAGAGAAAGTTTTGCACATCTATATATATATATACTACATAACAGCCTAGAAAATACAATAATGCAATAATGGAGGGAATGATGTCAAGGAAGCGGAAAAAAAGTAGGCCACGAAAAAGTTGAACTATGAAAGATCACCATCAATTCTAGCAAAATAGTTGTCACACACCAAATGTGTATATGACTTGATATACGAGCGTAATAGAGTGCCAAAAACGAGTGTTTGGTTAGAGTTTGCTAACAACAACTATTGCATCGATTAGTTCAGGCTGTCTCGGCCTTCATTCTACCCTCACTCCCATTAATCCGTCTGGCCCTCTTGTCTCGTCCTCTCGTGTATAGAAATTGATTGTTACAGTACCATGCCAAGTTTGTACTCACTACACGTGCAGATCATGCAGTCATCATTGGGTTATTGTTCTGTAGTACTGTTATTTTACTCCCTGGCTGTTGTTAATTTTAGAGTGCCATAAATTATGTATGTATGTGTGTGTGTGTGTGTGTATGTGTTTTATATTGTTATTGTTGATGTTGTTATCGGTGATGCAGTTGCAGGCATTGCTACTGTTACTGTTTTAGTCCTTGTTGCTATTGTATTAGTTGCTGCAATTTATTTTGTAGTCATTGATGCTGTTGCTGTTTTCGTCGTTGTTGCTGTTGTAGTCATTATTGGTGTTGTTTTAATCGTTGCTGTTGATATCGTTGCTGTTGATGCGGTTTTAGTCGTTGCTGCTGTTACTGTTCTTATCTTCGTTACAACCGTTATATTGCCATATAATTTGCAGTCACTTCTATTATTCTTTGTTCTGCTGTTGTAGTCATTGCTGATGTTGCTGTAGTTGTTGTGGCTGTTGTGGTTGTCTATTCATTAGAACATGTATCCTCTGGATCTTTATATTATATTACCAGTTGGTTATAACTGCTCCTCCTCATTCACCGATCCATCCATCCATCTACCCATCCATCCATCGATGAGTGTTAGTTACAATCTGCCTGTTGTAGTAATCATGAGACGGTATCAAGATAATTTACTGATACGCTTTTCTAAACTTTAAGAGTAGGAATTATATAAAAGTAATGTACTAGGTTGAAAGGCGCATATACATCAGCTTTCATGTCAATTAGCAGCGTAAAATCAACTACCACGATAAAATATCTTCATTATGTACTAGGATGAAATGTGCAAATATATCAAAGTTTATGCCACCTAACAGCATAAATTGGTAGCATATCATATTCAGGACGTGGCTATCAACCCAGCAGTTTTTTGCTGTAGTGAATTTCATCACTATAGCATCAGTCAGTTCCTCTTTTGCCAAGTTTGGCAAATAGGACTGATGTCATAGTTCTCCATGCCTGTCGGTCAGTTGCTAGGGATTGCAGGTCTTGTGCATTTATGCCTGTTGATTTTAATTCTTTCATAAATGTTCTTCTGGGCGTTGTTTTTGGTCTTCCCTGTTTCAACGTAGGCTAAATTATACATTGGAATTTTGAATTTTTAGAATCGTCAACATGTGTACCTTCTTGCGAACTACAAAGGCACTCGTGATGGGCATTTTGAATATGGACTCAATTGTATAGTGACTGCAGAAATTACGTATCAAGAGTATGACGAGCAGGGAAGTACTACTTCATCACCATCAAACTCATAACCCTTCTGGGGTGCAACTCTGACAACATCAACACACAAATTTCGCCGTGCTTCCCTGTTCTCGTTCCCTTGTTCAAGTGTGCATAATACTAATCCTGTCCAGTCTTTAATATTATCTATCTTTACTTTCTTTTATTTCCTCGTCTTCCATCCTCAATTGTTTACTGTAGAATAGTTTTGGAAAGGAAATCGTACCTCATCGTGTGGTTATACCACACACCACACGAGTTTGCAACGTTTCATCACTGCCAGGAGATGTTCTTGTTGACCTGCAATACTGTTTATTTTGCTTCTCACGTATATGTTGGTTTTATGCTCTCTTTAATGGACGCGAAAACAAGTATTGATGGCAGATGTGAAACAGAAATTAAAAGGAGAATAAGAATGGCTAAAAGTACCTTTAATGACATGAGGAAAATATTAACATCTAAACATATTACAAACAAGTTAAAAATGGGAATTATAAAATGCTACATCTATTCTATATTAATGTATGGCTGTGAAACTTTGACACTAAATAAACAATTAGAAGACAGAATTGATGTCTTTGAGATGTGGGTATATAGGAGAATAGGGAGAACATCATGGAAGGAGAAGAAAACAAAGATGTTCTAAAAACACGTAATATGAAGAAAGAGGTTCTAAGAGAAATAAAGATCAGACAAATAAAATACTTTGGACACATTAAAAGATATGACACCTTATTGAAGACCTTACTTGAGGGTAAAGTCAAAGGGAAGCGAGCAAGAGGTAGACAGAAATATAGTTGGAAGAGGAACATCACACAATAGACAGGTTAGTCTAGCAGAGTGCACCACCAAGACAAGAGACAGAGGATGTTGGAGATCCGTTGCAGCCAACCTTCGTTGTGGAGACGGCACTTGATGATGATGAATGAACGCGCAATATTCGTCTATAACAGGGGTCGGCAACCTATGGCACGCGTGCCACACATAGCACGCCAAGCAATTTCAAATGGCACGCAGACTCTTCACATGTGATGAATCTGGACTCCTTGACATTCTTCTTGATATGTGATGTTGACACTCTGAATAATTTGAAACCTTAAGTTGGCACACAGTTAACAAAATGTTGCCGACCCCTGGTCTATAATATTTGTTTTCAAAAGTCTGTATTTTCCTCTTCATTTCCGTTGTAATTGTCCAACTCTTACATTCGTACAAAGAATAGATATGTTTATTTTCACTGCTGTACTTAATCTGCTCTTCCATATGTTATTTAATCTGGACATTGCAGCACATGCTATTTCAAATCTAATCTTTATTTCTTTGGTGCTTGCATATCTACTCATATAAGATTTGAGGTATTTATCAACTGACGGGAGTCGTGTTGTCAGCTCTGATTTTACTTTTCTCGAGGATTATTTCCATACCGTTAGTTTTGCACGTTTTCTCAAGTTTAGATATACGTTCCTGAAGTTCTTTCTCACAGTGAACCATAGGATCAATGTCATCTGCAAATCGCAAGAGAACGGCCACCAGTTGAAATTGTTGTTTGATAGTACTGTAGTGTCTCTTGCAAGAGGTGTTCCAAGAATATATTGAATAACGTACTATTTACCATCTGCTGAAGGAAACTACACGTATTGGCTTGCCCAGTTGCGATGGTGTCAGTTCTTAAGCACTTGAATACCGGTTGAACGCGACAATCTTCAAAACACTGGCTGGAGTATCAGTATATAAAGGCGGGAGTGTGTGCTTGAAAGAAAGTAAGGTGAAATCAATCTGAATCTTTAGACTTGAGCATCGCACCACTGCCTCATGAAAGAATGGCAAGTAGAATAGAAGAATCACAATATCAAGTTAAAGTAGGCAAAAACACTCGTGCATCGAGGTGGCCTGAAAGGGGAGCAAACAATAGCAACACTGTCACTGCAAAATGTATGTCGTAAGATTCTACCAAGAAGGTTTGGGTGGTGCGGAGTTTTTTCCGACATCCCATGAGTCAAAATGACTTTAAAATGTTGAAATCTGATGTGTCATTCGGAAATATATCCCAACCATGATCTAAACCATGACAAAACGTATTCCGTTATCTGGACATTACCCTTCTAACCGACAGGAGTGTGAACACGCAAGCAAAAAAAAAAAAAAAGATTGTTTATATTTGTTATTTTCTGTTAGAAACAAACGAGAAACAATAATGGATTACGTCATCACTGATGGATAGAGATTTTTAGCAAAATTCTAGTTATAACACAATCTCGGTGCCAGAAACGTCATTGTCTATACATAGTTAAAACGGTGATTGTTGGCGTCTTCTCAGATTCTCCTTCTCACCCTCGCTTTCTCGTGCTCTCTCTCTCTCTCTCTCTCTCTCTGTCGATTATGGCGTAGAGCAGCGATTCTCAAAGTGAGCCATGTGGTTCCCCAGGTGCTCCACATGACGTTTTTCATGTTCCATGAAAAAAGAAAATCAATTGTGTGTCACATACGCTTATAGCTCTGGTGTGGGGCACAGCGTGACCATATAAAGTAATATAAGACCTAACTGCAAATCGTAAACAGGCCTTCATTCGGTACGCTTTTTATTATTGTCATGATTTCCATTGTTACTATTTATATATTTGGAGTAGCCTTGGGTATTTTTGGCACGCGGTTCCAAGTATATAAATATTGACCAACGGAAAACACGGAAAAGGAACGAATGGCGACCTAATGAAGTCAGAGAACAGGTCTTCTACTGCCGATCGGTAGCTGGCAGCGGAAAAGTAAGCTACTTGTATTGTGGAATGATAGATAGTAACAATCCTTTGAGATAGTCAAGTTTTTTTAGACTTCCGTGAGGCTACTGAAGATTAAAATATCCAAAACTTGAGCACATGGAACGAAAGTTTGTGAAGCACTGGCGTAGAACAACGATTCTTAACCATTTTCCCTACTTGTGGTTGGATCGTCTTACCCATTATCGTGTTACTAGTATGTTGAGTGAATGATGCCACAGCTGCGATATTTTCACAAGATCTTGAGGTTTTTTTTAATCGTCATCTGGTGTGCTGTGGTTATTTTGGCCAAATTTGTCTTAATCTAATTTTCTTTAAGAAAATCTTTGAGATTTATCCAAAGGACAGGTAAAACCCTCTCCAACGCTAACAATTTTCAAAACAAGTCACGAAAAGTGTCATGGTAACAATGCAAATGAACACTAAACTAGCGAACGACTTTTCTTTTAAAGTATACTCGTTTCCCTTACTAGGGTTTTTGCCTTTTTATATTTAATTATATTATGTAATCTAGTGGTTATCTGAGTTTTTTCCTGGACAATCTAGGGTTATTTTTAAAACAGCAGTGGTAACACTGATGATGGAATGTGTGTCGTCACTTATCTTACACATTGCTATTAAAGCAACGTGTTATTTGACTTCTGTACAAGAATACTCCAGTAACCGGTGACATGCTTGCAGTCTGATAGTTACTACAACAATTTGTTACCCCAATAGCGCATTACTTTGTTACCGCAGTGTCCTGTTACTTGTCGAGCATAGTAGTAAAATTCCAGTTTAGTGTAGCTACGTACGAGTGTCATCTGTGAGTCACAGATGTGATTGACAGTATAACTGACAGGGGCAGATGGGACAAGCAGAGCTTATATTTACATATTGAGATCTTACAATTTGCAGGCTAGTGGGGTGACCAGGCAAGATTCATAAGTTTGAGACAGAAAGTTTTAAAAAATGAGAAGGCAGTTAATGACGGGAAACAGAGGAAAGAAATTCACGAAAAGACAGCTAATGGCGAGAAATAAAGGAAATAAATTCACGAAACAACAAATAATGGCGGGGAACATAGGAAAGAAATTCACGAAAAGACAGCTAATGACAGGAAACAGAGGAAATAAATTCACGAAACAACAAATAATGGCGGGGAAAAGAGGAAAGAAATTCACGAAAAGACAGCTAATGATGGGATAGAAACTCACGAATAGACAGCTAATGACGGGAAATAAAGAAATTGAGTTGAGGGAAACTAGTAGAAGTACATAGAAATGACATGAGGGAACAGAAGAGTATAATGTGAATCTAGAAGACAACTAGTAGAAGAGTATAGAGATTACGTCAATCAAGAGGGCGACTAGTAGAGAAATCATTTGAAGAAGTTTAGCTGCGAGGAGCTATTAATCTGAATTTGTGAAATGAATTGAAGCTAGGAGTGAGCAGTTGGTAGAATTAAAGAATAAATCACAGCAGCAACAGTTTAGAGGAAAAGAACACTCAGGAAGGAATTAAATCAAGGAGATGACATCTAGTAGAACGAAATATTTGATCTATGAGAATTCGGAGAAGAGGAACTAACGGGAAATTTAAAAAGAAGGGAACTTGGTAACTAGTGACAGGAAAGAGAAAATAAGAAAACTCGGTTAGAGAACTAATGACAGAAAATAGAAAGGCTTGAAAATCCGTTAGAGAACTAATGACAGGAAATATAAAATAAGGAAACACAGTTAGCGAACTAATAAAAGGGAATATGAAATAAGGAAACCCGAAACTAGTGTTGGGGTTTAGATGAACAGAAGTGAATTCTGGCGTGAAGTAGATAGGAGGGGAATCTGGTATCGGGAAAAGAGTGGCATGTAGTAGATAGGAGGGGAATCTTTTATCAGGAAAGAGTGAAGTAAGTAGGAAGGAGAAATTTTATCGGAGACATAGCGGCGTGAAGTAAGCAGGAAAGGAATAATTCATCGCGGGAAAAAGAGTGACGTGAAATCTGGGGTATGTATGAATTAAATCCTTTATATTATAGACTGAAGTTAAGCAATTAGGAAAGGAATCATTTATCGGAGAAAGAGTGGTGTGAAGTAAGTAGGAAGGGAATCATTTATCGGAGAAAGAGTGGTGTGAAGTAAATAGGAAGGGAATCATTTATCGGAGAAAGAGTGGTGTGAAGTAAGTAGGAAGGGAATCATTTATCGGAAAAAGAGTGGCGTGAACTAATTAGGAAGGGAATCATTCATCGAGGAAAGAGTGCGGTGAAGTAGGAGGGAAATCTTTTATAGAGTGGCGTTAATTAAGTAGGAATGGAATCTATTATCGGGAAAGAGTGGCGTGAAGTTAGTAGAAAGGGAATCATTTATCGGAGAAAGAGTAGCGTGACACATTTTGGGAATCTTAGAGGAAGGGAATACATCAGAAGAGAACTACTGATGAAAAACTTGGAAGGTAATACATTTGATTAGAAATAATTACGGAAAACGTAAAGGATACATCAGAACTAATGATGACAAACATTGAGGAATGAAATACATCGGAAGAGAACTAATGATAGGAAATTTGGTAGGAAGAAAATACACCAGAACAAAACTAATGACGGGATATAGCAAGGAGATGTCATAATGGTTCATTTATTTTAATAGCAATCAGTTCTAAAAGTTGATCACATGGTTGTCGGTTATTGACTTCTTCATTATTTTTGTTGGCAAACTTTCTTATTGCCAGTCTATTACCAAACACTATATAAACAGTACACGGGTTCAACCAGGTACACTTAATCTACATTCGTATGACTGATACATTATGTGATTCATCAAACACCAGTTAGACGTGGCTGTTGTGTGGAATTTTGTTTCAAAATAAACTTGTTTTAGAGATGTCAACTCTATCCGTTTTATTGGTCGGTTATGATTGTTGCACTACTGTCTCACAATTGTAACTTAAAAGAGAGACATAAGTAGTCAGAGTTTAACCATTTTGTTGGATAGTTTAGAAGAAGACATATTTTTTCAGAGTTTAACCATTTTGACGGATAGTTTAGAAGAGACATACGTGATCAAAGTTTAACTAGTTTGTTGGATAGAAGAAACATATTTCATCAACGTTTAACCATTTTGTCGGATAGTTTAGAAGAAGACATATTTTGTCAGAGTTTAACCATTTTGTTGGTTAGTTTAGAAGAGACGTGATCAAAGTTTAACTAGTTTGTTGGATGGAAGAAACATATTTGATCATCATTTAACCATTTTGTTTGATAGTTTGTGATTATGTACTGTCTCAAACGCACACAAAATTCGTATCTGTGGTTGAGAATAACGTCCTAGCCACAGAAACGCTGAACCCTCTTATCAACAATATAATATGTTAATTGAATGCGGAGGATAAGCATCCGTTTACTGTTCTACAAAGTGAAACAGTTCAAATCTTGGAATGGGAGATGTGCATTCATTTCATTCTCGGGAGGAGACAACTCATGGAACAGAGGTAAGTACTTCCCACTAATCAGACATCAGTTTCTATTACTAAATGCTATTAGCATAGTAAGTGGTTTTGGCACATATACCAACAGCTTGCAAATATATTTTTATATTTTATTTTATGATGATTAATTGTACGTTATATCTGATAAAACTTATTCATAACTTATTCATGTCGGATCCCTATATGTGTAATCTAGGTTGTAATTACTGTTCCTTTGTGGGCTAGTTAGTTGGTAAATTGACTAGTTATTTAGTTAGATAGTTAGTCAGATAATTGGTCGGTTAGTTTGTTGATAAGTCTGCAGGTTATTTAGTTAGTAAATCAGTTGGACAATTGATCGGTTAGTTTGTTGGTAAGTTGGCAGGTTATTTAGTTAGGTAATCAGTTGGACAATTGGTCGGTTAGTTTGTTGGTAAGTTGGCAGGTTATTTAATTAGGTAATCAAGTGGACAATTGGTCGGTTAGTTTCTAGGTAAGTTGGCAGGTTATTTAGTTAGTAAATCAGTTGGACAATTGGTCGGTTAATTTGTTGGTAAGTTGGCAGGTTATTTAGTTAGTAAATCAGTTGGACAATTGGTCGGTTAGTTTGGTAGTAAGTTTGCAGGTTATTTAGTTAGGTAATCAGCTGTTGGACAATTGATCGGTTAGTTTGTTGGTAAGTTGGCAGGTTATTTAGTTAGGTAATCAGTTGGACAATTGGTCGGTTAGTTTGTTAGTAAGTGTGCAGGTTATTTAGTTAGGTAATCAGTTGGACAATTGGTCGGTTAGTTTGTTGGTAAGTTGGCAGGTTATTTAGTTAGTCAGATCAATTAGTTATTTCGTTTTAGTTAATTGGTTAGTAGGTTGGCTGGTTTGTAAGTTAGTTGGTCAGTTAGTTGGTTGAATGATTTCGCAGCATCTACATCTCAGAAGTTGTAGCCTCTTCTTCAGCATTCATTCTTAAAACTCCCGCTGGATTTCTCTTGTAGCAGGACAATGATCATACTAGATTTCCGGCCGGATTTAGTCCAGAGAATGGAAATGCGTTGTGTCGCTGTTTTATCTGCACCAATAGCAGGCGCATCCGTCTTCAGCGGAGAACTTCTATCTGACCCATGTATGCTTAAACTCTTTCACTAAAACATATAACAGAAGGTTAGACATGATAGTCTCCTATAACTGGTTACATTCTCTCTAATATATTGATAGACATCAGGAATGATAGTCTGCTACCTCTGTGTTGAATTAGTCTTTTATAGTCGACGTAAGAGATGATAGAAAGGGACTGACTATAAATTACTTCAACACTTTGAGCAATTTCTAAACTCCTCCACATATCCCTTAAATAAAATATTTAAGCATAAAATGTGCCAAAAATCGACATATTTTCTCGTGAATTTAGAACATTTTAAAGTTCACCCTATTTAATTAGTATATAAACAACCGTTTTGTTGACTTCAACATTGTCAAACTCCCCAGTCCCTTGTCAACAGCTGGCAAACGTTTCAGACCACCCTCCCCAACCTCTCAATTGTTGACGTGATTTGTGCACAACTCAAAATCGGAGGTAACACGAGTTTGTCGTTACAGACTATCGGTAATAGGTAACAGTTATAACAAAATTAAGCCCGCGTGTAAACATTGAAATCAGTGTAATGAAGCTTTGCTAACTCTGAAAACAAAGGACACACACATACACAAATCGACGTTTCAACCACAAGGTCTTTATCAAGAATACAACGTAACACATGACGAGTGAAAGATAGTTCGACCAACCCCCACGTTCAACACTCCTCAACACTAAAAATCCATCCATAGACCTCTAACACACCATGCCTTTGAGACAACGAACTTTATTTGAGTCCGGATGTCGCCTTAGTTACTAAACCTGAGAATGACATGTGCTTTTGTCAGAAAGGATATGTGCTGTCTAGGGCTTCCTGCTCACAGCCAAAAATGTAGCTATTATGATAGTTCACGGTACCGTTGATGTGCTGAGAAGAACATAGCTTGAACACTTAATAACCACTGGAAAGATCAAAGGGAGAAGAGATAGGGGACGACAAAGAGAAAAGTTACTAGATGGGCTTGTATCGTGGCACGATAGAAGTTCACCAACCGAACTTACTGACAACACAAGAGAGAAAGAGAGTCGTGGAGAAACATGATCGCCTACGCCAGTCTACATGGCACTTAATTGATTGACCATTGATCTTCGCTCTCCGTCGTACCCAACAACACACCAGCAAAGGTAGAAGCCGAGTGTATCTGTTAAGCGTGTTTTTATGTCCAAATATTGCTGTCTAGATAGACACGAGATAACACGCTGCAATTTTAATAATGTTGCAACATAAATTCAGCACTGGATTAGACTTGGTTTAATGAGGATCTCAGTAATCCAAGATTGTGATCATTTGGCATCCAGTCGGAGCATGTGTGTAGTCTTAGAAGAATATCAGATGGCTTCAATAACGAAGAGATATATTAGTTTTCGTTATGTTGTTTGATGCGAATGCAGGAATAGAAGATTTTGATGACGATGGTAATATTAACCGGAGGTGATGCATGTTTGATACTCTTCTTCACCTGTGTTCGTTCTAAAACATCTGCAGATCAGCAGGATGTATATCCGAGAATGAAATGCGTTATGTCATGGTTTACAGCTTAGATGTAATATCTGCGCCTTTTCGTCGGACACATCCGACTTCATCATGGCTTCTGGGTTACTCTGAGCATCTATGGGATGGGACAGATACCCCACTCCCCAAAACATCTTATTCACCTCATACGACGTTCATGGCAGGTAGCAGTATCACTATTCCTTGCTCCTCTTTCAGATCTCGGCAACACATAGGAGTTGCAACTCTTGTTCCCTATACAGACAGTCCCGCCGAAGACGCATGTGCCGGGCCATTTGCGCAAATAAATCGGCGACGCAAAGCATTCTCTGGACTACATCCTGCTGGAAATCTAGTAGGACCGTTTTCCTGCTACAACAGAGATACAGCAGGAGTTTTAGAATGAACGCCGGAGAAAAAGTACCAGGGAGTGGAGCTTTACCTTCAGCTCAAAGTGGTTGTTCTGTAGCTTTCCTTTCTTCATCGGTACGTTTTACAGAATTTGTGCATGTTCAAGACGACTGTTTCATCCAATGTGACTGTAAGGTACTTCTCCTTCAATTATGACTTTGGTGTGACTTTCTTGCAATATCCAGGCATGCTGTATATTAAAGGTGTGAAACTATCCAAGCAGTTCTTCTCCAGCGGTCATTCTCAAGATCCTGCTGAATCTTGCAGGAGGGCAATGACCTTACAGGATTTCCAACAGGATTTAGTCCAGATAATGGAAATGCGTTTTATTCGCTTTAGTTTGTTACAATGGCCCGATACATCCGTCTTCGTATGTTTCAAGTAGTTCCGGCATATGTCTTCAGCAAAAACTGTCACCAGATCACTAGTACCAGATTATCTGGAAAATGAAGATCGCAGTGACCACATTATCGCTAGGTAAGCCGTTCGTCAATAAATATACGGAACTAAGACCATATTCCGCTATACATCTTCATAGCGTGAACCATGAATACTTTACTTGGAGAATTGCCTTAGTATATTGAATCTGAGATACATTAAACTACTACTGTATCTTTCTCAACCTTTATCCTCATACTGGAAACAATCGTCTTGTATGCCTCCTTGGCGTAGGAAATGGATACTTTAGTTGTCACGGTAAATATAAGCTAAGTTATGAATTAGCGTCATAGCAGATTTAGTCCAGAGAATGGAAATACGTAATGTCACTGTTATGCTTTCAGCTGCCTAATTAGTTCCTGACCAGAAACCGCCTGATTAGCTTCGTTGTTCACTTGCTCTGTAGCGATGTCGCCATTCCTCGACGTTCCCAGCACATGAGGCATGGAACCATACTTCCTGGTGACTGAGTGAACCACGAAGTAATTTTCTTTTTCCAAATCACGAATATCGAGTTAACTAGAAACCCTGGTCTGATGGTCGACTTGAGAGTGACTTAACAATACACTTAGCTGCTCCTATACTCTACTTGTAGAAGTGCCTTAGTAGTCTATCCATTGAACAACGATAACAACATCAGCCTTCATCCTCATACAGGAAGTAGTTGCCCATATGCTTCATTGAAATCTGCGATGACTATAACACTAAGTCTTGGAACCAGAACAAGATTTCTCACTACAAAGTTAAGAGCAGTCTAATAACAATAACTATAAATGAGAATTATAAAATGATCCAACAATCTATACATTAATGTGTAGCTCAGAAACATGGATAATTAACAAACAACTAGGAGACAGAATTGTTCCCTTTGAAATATATATATATATATATATATAGAGAGAGAGAGAGAGAGAGAAAAGAATAAAAACTTCATGGAAAGAAGAAAACAAAGATGTTCCAACAACAGTTCATAAGAACAAAGAACTGTTAAATGAAATAAAAATCAAACACATAATTTTGAAGACCTTACTTGGGACCGAAATAAGAGCAAATAATAGCAGTGTTTACCGGCCATGCATGTCGTAATATGCGACTAAAGAGATTATAGGGTTGAATTTACTGCCCCATCCCAATAAAGTCAAAGTGACCCAGAAACCATGCTGAAGTTTAATGTTTCAGGCCGAAATGCGCATATATCGCAGTCTATCTATATATTCGCTAAACCCTTTGTTGCCTTTCAGGGTCAGGGGTAGAAGAGTTTTCTGGCGATGACCATCTTGTGTGCTGAGTACATTGTGGAGTTTGTCGCCTCTTTTATTTCGATGGTCCATCGCAGTAAAGTTGTAAAAATGGCACAGCTAATTCCGTTCTCCGGACTACATCCTGCTGGAGTTTGGGAACCAACACAGAAGAAAAGGAGGATTAATGATTGTATTTATATTTATTATCTGGATGGAAGAGGCACATTAGACACTGTGTGAGGAGAGGATAATAGAATGATAGGTGGGTGCAAATTAAGAAGAGGAAGTAAACTGCACATCTACACTTGTCAGAAAGAGAAAGGAAACGATTTAGCGAGCAGGTAGACTGAGTGAAGATTGAAGGAGAAGGGGATTGGGAGCAACAAGTTTCCAGATTCATCACAGGTGATATTCTGGTAACTGTCAGATGTTCATTTGAATGTAGACAACTTTAGAGGCTTTTAACGTGCCATGAAATGGATGTAGCTGTCGAAATCAGGGATTAATGGACTGATACAATCAGACAGTTTCGTCAAGTGTTTACGTGCTAACTTGATAGTGATCTATGTCTAATATATGTTGTTCGTTCGTCCTAGTCTGCGATTACCATCCACTCACACCTCCCATATCTCCTTCCCTTATGAACCCTATTCTACTCACCACCCTTTTTATCTGACACGTCTATCATACGTCTCAGATCGATCATCACCCATGCTACTTAAAGTTGCACTTTAGTGCTTTTTCAATTGCGCTGACGGCTTTATGCGTACTATTACCATGTCGGGCGGACTTCGGCCTCGGTGGGCTGCTACCGCGACAGCGACTTATGCTTTGGGGTTTGTATGGCCAACTGTGACTTACATTATCGACATATTTATGACTATGCCATGACTGCAGCGCCTACATGTGGTCTGCGACCCCAGCCTGAAAGACGAGGCTCGGGGGCACTGGTGCATCCCGTGTCTTCCAAAGAAGCCACGGTGCAGTACGAGCAATGCTTACTAATGGGTTGCGACGTACGGTTGGTCTCACATTGGCATGAACTTCGGTTCATTCAACATTTTCTTCCCCACAGTACATGACCAGCGCTAAGGGATTGTGTGGTGGTTTTAGGTTTTGTCGTTGTTCTTATAGTTGTTCTTATCGTTGTTCTTTATAGTTGAGCTAGTGCACTTGCGAACATCACCCACAAACGGTGTGCGACGTCCGACTGGCTCATCCCAGTTATATCATCTTCGGTTTTTGAGACCGGTCACATTTCACGGCACACGACTCACAACGGTACCTTGTGTCGTGTCTGTGACCTTGGTCCATCTTACGTTATACCTCAGTGGGACTTCTGTCACCTCGACCCTACATATGACAATTACAAGTTGCATACGACTGCACGACACGGACCTTTGCGCCATATATATTCCATGTGCCTTTGTTGCAGCTCTTGGTGACCAATGCTCCACTTGGAGATGGCCTTTGATTCCCTTCCCGTTTCTCCTTCTACCACAGGTGATCCCTTCTTTTACATTGTCATGTAATGTCTCATGCCTCTCCCCCTCTCTTTCTCCCTCTCTCTCTCTCTCTCTCTCTCTCATCACTCATGTTCCGTCTTTCTAGTGCAGCCTACCCCTCAGTCTACCTTGTCGATACGCATATCCCAAGGCGGCACCCACCGGTAAATGGTGTTTTCTCTGCCCCCCCTTTCCCCCACTTCCACATACACCTCCATTTTTCGTGTGCTTTCTCCAGTTCGCTGCTACGGATTCTAACTGTATCTTTCCTCCTTCTCTCCTTCCCCCACAGCACTTTTTCTATAATACTTTGCTTTATTTCTTGATACATTTTATGTTCATCCACCTTTTTTTCTCTCCCTTTCTGTTCTTCTTTTGCCTTCTTGGTGGCGTAATGGTTGATTTGTTATCGCGATATCCGCGCTCTTCCGCTCCATCCAAACACTCTTTGGGCACTTTGACTACTACCATCTCCCATTAAGCCATCCTCCAGTATCAAGTAGGCCTTCATTTGTATCGTTTTTGATTGTTTTCGTCATTTCGGTTGGTCACTTTATTTATTTGGAGTCGCCCTTGCTATTTTTTTTATATGGGATTCCAGCATACACAAGATGACATGTGGAAGATACTGGAATAGTTGCAATGAAGGACGAGTCATAGTCCTCTGGCTCTACAAACAACTCATCTATACTGCCGACGGTCGCGCAACCCCGCCCCCAAACTCTTTCTTTCCATGCACTTGTCTCTAACTGGTCTTCGTGCGCTCACACTTTTGTATTGCCTCTAATTGTCCGAGACAGGTTTTTATTGCCTTTGTCTACCTGAACGTCCAATGAGCTGTAAAGTTCACGTGTAACAACAAGCTGCTAGTCGCTATTTAATTCTTTGTCTCTAGTCCACATTTCTTTTACACTGCGATTGTCCCGCCCATCATCGAGCTAAGTACATTTTTATTTCATTTTACTTTATTTGCATTCTATCTTATCATTTTCAATCCATCCGTCCTTTTAGTTTTAATTTTTCCGTGCGCTTTCCCCACCTTACTTACCACTTTCGTCTTCCCTTCACACCCTCTTTTCCCCTTTTATGATGTCCTATCTTTGCTTCCTTCGTCTTCACCTCGCTTCAGTTCTTTTTTATTTTTTCTCCTTCCTATCACCACCATACCATATGCGTGTCTCTATGTAAACTTCCTTGTGTGCGTCCTGGTGAAGGCTTTATAGTCGAGACGTTGCTTGTGATTGTGTCTCGTTGTTATTTCGCTTTATTGACATATATTGGTAACACTTATACCTATTTCTGTTTATTTTGATATTTACCTTGTGTTACTCCAGCCCTCGTATTTCAAGATTCGGTTTGTGGACCGATTCTGGAGATTTTTCTCTTGATTACCATTCAGGGTAACTGGGATGATGATAATGGGTATGTGTGACTGACTGTGATTAATGAGCCCTATATGTGCCTGGAATTGTCTACCCCGATCTGAACATGCATGGGAGGAGTCTGTGAGACATTGAGCAGCTGTTACCTTTCTCCTAGCACGGTTTTGTTGTGCTATGGAATGTCTAATGTATACTATGTATATAATATGTCTGTCTATTTGTGCATTGCCCTTTCTCTGACACGTTCAAGATCTCTTGACATCCAAAACAGCGATAAGGACAGGTTAAAAGACGGTGATAATGGCAGGTTGTGAAACATCGTTACTGACAAGTTACATACACAACAGTGACAACGGTTATTCCTTATGTTTGGAACATATTTAAAGTTTTCATTTGAAGCACCCTCGAATCACAGTTACTGATTCTATTGTCTATTGTCTATCCCCAGGTGAATGGTTGTTGATCGCATTCACACTTGCCGTTAAGCGTAGGGGTGGTATCTTAAGCTGTCGTTTCAAGGCCAGATGTGTCGCCGAGGTTCCATTTAGTCCATGTTTGTTCAAGGTTATCTTAATGTTTTCTATCCGCCGTTTTCTTGGCCTTTGGCTTTACGCCCGGATATTTTTGGGCTGGTGATAATCCCATATCATAGAAATTCATCGTGGTCATAAGTATTAATAAAAGCTATGTCGTAATGAAAAGTGCAGATATTGCAACCAAGCTGTAAATTATGACAGAATGCATTCCGCTCACTTGACTAAATCCTGAAAACTTAAATTAAGATCTCCCTGACGAAGTGGGTAAGGCGTTCGCTATGCGCTTGAGATGTCGCGGGTTCAAATACCGCTCGAGACGTTTTGTTTATAAAGTGGATTTTTTCAGAGATCCCTGATGATTATCGCTGGAAACTGTGGAGTTACGTGATATGAGTGGTACTTGTCAGCAGGCAGCTTGCTTTCATTGATAGGAACAGAATGCATATGGGGTAACACAATCACAATGAAGTCAGTCCTCTTAGCTGTTGGGGCTCTATCTTATTAAGTTTATTACATAATCAGAAGAAAAATATGTTTATACAACAGTTGATAACGCCCAGAAGCAGCATGATATCTCCACGTTGAGACTGGTCTCCTACATTGAGCAAGATAATTATATGAACATAGGTCTACTCCATGACCGAACTCCAGTCTATAAGTCCTGTGCACAAATGTAAACATGACCTTAAATTCCCATTTTGTTTATTTCCATGAATTTCGTTGGTCGACCTTGACTAATTTTGGCAAGCGACTTCAATTACGAGGCGTGTTCAAATGAAAACGGGACTTGTTACACCACGCGTGATAGAGCGCACTGATATTGATGACATTTTGCACTAGTAATGAGTATCCAATAATTTACATACGGTCACGTGTTCATCTTCCCAGCATGCATATGTGCTGCAGAAGACTGTTAACAATATGGCGGGTGTGATTCCGAACCCGTCCAAAGTGAATCAGCGTGCTGTGATCCAGTTTCTTTCATTTGAAGGATGTCAAGCAGTAGACATTCATCGGAGAATGAAGGCAGCATATGGTGACAAATGTTTGTTCGAGGACCAGAGTGATGGAGTGGGTGCGTATGTTTAAAGACGGACGTGAGTTAACGGCAGATCTTGCACGGCCAGGTCAGGCGCATATTGTTGCAACAGAAGAAGCCATAGCCGTGCTTGATAAAGCAGTACTGACTGACCGTCGTCGGAGCATTCGTTCGCTTGCAGAAGAATTCCATATGTCAATTGGGACAGCCCACATGGTTGTTCGGAAGAAATTGAACTATCGGAAGGTGTGTTCACAGTGGGTCCCACGGATGTTGACTGACCACCATAAGGAAGAACGGATGGGGTGGAGTTTGAACCACCTGATGCGTTACAGGGCAGAGGGTGATGCATTTCTGTTGAGCATTGTGGCAGGTGATGAAGGTGTGATTCTTCTCCACGACAACGCTCGTCCGCACGTCGCAAAAATTGTGCAGGAAACATTGGCAAAGAAGAATTGGGAAGTTCTTCATCACCCAGCCTATAGTCCCGATTTATCCCCGTGTGATTTCCATTTGTTCGGACCGTTGAAGAAAGCACTAAAGGGACAGCGATTCAACAGCGACGCAGACGTGAAGACAGCGGTGACCACATGGTTCAGAGAACAGCCACGCAACTTTTTCTCGGACGGCATTCGACGTCTACCTAAACAGTGGGATGCTTGCCTAAATGCATACGGAGATTTTTTCTGATGAACCCAGGTGCATTCTTATTCACAAGTGGTTGCTTTGTTCAATTCCGTTGAAAATATTAAATTGCGTATGATACTTTTTAAATAAATCCACAAGTCCCGTTTTCATTTGAACACGCCTCGTATATAAATAGTGACCAACGAAAATAACGACAATAATCACAGTCGTAACGACTAAAGTCCTAATTAATTCTGGACAGAGGTAATTTCCGCCTTCTACTGCCGACGGTATCGTCTACTCTCTCCTGTCGAGTTTGATCTCCTATGTTTGTGGAACTTGTTGATCCTCGGCCACCGTCTCCATCGATCTCCGTTAGTCTGTGCGCCAGCTCGCGACTCCCCAGCTTCCGAACCTGTTGGCTGTGTCTCCATACCGTGTACCTCGTGATCTATCTCTTCTTCGACCACATCTTTAGTTGTCTTGAGCCGTCTCTAATGTCTGTCTCCCAGCTAGTACACAATTCGATCCGTTTTCACACCGCACAGATTAATTCTATAGCACATCGCTAACTCTCTCTATCACATTCTGTTTTTACTCTTTCTTTCCATCCGAATGTCTGTTCTTGAGACTATTAATAATCTCTTTGTGTTCTACTTATTCGTTCATTCTCAAGTTCCCCCTCGTTTTCTCTAGTAGCAGGACAATGGTTCTACTAGATTTCCAGCAGGATGTAGTCCAGCGAATGAAAATGCGTTGTGTCGCAGTTTTATTTGTGCCAGTGGCCCGACACATCTGTCTTCAATGGGTCCGTCTGCATTCGTTCTCAATCTCCTGAAGATTTGCAGAATGTAGTCTTGAGAAAGGAATCGCGTTGTGTCATGATTTACAGCTTATCTGCGTTATCTGCGCCTTTCGACCTGACACATCCGATTTCAGCATAGCTTGTGGGTCACTCTGGCACTATATGGGATGGGACATCCAGCTCCACAAACGCATCCTCAATCTCCTCATATGACGTGCATAAAAGGTAAACTGTTGCTATTCTTTGCTTCCCTTTCGGGCCCCGGCAACATGCGGAATGGTTATAAATATAAACCCACAGATGTACAGTGTAGTGTAGCGTTTTCAATATCAAAATGCGAATGTAGATTTCCGTACCCACCTCCGCGTTCATAAATGACTCATATCTCATTTATCATAATCAATACCACTTGCGCATTTGTGGAGAAATGGGAAAGCATATACAGGCCACATCAATTATAATTAATCTCGCCACTCTTAGATAAGTCTGGATTTGACATCTACGTTATATGCCTAATATGATGACTTATGTGAGCTTTTCAGCCAGGTATTTCTAGAGGTGGGCAATCTTCTTAGATTCAGTGCATCTTCTTAGATCTCAAGAGAGTGTATATAATAATCTCAGATTTTTCTAGCGGGTCGGAAAAAAAATGACTCGGGCTTCCTGGATGTACCCGCGGGTCATATTTTACCCAACCCTGAATACAATGATATGATGCGAGAATAGCCATGTCACAGTAAGAATTGATTATAATCAATCGTTGATGGTAGTTTTTTTATACTAGGAAATGCTTTGTTGTCATCTTTTCAAGTTACACTTGTGCAAAAATTGTCAAGTTGCTTATATTATGTTCAGTTTGTGATACAGTTTCACACCAGTCTCACGTATTATCAAATTGGTTATAACGGCATGGGGACACTTTCCGACAGTACCTCTATTAAAAAGTCAATATTGTAGGATAATTTCCATGCATAGGGACACTTTCCGACAGTACCTCTATTAAAAAGTCAATATTGTAGGATAATTTCCATGCATAGGGACAATTTCCGACAGTACTTCTATTAAAAAGTCAATATTGTAAGAGAATTCCCAGACATGAGGACAATTTCCTACAGTATGCTATAAACAGTCAATATTGTAAGAGGATTCCCAGTACCTCATTTACTATTTTCCGTAAGGGGTGGTGCACGACCATCTCCAGTAAGACGTATTATCTAGAATTGTCATGTGACCGGCCAGGGGACCTTGGAGTCTCCTTGACTGTTTTTGGCATGCGATTCCAAGCATGTACATAGTAACCAACCGAAATCCCAACAATAATAAAAGAACGTAACACGTGGGTCCTAATTAATTCCGTTGAAAGGTCTTTATTCGAAGACGGCCATTGGTGGTGTCAACCTAAAATATGTCATTTGTTTGTAAATTATTCTATTTGATGAGCGTTTTGTGAACAACTTCCTAAATGACGTGGCCACATTTGTGGCCTATATTGAATCTGACACTAGTTCATGTTTTGACCTAATAATCAAACCATCATTTTTTGACTAGGGATTTAAAGGCAATATTTACTAACGATGTGTTACCATTGATTTCTGAAACGTCCCGCTGTACAACTGCCTGCTGTCCAAAATGAACCAGGTACTTTGACCGTCAAAGATATTCTAGTTTCTCACCAGGAAGACTGTCTTGTAGGTTCAAGTGTATGAAGCATTTCCTATTATGGTGATGTAGATCAATTGTTCTCAACTATTTTTGGCCCGTGCCTCCTTTTTGGGATAAATATATATAAATATATTGTTCTTCTGCGTTCTCTCTCTTATAACCACAGTGAATAAATCGTGTGCTTTCCTAGCGTGAAGTACGTTGTACCGCTAGTTCCACAGTTGAACTGTGTTATTTGCACCTCGATTGGCTAACTTTGTGGTCCTGACATCCGAGGCCCAGCACATCCGTTTTCATCATGCCTTTCATTCGGGGAGTTGGTGTCCCTAGCCTGTGACAGCCTGTGTTGTTCGTCCATCACAAGTGATGATGACCATTTGTCACATCCACTTTTGAAAATTCAATTAAAGTTATGTCCTTGCAGTGGTATCTGGAATCTTGTCTTGCCATCTGATTTTCATCACTTTTCTGAGACAAGTTGTGTGAAAATGATTGAGCTTTTTCACATAACGTCTATACACAGTCCATGTTTCACTAGCGTATAACAGCACTGGAAGTACCACTGTTCTGTAAACTCACAGCTTTGTCTGTAGGTTAATGCCATTTCTACGCCAAACATTTGCGTACAATCTATCGAAAGTGCTGCTTGCCTTGGCGATCCTTGTATACACCTCATCATCAACGTTGGCATTTTGTGATAACGTACTACCTAGGTATGTGAATCACAACTTTCAGTGCTACGCTATTTACTTTTATGCAGGGCTCGAGATAGCTTTTGGCAGTTGCTGGTTGTAGCATGACTTCTGTTTTCTCTGTGTTAA
The DNA here is from genome assembly GCA_034231615.1 of Meghimatium bilineatum. Taxonomy (NCBI): domain Eukaryota; kingdom Metazoa; phylum Mollusca; class Gastropoda; order Stylommatophora; family Philomycidae; genus Meghimatium; species Meghimatium bilineatum. The sequence goes on from CM067306.1 coordinate 52,522,377, forward strand.
TAGTAAGCCCAAACTTGGTACAGGCTTTGAAGAATCTGTCTATAATACATTGTAGATCAGCCTCAGAGTTGGCATTTAGGGGTCATCAGCAAATAAGAGATCCCTGATTGTGTGTGATTTAACTTTGGCTTTTGCTCGGAGCCGCCGAAGGTTGAACAATGTTCCATCTATACGATAGGTGTTTACTCCCAGGTCTAGATATCTGAAAGCATCATCTAACATAGCAGAAAACATGATGCTAAATAGTGTAGGTGCGAATACACATCCTTGCTTTAGTCCATTTGAGACAGTAAACGTTTCAGATAACTCTCCATCATCCTGAACTCTTACTCCTGTTTTTGTTGTAAATGGTTCTGATACTCCATCTGTTCTCACATTGCTTAGACTTTTTTTTCTTGTATAATGCTTTGATGTTGTGTAGTAGTTGTCCCTTAATTCCGTATATTTCTAGCGTTTCCCATAGTATATCTCTGTTTATTTTGTCGAACACTTTTTGTTGGTCAACATAGATGTTTAGTTGTTGTTTTTTTTTGGTCATATTAAATAGCTTTTTCGCTTAGTTGTCTAAGGGTAAATATAAATAGTACATCTGTGCATCCTGCTCCTCTTTTGAAACCAAACTGGGCTGGACTTAAGTTGTTGTTCTATGATGTATCTTGTTCTTTGTTTTAGTATTTTAGCGTATATTTTCCCAGTGTGGTTGAGTAGTGAGATGCCGCGATAAGTTTCACATTCTCTTTTGTTACGTTTGTTTTTCCTTATTGGAACTATAAAGGCGTTTTGCCAGTCATCTGTGACTATATTTTTCCCATGATATTGAATATATTCTGTTCGGCCATTTTACACCTATCTCTCTGCACGTTTTAATTGCTTCGTTTTAGTATTCTGTGTACTCCTGATTATTTATTTTTGAGATATTTTTCATTGCTTTTTATATTTGTTGGTATAGTATCGCTGGCTCCGGGGTTTCTTGATTTTTCACTGTATATGTGTATTCTATTGTAGTGTTTGAGTTGTGTAGTTCTTACAAGTATTCCTTTCATCTATTCGTTGTTTCAGTTTTAATTAAGATTGGGTTTCCCTCTTTAGTGTTTATTATTGTTATTATTTAGTGTTTATATCTTTCGTCTCTTAATATCATTGAGTTCACGTCCTTAAAAACAAATTCGTGTGTGTTTGTTTTACATGTGTGGACTAGACTTTCCCCGAATTTAGTCCATAAATTATCTTTAGCTTTTTTAATCCCATGTTTCGCTTGTTTTCTGGCCGTCATTTATTGTAGGTAGTCGTGTTTTTCTTTGGACTTTAACCATGTGTTGAAACATTTCTTTTTGTGTTTAAGGGCTTCGTGTACTGCTTCGTTCCAACATCGTCTGTTGTTTCTGTATTGTTCTTTTTTTTCACTACATATATCTGCAAGATTTGTTATCATATGTGATCCTAAAGGATTATTTCTCGTGTTATAAATATCGGAATATCGACGAATGTGTCACACGTACCAATTTATTGTTATTTAATGCTGGCCTCATTTGTTGCTACCCCCCCCCCCCTTTCTCCTCGAAAGTCGGGAGTCTATTCCAACATCTCACCTTGTCCTCGTCTGGGATAATTCACCTGATGACGTCAACTAAAAAAAAAAACTAACCCACAATTCCACATCCCTTTAGATTTACTCGCCTGCTCCCGATCACAGCCAGCAATCGAAAACATTCAGCTCCGTCGTCCGCTTCTTAGAACAAATGTTGCTGTTCCACTAGTCGCGGACGAACGACTCATCTTTCTTTGCTTAGTCCTACCCGCAATCTTGAACCGTCTGTCTTCATTGATGGAGAATCGCTTTTTCAATCTCACTACTCTCTCCACCTCGAAGAAACCGACCCATCCTTACATCTGAACTTTTAAGAACTCGTCAATATAGTTGTTGTTTGAACGTGGAAGGCCGAAGCAATACTGTCACAATGACTGTTTTCTCCTTGTTGGTGTGTTCCCGTTGTCACAGAGTGATTGATACACGGAACCGGCTGTTATATTCATTCTTGAACTAGTTAGTTGCAAATAGCCGTGCTCTATAGGGATCGATTGTTTACCTGTGTAGTATATATTTTTGTCATCAGGGAATTCATTCATGACTCGCTTTGTAGATTTTCAGACCATGTAGCTGGACACGACCGCATAGTTTTGGGTTTCCACGTCAGACAGTGCTGCGTCCGTTATGTTGATCTCCCGTGGAAAGTATTAATGACACGTGATTACGTAATTCTTTTCAGTCAGTGATAATGTCGTCTTGTGTTATTAGTATTGTTGTTACTATTCTTGTTGTTATTACTAGAAGTTTCTAGAATTAGTAATTAGTACGGTGACTGGATATGAGCGCCAGCGACGGTGTTCAATTCCATGTACGCTTGATTACTTGATATCAAATCTATAAATCAGAAGAATGTTGACAATTATCAACAATCTCTGTTTTTACAAATTATAATGTGTAACTCATCGCATGTGCTACGGTGTCACATGATCTGAACATGTGACTTTTAGCTGACTTAAGAAAGTGAGCATCACACTAATTAACTACGAATAGATCAATTTTAGTTAAGTAAATCTGTTCTTCGGACTCCATCCTGTTGATCTGCAGGAGTTTGAGAACTAACGCAGATGTTAAAGTAAATGAAATGAACGCGACACACAACGCACATTAGCTGGTATACTATTTGAGAATTTACATAACTGACGTCAACCATTGGCGCTGGAGTCAGATACAATTTGATTGTTGTTAACAAAGGGAAAGGGATTGACAAAAATTGACGTCAACAATGCTTTTTTAATGATGTAATTAAATTATTTGAATTTTTTTTTAATTACATAAAAATCTTAAAGACATTTTGTGTACTGTTTTTAAAATATGGGGGGGGGGGGTGGATCCCTGAATTTATGACAGATGGGGATGTGGTCAATCGTTGGCATAAATGTATTGACGTTTTATGGACAGTCCCGTTATGATAATTACTACAGTGTAGTAGATTATGTTGTAGTGGAGGATATTACAGGACATTTGCTGCAGTGTAGTAAATTACATTGTAGTGGAGGATATTGCAGGACATTTACTGTAGTGTAGTAAATTACATTGTGGTGAAGGATATTGCAGGACATTTACTGCAGTGTAGTAGATTACATTGTAGTGGAGTATATTGCAGGACATTTACTGTAGTGGAGGATATTGCAGGACATTTACTACAGTGTAGTAGATTACATTGTAGTGGAGGATATTGCAGGACATTTACTGTAGTGGAGGATATTGCAGGACATTTACTACAGTGTAGTAGATTACATTGTAGTGGAGGATATTGCAGGACATTTACTGTAGTGGAGGATATTGCAGGACATTTACTACAGTGTAGTAGATTACATTGTAGTGGAGGATAGTGTAGGACATTTACTGCAGTGTAGTAAATTACATTGTAGTAGAGGATATTGTAGGACATTTAATAGTGTTATAGGTTACATTGTAGTGGAGGATATTGTAGGACATTTACTGCAGTGTAGTAGATTACATTGTAGTGGAGGATATTGCAGGACATTTAATACGGTGTTATAGATTACATTGCAGTACAGATCATTATATGATATCTTCCACCGCCACCATCATCACTACCACCATCTTTATCGTCATGTTCACAATCATGCTGTTCTTGAGTCAGGTCAGTCATCTGTTTGCATCACCAGCAGCTGCAAATAACAGTGTGATTCGCTTCATGTAACCTATGGCCTCGATTCTCAATGGGGGGTTGTTGTTGGTTTTTTTTTGGTGGGGGGGGGGTGCTCAACCCACCAATCACCCCCTCCGACAAAATTAATCGTGTCTACTCTCTTTAGGGTGTATTATTATATAACTTGTTCGCCCACGTGTTGCCGGAACCGGAAGGGGGAGCAGAGAATAGCCATTGTGTTTAGCTTCCATGCATTTCGTAAGAAGGAGGTTGGGGTGGAATTGCTGTCCCATTCCATCCCATATATAGTTAATGTGACCCAGAAGGTATGCTGATGTCGTATGGATCAGACCGAAACAAGCAGATCTCGCAGCTGATATGCAAATTATGGCACACCGCATTCCGTTCTCCGAAATACATCCTGTTAACCTGCAGGAGTTTGAGAACGAACGGCGGGTATTTTGGTTAGATTTTTGTCAAACTGTTACCTATCTAATCTCTATAGACTTGTCCGTGCCATCTCTAATATATTTCCAATAATGGCTTCGTGGCCCCAACATAACGATTTTCCCCTGCAGATGTTCCAATGGCCCAAGTTGAGAGTCAATGGTCTATGTAATACCTCAGGTTCGGAAGTGAGTTTTACTTTGGAAATAATTTTAGATTTATCCCTTCAAGATTTAATATAATTTCTTATAGAGATAATATAATTTCCTAAGCATCTCTTATAGAGAACGTAAGACAAATGTGTACGTAAGAAATAAAATAGTTCAGTAACTATTGCTTTCAATAGTGAAACGGCGAAAAATTGCATTTTTGGACATGTATGCCGACATGATTTCTTGTCAAAAACAATACTGCAAAGAACCGTCGAAGGTGGAAGAAGCAAAGGGGTAAATGAAAACACTAGCAGACAACATCGAGGATTGGACAAGACATGATTTTTGCTCAATCATCTGCATCGTTAAAGATAGAAAACGCTGGAGGACTTGTGTGCTGAAGCATCAAGTTTGGTACTCATACGACCCTACCGGGTTACGGGTTTATTTAAGATTTCTTATGAAATTAGAATCATTATTAGTTTAATCTTCCCTACAAGCGTTATTTATACTTTTATGTGAAGAAAAATATGTTCATCTTACATACTAGGTTTAGTAATATTTCTCCTCCCCCCCCCTCCCTTCTAATAATTTGATTACCGTCTATTTTAGCTATTTCTCAGTAGGCCACATTTTCACCCTCTTCTTGGTAGAGTAGACCATGCATGGAGAATGTCTTCTAATCTCGTCGGAGCTCAGCTCATAGTTCCACAGATCCGTCGCACCAATTTTAAGCTTTCTGTACTCGTGACGTCTGAATTTATGTCCAGCTTGGGAGTCTGATGATGTTTGTTCTGTGCACGGTAATTGTTGGAATGGATCATTAGTTATAAACGCATATGTCTGGCATAGTTAATACGTTGAGAAACTTCGTCCGCTGAGATGTTCTTGTTCTTCTTCTGCATTCGTTCTCAAACTCCTGCAGATTAGATGTAGTCCGGAGAACGGAATGCGTTGTGTCATGGTTTACAGCACTGCTGCGATATCTGCGCCTTTCGGCATGACACATCCGACTTCAGCATGGCTTTGGGTCACTGACCCTGTATGGGATGTGACAGACAGCACCATCCCATAATCTCCTTAGTCGCCTTTTACGACATGCGTGGAAGGTAAACAGTGTTGCTATTCTTTGCTCCCCTTTCGGGCCCCGGCAACACACGTACGGCTGAGATTTTCAAAAGTGTAAATCATAGTCGCTCTTCAGACTGCGTGAGATTAATGTAAAGATCGGAACAGCTAGTAAAGGGAAACATATTAAATATGTGAACAAACTGATAAATGAGCATCGAACTTGCAACTGTCAGCCGCTACACTGATTGATTTATCTAGACGTGGATCGTAGCACGGGGTGTCCTGGTGATAATTTGCAGTCATAACTCATCATTATAGCGCGTTTCACTAGCTTTTCCCTCAAATAAATTTGTCTGAGTAACTGTCTAACTATTACTGCCATTTTTTGCATAGGATTTTATGTTTGGTTAGACCCAACTAATTAATACTTTATATTTATGCATCTTGTCCAGTTTTTGTGCACGAATGAAATCCTTTGATATTTGTCGTCATACTAATTAATGTGTTTCAAGAAAAGAAGTTTTGCCGTTTCAGACATTACACCCGATACAACCTTAAACCTGTCTGTCTTGTGTTCGAGAGCTCAAATTTCACGTTTAAATAATGTCAGATACATGATAAACAAATTATATTTAAGTATCGTCATATAATTGATTGCCAACACCCGAATTTTGTATGTGACGTGTAGACTTTTAACCTATGTAGCAAATAAGCGACGAATTGAAACTAATGAATGCAATTTAATGAAAAAAATTGATTGATAGGGTCTATACCATTTTCAATTCACACCCAAATTAAATTTCTGCAGTTGGTGCTTGCACTTTTTCTATAAATCTAATTTGACCATAGTCGTATAATTGCTGGATGTAATTAGTCACTGTCCGTGTTAAGACAAGTGGATAGGTACAGTACATTGTTTTATATGATTAACATGATGTAGTCAGGAACACGGAATGCGTTGTGTCGTAGTTTATAACTTTGCTGCTGTATCTGCGCCTTTCGGTCTGACACATCGGACTTCATCATGACTTCTGGGTCACTTTATGGGGTGAAACAGCCAACTCTACCTCTTTAGTTTCCTCTTGCGACATGTATGAAAGGTAAAAAGTGTTACTATTTTGTGTTCCCCTTTCGGTTCTGGCATCACAAGGGCGTTTAGTAGACCGAGGTTTATTATCATATTACGGAGCCACTTCTCGTGCTGTCTCAAACTCCAACAGATAAGGATGTATTCCGGAGAACGGAATGCTGTGTGTCATGGTGTATAGCTTGGCTGCTTATAACTGCACCTTTCCGTCTGACACATCCAATTTCAGCAGGATCACACCATTTAATGTTTTTATCAAGCGGTTGTACCACTGGCAATTTTATGATCGAAACAGGTAAGCATGTCTAATAGCAATTTTTCTTCAAGCTGTGTGTTGCGATGTGTTTCCCAATCTGCTAGGGGTCGCTTTGCGTGCTGGAGGGTCACAGTTCTCAGTGGAATTCCTCTATAGCGCATCCTTTTATAACAAATTTCCTCTTTAACAACACTTTTCAAAATCCCCAATTATATTTATTCTATATTGGTTGTACTGTATATAGTAAATCTGTTATTACATATATATCTTGTCGGCCCAGACCAAGCTGTAACGTGATTTCACTGTATATATAGTGTATACGTATGGACTTGTACGGATGACTTGCTGACAGGTCACTGATGGCTAGTGGTTCGGCACCTTCCACGGACCACCACCGTGATAAGAACTGTCTTATAGGAGTGCCAAATATGAAAATCTGAGGAAAAAGATATCCACGCCTTCCAGTTTCCTAGAGAAAGTATATGGTTGAACTCAAACATGAAATTTTTTCTCTGTAAGGATTTTCCTGCTTTGCTGTGATAATTTAGAAGCTGCTATACAAATGAGGGGATTTATCTAATTACCGGTAAATCCAAGTATTGGCTTTATCGGTTTCCAGCACAACGGGTAAATCTAAGTACTGGTTCTATCGGCTTACCAGCAAAGTGGATAATTTCAACTACTTGTTTTATTCTCATAGCAGCACTGCTGGTTGATCTAAGTACCAGTGTTATCGTCTTACCGACGTACAAATGGATTCAAGTACCTGTTTGATCAGCTTATCGCCGGCACAGCAGGTTGATCTAAGTGCCAGTTTTATCTGCTTACCAGCACTGCAGGTGGATCTAATTAGCAGTTTTATCTGCTTATCGGCACAGCAGGTTGATCTAAGTATATATTTTTTTCGGTTTATCAGAAATAAAGAGTGCAATATATGATATCAAACTGTATCATAGATTTACCAATCCCAGCCTGAGAGGGAAAGATGAATGCCAAAGAAGAAGAAGATACTTAGAAACCGATGTAGTTACTGTTATTTTAACCAAATGACTGTGGTTATGATTCTATTATCCTAAATTCTGTGCATTTTCTCACGCACTTTATCTCAAAATTGATAACAAAGTTTGGCATCATTGTGTTGGAGTTTTTCCATATGTACTTCGTCCCCTGGGGGCTCGATGATGTCTTCTTATGGTTCATGTCAGGTATCGTTGATCATGGTGTCTTTCCACAGTCATCTATGTCGCGTGCTGTAAATCATTTCCAATGCCGATGTTCTCCTATTCCACATTGATAGGTTGTCAAGCATTTGTTTATCTTGTTCTTCAACTTGCCTGTTGTTCCAACTTTCCTTTTCTCATGATACGTCTAAAAATTGGGGATTGCTTCTTCTGATGCAAGTAAGTAACTTCTTTCAAAATATCTTCATTGCGTTTTTATGATGGAGCGATAGTGTAGTGTTAAGTAATTATTCCGCTGGTCAGCAGTGCCTGGTTTCCAGTCCATTATTCGGGATGTGAAATGAAAATTACTGCCGTGGTAAATAAGACATGTACTAACCCATACCGCAACACTAATCTTGGCTGATACGATTTATGTGTTGTTGTTTTTTTTTAATTGGCTGAATTTTTTAAAGTGACCAATTAAAAATACAATCAATTGAATCAGCTAAGAGTTATAACGCGGTCATGATTCTCGTCACAGCTCCGGTAATTTACCTATTCAGAGTTCCATTATCTTACCTTTTCACAGCTCCATTATCTCACATAATAATGGCTCCTTCTAAAATCGTCATAGCTCCGTTATCTTACCTCTTCACAATTCCGTTATCTTAACCTTCTCACAGCTCCGTTATCTCACATATTCATTCACAGCTCCGTTATCTCACATATTCATTCACAGCTCCGTTATCTTGTCTTCTACTTCTTTCATTTAATAAAAATTCTGCCATAGAGACTTCCGACAGTGCACTTGTAAAGAAAATGTCATGGAACATAATCAAACGAAGTGAAACCGTGATCAAGGCAGATGGCTTAACCGAGACAGTCAACAGTAAAGACCCGTTTGCAGAAAGTAAACATCACCTGGAATGCTAATTTTATCAAATATTCCGTTGGTCAATCTTGGCTTTTTTGACATGCGACTCCAAGCATATAAATAATGAATAACGGAAACACGACAATAATCTTAACGTCACGATTGAAGTCTTGTTTACGTTTCATGCAAAGGTCTGCACTGCAGCCCGGTCATGGCTTAACCTCTACATCACGGAGATTCCTAATATGATTTCATACACTATGCTCTTCTCTGCCTCCTTGCTTATGCCACTCATTCTGTCTATAATTGTTATGATGATAATTTTTTTTTCGGGTATCTCATCTGGTAAAGAGTCATTGTATGCTAGAAATATGTGGGAGATTTCTTAATATCTTCAGTCAAGTCCTTCTCTAGGTCCCTCAAATTAGTTAGACAACATCACTCTACTTGACTGATGCGAGTGGTCCTTTCTTTTCATTGAGCACTTTGCGTAAAATGTGTGTCAACAGCTAATGAGAACTTGGATCAGCCAAGATGAGTGACGTTGGTTAATAATTAGTTGGCAAGATCTATATCTGGTGAAGGATTTTCTCCAGCTCCCGCTGACAACTTTACCTGGTACGTTATAGACCACCCATATAGCTCACAATAATATTCTTACGTGAGCTGGTTTGTTGATGCAGGTCAGATCGAAGATCCTTACACCTGCCGTAAGTGTTCGGTTTGTTCGTACTATGGATATCTCCATCATTCATACTTTCTGACCACGATAACAGATGAGAATGCAGTAAAACTGTGATCCAACATGGATCTGTAGACACATTGGTATATTATAGCATTGTGAACATACAAATTACTGGTTGGTTGGTTGCTGATCCAGCGGCCCATGCGCTCATGCCCTTTGACCCAATGCCATTGTGTGATATATGCATGTGTTTGTGAGCTGTTGTTTTGTTCCATATAATGTGTTTCATTTATCTGGTCCTGGAGGGATTACAAATTGCTAGGGTGAATAAAATGCTGTTCACGTGCGAAATCCGATCCGCAAAGTCATTTTTACTTTTTCTTTAATGTTCTTTGATGTGTTGAAGTGATGTGAAATATAACTAAATGTATTTGTTTGATAGTATAGCAATTATTTGGGGGTGTCGGTAGCTAGCGAACTGTCTTTCTAGTTTGGTGATGATCCAAGGTTCAACCCCCCTGTTCTGCTGGAAATCTTTTTGAATTCACTAACGGCCCCCACTGTTGAGCCAGTCTAACGAAATGTGTACTATATCTTCAGGCAGCGTAAAGGAGTGGTCTCACTAGTTCATCCGTTGCGTGACTTTTGGTCAATGAAAAATACGGGCTCTATGTAAATTATTGTCTCTATTTGTAAATTCTTTAGTTTTACAATTTTTATATGAAAACCACTATATCAATTTTTTTAATACATTCGTTATAGTTGGTTATATTTCCTATTCGCATGTCAACTATACTTCTCGTCACAGCTCCGATATCCTACATCGTCACAGCTCCGTTATTCTGCCACTTTACAGCTCGGTTATTTTACATCTTGTCAGCTCCGGTTCAGCTGCTTGAATTCATAATTTGACTATTTGACTTGTGACTAACTGTGAAAGATTGCTGATACAAAATGGCAGCATGCCTATATTACTACTCTAGTACATGTAGCATGTCCACACTTCACTGTACCCTATAAATATTTCCTTCATCTAGTTCTAAAATTGACCAACCCTGCCGGTCACAAATACCAACAATTTTCCCAGCTACCACAAAGAATTCACAAAGTCTTATTCTGATTTCATAACAGCCTGCCTGTGCCAGAAAACAAAGTCGTGACTTAGACATATAATTGCAACATCGATGCCACTGTTCAGGTTTCCAAGACAGTAGAACAGTTGGATTCACTCAGGCGTGAAACCAACAGTATCCATACAGTGTGATAGCGCGCGGGCAATTATTCACGAAACGCAACTACTGCATTGTAATGTTATTCTAGAATCTAGATGCAAATTGTATGATGTATGTGTTGTTTCTGAAAGCATATGTTCTCTCCCTCCTAAGTATCGAATTCTCAGAGTTAATGGGTAAATTTGAAAATACGAGCGAGTGAGCACGCCAGACGCTCCCTCATTGATACGAAACACGTGTACTAGATAGAAAACTGATTGCTAGGATGAGCCACCTTCACATCAGGAATTGTGTGTATCTCGTACATCTAGGATATTTATTTCTGTTACGGGCATTCACATACACAGATAAAACTGTCTACAGCGACGACATTCTCGTTACAATAAGCTGTTGCAGCAGTTACAATAAGCACTGATTATTGTCAAATAAAACTGTCAAATGCAGTAATTTTTCCTGTTAAGGAGTTGTAGGGAGGAATTTTGTAGCTGTGTGATAAAAGTCCCATGCTCTTGCTGTCGCCACGTCATGTACAGGGTGAGTTTTTTTAATTTACCGTCCGACAGAAAAAAACCCAGTCCTGATTATTAAGTAGTTATAATTTGTATTGCAGTTCTAGCAACTAAGTATTATAAGAAAATTCAGTAGACACAAATAATACAAGACAATGCATTAGTCACAAATAACACCATACAACTCAGTAATCACGAATAACACCAGACAATTTAGTAGTCACAAATTATACTAGAAAATTTAGTAGTCACAAATTACACTAGACAATTTAGTAGTCACAAATTATACTAGAAAATTTAGTAGTCACAAATTACACTAAATAATTCAGTAGTAGTTACAAATAACAAGACAATTTAGTAGTTACAAGACAATTCAGTAGTCACAAATAATAAAAAACAATTCAGTAGTTACAAATAACAAGACAATTCAGTAGTTACACATACAGTTGCCCAGCATGGTCGTACAATTAAAAATTTGAACCTATATCACTGCGACTTAGTGAGAAATTAAGTCGTCTTCCTGCCCGAGAAAATGACATTCTTGGAGCAAGTCGAATTGAGACCGTCGACAGAGTACTAACTCTATACTGGAGATGATCATGATTGAATGCGCCTTCATTAAAACTTCACAGTGAGCATGACATCGAATGTACTACAGGCCTTCCAACTAAAACGCAAATATGGTCCGGAGGGCCCATTCCGTTCCAATTATTATTTCGCGTGGCTGTTTTTTGGCACGCGACTCCCAAGTATGTAAATAGCGTGACCATGAACGGTACTATAAGACCTAACTGCAAATAGTAAACATGCTTTCATTCGGTACGCTTTTCATTCATTCTAGTATCCATCTTTATAATATACTAGAAGCAATGCCCGGCGTAACCGGTGCGTGATTCAAACAAAAAGACAATTATAATAGATGCGATTAAATTTCTTATAGTGTGACAATGACTGATATGTTACAGTTTCTACATATTAACCTAAATTGAAATTTAATTGAAGGGTAAAAACTGAACACAACACCCATTTACGTCAAATGCAATACAACTGTTTTGTCCACTATTCCACGACGACGATATATTTCCCTGCGTAAATCATCATCATCAAGTGCCGTGTTTGCAACGAAGGTTGGCTGCAACAGACCTCTAACATCCACTGAATCTTGTCTTGGTTGTGAACTCTGATAGACTGTAACCTGTCCAGCTCACGATGCTACTCTCCCACGTCCTGCCTACATCTTGCTCGTCTCCCCTCGATTTTACCCTCAAGTAAGATCTTCAACAAGGTGTCATGTCTTTTAATGTGTCCCAAAATATGTTATGTTTTATCTTTATTTCTTTTAATAACTTTCTTTATATTAAATGTTGTTACATAAGTGTTGTTATGTATATGCTGTTACATATTAAGAGTTTATATTCATTGTGACTCTGTTTTCTTCTCTTTTCATGATGTTCTTCCTATTCTTCTATATACCCACTTCTTCTATATATCTGAAAGGCATCAATTTTGTCTTCTAATTTTTTTGTTTATTGTCCATGTTTCTGAGCAATACATTAATATAGACTAAATGTAGCATTTTATAATTCTCATTTTCAGCTTGTTTGTAACTTATTTACATGTTACTATTTTCTGCATGTCACTTAAAGTACTTTTACCTATTACAACTCTCATATTAACTTCTGTTTCACAACAGCCGTCATTTGTGATTATGTGTCTAAGATGTTGATAATGTTTTACTTGTTGTAGTTGTTCTCTATGTATTTTTATGTTTATCACCCGTTCTTCTGTGACTTTGATTATTATCATGGATTTTTTTTGGGTAGGGGGTTGGGTCGGGTGTTTATTAGTGAGTAAATAGTCATTTTTTGCGTTCGTTCTCAAACTCCTGCAGAGCAGCAGGATGTAGTCCGGAGAACAGCGGAATGCGTTGTGTCATGGTTTACAGCATTGCTGCGATATCTGCGCCTTTCGGCCTGACACATCCGACTTCAGCATGGCTTTATGTCACGGGCCCTATATGGGATGGGACAGTCAACTCCATCCCATAACCTTCTTAGTGGCCTCCTACGACATGCATGGAAGGTACACAGTGTTGCTATTCTTTGCTCCCCTTTCGGGCCCGACAACTCACGGGCGTGTAAATAGTGATTATATAAAAGTCGTGTATCCATTGACATGATTGGTTAACTTTTAACCTCTGACCATTGCACAACAAAGGTCAATTAAATATTTTGTAGATTTTGACATAGAATTAATATTTTTGGGTTTTAATCGAATCATACGTTTAATCAACAGGTCTTTGTTCTATCATCTGTGTCGCTAGGGTCATGAGCATCCGGAGTCATCTTTCTTTTGCTAATTGTGACGCCGCTGCTATAGTTCAGCCTTGATGTTCTAGAATCTCTCTGATGTGATCTATCTATCTTCGTCTGGGTGTTTCCATGTTTCTCTTTTCAGATGATCTTTTATTGAAGGCTATCGATGGAATGTGATCTGGTTCCATTCTGATTAGGTGGTCGAACCGTTTGATCTTTTGTGTGTCTATGTATTCTTTGCACGATATTGTTTTCATTAGATTTCATATAGTGTCATCAGATGCAGTACTATTTCTTTGCCTTCGCTAATGTCGTGTATATATATATATATATATTTATATATATATATACTTTCTTCTCTTTTCATGATGTTCTTCCTATTCTTCTATATACCCACTTCTTCTATATATCTGAAAGGCATCAATTTTGTCTTCTAATTTTTTGTTTATTGTCCATGTTTCTGAGCCATACATTAATATAGACTAAATGTAGCATTTTATAATTCTCATTTACAGCGTGTTTGTAACTTATTTACATGTTACTATTTATATATATATATATATATATATATTTATATATATATATATATATATATATATATATATATATATATATATATATATATATATATATATATATATATATATATATATATATATATATATATATATATATATATATATATATAATATGAAGCGAATCGTAGAATATCAGCCTTTCTGTTTTTTCTTAAATTGAAATCCATCGGTCGTATGTCAGATCGTGTCATGTATCACGGAATGTCAAGTTTAGTGATGTAGTAACGGGAAGGTTAAGGTCAAGAGAATTTACTTGTTGTAGTTGTTCTCTATGAAGTTTTATATTTTATCACCTGTTCTTCTGTGACTTTCTGTGATTTTAAAAATGGATTTTTGACAATAATTATCAGTTTTTAAAATCTATCATATCGCTCTGTGTGTGTGTGGGGGGGGGGGGGGCGTGTGTGTGTGTGTGTAAAATGACCGAACTAAACAACCTACCAATTTTCATAGAAAATGATAAAACCGTCACGATTTCTATAAGGGTAGGACACAACTGTAGAGCGCCGGAGTTAGATATATATATATATATATATATATGGATAGGTATATATATAAATAATAAGCTGATTTGGTTGCTTTGTTTTAGGCTAAGTTAATTGTACATCTCATAGAGAGGTATACTGCTTTCTACCGCGGACGTATATCCACATTGGCTATATCAGAGCTTTTAACCATAAAAAATAGTGAATTCTCGTTACCACGTTATCTCGTTACCACGACTTCTGGAGAATAATGGTGTTTTTTTTAAGTATAAGCTGATAAACTTGAAAACTGATTGATCGTTAATTATTACTTTCATAATCTTAGTTTAGTTAGTTTGTTCCTTTCGTGCCGCAAGCGACACATAGGGCAGAGGTTTTGGTTCTCCATATGATGCGGTTCTCTGCCTGCAGCTTTAGTTCCTGGATGGTCTTACAGCCTATTAATTCCCCTTATGTAAGAATGGTGTTTTTAAGGGTTGTTTTAGGTCTTCCTTTTTTTCTTTACCCTCAGGTAAAAGGGCTATATAAGGGCTTGTTGGTTTATTCTGTTTACATCTAGTCGTAAAACATTACCAAGGTATTTCCATCTTCGTTTTCTTATGATGTTTGAAACATAATATTGGTGTGTTTTGTTTCTTAGATCACTATAGTGATCAAGTCGTTCCATTTTATGTTCATCAGTTTGCGAAGACATTTGTTTTCGAAGCTGTTTAGTTTGTTGTCTGTTGCTTGAGTTCATTTCCAGCTTTCACTACCATACGTTAACGCTGAGACAATACATGAGTTAAATAGCTTTAGTTTGGTGTTTGTCCCTAGATCTTTTGATTTCCAGATATTATTTCATAATCTACTTCTCGAAAATTAGCGTTTTTCAAACTGGAAACTAGGCAAGAAATTAAGTCCAAGCCCTTGAATAAACATCTCATAAACAAGCCATCTCAGTAAACAACAACATACTAGAAAAAGTCTCCAACTTTAATTACTGGGGCAGCCGAATATTTGTTGACGGAGACTCGACGAAAGAAATAAACACACGCATAGCAGTTGCAACTAGCACATTCAATACACTAACTAATATCTGGAAATCAATAGATCTAGGAAAAAAACACTACTGTATTGTCTGAGTATTCACGTATGAAAGTGAAAGCTGAAAATCAACTCAAGCAACAGACCAGAAATTAAACAGCTTCGAAAACTAATGTCTCTGGAAACGGATGAAAATAAAATGGAGCTATTTCGTCCCATTAAGAAACAAAACACACCAAGAATATGTTTTGTACGTCATACGAAAACGCAGATGGAAATCCCTGAGTCACGTTTTAAAACTAGATGAAAACAGAAAAAAAACCAACAGGCCCTTATGTGGGCACATGAGGGTTAAGAAAACGAGGGGGTAAAGCAACCCTAAAAAACACAATACTTAAATAAGGGGAAATAACAGGCTGCAAGACCATACAAGAACTAAAACTGCAGTCAGCGGACCGCAACACACGGAGAATCAAAACTTCTGCCCTATGTGCCCGCCTGCGGCACGAAAGGAACAAATTAACTAACCTTGAAAGAAATAGGGAGATGATAGAAAAGGGGAGGGGGTATATAAATAAATATATAAATAATGGCAAAGATATTGTGTCTGTTTTAGTTATTAGACATTCAGTGAATGTACGCATGAGCAGCCAGCCAGTCTATGCTTTGCTAGAATTGTTCCCCTTAGAATAGTCTGAGTGTACGTTGACAAAATGGCGACTCGTGATGTATCTGAAGTTAAGATGAAACTATGGTAACTATGCAGCGTTTTGGATGTATTTGATGTTCGAAACGTGATACCGTTTATCTAAAGTGACATGGGAATTTAGCTGTTTATATTGCATGGGTGTGGTATCGTGGTGTTTGTTGTTTTGTCTGTTGTATTGTTCTCTTCTGTAGTATTACTAATTGTAATGTTATGAGGGATGCCCGGAGGGATGTAACAAAGACTAATGTGGGGCTTCTAGTTATAAGATCTCAGTGCTCAGAGATCAACACGAAATGTGAGATACGCGTCGTGGGAACAAACACGGACTTCTTAGTTGGGGATTTCGTGTCAAATGGTTCTGGGCACCCACATGGGTGGATTCTTATTCCAATGAAACATAGATCTGAACACCCACGTTCTCTGTCAATGAAACATAGCTCTGGACACCAACCTGTGTGGATTCTTCTGTCAATTAAACAGAGCACTGGACACCACCATTGGTGGATTCTACTGTAAATGAAACAGAGCATTGGACACCTACGTGGGTGGATTCGTCTGTCAATTAAACAGAACACTGGATACCCACATGTCCAGAGTTTCCCATGGCCCATCTGTTCATCCAATTTTCTTTTTTTCACATTTTTCAACAGCATTTTAACTGTATGCATGGTCGTTTGTTCATATCTATGTTCTTATGCCCTCGTCTTTGCTAGTCCGTCTGCCTTGTCATTGCCAGATGTATTTGAGTGGTCAAGAATCCATCGCATAACAATGCCGACTTCATAAGATGTAAGCAGCTAGTTGGCATGGTGATATATTTTAATTAGCTCAGGTTTACAATGTCCATCACATTATAGTGTTTTATGAGTGGACATACGAGTCTGTAAAAAATATCAATGTTTTTGACTTTTGATGGAAATGCATCAAACATGGTCTGTGTTCATTCTTTTGCTTCTTTCATAAGCCTCCATTGCAGCTATATCTCCGTATCTCAATGCGTTATAATTGTGTATGTGTTTCACATGCAGCCGTTGGTGTAGATCTTATTGCTCCGCTAATAAGGCGTATGGCATCGTTCTGTTCATTGCAGATGATGAAAAATTAGTGAATTACCTTTTTTTCTGTAAGAACCCCTCCCCCTTTTACTAAAGACGTATCTGCGGTACTGTTAATGTCATTTTTTGCCTATACGTCATTTCCTCTAGTATTAGTTCTTTTGAAGCATATGTGTCAGCTCTTTCATTGTCGTGGATTACCGCATGTCCAGGAAAATAAAACTACAAAACTATCCACAGATTACAATTTACAGTGTACTCTACTGTCTGAGCCAACGTTTTGTGACCTTTCTAAGCATGGATTGATAGTCTGCCACTACTACAGCTCTCAGTGTTTTTGTGCCAGAAATACATTTTAATGCCACCGTTAGCTATAAAAGAAACCACCATCCTCCCTGCCCTCTTACGCACCCATAACCCTTCCTTTCATATTAAATTTACACAATGAAAACAAGAGCGGACTGTTGAGAATTCATAGCAAGAAAATCAAAAACAAACAAATCAATGATGTTGTGTTCATAGTTGTGATGTTCTTCCGATCCTATTTGTACGGTTATCGTGATCTTAGTTATTATTTCACAAAATGCCATGCGGTGATATTTTTTTTTAAGGGGAAGAAAAAGGGGGGGCCTAGCTTATTTTTTTAATTATGAGCTATGAAGTTTAAAAAAGGAAAATTTAAGCCTTTCGGTAACAGGATTACGTGAACAGAAACCTCCATTATTTTTTCATGGACCCTGGTATAACGGAACATGAACTTGATTCGTGGTTGAAAGAAAGGTTAATACAATTTTTTAATTATAAAATCGTCTTAGTGGTATCGAACCACAGAGTTCGTTAGAGTATATATGTGGGTTCTTTCTATCCATTCGGCCACAATTTATTCGTTCATTTTTTTTAAATTCTAGTCGACCAATTTAAAAAAAATAATTATTAATTTAACTTATTTAAAAGGAAAAAATTCTTTTCTGAATGACAAGCTCTCTGGACTGTCTTGCATAAAGTGCACATCGTTTGAGGAAACATCTGTGCTCTACCCAGCACATTTCATATATCATCACATTTTCACACACAAAATTTAAATTGACAATCTAATACTTTAACTTTTCACAAGATATTGATCACTAATGAGAACATTCACATAAATGTAATAATACAACAAGTACGACAAATCAGAATAAAATGGAAATTATGTTTACTAATATAAGCACGCCAATGTCCGCCTTGTTGTCTGCGGTGTTAACAAGACTTCGTTAATTCTGTCTGGTCCATGAAAGGCCGATAAATAAGGAGCCTTCCAATTCCAGTGTGATGCCATTGGTATAACAATGAAATTATATTGATACACAAATCAGCAGTGTAGAATATTATTTCTCGGGGTGAAAGAGACGCGGGTAGTGTTCTGTAACCCTCCTCTTGTTGCTTACAGACGTGATAAGAGCCTCAGGGATCTACTGGTCCGGAGTCACCTCCAGCTTGACGTTCTTAATCATTTTGGCACCATCAGATGCAAACGCAGCAAATGCTACACTTGTGCCTATTTCACCCAGATCCGGTCTGTCACATTCCCTAACGCCACCTTCACCATTGAGGAGAGCTTTACATGTGTATCCCGCAACGTCATCTATGCCATCATATGCAAGCGTTGCGCCATGACATATATAGGTGAAACTGGAAGGAGACCGATTCTGCGAACATCTGTACAGCATACAAAACCATTCGAGTTTGCCTGTTGACGTCCACTTTAATGGCACGGGCCATCGGGGCGCCCAGGACATTCAGGTTACGGCCATTAAGTCGTGCTTCTCTTCTTCTTCTTCTTCAGCGTTCATTCTCAAACTCCCGCTGGATCTCTAGCAGGCCAATGGTCCTACTAGATTTCCAGCAGAATGTAGTCCAGAGAATGGAAATGCGTTGTGTTGCCGTTTTATTTGCGCCAGTGGCCCGACACATCCGTCTTTGGCAGCGTGCGTCTCTTATGATCGGGCCCGTTTGGCGCTTGAGAACCGCTACATTTATCAATATGGCACTCTGAAACCCGACGGCATTAATGAGCGCCTGTCTCTTGTATGACTTTAGTCTATCCATAGTTTCTGTTTGTTTCGTGTCACATGTTTGTTGTCATTTTTGTATTTTCCTTGTCCGGTGTCATTTCACCTCTTCCGGTCAATCCATACTACTCATATCAATGTGACCGTCGATGTTATTACTGTTCGCTTTCTGTTATATGTTTTAATTTTGTTTCAATTGTCTGTCTTCATAAAGACCTTTTGGTTGAAACGCCGATTTGTGTGTGTCATTGTGTGTGTTATCTAGTGTTAGCAAAACTTTGTTACCCTTTTCCTGGATCTACGTGTTGTATAGAGGGGAAATATCAATAATGGTATTAGAACAAAGGGGAAAGTAATAGCAATTAGTTCAAAGTATGCGAGTCTAAAAAGGCACACAACAGAACACGATGGTACAAGCGGGCCTCAGATTCCTTGTACACACTGTGTAAGGCTTTGTTGCTCAGATTGGTCTTGTGAGTCCCATTCATCATCGCCATAAATCGTTTGTTATATTTCACACAACAATACTATCATGTGGAAAAGATGGAAAGATGTCCACTACGTAAGATGTGTGTTGTACGAAATTACGGCCATGGGTCATAGATTATATTTCTTATAGTTCAACAATGAAACTATCTTCTGAATAAACGAGAAGCTGTCTACTATTCATCTTGACAGATCCGACTGATCCAATTAAAAAATGTGTTTGTCACTTTGTGTGTATATTATGTCTTTTGCCAATGAAAGGTTCAAAAGGCGATAGAAGATTGACTTCTTCGTACTCCGGTTTCAATATATATTCTTTGTCTCTCGCAATGAAACGGTTCACGCCTGCTAAGAGTACCACTCAAACATGTAACTCCGTAGTTTCAAGAGATCTTTAAAAAACATACTTTGTAAACAGGACAACACGAGCCGGATTCGAACCTGTGACCTCTGGAACACAAGGCGAACAGCTTAACCACTACACTTGTGAGATCTCCCTTCGTCAAAGAAAATCACGGATTAATAAAAGGCCTCAACTGGTGTCACCATTTGTAAGACTAAAATTTGAATTACATTATAATGCTCATTTTAACTTAAAAGTAACAGTGAATGATAAGGGACCAAAAACATCTTTTAATCATTTGAAACTCCATGTTTTCATAGCTGGATGGGCCACAGTGCATATCGTACTTTTTATTCATTGTAGCAGGCCATCGAAAATGGCGTATCGGGCCGTATTTTGCTGAATCCTGTTTCAGAATATCGATTTGTTTTTTAATCCCCAGACTGTAAGGAATCATTTGGACACTCCATTACACTACTGTGCGTGACGTACTTCAAATTATATAACACATGTTCTGTAGTGTAAATTTTCCCAGATATAGATTTACTGATTACAAGAAATGACTACTTATATGAAGCAACCTTCTCGTTATGATATATTGTCGTCTGGTTTGTGGGAGTGAATGTAAGTCTTCCCAGACATTAAGATTCGGTTACAGCCGACCTTGGATGCCATGATGGCGCCATATTCACTGTCTAAATCAGGATATAGACTATACTATGTACGTCTGCTCCGAACTCTATGTTGATGACACAACATCCCTGCCCCAACGTTTGTTTTTATCTCTCTCTCTCTCTCTCTCTCTCTCTCTCTCTCCTTTATCTCGCTTCTCTCTACATAAAATAAAAATAACAAACCTAGACGTGTCGTCTGCTCTAACTATTTTCGTTGATAGCCGCCAAGAAGAGATGTGTTGTTGAGATTTGTTTCAAAGCTAAAATCACAAATGTACTTTTGATGTTGGATGTACGTACTCGTCGCCGGCAGATTTATTCACATGAATGACTCAATTCTTGTCCCTCGCTATATATATATATTTCTTTCTGTCTATTCTTTCTTAGTATCATTCTCTTTTTCTCTATATTTTATCTATGCACCAGATCTTTCTCAAACTTTGTACCATCTTTTCTATCTCTATCTGTTTATCGCTATCTCTTTCTCTCTCTCTCTCTCTCTCTCGTTCTCTCTCTCTCGTCACTTTTAAAATATCACATTATTAGATACAGAAATGCAGTCGTGAATCTACACAAGAAGTGGGCGAAAATACGGCCCGCCGAGTCATTTTTAATGACCGAAAAGGTTAATATAAAATTAGGCCCACTCAATTCTCTTCCCCCCCCCCCCCCTTCCGTGCTCAGAAAATGCAACGTGAAGGTTCATGAGACTTAAGAATATATTTAAAACACGTGTTGGTCCCTACTATATCAATCAATAAACACGTAACTCTGTAGGGTCGTAGGGGTACCACATTGGATGCTTCAGCATACAGAGTCCTCCAGCGAATTATATCATCAGCGATGCGGGTGAGTGGAAATATCTTGTCCTGTACATTCCGTGGTGTTGTCTGCCCATGCTTTTATTTACCCTCTTCGACAGTTACCTGCAGTAAAATATTGTATTTGCCTGATCTTTATTTCTCTTAGTAGTTCTTTCTTCATATTAAGTGTTTTAGCACCTCTTTATTTGTTTTCTTCCCTTTCAGTGATGTTCTCCATATTCTCCTATATACCCACATCTCAGAGGCATCAATTATGTCTTCTAATTGTTTATTTAGTGTCCATGTTTCTGATCTATACATTAACATAGAATAGATGTAGCATTTTATAATTCTCATATTTAACTTGTTTATAATATGCTTAGATATTACAATTTTCCTCATGTCATTGAAGGTACTTTTGGCCATTAATAATTTAGTGTCATGTGCCAAAACAAAATGTATCATTTCGTCCTCTGCTGACCCTCCAAGGTTGGAGTCATAGTCTGATGCCTAGTTCCTCAAAGTAGAAGTTCATCGCTGTATATATACACCCATACATACATAAACTGTTACAAGTAAACATATCTGTACCCTGAAACTATGTATGTGTAGTTACGATTCACGCTTACCTTTAAAAGATTGAATAGAACTAAGCTATGCGCGTATTTATGTCGAGCCTATGAACATACGACCCTGTAAATCGTAAAATTATTCAAGTTGAGTGTAATGTGCTGGAAGGTATATATCTACATTCTACACACATATTCAGTGTCGTGCTCTGCTTTCATTAAAAAGAAACCAGCCACATATTTCAAATAGTTTAGAGTTCAGAGGTTCTAAAAATAATTGACATCGACCTCCACGGGTCGATGTGATCATTCATACAAATATATCAAAAACTACATGAAATCTGCGACTTTGCACTAAGATTTCTCATAGATGCTTATGCCTTTCTCTCTCGTTGAAGACAAATAAACATCTTTCCATGGACGTAGATACGTCTTCAGTTTTAAAACGGGGGGTTCCCTTTAAAAAGTCATTCGTCATTAATCGTGTACAATTCCCTCCTTCATTCGATTTGTCATTATCTTCTTGTAGAAAGTTGTAAAGTGAGAAGGGGAGTTGCCAATCTTTAGGCTAAATTCATAGTATTTCTTCATCTTATGCGTTCATATTCTGATAACAAACACGAACATTCGTGTGGTTTACGTCGAGGAGAGTGAAGTATGTTGTGCTGCTGGTTTCTCTCTTTTTGACTGTAGAGCGTCATGTAGCTCTATTTTCAGCAAGTTCTTCCCATGTGTCTTGGTCTATTTCAAGCGCTTTCTAGTGAGGTCTTTAACGAGTCCTTGTAGCGCTTCTTTTGGCCACCTTGAGATTGTTTATCCGTCTCCAGCTCCCCATAGAAAGTATCTTTGAATGCATTAATTGAGTTGGTCGGCCTATATGTGGGTATTACTGTTTGTGTAAGACGTCAGCTTGGACTATAGATTGGTATTAGTGTCTGTGTAAGAATTCACTTCGATCTATAGATTGGTATTAGTGTCTGTGTAAGAAGTCAATTCGATCTATAGATTGGTATTAGTGGCTGTGTAAGAGTTCACTTCGATCTATAGATTGGTATTAGTGTCTGTGTAAGAAGTCAATTCGATCTATAGATTGGTATTAGTGTCTGTGTAAGAAGTCAATTCGATCTATAGATTGGTATTAGTGTCTGTGTAAGAAGTCAATTCGATCTATAGATTGGTATTAGTGTCTGTGTAAGAAGTCAATTCGATCTATAGATTGGTATTAGTGCCTGTGTAAGAGTTCACTTCGATCTATAGATTGGTATTAGTGTCTGTGTAAGAATTCACTTCGATCTATAGATTGGTATTAGTGTCTGTGTAAGAGTTCACTTCGATCTATAGATTGGTATTAGTGTCTGTGTAAGAATTCACTTCGATCTATAGATTGGTATTAGTGTCTGTGTAAGAAGTCAGTTCGATCTGCAGATTGGTAACTGTGGTGTTAGTATCAGGATTGATATGTTGATGTATACTGTTTATTGCACCAAAATGTAGTGGATCACAATTTCCATTCAATTTTGATTTGTTAGATTCTTGGTTCAGGTTTACGTATGTTCATTGTCGTTTGCGTACACCAGACATGACATTGTGTCGCTTCAGTACATTTCTCATGGTGTAACGGCTGATAGTTCCGATTCTGGTCAAGTATTATTTATGAAATTTATGGGACGTGTTCTCACCGTGCTACACCTGTCCCCATTTCTAATTTGCGCATTCTCAATACTGACTTAAGTGTCTTTGTACATCTATTATGTTTCTCTTTGCGTGCTGTTAGTTAACAGCGAGATCATCATCATGGCGCTCTGGACACGCCCATAGGTGATTCAATCTCAATTTTAGTATAGTGTTGTAGGGCATGTGCTAACTGACTGGAACAATTCCTGTATGCCGCGCGATTCTTGCAACACCACGCTTACTCCCAGATCATTCATTCTAGCCATATATATATATGGAAGACGACGAAGAAATAGACCATATACTGATTTCCAGCTGATCTAACTCAATTATTGCATTCTAAGTATCAGCACGGTTTCCGCGCCGGTCTATTCTTCACTCTATTCCTGTGGTCTATAGATCTACCTTGATTCACACTTTTGTAAAATTCATCTGAACTAACGAGTCCCCAGCGCGTATTAGTATGTTCTGTTGTGTTGTATGAGCGTACTTGCGTGCATATGTGTTGCAAATTTCTCGTGCAGCATAAGATCCACACTCCCCCCCCCCCCCCCATGTCTTGTTAACGACAAAGGAACAATAACACCAATACATTTGGAACAAGGGAACAAGGCTAACTGCCTGATCAGCAAAGCTATTCTATATTATGTCTGTATATACGAGCTTCCAAACTAAACCAGTTGCTAAATCAAAGCTAAGACCTGGTCTGCCCTATCACACCATATGATTTAAGGTTTCATTTTCTCGTTCTAAGATAAGGCTTGTATCATCCTCCCAAATTTGCTCCTCAGCTTGAAGCGGTTGACACAATGTGGATTGTCGGAATAGGTAGACGCCGCCCGTCCTGTCCATCTCGTGATGTTTTCCTACCACTTGTATATCTGTCAACCTCCTGCTCGTTGCTCCTCAACTTCGAGTAAAGTCTTCATCAATGTGTCATGGTGTTTAATATGTTCCAAATATTTTATTTCATTTTTATTTTGTTTAATAGTTTTGTTCTGATGAACGCGGTAGTCAAGTTGATAGTGAGCATGCTTGCTATCACCGGGTTACAGCGTGCCAGGTTCGAAACTACAATCAATCAAGTGAAATGCCGAATGGCGTAGGCGATCACGTTTTTCCGCAACTCTTGTCTCTTGTTTTGTCAATAAGCTCGGTTGGTGAACTTCTACCGTTCCATCATACTAGTCCATCTAGTAACTTTTCTCTTTATTGTCCACTGATTCTTCTCCCCTTGATCTTTCCATGGTGTATTAAGTGTTCAACCTATGTTCTTCTCAGCACATGCCCTAGAAACCTTGACTGTCTGCCCTTAATGTTTGAAATGATTTATCTTTTTACGCCAGCATCAATGAGAACATCTGCATTAGTTTTCTTAGCTGTCCATAGTATTTTCATCATTCTTCTCAGAAACCACATCTATGTAGCCTCCAGCTCGTTTTGATTTTTTTATATCTACAGTCCTACATGCTTCACATCCATAAAACATTTTTAAAAATTAGGTTCGATATAACATCTCAGCACTCGAATTCGGATCTGCATTGATAGTATCCCATTGCACAAAATGGTTCTCATTTTTTGGGATGCTAATTTGGCTTTTACTGTTCGGCTCGGTATCTCACTTGAGCATCTACCTTCTGATGTTAACATGGTGCCAAGATATTTCACTTTTTCAACTTGTTAATGTTGCATATTGGTGGTGTATGTCTCTTCGAGACAACCATTATTTCTGTTTACTTTTTGTTTAAACTAAAGCCTTTGTTTTAACTTTCTTTCACTACTTTATCCAACAGTGCTTGTAGTTCTTGCTCGCTTCCTGCGATCAGTACTGTGTCATTAGTATATCTCAAGTTATTTATATTGTATCCTCCCACTTTTATTCCGGACATATCTTCTATATTTCGCATAATGTATTCTGTATACATGGCGAAAAGATCAGGTGACATTACACAATCTTGTCTGACATCCATTTCTCTTTTGAAATCTTCCTATAAAGCGTTAACTCTCATCGCAGCTGTTGTTTTTTTCCAATACATATTTCTTACTATGATCATCATTCTTAAATATTTCCCATCAACGGTAAAATTTTCTAGCAGTTTTATCATCTCTGATTGCTTCTTCCTTGTCAAATGCTTTGCTGTAGTCTATGCAGCACAGATAAAGGTCGTGTTGTACTTCTATGGCCCTCTCCATTAATTTTCTTACTGTATATTTATTGTGCCTTTTCCTTCTACAAATCCGCAGTTCTTCTGCTACTTCTGATTTTATTTTTCCTCATACAAAAAAATTTGGTAGCGTATCATATTCAGGACGTAGCCATCAACCCAGCATTTTTTGGCTGTAATGATTTTCTAGATAATATAAATACGTTCAGTAGTTTGCCTGCTTTCTGAGCAATCACAGACGCGCCCTGCACCACATCGCCACAGAGCCGGACTTTCCTCTTGTACGCCTTATTAGTATGCGCAGTAAGCGCCCTGTGTTGCCCGGGCCCGAAAGGGGAGCAAAGAATAGCAACACTGTTTACCTTCCACGCATGTCGTAAAAGGCGACTAAGGAGATTATGGGATGATGTTGGCTGTCACATCCCATACAGGGTCAGTGACCCAAAGCCATGTTGAAGTCGGATGTGTCAGACCGAAAGGCGCAGATATCGCAGCAATGCTGTAAACCATGACACAACGCATTCCGTTCTCCGGACTACATCCTGCTAATCTGCAGGAGTTTAAGAACGAACGCAGAAGAAGAGTATGCGCAGTAGAATCTTGGTCATCTGACTCATACGGCTATCTGCTCTGTGATCTTTGCATTTTACTGCACCAGGTGCACTACCACCGGCCAAAAGAAAACGACGTCCGGATACAAAAAAATATGTGTTGCGATTGCTTGCTTGACCACTCCTCCAGTTCACTGTACGCCTAAATGAGTAACTGACACATGGTAAAAACCACAAGGAAGGGAACTGACCACCTCCACCTAATAGTTGATACAGCTTAGTACATGAAGAGTTATCTTTATCCCTGGCGGCAGATGCCATGGAACCTACCTTTACCTGGTTCTATTCTATGCGAAGTGTTGTCAGAACCTCTCAGTTCTCTTCTATTTCCATAAAGTTCTCCGTATTCTTCTATACATCCACCTTTCAAGCGCTCTTATTCTGTATCCTAGTTGTTTGTTCATTAACCATGTTTCTGTGCCATACATTAATGTAGAATAGATGTAGCATTTCCTCATTCTCATTTTATTGTTTTTATTTTGGTGTGATTACTCAACCGTAACAAGACCTAACTTGTAGGCACATGTACATTTTTGTTATTACGTACCGTGCATATTTTGTCCGTCCGACCCACATCGTTATAGGCCTAATGGTATTTGACTTGAATAAGTATTTCCTTGTAACTAGAATATCCCTATGTATTTCAGACTAATCGGATCAAAAAATGACATTTGTATTTGGAGTGTCGACGTTTAGACCGAACAAAAACAATGTGTATAAGTGTATAGTGTAGGTGGTAGAAATTAGGATTAAACTTTTATATATATAAATGTATAGATAGATGGTGGACTTTAGGACAGGGCTGTACATGCATTGTATAGATGTTAAACGGCAGAGTTTGGTGCAGCGTATCGCATCAAAACTGGAGTTACTATTTAAGAAACAATCTGTGACATGGATGTATCGACCTGGGTCCTGTATGCCATATGTCCCTGTCGCAGAAAGAATAAACATAAAAAAGAATGTCCGCAAGCAGAGAAACTGGTGAGTACTTCATGCTTACTTGGATTGAAATCTCTCGTTGAAAACTATCTAATCGTGTCGTCAGTTTTGCTAATTGTGTGGTCAGTGTTAACAAATGGTGTAATCAGTGTTATAAATTGTGTGGTCAGCTTTAAGAAATTGTGTGGTCAGCTTTAAGAAATTGTGTGGCCGTTGTTAAGAGATTGTGCGGTCGGTATTAAGAAATTGTGCGGTCGGTTTTAAGAAATTGTGCGGTCGTTATTAAGAAATTATGTGGTAAGTGTTGATAAAATGTATTATCAGTTTAATAATTTGTGTGAAAAATTGTGTGGTATATTTGGTAAATTCTGTTGTTTGTTTTCATAAATTTTGCGGCAGTTGTTAATAAAATGTGTGGAAAGTTGTAATTAATTAATTGTATGATGAGTTTGATAAATTGTTGAACAGTTTGATAAATTGTATGATGAGTTGGATAAATTGTATGATTTCTTCTTCTTCTTCTTTCGTTCACGTGAAACATGTCTATATCTGTAATTCTGTCTCCTTAATAAAACTCACTGTCTTTTGTAGTTCATACAGTGGCCCATAGAGTTTTGATTCCAGTGTTGTTTTCTCTGGCCAATATGTCTGGCTCAGCGTTTCATGCTCAGAACACTCTTGAAGTATATGTTTGGCACTCTGTGCTGCCTGTCCACATGTACACATGGCCGTGTTGCCAATCTTGAACTTTGTATATATGTGACTGCGGAGTCGGTTGTGTCCTGTTCTGAGACGTAGAATTATAACTTGTTCTGGTCTGTTCATAAAATGATAGTCATCTTGTGTTGGTGTTTGTGGCTTTCTTATTGACTTGATCATCTGTTTTTTTCTGATGGTAGGTGATTGGTATATCTGGTTGGTCTTCGGCAGCACCTTCCTTAGCCAGTTGGTCTGCTTTTTCATTTCCTGGTATTCCACAGTGAGAGGGTATCCACTGCATGGTTACCCTATACTGGTAAGACAATTCGCTAAGTAGTTTTTTCAAGTCTGTTAGTTTTCCAGACTGAAGAGCTTGAAGCACTGACCTTGCATCTGTCAGGAATACCATAGGCTGTAGGTCAGAGTTGGAGTTCAGCAGTTTTTTAGCTGCCACACTAATTGCCTGGATTTCTGCATCATAATTATTGCAGAATTTTCCTGTTGGTGTTCTGATTGTATCTCTAGGCTTGTGTGGATATTCTATATATATACACCTGCACATCCATTCCTCGCGGCATTCTGTGCTGACCCATCTGTGTATACTAAATTGTATGATGAGTTGGATAAATTGTTGAACAGTTTGATAAATTGTATGATGAGATTGATAAATTGGTGAACCGTTTGATAAATTGCATGATGAATTTGATCAATTGTGTTATCAGTTTGATAATTGTAGACTTCATTTATGCTGCGACCCTGATGACTACTTAATAGTAACGCTAGGCCCCTTACATTTGAGTTCCTCTTCTTCTTCAGCGTTCATTCTCAAACTCCCGCTGGATCTCTCTTGTAGCTGGACAATGGTTCTACTAGATTTTTAGCAGGATGTAGTCCAGCGAATGGAAATGCGCTGTGTCGCCATTCTATTTGCACAAATGGTCCGATACATCCGTCTTCAGCTGTACATTTGAGTTCAAAGTATAACATTGGTAATAGCAACATAATGATGTGTGTATTATCAAATAGTTCACAACTATCCATATTAGTCTGTAGGACAATGTATCTTGATTAAGAACCATCGTCACAGCACCCAGGAAGATGGGCAACTCCCCTACGTGTTTTCTTCTTCTGTGTGGTATGTGATGAAGTTGACATATACTCTCCAGATTTTGTCTACAAAACTAGGGAGGTGTGTGTTCATCCACAACTCTGACTAGCTGGCTGAATGTAGTCCCTAGAACGGAATGCGTTGTGTTATGATTGTTGGTTAAGTACAGTGTACCTCTTATGGTGAAGTACGCGCCGTTCAACCTTGGACATTTGTTCAATTTGGTTATATCAGAGAATTACAACCATGCAAAAATAGTGGATGTTACGGTTCTAGTAATCCAGTTACCAGGACCTTCAATTTGTTAACATGTGTTTTTGTTGCATGATTTACGACGTGGCTGCTCCTTTTATATGTTACTGTTCCTGTTATTGTCATCGGCCACTTTGTATGGACATCCAATTATTATTACGGTAAAGTCAGATAACTTTACTTTACAGGGATGATTTACATGGTGGTACTGATGAGCCCACATGACTGTATAATTGACGAGAGACCTGACTTCAGTATGACCAAGATTTAAGTCCCGCTGCTGTTATTAACCTTGGAATAATACTGTCCTGGTCATGCGGGAGTCAGGAACAACGAAAGAGTTGACACATTGACAGGTAAAGGTATAGGAATAACAAAGTGATGAGAAGAGACCCGACTGAGTTAATTAGATCAGTCATGGATATACTACAGAATGATGAAGAGGATGCTGAATAAAATAATGTACATGTTCAGAGAATGAAAAAAATTATAGACCAGGAAAGAAGGTAGAAACTGTGTCCTCACTAGAAAAACCAGAACTCACAACCAACAACTGACTGGGACACCGAGCTTATATGCTTTTAGTTGGCCGATGGAGTGGTAATCAGGGCATTTATGGGAATTTATCTTGTGCAGTGATGCTGGTTCTGAATCAAGAATCAATTTAGAAAGATGATTCACACGATGATATAAGTGAGATCACATGACTGTATAATTGGCGAGAGACCTGGCTTCAGTATGCCCGAGGTTTTGAAGTCCGGCAGCTGTTATTAATCACGGAATAAACACAACTAAACTAATACAACATCAGCGCATGCAGTTGTGTGAACTGGTTATGTTAATAATATCACATTTCAAAGTGTTTTCAATCATTTCTGTGTTTTCAGGATTCTACTGGTGAGGATACCACGCTCACTGCTGATCAGGCAGCAGCGTCAACAGCACAGTTTGCTGTCGTAGCACAGAAGACACCACTGGGTTCAACAAACGAAGAGGAAGAGCCTGCTCAAGATATAGAGATGCCTCCGCCTATGGAAATCCAGGATCACTCATTCAAGCCAGAGAAGGAAGTTCCTACTGATGATGTGACGGCCAAACTGGTGAGTGTAGACAAATGTTAATGGACGATTTGGTGAGAGGGGTGGGGGTGAATTGCATGCCCTAGGTTCTTGTTCAAACTCTAACAGGGTTTTAAGAACTCAAGATTTGACATCTTAGTCATCTGATGACTAACAGACATCAAACTTAGTCATCTGATGACTAACAGACATCAAACTTAGTCATCTGATGACTTACAGACATCAAACTTAGTCATCTGATGACTTACAGACATCAAACTTAGTCATCTGATGACTAACAGACATCAAACTTAGTCATCTGATCACTAACAGACATCAAACTTAGTCATCTGATCACTAACAGACATCAAACTTAGTCATCTGATCACTAACAGACATCAAACTTAGTCATCTGATGACTAACAGACATCAAACTTAGTCATCTGATGACTTACAGACATCAAACTTAGTCATCTGATGACTTACAGACATCAAACTTAGTCATCTGATGACTTACAGACATCAAACTTAGTCATCTGATGACTAACAGACATCAAACTTAGTCATCTGATGACTAACAGACATAAAACCTAATATATTTATTTTCCCCAACTATGGGTGGGTGGGTGTGTGTGGAGATATTTACATTGACCTGTAGATGTTTGTCTTATAGAAATTGACTTATATAGAGGTTGACTTATATATAGAAATGGTCAACGTTGTCCATAGATGGTTTCTCTTAATTTGAAGCCCTACGTAAGTTTCATTTATCATGAACAGTCTAAAATAACATTGCAGGAGCTCTTGCCACAAGTGGGTATTGTCAATTGTCTGGTCATATCATAGAATGGATAAATAATAAAAAATTGAGGTCGGTGTGTATGGTGAGTACATTTAAGAATCATTGACGATTCACATAGGAGTAACGCTGAGAAGTTTTAGAATCACTCACAATCAAGTGTCATGCTGATTGGCGTAGGTGATCAATGCTGAGAGGTGTAGGTGATCATGTCTCTCCACAACTCTGTCTATTGTGTTGTTCATAAGCTCAGTTGGTGACATTCTGTAGTGCCAGTGACAACCCATCTAACAACTTCTCTCATTGTCTTCCTCTTTCTCTTCTTCCCTTTGTTTTTCCAGTGGTTGCTAAATGTTCAAGTTTCACTATTGCTATCACATGACCTAAAAATCTGGACTATATGCTACAGTGTGTATTTTTACTCTAGTATCTCTGAGGAACATACTTAAAGAAAGAGAAATAATGGGTTGTAAGTCCATACACGAACTAGAAGTACAGGCAGCGGAAAGCAACGCATTGAGAATTAAAACCTCTACTGTGTCTGTGGCACGAAGGAACAAAATAACTAACTAATAAATAACTAAGTTTTCTTTACTATCCATGGAATTGTCATCATTCTTCAAGCAAATAATATGCACATAAATCTGTTGTATAACTCACATAACATTCAAGCATTCATAGTTTTAAGTTAAATCCACATAAACTGTGTTTGATTTGTATTGTATATATGTAGATAGGGATCCTCATTCATATCTCAGCTACTTTATTGTCTCTCAAAGGCATCACAGCTATCGCTCAAGCCACAAGCTGATACCACAACCACTGTTGATATAGCCAGTCAAATTGAGAACATTGTCAAGAATCGAGTTGTGAGTACAGAATAGCCCATGAGACATTGTCAATGTTGGATGATTGTATGGATGTCTGGATGTGTATCATGATCAGTGCAGATTTACCTATAAGCTAAACGGTATAGCTTAAGGCCCCACCCCCACCCCCCCAAAAAAATCATATTTGGCATTGACGTGTAATATCTGGACTTATAAAGGGCCCCATATCTCAAATAGCTTAGGGCCTTATCAAGTCTAAATCCTGCGCTGATCATGATTCTGAAAACTGTGCTAAATCATATTTAGATGACTCAGAAGATAATTATAGACTATTTTTTCACTGCCATGCCAAAACCTAACTATATAAATACAAGAAAATAATACAAATATAAACACAAATACAAACGTTTTTTAAAAAAAGGGTTTAAACGTCATAGAAGATTGACTTCACTGTACTCGGTTTCCCATATGTACTCCGTCCCTCACAACGAAGCGGCATGCCGCCTGCCGAGAGTACCACTCATAGCACGTAACTTCGTAGCTTCAAGTGATAATCCACAGGGATCTCCGAAAAAATCCACCTTATAAACAAGACGACACAAGCCGGATTCGAACCAGTGACCTCTTGAACACAAGGCGAACAGCTTAACCATGTTCGTCATCGGAGTCGGTGATGATCAATTCACTCAACTGGGATGATGATGAAGATGATAATTACTGCAGTGTGTCCTGCTGTGACTAATGAATCCTATGTGTATCTAAAATTGCTCTGGGCATGTGCGGGAGGATTCTATGATACATTGAGCATATCTTGCCTTTCTTCTAGCACGTTTTTATTGAGAAGTATTGTGTCTAAGGTTCTCTATATCAGATGTACCACTTCTGATTCTCCAATGACAGTCGAATCTGTCTTGTGCAAGAGACTCTCATAAATTAGTCTATATTGGAGGAGTCAGGGATGTCTTAAATATTTTAAATACTTCTTTCTGTCCTCCAGCTGGATTGCGGGGGAGGGGAGGAGTCTATGGAGTTCTCCATATAGCAGGAAAAATTTAGCAGATGAAGCTCTTTCATGTCAACCAGATTAACCAGTCCAACATAATTGTTCCTTCATCAATGGTGCTTGTACTCAATACTGATTTAGATTTCATCAATTCAACACTGTTTGGTATTTTATTCCACCACTTAACGTTGATAGGAGGAACGCCATAGCCTAGTTAATAGTGAGCTTGCTTAATATCACCATGTTACAACGTGCCAGGATCTAACCACATCTAGACAACGCAAAAAGTGGATTAGGATATCTCGCCCAACAGGACCGCTCTTGCAGTCGCGCCGGCTGTAAATGGGTACTTGACACATGAGTTAAGGAAGGTAAACAAAGGGAACTGGCCACCCACCTAATAGTTGCAGTGGTTTAATACATGAAGATTTATCTTCATCCCTGACAGCAGGTTACTGCCATGGACCTGTCTTTATCTTACTTGATGTTGAGTATATTACAAACACAGCTCACATGGAAATAGTTGAATCTCCTAATGTGCCTTGGCATATTATTTTTTTTAAATATTGGTATCATATCCTATTCAGGACGTGGCTATCACACCAGCATTTTTTGTCTGTAAGTATTTTCTAGGCAATATAAATATATTCAGTAGTTTGCCAGTGCTTTCTGAATGGTCCGGATGCACAATTGCCTGTGGCGGGAATCAAACTCGGTACCTTGGCCATCACAGATGGGTTCTGTACTACTCTACCACAGAGCCAGACAGTCCGGCATATAGTGCCCACAAATGCTGAAATACAAACATACGCATACATAAACATACAAATACATGATACTATACTGTAACAAGTAATAGTTTCTGA
Source organism: Meghimatium bilineatum (assembly GCA_034231615.1). Taxonomy (NCBI): domain Eukaryota; kingdom Metazoa; phylum Mollusca; class Gastropoda; order Stylommatophora; family Philomycidae; genus Meghimatium; species Meghimatium bilineatum. The sequence continues at coordinate 52,556,658 of CM067306.1, forward strand.
AATTATGAACAACCAATGAACAACTAGCAAATGTCAACAACTTTGAATATCTTAAGTCAATCATTAATTTCACAGGAGATTGCTCAGCAGAGATATTAAAAATCTTAGCTCTACAAAAAAGCATCACATATAAAAAATCTATAGCAGGAAGCAAACAGGCAAGCAAAGTTATGACTATTGAGAAGCTTTATTTTCCAAGTGGCGACACAAGTCGTGAGACCTGGGTAATAACAACTGCAATGGAAAAGAAAATATCAACATTTAAAATATGATACAATAATATGTCAGGCTACAGTAAAACTTAATCCCATTGATGTGGTCTATGGTTCCGTAGAAACAGTGTCTTATTACTTGGGCATGTGCTGGTAGGTGTGATACAATAATATGTCAGGCTATAGTAAAACTTTATCCCATTGCTGTGATCTGTGGTCCCGGAAGTAGAAACAGTTTCAAACTAATATGTCAGGCTACAGTAAAACTTAATCCCATTGATGTGGTCTATGGTCCCGGAAGTAGAAACAGTTTCAAACTAATATGTCAGGCTACAGTAAAACTTAATCCCATTGATGTGATCTGTGGTCCCGGAAGTAGAAACAGTTTCAAACTAATATGTCAGGCTACAGTAAAACTTAATCCCATTGATGTGGTCTATGGTCCCGGAAGTAGAAACAGTTTCAAACTAATATGTCAGGCTACAGTAAAACTTAATCCCATTGATGTGATCTGTGGTCCCGTAGAAACAGTGTCTTATTACTTGGGCATGTACTGGCAGGTGTGATACAATATGTCAGGTGGCATTAAAACTTAATCCCATTGATGTGATCTATGGTCCCTTTCTGGTTGCCTTTAAATGTGACAAGAACCATATGGATATCTTAGTCCACAGATGTCTTGCAGTTTTTTTTTTTTTTTTAATCATTTTATCACCAACAGCTGCAGCATTGATGAAGTAAAATTAGCATCATGCTTATGTTATACAGGTCTGTTCTATAACATTTCCCAAGGCCACTTTTGCCATTAAAGAGCATTTTACATGTGAATCCTGCAGTGTCGATTAGGTCATAGCATTTGCAATAGTAGCGCCATGACCAGCATAGAGAACACTGTTGAAAGGCTTGCGGACCTTTTCTGTTAACCTCATCATTATATTAACCACAAATCCTGATCTCCTGGTGCTGCACACTTCAACAGCAAAGACCAACCATCTAGATGTATAGGATTTTCAGATGATTACCATCAAACCCTGCTCCTTGAGGTGACCCTGTTCCATATACACTCTAATCATTATATCCATCAATTTAGTACCCTACAGCCTTTTGGTATTAACACCTTTCATTATTTCATATAAAGGCCCAGTTGTATTCTGCCAGTAAAATTTTGTATCATTTATGGATGTTCCAGTTTTTATTTCCTAAATCTGGTCACCCTGCAAGTACACATCTGTAAAACTATATCTCTGTAACTTCTGGATATTCACCTATAAAAACCACAGCTCCATACCTTCTGAATATTCTCCTATAAAACCACATCTTCATAACTTCTGAACATACAGGTCTGTAAAACCACTTCTACACAATCTTTGACTATATGCTTCTGTTAACATTCATCTTCACAACCTCTGACCTATCATACTTGTGTATATAGCCACACTTCCCCTTTTACTTCAAATCTATTGTACTTGTGTAGAACCACACCATAGTGAGGTTGTCAGATAGTTTGAACTATTTATGGCCAAATTTTAGGTAAAACATGATCAAAAATATGGCTAATCACCTAAATTGTGTATAAAAACTAGTGAAAACATTAGAATAAGCTTAAAATTAATTAAATGCAACTAGAATCTCTAATTCTAATAATGCATCCAGGTAACTAAGTTGAATTCACATTTCAATAGAAGCAATACATACAACAATTTTTTTTACATGAGTAGCAATGGAAACAATTCTAACAGTAGTAAACTTACTGTCGTGTTCTGACTTTTCACTTGTTAATATAAACATGAGAATATGTTAAAATACATACATTTTATATTTAGCCACAATAATTTTTTAGGCTAAAAACATACATTTCATGGTCAGCGAGTAGGCCACAGTGGTAAACCAGCACCACACTAACCATGTGACCTTGACACTATAGCCACACCCCCTCAACTCTTCTCTAGACACACACTCTTGTGACTTCTGAACTATGTTTTTTTCCAACATTTTTTCACATCAGTAATACAAATCCTTTTTCAGGAAGAACCACAAGAAGAGGAGACTGATCAGCTGACTAAGACAGCAGATGAAGAACTAAATCAGACGGATGATCCAAGCATTAAGGAGGAGGAAGAGGAGGAGGAGGATAAGGCAGACAGTGAGGAGAAGGATGTGGAGGCAGAGAGAGCAAAGTTTCTTAAGAAGAGACAGTGAGTTGTGTAGATGTGATAGGGAAGTTTCGTAGATGTGATAGGAAAATTGTGTAGATATGATACTCAAATTGTGTAGATGTGATATGAAAGTTGTGTAGATGTGATAGCAAAGTGTGTAGATGTGATAGGAAAACTGTGTAGATATGATACTCGAGTTGTGTAGATGTGATATGAAAGTTGTGTTGATGTGATAGCAAAGTGTGTAGATGTGATAGGGAAGTGTAGATGTGATAGGGAAATTGTGTAGATGTGATAGGGAAGTTGTGTAGATGTGATAAGGAAGTTGTGTAGGTGTGATAGGGAAATTGTGTAGATGTGATTCTCAAGTTTTGTAGATGTGATAGGGAAGTGAAGTAATTTTGACAGAGGGAGTGTGCAGGGCCATGTATGTTGCACAGCAGTGTGGATGGAAGAAATTGGGTAGAAATTAGTGAGCTTATCATCGTCAGAAGCTAGTATATCCTATACAGAATGTAGCATTCGTCACATCCTTTCTGAACACTTGCCAATCTTCTTGTGTGTCATGTTTAGGTGGTCTTTGATATCATGTGTTCATATTCAACGTGGTCTGCCTCTTTTTCATTTACCAGTCATCGTTTCCTCCATATCTGTCTTGTTTGTTGTTTTTTCCTTTGCACTTGTTCTAAAACTCCCAGCAGATCTCTTATAGCAGGACAATGTTCCTACATGATTTCTAGCAGCGTGTAGACCAGAGAATGGAAATGTGTTGTGTTGTAGTTTTATTTATGTTATTGGCCCGACACATCTGAATTTGGCATTGGTCTTGTCTAGGTTTTCATATCTTAGTCCTCATCACCAGGCATATTGTTCTTGTCTAGGTTTTCATCATATGTGATATGGGCCAAGAATTGTCTAGGTTTTCATCATATATGATTGAACAACAAAAGACAGTGAGTTTTATTAAGAAGACAGAATTACAGATATAGACATGTTTCAAGTGAACGAAAGAAGAAGAAACATATATGATATGGCCCAAGGATGGTCTAGGTTTGCATCACATGTGATATGACCCAAGGATGGTCTAGGGTTGCATCACATGTGATATAGCCCAAGGATGGTCTAGGTTTGCATCACATGTGATATGGACCAAGGATGGTCTAGGTTTGCATCACATGTGATATGGCCCAAGGATGGTCTAGGTTTGCATCACATGTGATATGGCCCAAGGATGGTCTAGGTTTGCATCACATGTGATATGGCCCAAGGATGGTCTAGGTTTGCATCACATGTGATATGGTCGAAGAATTGTAATTTTTCTGGAGAGAACCCTGTTGTTTATTCAGTTTTCTGTTAAATTCAATGTCCCTATTAGTGACCTTTGTCCATTTCATTCTGAGGATTCTTGAATAACATTTCATTACATAGGATGCTATTCTATTTTACACCTTACTGGTTTATTGTCCAAGATTCCACATGTGTATATTGCCACTGGGAATATGCAGGGTCTAGCATTTATTTTCTTGCAATCCAGACATATTCTACATTAGTTTTCTATGTTGTCCATGGAATTTTCATCATTCTTCTCAAAAATCACATTTCAGTTGCCTCCAGCTCACCTTGAACTATTTTATTTACCATCTGTGCTTCACCCCCATAAAGAAGACTTATCCTATATTAGATCCTAGCACTCAAATTTGCATATGCATTGATAGTACTCTATTGCATAGAATGTTTCCATTGCATAGATGTAGGTAATATGAGATAGATATCTAACAATATAATATTTGCTTGTCACTGTCAGATGTCCTTGCAGGCTTTTGTCTTTTTTTTTCTACCAGATTTGTGGTTCAGGAGCTGTATGACACAGAGAAGGATTATGTCAAAGACTTGGCCAGCATTGTTGATGTATGTGCTCCTCAAAGCATGTCTGCTTGATGAATGTACTGACATGTTTCAGTATAGGGTTATCTATAAATTACATCAACAGGTGGGGTGGGGGTGCGGGGTTTGCCATTTGTTGACACGGGTGAGGGACAAAAGTTGAGGTCACCAATAAATGTTGAATATACCAATTAAATTGTTTGAATATAACAATGTCTTTTAAACATCTGATTATAAAAATTCATGTAGTTTGTATTTTTTTTTGGGGGGGGGGGGGGGTACTTTTTCTTCCAAATAAAATATAAAGAAATGGGGATGGGTGTTGTAGGTAACAAAAAAATTGACATAATTAAGTAAGCTGGGTACCCTGAATTCATAACAGTTTGTTGACAAGGTGGAAGGGCAGTGGTTCAAACAATGACAAAAAATTGTTGACCTAATTTATAGACTGCCACCATATTGTCTGAAGTGTAGACCTATATTATATATATAAATTAGGGCTGGTACTGATTACAATTTTCTTGTTTGATTAATCTGACAAAACTGTAATCGATTAATGTTGATTAATTATAACGCATATATAGGTCCAACTACTTGTATCTGATCTGCAACAATCCATGACTAAACTTCACAGTTCATACAAAAATGTTGTAACAATCCATGACTTAACTTCACAGTTCATACAAAAATGTTGTAACAATCCATGACTTAACTTCACAGTTCACACAAAAATGTTGCAACAATCCATGACTTACCTAACTTCACAGTTCATACAAAAATGTTGCAACAATCCATGACTTAAATTCACAGTTCACACAAAAATGTTGCAACAATCCATGACTTAACTTCACAGTTCACACAAAAATGTTGCAACAATCCATGACTTAAATTCACAGTTCTCACTTCAAATGTTGTAAATTCAAACTGTAGCACTGACATATGTGATTTTCTAAAACTTAAAAAAAAATGTAGAGAGTTAGTTTAATTATAAAACTTAACTTTTACAGTATACTGACTGTCAGTCACTTTATAGTAAGCAACACTTTAGCCAGTCACAAAAACATAAAAATTATTAATAAACTGGAAAAAAAATATTATAACTTTTTTCTTAAATTTTAATCGATCAAATTAATTTAAGTAGATTAAATTTTTAACAATTAATCCATTAATTAACCGTTAATTTAAATTAATTTTATTAGATTAAATTTTTAATGATTAATCCATTAATTAATCGTTAATTTCCACAGCCCTAATATATATTAATGTGTTGCAGATGTGGCAGGAGATTCTATGCCAGAATTGGACTTTTCAATATCTCTTGCCATGTGTTGCGAGGGCCTGAAAGGGGAGCAATGAATAGCAACACTATTTCTTTCCATACATGTCGTAAGCGATGACTAATGTGGTTATGGGGTGAAGTTGGCTGTCCCCATATATTGTCCATATATTTTCAAAGTCACTCAGAAACGATGATGACGTGAAATGTGTGAGACCAAAATGTGCAGATATCTCAGCAAACCATGACACAACACATTCTGTTCTCCTGACTGCATCCTGCTATTCTGCAGAATTTTGAGAACGAATGCGGAAGAATAAATCATCTCTGCGCACACCATAGAAATATAGCAACACAGCTATTATATACTGTATATATTTTACACTTTAAAAAAAAATAGAATGGACAAGAATACTGTTTTAAGAACAGGGGGTTTTCACCGTTACAACAATTTTTTCAACGATGGAGGTAGTTGCATGATGCAGGCCCAAAACTGGCTATAATCACATATCTATCCTCATACATGCATATACTGAGTGCTTCAATGGGCATATCCAAGAAGTCAAAATACCCAAGAGGTGACGTGCTTTAACATGAAAGTCTGCAAATTGAGCTCATTCTTTACATATTACCTTTTCTACTCTCCTAATATGAAATCATCTCAAAGTTGGAAGATGTTAGTATGAAGTATGGCATGGACATTTGTGTTGATAAGAACAAGTTGTTAATGGCTAATAATATCAAGCAAGATCCCACAAACATCTGGTTAAACAGTCACAAACTGGAGGAAGTTACCACCTTCAAATATCTCCGGTCCCAAATATGTCATGATAGCAGCTCAGGAAATGAGATCAAGTTAAGGCTCAAGATAGTGATTCCTGCCATGGCAAGTTTGGATGTGATTTGGAAAAATAAGATCAGTATTACAGTAAAGATCAATCTATTCAGATTGATAGTGCTAAGTATACTTTTATATAGATGTGAACTCAATGCAGACACGGAATAAAAGACTCAGGCTTGTGAATGTAAGTGCTACAGACGTTTGCCATAATTAGTTATATAGGACATCAGATATATTTGTCCAGCAGCAAATAAACAAACTTTCAGGCTATCACAAACAACTTTTGGCAGTGATGAAAAGCTTAAACTTGTTTGGTTTGGACATGTAATGAAACAGGACTCATTTTCTAAAACTATATGCAAGGAAGGTCTGTGAGGGAATGTGAAAGTTAGAAGAAGATGTGGACAAAGAAAATCCTAGATTGATAACATCAAGTAATGGTCTGAGCATGATTTTTCTACACTTGTCCAAATGACTGAAGACAAGAATTTGGAGGGCTTTTTGTATTGCTGTCTGCAGTGTGGCACTCCTACAACCCTGACGGATTATGGGTCTTATTATTATTATTATTATTAAATAGATACCGAGTATTGACATCGTGCAATCACATGTTTAATTTCATGTCTATGTCCATGTTTGTGTAGGGATACATGGGATATATGAGAGATAATCCAATGCCGGATGAAATGGAAGGCAAGGATAAAATTGTGTTTGGCAACATTCACCAGATCTATGATTGGCATAACGAGTAAGTTTAATTGTGTTGTTATTGAGTATACATCATATAGTAGTTACCGTATAACAATCATGTTGTTCAGAGTATTACATGGAGATAATGACCTTGCAGTGCATGGGTCAGAAGCAATGTAAGAGCAGACTCATCTTCGGGCACTGGTAGTCATTGGCTGAATTCAGAAAATATGTTGACTCGAGATATGAGGTATCACATGACGAAGTCAGGTTCAAATCTCGTCCACTATTTTCCATTATGAATTCTGCAATGAACCGTTTGTTTCCAGGCCTGAATGGAAAGCAAAGAATAGCAGTACTGTTTACCTTCCATTCATGTTGTTAGAGGAGACTAAGAAGGTTATGGAGGCAAGCTAGCTATTCCATCCTATAAAGGGTCAAAATGACCCAGAAGCCAAGCATATCAGATATTTCAGGCCGAAAGGTACAGCTATCGCAGCAAAGTTGTAAACCATGACACGTTGCATTTTGTTCTACTGACTATATCTTGCTAATCTGCAGGAGTTTGAGAATAAACACAGACGAAGAATCATGCAGTCATATGAGATTTTTGTTAATTAAATTAATGAACTAAATTCCGCCACAACAGATGTGTCGGGTCATTAGAGCAAATAAAACCGTGACACATTTCCATTCTCTGGACTACATCCTGCTGTAAATCTAGTGGACAACTGTCCTGCTGCAAGAGAGAACCAGTGGGAAGTTGAGAATGAATGCTGAAGAAGAAGAAGAAATAAAACTAAACTGTTGCAGGCTTTTACGTGATTAAGTGTTTGCATCACATATTGTGGGAACATATCTTTTTCATCTACATACACCCCCCCCCCCCCTCTATGAGTAGGAGGCTTTTCTCAAAGCATTACATAACCACGGATAGGTGGTATCGTATGTGTATTTGACCATGAAGACCAGCAGGTTTGATACAGCTACAATGAAAGTACTTGTTAGAAGAAGAATAAGAAGACAGCAGCATTTATTAAGAAAACAGGACTTGCTGTGTAGACATGTCAAACTGCAAACGAGAAGAAGAAAGTACTTGTTTGTACACCAAAGAGGAAAAGACAACCAAGAATAATATAGATGCACATAATGGAAAACTTGAGCAGTGATTCTGATCAAGCATAAAATTCTATGAACTTTCAATAGACAGTTTGCATGTTCTTGCCAGTGAATTAGTTGTGTATATACTGAATGTATCCTGAATCATGGCTGTCTATGTTGTTTATCCACAGAACTATGCTGACAGAATTGGAGAAGTGTCTAACAAATCCCAGCAGAGTTGGATCCATATTTATCCGATATGTGAGTGTCCAACTTTGTTCTCAGTCATTCTTGTTGTTCCATCCTTCAGGTTGTCATATTAATTTGTTTGTCGAAGTTTATTTTAAACATGACTTGTGTATTTTGCCAAACTAAAACTTCTCTACTGATGCTCTGTTACCAGTACAGTGGATCCCATTATAACAATTTTGTCCAGACCGACAAAATATGTATGCAATAACAGAAATTTGTTATATGCAGTACATACATTATAGAATTCATATAATTGGAGATTTTGAAAAGTATTGTTAAATAGGGACATTTTTTAATAAAAATATGTATAAGTAGGATTTTGCTCTTGAAATAACTAGGGCTTTCAAATGCATTCAGAAAATGCAAACATACTTCATTAAGACACATAAAAACTGATATGAGTTTGATTTTATACAGATTGTTAAAGATATCTAAAGAATTTGCTAGCACCCTTGGTAATGAGAGATAAGTACGTTCAGAATTGCTGGTCAGCAAAGTGTTAAAAGATAGTAACAATCGAAATATGTACCGTAAAATAAAATGATATAGATATATAACCAGTGCTATATGTCTTGCAAATATGCTGGGTTTTTTTGTTGTTGCTTTGTTTGTTTAATTCCGTTGGAATTACGAGTGATGAAACTCTTGTTTCCTATGTGCTATGGGACTTTTCTCCAGAACCTTCTTTCATGCCCAGAAGACTTCTACTATCAGCAGTACGCAATGCTTGGAGAACAAGCCTATTCAGAGAGGGTCTTTTTATGTATATTTGTAAGTGTGTGTTACCATTTTTTAATGTATGATGCAGTGGGGGCTGCATAGCGCACTCGCTTTGCATATGAGTGGTCCTGGGCTCATTCCTCAGTTGAGGCGGAAATGTTTTTCAGATCACAACGGCTCCCAGGTCGACCCAGCCTTAATTGAGTACCGGATTAATCTGGGAAGTAAAGACTGCTGGGAAGAGGAGATGGCTACCGCCCTCATATAGCAGAGCCACTGAAATGTGAGATCACTAACAACTCACATCTCTACAGCATTAATAAATGCTGTGGGTTAACTTTATGCAGATAAAAAGCATGAAAATCTATAACCATTTGGTGGTACAGTCAAATCCAGTATGTAATAACAGAAATTTGCTATATACAGTGCAAAAAAAAAACAATAAATATAATTGGGGATTTATATAGGGAAATATGTTATAAAAAAGGATCCGCTATAGGGGGATTCCACTGTATTAATATTTTGGCTCTAAAAGGCGTAGAGGGTTGACTTCATTTGTACTTCATCTCGCTCAGTGGAGAGACGCACTGCATGTTGAAAGTACCGCTCATAGAATGTAGCACAGTAACATCAAATGATAATTCCCCAGAGATCTCCAAAGCAATTCACCTTGTAAACAAAATGCCCTGAGGCAAATTCAAACCCATGACCTCTTGAGCACAAGATGAAAAGCTTAATCACTACATTAAAGAGATCCCTTGATACAGAAGAGGTGTATTTAAAAAATGACCATTATTGATCACTTTGGACCACACGGACTGTATGATTTCGATACAGTGTCAGATACAAGAAAATAGAACAGTCATAAGAAACAGTGAGAAGACAACATAAACAAGTAGACTTTTTTTTAAATTTTTGTCACCTCCCAGAAAATGGCACTGAATCATGATGGTTAATGAGGAATTATGAAAACATAATCCAGCTTGTTCCAATAACCACATTTCATGTCAGTGTCAGGTAGCATTTTATATTATCTATCTCTGTTCATATAACTTGTTTGATCTGTGTTACTGAAGACCCCACTCTCCTGTGTGTCAGCTTTTCTTTACAATTCCATTTATTTTTTCCAAATTTTTTCTGAAATTAATGTTATTTTTTCAGCTTTTCACTAAAATTCTGGTTATTTTGTCAGATTTTCTCTGAAGTTCATGTTATTTAATTGTTTAATAAACTATTATTCTGTTGTGTATCCACAGGAGAGGAGGTTGTACATGTACGTGAAGTACTGTGAGAACAAGCCCAAGTCAGAGTATGTTGTCTCCGAGTATCTGGATACATATTTTGAGGTCAGTTAAACTGTTTCATTGACAACTTGAGTTTAACTCATTCTTGTAACTTCCCTTTGGAAGCAAAGACTATCATTCGTGGTATCACATGATCTACTGCTCAGGAAATGCATGTGCCCGTGATATTTAAAGAGGCAGTTATTTATCAAACATCAAGGCAGAGATTTGAGGAATGTGGTGTTAAATATGAAACTAGTAGAACTGGACACTGCATGGCAGACGAAGGCATGGCTAACCAGCAAGCCACAGGAACCATCAGTATTCATACACTTTGTCATCTGCTAGGGGAGTACCAGTGGTCTTCCTGGAGGGCAAGAAGATCAATTCATAGTCTGTAACAATCCCACTATTGCATCTTATATGTGTCATCTGTCATCTTACATTTGTCATCTGTTATAGTATTTACATCCATCAGGTACTCGCTGTGCAACTTCAGGGCATTTCCCTCCCCTCCCCATTCCTTCCATCTTCAAATCACAGACCAAATGTTATCTTTAGCAATCAGCTAAACTAAATTATTCTATTCTTCTTCTTCTGTGTTCATTCTCAAACTCCCGCTGGATCTTCCTTGTAGCAGGACTATGATGCTACTAGATTTCCAGCAGGGTGTAGTCCAGAGAATGAAAATTAGTTGTGTCGCCATTTTATTTGCGCCAGTGGCCTGACACATCTGTCTTTAGAATTATTCTATTCAAAAATGTCTTTATTTAGTCATACATTATTTGTCAATGTTGAACTGTGTGTATTTAAATGTTCTAGTGGACGTGGAAAAAATCATTTTAAAGACTTTTAGAAGACATCTCTCCAGCATAGATCCAAACACGTAGGAAGCCATAGCTTTTGGTCACCCAATCTGGCATGGTCAGATCAGTGTATCCAAAAATATTTTGCCCTGTAGATCCCCTTGCTGATTTTTTTTGTTTTCCATATCTTGCTTAATAGTGAATTTTCCTAAACATATTAACATATATGTGTTTCTGACAGCTGACACAGTGATGTTTACTTTGATCTGGTTTTTTATAGAGTAAAAAGGTAAAGGTATGTCCCATGGCAGCAACATGCTGTCGGGGATGAAGATAACTCTTCATGTACTAAGGCGCAGCAACTATTAGGTGGGGTGGCCAGTTCCCTTCCTTGCTGTCTTTACCTCCCCTAACTCATGCGTCAGTTACTCATTTACAGCTGAGTTGACTGGAGGAGCGGTCGTGTCAAGCGAGAAATCACAACCCGGATTTTTTATTTGTCTGGACGTGGTTTTGAACCTGTCGCGCTGTAACCTGGTGATAGGAAGCAAGTTCACTATGAACTAGGCTGCCACGCTCCTCATACTGATAGAGGACAATTTGTAGAGTGGATAATTGGTTTTTTTAAAATGCACAATTTTTATTTATACGTTATTAAAAAATAGTAAATCTCGTGCATCCCAAATTTGTATTCTCACTGACATGGACCCCCTGAAAGTTGAAATTGACCCTTGAGGTCCATATATACCACTCTTGGAACCTATGGTTTAGATATTCTTTTTCGTTTGTTCTCAAACTTCCACTGAATCTCTCTTTTAGAAAGACAATTGTAATACTAGATTTCCAGCAAGATGTAGTCCAAAGAATGGAAATGCATTGTGTTGCCATGTTATCTGCATCAATGGCCTGAAACATCAATCTTCCGCAGTGGTAACTAATATGTTGTGTTTTTACTACTTCCACTGGATGTCTGTAACCAAATCGCTAGTAGGCCAGATGTATGAGAAAACTGGTTACCATATTATAACTGGTTACCAACCTCAAAAGTAACAATCCTCAAGCCTGCTTGTCCTTTTTGCCACTGTCTGTGACACTATGAATATAGCCTAGCTGTGCAGATATTTAAAATTTGGAAAGCACTGCAGGTAATTCAGCAGAAATATAGAAAATGAAAGAAGTCAGACAGTTCTCATCACAAAAACCTACATTCATTTTTACTTTGCAACAGGTTTTTCTGATCCTGGATTCAATTTCTCAGTAATCTGCTGACTCAAGAATAACTGACTAAAGCTTTTTTCTCCCTCATTTTTTTTATTCTAGACTCATCTTTGTGTTTGAAGAAGAGCTGTCATTATTTGTTTTGGTGACATATTTTATTCAGAATTTTAATATCCATGTAGCAACCGGGGCCTCTGCTTCTAGTTCAGGGTGCAAAGAATAGGGCCTCTGTCTTCTTTCCAAGCATGTCATAGGAGATGGTTAAGGAAAGCTGTAGGATAGACTGATAGATAACTTGGTGGATAGGCCCTATAGACTGACAATCTGGGACAAAATCATCATTGTCACATCTTGTCTCAATTTCTTACTTCTTCTGTTTTCTACCAAATAATCTCCATGCATGTTGAAGAGATACAGGCCAGCAGACATTGCATGTTTGTCCTTTTGTGTCAGACTCCTGATGGAGAATGCTAGATGTGCCACCACTGTGTACGTATAAACAGGTCTGACAGAAGACTGACGAGATATTTGGCCTAGATAATTCCGGGGTAATGGTGCACTGGACTGCCTCCCTTCTGGGTCTAAAAATGCATTCATAAACAAAACAAAAACACACACACACACATATATATGCACATATATATATATATATATCCATGCATATGAGATCTTATATATGAGTCAGTGTGTCACCTCAGTTATTCATGTGAGACAAATCTTTGCTGTTGTCGGAAAGTCTATGCGCTCACAGCTTTAGGGATTATTTCATTATCATGATCATTTTTAATGAGTGTTTCTGATTGGCTTAAAATACCGGTACATGTGGTATGATTTAATAATTCAATGATTTCTCTTGCAGGAAGTTCGGCAGAAGCTGGGCCATCGTTTGATGTTACCTGATCTACTGATCAAGCCGGTTCAGAGGATCATGCGCTATCAACTTTTGCTCAAAGTATGTTCATAAGCATGACAATCATAAACATGACAATCATAAGCATGACAATCATAACCATAGTAATCCATCACCACAGCTAAAATTCATAATCCTTTAGGGTTGTAAGCATGCCACGTTAGAGACAATCAGAACAAAGATTCTGCTGTTCTTCTTTGTTATCAATCATAAACATGACAATCATAGACCCAACTACATAAACTTGTCAATTATAGACATGACATTTATAAACATGATAATTATACATATGACAATTATAGACCAGACAATCATACATAAGGCAATTAAAGACTTCACAATCATAGGCATGATAATCATAGACATGACAATCATAGACATGACAATCATAGACATGATAATCATAGACATGACAATCATAGACATGATAATCATAGACATGACAATCATAAACATGGCAATTATAGCTTGTTATCTTAGTGTATTAATGATTGAGTGGTACACAAAAATGAATTGGGATAGCCATTGTGAGATCATCAGAATTGTGACAGTGTTTCTTTGTGGGAATAAAATGAATGTGGTCCAGTTGGTTTATGTCTACTTGGATAATCTGTCTCAAGAGATGGACAAAATGGTGTTGAATTTTTAAGAACTGCTGTAACAATGTGCCTACAAAGATAAACTCAATTAGTCATTTTCTTCTGTTTCTTCTACACTTATTCTCAAACCTTGCAGAGTAGCAGGATGTAGCCCAGAGAACAGAATGCACTGTGTCATGCTTTACAGCTTTGCTGCGATATGTGTACCTTTCAGTATGACATATTCCACTTCAGAATGGTGTCTAGGTCACTTTGACCCTATATGAGATAGGTAACTCCACCCCCAAAACCTCCTTAGTCGCCTCTTGGGACATGAATGAAGGTAACTAGTATTACTATTCTCTGTTCCCCTTTCATGCCAGAAACACATTAGTGAGCCCTAGTCTGACAATCTGCCTCCAAACATAGAGTTAATTTAGCCCCAGTCTTACTGTTGCTACAACAATCTGTATCCAAAGTTAGACTTAATTTAGCCCCAGTCTGACTGTTACTACAAGAATATGCCTCCAAACATTAATTTAGTCTGTCTTACTGTTTCCAAAGATAAGACTTAATTTATTCCCAGTTTGATTGTTCTATAACAATTTGCCTCCAAACAGACTTAATTTAATCCCAGTCTGATTGTTCTATAACAATTTGCCTCCAAACAGACTTAATTTATTCCCAGTTTGATTGTTCTATAACAATTTGCCTCCAAACAGACTTAATTTAATCCCAGTCTGATTGTTCTATAACAATTTGCCTCCAAACAGACTTAATTTAATCCCAGTCTGATTGTACTGTAACAATCTGCCTTGGAATTTGAGTGTCAGTTTCTGAATGATTTCATGATATTACTACAGGATATACTCAAGTATACAGAGAAGGCAGAAGAGGACACATCTGAGCTGAAGAAAGCCTTACGTGTCATGTGCGTGGTGCCAAAAGCTGCTAATGATATGATGCAAGTGGGACGACTACAAGGCTTTGATGTGAGCTCAGTTTTGCATTTGAACATGTTTAGTGATGTGTACAAATATTAGTTAAATATGAACTCTTCAATTGCAAGACTCCCTTTCAAGAAGCATCCAGTCATCAACATTTGTAAATCCATAATATCAAATGCACATCCTTCAATCCACACTATCTGTTCACATCTTTCAATCCACACTATCTGTTCACATCTTTCAATCCACACTATCTATTCACATCTTTCAATCCACACTATCTGTTCACATCTTTCAATCCACACTATCTGTTCACATCTTTCAATCCACACTATCTATTTACATCTTTCAATCCACACTATCTGTTGACATCTTTCAATCCACACTATCTATTCACATCTTTCAATCCACACTATCTGTTCACATCTTTCAATCCACACTATCTGTTGACATCCTTCAATCCACACTATCTGTTGACATCCTTCAATCCACACTATCTGTTCACATCTTTCAATCCACACTATCTGTTCACATCCTTCAATCCACACTATCTATTCACATCCTTCAATCCACACTATCTATTCACATCTTTCAGTCCACACTATCTGTTCACATCCTTCAATCCACACTATCTATTCACATCCTTCAGTCCACACTATCTGTTGACATCCTTCAATCCACACTATCTGTTCACATCTTTCAATCCACACTATCTATTCACATCCTTCAATCCACACTATCTATTCACATCCTTCAGTCCACACTATCTGTTCACATCCTTCAATCCACACTATCTATTCACATCCTTCAGTCCACACTATCTGTTGACATCCTTCAATCCACACTATCTGTTCACATCTTTCAATCCACACTATATATTCACATCCTTCAGTCCACACTATCTGTTGACATCCTTCAATCCACACTATCTGTTCACATCTTTCAATCCACACTATCTATTCACATCCTTCAATCCACACTATCTGTTCACATCCTTCAGTCCACACTATCTATTCACATCTTTCAATCCATAATATCTATTCACATTCTTCAGTCCACATTATCTATTCCCATCCTTCAAACCACACTATCAACTATATACTTCAATCCTCACTATCTATCAACATTCTTTAATCCACACTATCAACATTATTCAATCCATGCCATCAATCCACATCCTTAAATCCATACCATCTATCCACACTATTAAAAATCCCTCAATCCAAAAAATCTATCAACATAATTCATCCTGTGGACTGAAGTATGTGAATAAATTATGTTGATTGAAGGATGTGGATAGATTGTGTGGATTTAAATTCCACACTATTCATATTCTTCAGTCCACACTATTCATATTCTTCAGTTCACACTATCTATCCACATTATTTATCCAAATTATTCAATCCACATTATTTGTCCACATCCTTCACGCCACATTATTTATCCACCTCTGTCACTACATTTTTTATTCACATCTTTCACTCTCTACATTATTTATCCACACCATTTAGTCCATATCCTTCAATCCACATTATATATCCACATTGTTCAATCCACATCGTTTAGTCCACATTATCCACATCCTTCAGTCCAAATTATTTATCCACATTATTCAATCCACATTTATCCACATCTTTCAATCCACATTATTTATTTACATCCCCAGGGCAAGATAACAGCACAAGGAAAGTTATTACTACAAGTAAGTTGCTTCTTTGTTCATACCTTGTAATCATATCCTTGTTACATTGCTTGCCCCTGCCATACTGCTCATCTGCGGAACTAATCTGAATCATGCTACTTGTCCCTGTGATACTGCTTGTCCCTGCCATACTACTCATGCTAAACTTGTCACAATCACTACTACTTGTCCCTGTTATACTGCTTGCCCCTAACAAATTTTAAAAAGGTTTAAACCTCCCTTCTTCCTCCCTAAAAAAATAATTAAAAACCTTCCCTAAATTAAAGTGGAAAGTTCTGTGTGTGTTGAGAAAATACCCCCCCCCCCCCTCCTATCGTAGAAAGGTCATATCTAGGTCCTGCTTGCATAACCACCAAACCAAGGTTGAAATAGGGCATAATGGATTATCCATAACCAGAGGAAAGTGGTGTGTTGGGACTACAAATATTGATTACTATGTGTGTGATACTGTGGCCCTCTCCTCTTTGTTGGATATTTCTATCATCTTGATTGTAAGATACAAATTCTGCCGAAGACAGATGTGCTGGGTCTATATGTTGCAACTTCTTCTTCTATGTTCATTCTCAAACTCCTGCATTTAGCAGAATGTAGTCATGAAAACAGAATGTATTGTGTCATGGTTTACAACTTTGTTTCAATATCTGCACCTTCTTCCCTGACACATCCAACTTCAGCATGCCTTCTGGATCAATTTCACCCTATATGGAATACCTTTTGGACTCAGGAACACGTGAGTGGGACATAAATTAATGTCAACTTTCAATGGATTTTTTTTTCAGGATACATTGCTGGTCTCTGAGGCTTCCTCTGGTGGGCAACAAAAATTCAAGGAGAGACGGGTTTTCCTATTTGAACAAATCATTATCTTTAGTGAGATGATTGAGAGCAAGCGAGGCAATTTCTCTAATGCAACATACATCTACAAAAATAGTCTTAAGGTAAGAATCATAATTTCTCTAATAGGTCATTCCCATTTTACACTCACCTAAGCTGTTTATATTTGCACCCAGGTAATCAAACTTGTCGACGTTCATTTTTCAATCCTATGTTATCTATTTTAATTCTTGGTATTACTTTGGTTTTATCTGTTGTCATGATCTTGGTTTTCTGTATGTTTAATTGAAGGTTTTGTTCTTCGCTGTATGCTTTTGTTTTAATGATCATCCTTTCTAGCCCCTCTATGTGTGTAGTTAGAAGAACCATATCATCAGTGTATCTTATCTTTAGTATTTCTTATCCACCTATATTTAGGGGATTAAATTTGTTGTGCTCTTTGTTGTTCGTTACTTTTCTCATGATGTTTTCCACATATATATATTATATAAGTATGTGATAGGGTGCATCCTTGTCTTACCTCACTATCTACCGGAAATCGTTCTGAGATATCACCATCAACTCTTATAGCTGCTTATTGATTATAGTAGAGTAATTCAATAAGATATGTTAGATGTTCTGGAGAGCCCATTTCTCTCATTATTCCCCTAGTCTATACAACATACATCCACAAAAATAGACAAGGTAAGAGAGGCACTTTCTCAAATACAACATACATCTACAAAAATAGACACAGTAAGAGAGGCACTTTCTCAAATACAACATACATCTACAAAAATAGACACAGTAAGAGAGGCAATTTCTCAAATACAACATACATCCACAAAAATAGACACAGTAAGAGAGGCAATTTCTCTTTTAAGACTTTAGTGTGAGAAAAACATTTCTGTGAATTTAATTGAATAATTATACATTGGCTGAGACCATATCCAAGGATAGAGGCAAATGAAAAATCATTGTCTATGACCTATACACCTGAGGTTGTGTAGACATCCTAGGGGCCCAAGGGCTTCGTTAAGCTCAGGTACATTGGTAAATTCCTACAAAGGTAGGTCCAGTTAATCTGTTGGTAGGAAAAAGTACAGGTGGTTTCTGAGAAGTATGATGAAAATACCATGGACAGCTAAGAAAACTAATGCAGATGTTCTCATTGATGCTGACGTAAAAAGATCAATTATATCAAACATTAGGGGCAGGCAGTCAAGATTTCTAGGATATGTGCTGAAAAGAACACAGCTTGAACACTTAATAACCACTGGAAAGATCAAGGGGAGAAGAGATAGGGGACGACAAAGAGAGAAGTTGCAAGATGGACTACTATTGTGGTGTGGTAGAAGTTCACCAACCAAGCTTATTGATAACACAAGAGACAGAGAGTCATGGAGAAACATGATTGCCAACGCCATTTAGCATGGCACTTAATTGATTGAATTGTAGGTAGAAAAAGTCTTGGTGGGCTGTAGGTTCAGGCGTGTTGTAGGCCCATCTAAGAAATTCAGGTATGATGTAGGTAAGAATAGTCCAGGTATGCTGTAGAAAAGAAGATTGTAGGTGTGCTATAGCTCAAATATTTTTTTTTTGGTTCTCAAACTCACACTGGATCTCTCTTATAGCAAGACAATGGTCCTATTTCCAGCAGTAGTCCAGCGAACAGAAATGTTGTTACCATTTATTTGTGCCGTTGGCCTGACACATCCAACGTCTGCATTTAGAACTATTGTTAAGTTATTTAGGTGTTCTGTACACTGTATAAGAAAAGACAAGGTACATTATAAGAAACATTCATTATGCTACATGTAAGAATATTCAGGTGTTTTATGATATAGGTAATAAAGGCCCACGTATGTTTGTAGTTGCAGTAGTTCATCATTTATTGCCCTGATTGAAACATCCTGTCTTTTTGTCTAGGTAAATAAAATGTCCTTATGCGACACAGTGGAAGGAGAGCCGCTACGTTTTCAGCTGACAGACAGGACACCTGGCTCAGATGTACGGATGATTATCCAGGCAAATTCTGAAGAGAATAAGGAGACTTGGGTCAAACAAATTCGATCAATTTTGGATATGCAAGGAGATTTTCTTCGAGGTATGTTTGGTCAAAATGGTTTTTTCCCCGATCATAACAATTGCTGTCTCTCCAAGTTAAAGATTGACAGTAAATTGTGCTTGATCATAGTAATAGAATGTCATGATAAAAGAGGAAGAAAGAAAGCACTGAAAAACCTGAGAATTAAATAAAAGAAATATCACTATGCTGACCATTTTCGACGATAGTATAAACTGCTGTGATGCATCAGAAATACGACTGTGGTAGTTATATTGTTACTAAATATACCTCATCCGAGGCATTATGTCATTTCAAAATGGTGCTCCATGAGTTTCAATGTTTACCGGTATTTGTTGGTTAAAAATTAACCAAAATTAACTAAATCTCATTTTTTGGTGCTCAAGTTTGTCTGTCGGATATAATCACCTTGGCAGAAAATATTGACCATCATTACAGCAAAGATGATTCTAATTCTTGGAGCTAATCTGAAGCTGAAAGTGATGTCTCATGAAGCAATTTCAATAGCCTAAATTATAGGTCTAATGATGATCATTCAGATAATCACAGCATAAGTGATGCAGATAGTAAGTGTAAATACGGTTGACATTGAGGGTAGATGTGGCAGAATTGGCCATAAAAGGGCTGACATGCAAAACAATCATTGAGCTTGGAGAAAGCTTGCTAGAAACGAACTTAACATAAAGGTGCCACAATGTCACTGGATTTCAGTGCATTAATTTTTATTTTTAAGAGAAATGGAAATTAACCCCCACCCCCTATCATGACATTGCTCTCCAAATAATCATTTACATTTCAATGTTTATTATTCAATGTTTATGTGTTTCTTGAGAAAGGTCCCAGTTGGACCGGAACATGGAAAGAAGTCCTTGTTCTTTTGTTTATTGATATTTATTTATTGTTTACATTGATAGTTAGGCTTTATTAGTAATGTTTGTACTTTATGTAGTATTTATCAATTTTTCATGAATGTTCAAACGCAACACTCAAAATTTCTCTTAAGATTTACAAGTACCCTTGGTAATGAGAGATAGAAATGCTCAGGATTGCTGGTCAACAAAGTGTTAAAGAAAATAAAAATCGACCAAATAAATATTTTTGGATATATTAACACTTTTTAGTCCCGGCCAATCAGGAATAACTCGGCTTATTTCCCAGACAAGGGGGAAAACTCCACAAAAATGAGCGGTGATTGTGCAAGAAAATGAATAACAACAATTTGCAATCATTTTTATGATTAAAAGTCCAATTTATACAGATAAATGGAAGAGGTACTGGTCTTAGTGAATGTTATGTAAGACAAGTTTATTTGTCATGTAACAAATGAGAGGAAACAAAATGAGCACCAGTTTCATGTCAGCTTCATTTACTTGTGTCAAATTGTTTGCTGATCAAATGAAAGGCAAACATAGGGTAGCTGGGGACAAGACGGCACAATGTTTACATTTTAGCTTATTCTAACAGCTAGACTTAACTATGAGAGACCAAACTGCCACAAGTGTATAGTTTATCCATCAATCTTACATTAGAGAGTGTATTGATAACACATCGTTGTGTAGACAGTAGAATGAGCTTTTTTGAACATATATTTTTTTAAAACCATCTTGCCCCATTTAAATGAGGCAAGATGGCGCAGGCAAAAAGATGATACAAATCATTATAAAATTTAGGCAACCACTGCGACAGGTCTAGCAAAACCGACGGTGTGTAAATGTGTGCTAAGAATAGATAGGATAAATATATAGACCTAGTATTGTAACTTTACTCTGAAAAAAAAAGTTTGAATAAAAAATAGTTTGTACGTTCCGTTTTAAAGCTAATAATGTCTTTATAAGGTTGGATGATCGTTATAACCATACATTTAAGTTTAAGACATGTATGCAGGCACGATTCCTTGTCAAAAACAATACTGCAGGGAACTGTCGAGGGTGGAAGAAGCAGAGGAGGACAAATAAAGACATGGACAGACAACATCAAGGAATGGACAGGGCTAGATATTTCCACACTCATCCGCATCGCTGAGGATAGAATTCGCTGGAGGACTCTGTGTGCTGAAGCATCCAATGTGGTACCCCTACGACCCTGAAGGGTTATGGGTTTATTGATTGATTGATTGATAACCATACATATCGACACTCCCAGCTTTAGATCAGCATCTGCAACTTCCTCATGATATCAGCATTTTTTACATACATTTCAAATATCTTACACTTACCCCAAATCACATTTTTAACAACTATCATCATTTATGATGAATTTCAGTTTAAACATTTACAAATATCACAATATTAATGATAGCAGCAGGAGGTTGAAAAAAATATTATTCCGCATTGTTGAAAATTGACTCGTCCTTGACCTATCAGACTTTGTTATGTCAAAGATTGGAATGTTTGCATCTGACCTAGTCATGTGTGCTACCAGAAAAACTCATAGCCTCAAAAAAAACCACTGTGCCATATTGCCTCGGCTACCTTATATTTTTATCACTTATCATTAAAACTTTGTGACCTCTAATACTTTTTTGTTGTGTGTCCTGATGTAGCTTACTTGGATATTGTCCGCTGGTTGAAAGAGACACACCAAGAAGTAAACTCATCACCTACATTCAAATTAAAAAGCTGCAAAGCAGTCTCCCTTATACAGTATAACAACATGATATCCTAGTCCTTCATTCATCTGTTTGATTATTCAGCATACACCTTGAAGTTATAGGGATATCCAGAATAAGAATCTGCAGCACATACAAATTTGTATTCCCCGAGATTTGTTTTTCATATTGGTCTACTGTTTGAATTGGAGTCTGCCTGTAAAAGCTAACATAGCTTCATCAATGCTAATATCTTGTTCATGCATCATTACCTCTCTGGACTTGGTTAGAACTCTCTGGACTTGGTTAGAACTCTCTGGACTTGGTTAGAATAAGATCAGAAATCTAACCTTTAAAATTACATCTAGTCCTTGTGGTATGAATTTAGAATTATCAATGATATGAAAATATCTGTTTATACTTTCAGATATATTTCTGGACATTACACTTGACACTACAGTCACATTCAGCAGTTCATCATTAGGCAAAATCATTCTGTAAATGTTAACTACTCCAAACATATAGGCCTAGTTCATATAAAGAAAGCCTTAATTTTATCTGATGAAACAGGTTTCCAAGAAGGATCTGGTTTTTCTGAAACTTCTGATACCAGCATACACATTGGTTTGTTATGCGCCTATGTCAAAGCATGACTGATGTAGAAATAGTGAAAGATAGATCTAGGCCTAAACAATAGCAGAGTAATCAGTGTCATTTGCATGACTAGATTTCTCATAAAATTGGTCTATAGTAACATAGATCATCTATGTTGACTATTCTCATTCATTACTAGGTCTAGGCTATGTTCATTGTAGGGGTGAGGGTGCACATCATCAGTTATGCCTATACTACAGATTGTCGCTACTTTCCACTCCCAAATTCTGAACTAATTCTCCATCCATGTCTGATTCAGTCTTGTCTCTGAAATTTTATTTAAAAATTGCTTATAAACCTCATCTGAATCATAAGTAGGACAATAATAAACCTTCAACAGCTCAGAAACTGCAGCTGATCTCATGATCTGCAAACTGCTATTTAAGCTGCCATTACTGCTAGTCACATGACGGCTAAATTCAGCATGTCGATTCACACATAATCATTGAAGAAAAATATTTTATACCACTATGTCGACATTGGCCGTTTTAGGTATGAATCGATAGCGGTTGAGTGCACCTGCACAATGTTAAAAGACATGACACCATGTTGACCTTATTTAAAGGTAGAGGAGGGGAGGAGAATAAGAGGTAGGTAGAGATACAAGTGGGAGGCACACCTTTTGAGATGGACAGTTTGAGACGCACTTCACGAGGTGGACAATGGGAGGCACACCTCACAAGGTGGACAGGACACAGTCTATAAGAGTGCACCTCCAGGCAAAATACAAAGGATGTTGGAGGTCATTTGCAGCCAACCTATGATGTGAAGATGCCACTTGATGATGATGATGATAGCAATAGACTGGCATACTTTTCCACAATCTTGTTGTTTGTTTCCATCATACAAGGTTTTCTTCCTTTTCCCCATTATTTTCAACTGTTTCTTCTAGTTTAGTTTTTAAGTGTCATATTTTTGTGTTAATGAGATGAATGATGACATAGACTTCTGAACACCTCGATGGAGAAACATATTGCGAAATGTACGAGAAGACCCATGTTATGAACAGTTTCAACCACTTAATATCGGAGGACATGAAATCCCAGAAATTAGGTATGCAGATGACACCACACTAATATTAAGGAACCCCACAAGGTTTAGAACACAGGATTATGTCAGTCAAACATCATAACAAGGCACAAAATATTTTCCTCAATGCAAAAAAGACAAAAATAATAAATATCAATAGAGATGAACGCACACCTACAATAGTCATTGACAAAGTACAACTAGAAAATGTCAGCAACTTTGAATATCTTGGGTCAACCATCAACACCACAGGAGATTTCTCTGCAGAAATCAGAAAGAGATTAGCAATAGCCCCAGAAAAAAGAATAACAATGGCCCTACAAAAAACATCACATGAAAAATGTATGGCAAGGGACAAACAGAAATGCAAAGTTACAACTATTAAGAAGCTATATCTTTCCAGTGTCAACATACGGTTGTGAGACGTGGGCAATAAATATTGGCATTCTTCTTCATCAGTGTTTATTCTCAAACACCCACTGAATCTCTCTTATAGCAGGACAATGGCCCGACTAGATTTCCAGCATGATATAGTCCAGAGAATGAAAATGTATTGTGTCTCTGTTTTATTTGCGCCAATGGCATCTGTCTTCAGCGGAATATCTGCATTCAAAATGAAATGTTATAGAAAGGTCCTAAAATACAATGGACAGAAAGATGAACCAACCCAGATTCCCGCAAAGATCTGAACATAGAAAAAGAATGGCTCCTCAAAACTATCCAAAAACGCACACTAACATATTTCTCACATATAAATAGACACAGTTGTTTAGAAAGATTAATCCCCATCGAGGCCAGAACCTTGAAGTGGTGATGGGGCTTAGTTCAGCCATCAGAGGCTGGAAACTAAGACTGGTCGGGCACTCCCACTCGAGCAGGACCATAGTCCGGCCCAAGTAAGCAGAGTGCTGAAGACGGAGGCAACCAGCCAAAAGGCGCACAGATAATCAGGTTGCCACGCATAAAACACAATGGAAACATGTCTGCATCTAATAAATGTTATGGTGCCTGCCCTGTGGCGGACGTTCAGGCAGGGATGGTGCCGGGCCCTATACCTCGAAAGGGCCCAACCTCAGTTACTGGAAGTCCTTCTCAATTGCCCCGAGGAGCCAGGAGGCAAGGGAATAGAGCTACTGGCCAAACAAACAAACGACCAATAAAAATAATGCACTGGAATGCTGAGGGTGTCAACAGTAAAAGAGATGGATACAGCAAAAAATTGGAACTTGAAAATGTCCTCAGTGAAGAACAAGTTAATATTTGCTGTATCCAAGAAACACACCTCAGCAGCGACATAGCCTTCAAGATCAGAGGCTACCAGTGCTACCGATCTGACCGAAAAGACAGGCGAAAGGGTGGAATTCTGACACTTGTTAAAAACAATATCAGCGCATGTCAGCTGGAAGTATACATGGACGGGGCAGAATACCAGATGCTCCACCTAAAAACAGACAGTGCAGAATTCCATCTCCTGAACTACTACTGCCCAAATGATAAACCATTGGCACTAGACACAATTCCAGATAAAGAAAGGCTTATGGTGTGTGGTGACTTCAACAGCCACTCTCAGAGCTGGGGCTACGATCATATCGACAAGAGAGGTGAGGAACTTGAGAGCTGGCAGGATGAAAATAATCTCATTCTTATTAACCAGCCAGCTGACTCACCAACCTTCTACTCGAGAGCATGGCACACCACCTCTACACCAGACCTGGCATTCTACTCACCAGGCCTGGAATGGAACATCACACGTGTCGTTGGAAAGCAGCTTGGGGGTAGTGACCACAGACCAGTATTTCTGGAAATTCACAATGAATATACCAAGGACAGCAGCACGCTCACTAGGTGGAACTATAAGAGGGCAGACTGGAAAATGTACCAGCATTTAACCAGTGTTCTAGCTAAGGACATGAACTTGGACAAAGACATCAATAGAGCAGTGAGTGAATTTAATAGATGTATACTACATGCTGCTAGTAAAACCATACCCAGGGGGGCACGCAAAAACTACAAACCCTACTGGAATGATGAACTGGAAAAGCTGCAAAATGAGATGGAAACATCTAGAAAGCAGGCTGAGAACAGACCTAGCCAAGAACATCACAACAAATATCAGCAAACAAAGGCTAAATTTCAAAGAGCCAAGTTACAAGCCAGACGGAACAGCTGGAAAGAAAAAACAGAGTCGCTGAACCTAGAAAGAGATACTAGGAAATTATGGAAACTTGTAAAACAACTAAATGATGAAGGTACAGGGAGAAATACCAGGATCACACTTTATAAAGATAAAAACATTTTAACAGGTAAACATGCAGCTGATTACTTTGCAGATTCCTTTGCAGAAGACAATAACGTCAAAGTCAGCCCAGACAAACAACAGGAGGTTCGAGCGAACCAGCAAAACATTGGACAAGACGAACCTATACCTGAAGTCATGGAGGCACCAATCACAATGAGAGAACTGGAGCATGCAATATCCAAATTGAAAATGAAAAAGTCCCCTGGAGCTGATGGAGTGTCCAATGAAATGATTAGAAACCTGGGAATTGCAGCAAGAGCAAAGCTGCTGCAAATCTTTAACACAAGCTGGTCCACAGGTAATGTACCACAGGCATGGAGAGAAGCAATAATGATACCTCTCCTCAAATCAGGAAAAGATGGCAACACAGTCTCCAACTACAGGCCCATCAGCCTCACAAGCTGTCTATGCAAAACAATGGAACGCATTATCAATCTTAGGATGCAGTGGTACCTTGAAAGTGAAAACCTTCTGGTATCACAGCAAGCAGGTTTCAGACAGTGCTACTCTACTGAAGATCAGGCAACCTACCTCTCCCAAGAGATTGAGGATGCCTTCCAAGATAAGAAACTGGTACTAGCAGCATGGATAGACCTCAGGAAAGCATTTGATAAGGTCTGGAAAGAAGGGCTCCTAAAGAAATTGCAAAATTGCAGGGTTAGCTCAAGAATGTACAAATGGGTAAAAGCATACCTGCATAATAGAAGAGCCAGGGTACAATTAGATGGTTGCAAAAGCAAGAAAGTCCTACTGCGTCATGGAGTCCCCCAGGGAGGAGTCCTGTCACCCACACTTTTCTTGGTTTACATCAATGACCTAGTTGCTGAACTACCACACGGGATCAAAGTGGCAATGTATGCTGACGACCTGGTGATCTGGTGCACAGAAGAACATGCAACAGTGGCCACTAAACAAATACAAAGAGCTATCGATGCCCTAACCTTATGGGCAAATAGATGGTGTGTCAGCATTAACACAGATAAGTGCAGCACTACACTCTTTACCCTCTCACCAAAACAAAAAGCCGGTCATATCAAGATAGACGGAGAGCTCTTGAAAGAAGACAAACAACCAACATACCTCGGAGTTACTTTTGATGATAAGCTGACATGGAAGCAGCACATAAACAAAGCAACAACAAAAGCCAGGAGGAAGTTAGCTATCCTGAGAAAACTAAGTGGAACCACATGGGGAGCCAGTGGGAATATACTCAGTAAAGTTTACCAGCAAGGCATAAGACCACACCTGGAATATGGTTCAGCTGCGTGGTGTCCTGCATCAAACACCACATTACAAGATCTAGATAAAGTGCAAAACCAGGCACTTAGAATAATGTTGGGAGCAATGAAATCAACACCCATAGCAGAGATGCAGAAAATGGGAAGAATGCAAACACTTGGCGAACGCAGAGACACAAAAGTACTAATTCAAGCGGAAAAGTTTCAGTGTATGCCAAGTCAACCAATGAAGGAAAGATTCCAAAACCTAGCAATGGGGCGACTGAAAAGAAGCAGCTTTATCCATCAAGCTAAACGACTCCGTAGACAACTTACAGACCTACCTGAAGTTGACAGCCCCTTAAGGTCTGTACCAGAACAAACCCCATGGAGTGAAAGGCATGGAATGCCAATATACATTCAGACCCATGTGAAAGGAATACTAAGCGAGGACGAACAGAACAGTGTGCAGCGGAGGACAGTCACCCTCAGTTTCCTGGACGAGGAATATCCACAAGATAAATGGGTCAGAGTATACACAGATGGGTCAGCACAGAATGCTGTGAGGAATGGGGGTGCAGGTGTATATATAGAATATCCACACAAGCCTAGAGATACAATCAGAACACCAACAGGAAAATTCTGCAATAATTATGATGCAGAAATCCAGGCAATTACTGTGGCAGCTAAAAAACTGCTGAACTCCAACTCTGACCTACAGCCTGTGGTATTCCTGACAGATGCAAGGTCAGTGCTTCAAGCTCTCCAGTCTGGAAAACTAACAGACTTAAAAAAACTACTTAGCGAATTGTCTTACCAGTATAGGGTAACCATGCAGTGGATACCCTCTCACTGTGGAATACCAGGAAATGAAAAAGCAGACCAACTGGCTAAGGAAGGTGCTGCCGAAGATCAACCAGATATACCAATCACCTACCATCAGAAAAAACAGATGATCAAGTCAATAAGAAAGCCACAAACACCAACACAAGATGACTATCACATTATGAACAGATCAGAACAAGTTATAATTCTACGTCTCAGAACAGGACACAACCGACTCCGCAGTCACATGTATACAAAGTTCAAGATTGGCAACACGGCCATGTGTACATGTGGACAGGCAGTACAGAGTGCCAAACATATACTTCAAGAGTGTTCTGAGCATGAAACGCTGAGGCAGACATATTGGCCAGAGGAAACAACACTGGAATCAAAGCTCTATGGGACACTGTATGAACTACAAAAGACAGTGAGTTTTATTAAGGAGACAGAATTGCAGATATAGACATGTTTCAAGTGAACGAAAGAAGAAGAAGAAGAAGAAAGATTAATCATGGAGGGCAAAGTTCCGGACAGAGAACAAGAGGCAAAGCAATACTACGATGGACACATGACATCGAAAACCATCTGAACATGACACTGAAAGAAGCTGGGCAGCTTGCACAGAACCAAGAGGCTTACAGAGTGACAGCGAGGACAACATTTTTTTAAAAGATGCGTCACATAGAGAGAGAGATGAATAGACACAGGAAATGGGATAAATTATGTGAAGACAAGAAATTAGATAACTGATGACATAGACACATGAAATGAGATAAATTATGACAGAGAGGAAATGAGATGAATCATGACACAGACAAATGAGATGATGTAACAGGGAATGAGATAACTGATGACATAGACACATGAAATGAGATAAATTATGACAGATAGAGAGGAAATGAGATGAATCATGACACAGACAAATGAGATGATGTAACAGGGAATGAGATAATTGATGACATAGACACAGGAAATTAGATGATTGAGGACGTAGAGACAATATCAGTGATGAATAGATGACAGGATAAGGAAAATAAATCTACACAGAGGGACAGAATAGAAAAAGTGAATGTAAATAGAGACACTATAAAAGAGATAAATAAGAGGTAATAGTCAAGCTGTATAGTTATTCATCTTTCACAGTATATGATGTTTTGTGTGTCTGTTCCTTACAGCGCTGCAGTCTCCTATAGCTTATCAGAAGGAGTTGACTAAAGAATTGTAAGTCCTGACAACACCAAAATGTTTACTTATGTGAAATCTTATCCTTGTGTATTATGTAGAGAAATTAGAAATATTTATCCTTGTATGTGTAGAGAAATTAGAAAAATAAGTACTTTGTATACTAGAGAAATTAGAAACTTTGTATATGCAGAGAAATTAGAAACTTTGTATGCTAGAGAAATTAGAAACTTTGTATACTAGAGAAATTAGAAACTTTATATATTAGAGAAATTAGAAATTTTATATACAAAAGATATTATAATTTTCGTATAATGGAGAATTTAGAAACTTTTTATATGTAGATAATTAGAATTAGTAGATAATTACTTTCTATACTGAAAGAATTATAAACTTTGTATACTAGAGACATAAACTCTGTTAGGTGTAGAAGTTTGAAATTTTGTATACTAAAGAAATTGATAGCTTTGTATACATAAATTTGAAAAAAACTTTGTATATGGAGAAATTAGAAACTTTGTATACTGGAGAAATTAGAAACTTTGTCTTCTAAAGAAATTAAAATCTTTTTATATGTAGATAATTAGAAACTTTCTATACTGGAAGAATTAGAAACTTTGTATACTAGAGAACTATACTCTTTGTATAGGTTTATAAATTTTAAACTTTGTATACTGAAGAAATTAGAAACTTTGTATAGTAGAGAAATCGGAAACTTTGTATACATAAATTATAAACTTTGTATTCTGAAGAAATTAGAAACTTTGTAAACATAGAGAAATTGCAAACTTTGTATACTGGAGAAATTAGAATCTTTTTATACTGGACAATTTATAAACTTTATATACTATAGATCCGCCGCAGATGGATGTGTCGGGCCATTGGCACAAATAAAACGGCGGCACAGCGCATTTCCATTCTCTGGACTATATCCTGCTTGATATATTTAATAGGACCATGGTCCTGCTACAAGAGAGATCCAGCGGGAGTTTAAGAATGAACGCTGAAGAAAAAGAAAATATACTAGAGAAATTATAAACTTTGTATAGGTATAGAAATTTGGAACTTTGTATACTTAAGAAATTATATATTTAGTATACTAAAGAAATTAAATACTTTGTATACATAGAGAAATTAGAAATGTTGTATACATAGGGAAATTAGAAACTTTGTATACTAGAGAAATTAGAAATGTTGTATACATAGGGAAATTAGAAACTTTATATACTGATATTTTAGAAACATTGTGTACTGCAGAAATTATAAACTTTGTATACATAGAGAAATTATAAACTTTGTATACATAGAGAAATTAGAAACTTTTATACATAGAGAAATTAGAAACTTTTTTATACATAGAGAAATTAGAAACTTTGTACATGTAGAAACATTATAAACTTTGTATACATAGAGAAATTAGAAAATTTGTATACATAGAGATATTATACACTTTGTACACATAGAAACATTAGAAAATGTGTATACATAGAAAAATTAGAAACTTTGTACATTGATGGAAAATATAAAGCATGTGTATATACAGTGGAATCTCTCAA
This sequence comes from Meghimatium bilineatum, assembly GCA_034231615.1. Lineage (NCBI taxonomy): Eukaryota > Metazoa > Mollusca > Gastropoda > Stylommatophora > Philomycidae > Meghimatium > Meghimatium bilineatum. Next base: position 52,587,482 of record CM067306.1, read on the forward strand.
TAGATCATCCTTTTAAAACAAATTTAACAACACTTCAAAATCACCAAATATATTCATTCTATATTTTTTCTACTGCATATAGTGAATTTCTGTTATTACATAGATATTTCATCAGTCTGGACCAAGTTGCTATATTATATTTGACTGTACATGTGTATATGTTATAATTTGGTGATGTATGTACATGGATGGTCAGTACTTTTGGCACACATGGGAATATTTGTAGAGAACCACATACAAATATTTTTTTTAATTGCATAGGCCGTACATCTAAATTACTAATTTATTTAATACTAAATTTCTTCCCTGTGTTACGTTATATATTGAGTGCAGCGTATTATAAATGTGACACGTGTCAACTTGATACTGTCAAGAGTCATTATCTTCATTGTAAACTCAGGTTCTCATAATCATATATCTTTTATAGCAATTAGAGCAATTGACTATTCTAAGAAATGACAGCTGTATGTGTAATCTATTTATATAAAACTCAACTTACCAAAGTGATAGATACCAGCTAGTAATATCTATTTATATAAAACTGTAGTTTTCAAAGTGACAGATGCCAGCCAGTAATGTCTATTTGGTCCAATTCCAGATCAAGTGGCTACCTATTGTATACAATATGAATGAAGTTTATCATGCACAGGTTCAGTCCAAGTGCGTTATAGTGCCCAGTTTTTGTTAAATCACTGAAATCACATTACAAGCAGACCGTGAATTCAGAAAAACAAAATGGCTAATGTTAGTGGAGATTAAATTATACCACGATCATGCATCAGAGGAGAAGGGATGATCATGGATGTTACAGACTGCTTTCGGATGAATTTAATCTGTGCACTGAGAGCCCCACACCTAGGGTCATCCAAGGGAGGAACAGCTCTCTGTGCATAGCACGCAGATCAATGCATTCGGCAGAAGATCGATGTATCTAGTGACAGTAAAATGCATTGGGCTAGACCTATCTAACCCTAACATCCACACCCTCTCCCTAAACTCTATACATCTCTGTCTGAAAGTCATCAATACAGCAGCCATTTTGCTAATACAAATGAACCAGCAGTGTGATGTCACACAAAGTACTAAAATATTGCATTTCGTGATGACACCACAAACTACTAAAAAAATTATGATCGCTGCAATACTTAAAAACTGTGAGCATGGTGGACTCTTGATCTGGGATTGAACCCTCTATTTATATAAAACTGTACTTACCAAAGTGACATATACACAACCAGTAATATCTGTTTATATAAAACTCTATTTACCAAAGTGACAGATACTATCAATTCATGTACACATATCAACACCCACTATTTTTGTGTTTGTGTATTTTTTTAGTGTAGTAGTTGGGTTTTTCTTCTTTCTTTGCATTGATGTTATTGTATAATATATAGGCCCCTTATAGGTACTGTTGTGTCTGATTTTGGCTTTTGTAGTTGCAAAAATCAATATGAAATAAATTTTAAAAATATTTGGTGATTTGGACCTAGGTAGTTGCAAAAATCAACATGAAAACTATTACAAAACAGGCTATAGATTTGGACTTACCTGTATGTAATTTGGGAACAGTTAACACTGAGTATATTTAACAATAGAATTGATTTGTTGTTCATCTGAGAAAAAAACAACTGAACAATTGATGACAATCAAAGTCTGTGCAGAGTCACAACCCATAGGTGCTCAGTACCAATCACCTAGGTAAAAGTACCAGTAGAGAAAAATATTTACACAGTAGCTCAGCTGCCAAATCTGAAGTTTTTCATTGCTCTTCCATTCAGACAGCAGGAGTAATGATTTTCAGCAAGGTGACTGAAGAATTGACTCTCCGGGAATTGAACACATATAAAACCTGCATAAAACCATACCATATTTTTTTCTTCTTAAATGTCTCAATGTGTCAACTTTCATAGATTTCTTTAATCATTGTTTTATTTAAAAGCCAGAGTATATTTTGTTAAATTTCTGTGATGAGTAGCTTTGCCATGTTTTTTTTTAAGTGTTCATTCATCTAGTTCTTTTTTTTTCTTTCTTTTATTTTTTTTCAGTTGATGTTGCCTTGAACACAATCTCCTCCTAAACTTCCTTCATTCATATGTCACAAGTCCACAGCGCATGTATGCCGTGTCCTGCACCATATGGCCAGGCAGTGCGCTAGCTAGATAAATGAATGCCAAAGCACCCAGACAGTATGCATCTAATGAGCAGTGATCTCGTGCAGCAGAAGTTTAGTTTAACTTCCTCTCAGGCCAGATTTCTGCTTAGTGGCAGATCAATTGTATTTTAGTCAACTCGATGACCAACCGGTCTCCCTTCATGCAAACAAATCCTGACTATTTATGATGAACCTCCAACCAATCGTCTGAGGATCTAATTAGATCTATACCACAATTCAAAGGATTATACAATAAATATTGACCATCAACCAAACTCCTACAGGAATCATTCACAATAAGGAAGTTTCCTAGAAAGTCAACAATATACATCTAGCTTTGCTATGCCCTAACTATTTGTAGATGTATAATTCTGCTTGAACGTTAGTAGCAACATCTACAACTGTTAGAATAACATCTACAATTGTTACTAGCAACATCTACAACTGTTAGACTAACATCTACAATTGTTACTAGCAACATCTACAACTGTTAGAATAACATCTACAATTGTTACTAGCAACATCTACAACTGTTAGAATAACATCTACAATTGTTACTAGTAACATCTACAATTGTTACTAGCAACATCTACAATTGTTACTAGCAACATCTACAACTGTTACCACATATATCGATATTTTATGTTGTTGTTTTTTTTTGTTTATGACAGTATGGGTGAGTTTTTTATATCAATACACCATGCTGTTTTGATTTCTATTCATATTGTTTGCTCTAGAATACACAAATATTTTTATTTCATTATTATTGACTGCTTTAACGTATTTAAGTTTCATCTGTGTGATGCCTCATTAGACGCTGTAAATATTGACTAAATTTTTGGTTTTTGTACTTGAGAAGTGATATTGTCACATTTGGTTTTTGTACTTGAGAAGTGATGTCAAATTTGGTTTTACTTTCACATTCCCCTTCATTTTTTTGTGTGGTTAGGTTTTTCTATTCTTCACAAACTATTGCTGCTTCATAGTTTTTATAGTTTATTATTTTTTGTTGATTGTTCAGATACAATTTTTGTAAATTTTTTTAAACAGAATTTGGAGATTTTAAATTTGTGTTAAATGTTTACATTTTCTAGGTTTATATATATATATATATATATAAGACCAGTTAACTATTTTCCTATTTTAATTAGTTTATATATATATATATATATATGAGCAGATATATATATATAGGAACAAAGTACATGAAGTTATAAGTTTATAGCTTACTGAATAGTCAGAGTCAACATTTCTGCCAAAAGATCTTTGTCGAGAAAAAATTGGAAGTTAAATGGAAAACACAATAAAATAAATATTTCAAAATGAAAAGTAATATTAACAAGGATAATTCATTTACTATTATTAATAAGAATGATGATGTAATCCCTTTAGCTGTGAACAGGTACTTGAACAGAACTTTTGTATATGATTCAGTCTGTTTTATGAACAGTTATCTGTATTTTGTATGTGATTTAATCTATTTTTGAAGCTGTTATCTCTGTATTTTAGTCCGTCTCTGTAGCAGCATGGACAGGATGCTGCATCTATGCTGGCCAAGGTACTCGGTTTGAATGCTGAAGGCAACTTTGTGTTCAGACAGTTCAAAAATTTATGGCAAAATATTAAATGTAAATACTGCCAAGAAAATCATTACAGCCAAAAGATACTGAGTTGATGTCTACATCCTGAATATAATATGCTAATAATATTTTTTAAATCTCAATTGTGTATGCAATTTACTTTATTTTGTGAGCTTTTATCTGTATTTTGTATTTAATTTTGTTTGTTTTGTGAGCTTTTATCTGTAGTTTGTATTTAATTTTGTTTGTTTTGTGAGCTGCTCTCCGTATTTAGTATGCAATTTAGTCTGTTACTAGTTGTAAACTTCACACTTTGTGTTTTCTGTTCCTGCCTACTGTTATATAGTTTTACTGCAGGTCCTCCTATTAAGATCTCTCATAATTTAAGGTAGCTCGTGTTATACACATGTTGTAATGACCATATGCCATCATACAACAAAGCTAGACTCATTTACAAGAATCATAGGACCTTTCTCACAAATACCAAGATTTTAGTCCTCCTTATTTTTACCACTATATCAAATTAAGATCTGAGTTTGCTTGTTTTTTGGTGGTTTTTTGTTTCAAATGTTTATAACTAAATGATCTACAAAGACTTTAGTACCTCCTTTTTACCACTATATCAAGTTAAGATCTGAGTTTGCATGGTTTTTTTTTCAAATGTCTATAACTAAATGATCTGATTATGTTCAAACTGAAGAAAATGATGTCATAGTTGGATCATGTTCAAACTGAAGAAAATGATGTCATAGTTGGATCATGTTCAAACTGAAGAAAATGCTGTCCATAGTTGGATCATGTTCAAACTGAAGAAAATGCTGTCCATAGTTGGATCATGTTCAAACTGAAGAAAATGATGTCATAGTTGGATCATGTTCAAACTGAAGAAAATGATGTCATAGTTGGATCATGTTCAAACTGAAGAAAATGATGTCATAGTTGGATCATGTTCAAACTGAAGAAAATGCTGTCATAGTTGGATCATGTTCAAACTGAAGAAAATGATGTCATAGTTGGATCATGTTCAAACTGAAGAAAATGCTGTCCATAGTTGGATCATGTTCAAACTGAAGAAAATGTTGTCATAGTTGGATCATGTTCAAACTGAAGAAAATGATGTCATAGTTGGATCATGTTCAAACTGAAGAAAATGATGTCATAGTTGGATCATGTTCAAACTGAAGAAAATGATGTCATAGTTGGATCATGTTCAAACTGAAGAAAATGCTGTCCATAGTTGGATCATGTTCAAACTGAAGAAAATGCTGTCCATAGTTGGATCATGTTCAAACTGAAGAAAATGATGTCATAGTTGGATCATGTTCAAACTGAAGAAAATGATGTCATAGTTGGATCATGTTCAAACTGAAGAAAATGATGTCATAGTTGGATCATGTTCAAACTGAAGAAAATGCTGTCCATAGTTGGATCATGTTCAAACTGAAGAAAATGATGTCATAGTTGGATCATGTTAAAACTGAAGAAAATGCTGCCCATTGTTGGATCATGTTCAAACTGAAGAAAATGTTGTCATAGTTGGATCATGTTCAAACTGAAGAAAATGATGTCATAGTTGGATCATGTTCAAACTGAAGAAAATGATGTCATAGTTGGATCATGTTCAAACTGAAGAAAATGATGTCATAGTTGGATCATGTTCAAACTGAAGAAAATGATGTCATAGTTGGATCATGTTCAAACTGAAGAAAATGATGTCATAGTTGGATCATGTTCAAACTGAAGAAAATGCTGCCCATTGTTGGATCATGTTCAAACTGAAGAAAATGCTGTCCATAGTTGGATCATGTTCAAACTGAAGAAAATGTTGTCATAGTTGGATCATGTTCAAACTGAAGAAAATGATGTCATAGTTGGATCATGTTCAAACTGAAGAAAATGATGTCATAGTTGGATCATGTTCAAACTGAAGAAAATGATGTCATAGTTGGATCATGTTCAAACTGAAGAAAATGATGTCATAGTTGGATCATGTTCAAACTGAAGAAAATGTTGTCATAGTTGGATCATGTTCAAACTGAAGAAAATGATGTCATAGTTGGATCATGTTCAAACTGAAGAAAATGATGTCATAGTTGGATCATGTTCAAACTGAAGAAAATGATGTCATAGTTGGATCATGTTCAAACTGAAGAAAATGCTATCTATGGAAACAATGACTTATGTGTACACAAGAATTGTCATAGAGCAGCACATTTAAAAAAAAAACAAATATAGGGAATGAGAGCAAAATAAAACAACTATATCTGAAAACAACATGAATGAAATGCAACAATGGCCCCACCACCCAAACTAAATAAATTAATGATCTGTATTAAGACCAAATGGCAAAAGGGTACCAATTTTGCATTTTACGTAAGTACTATTGTTATACACTTTTACAGCAGTCTCACTTATTATTGATTGTCAAATTTGTGTTGCAATTTCTATATTCTGTTTGTCTATGCAATGGTCAAGTGGCTTATCACTGGCTATTTAGTATTAGGTAGCTCTGTTTGAATGTTTAGTAGTTATATGACATGTCCTTGGCTTATTTGACAGATCAGCCACAGGTTTCAGTAATCCTAATCTTGGCGAACCTGCTCTCAGAAAGACAAAATCACATCCAATCAACAGGATTCATAATCTGAGCTCATCAAAGTCAGTGGCTGGACAACCCCATTCAGATGATGATTCTAGGCCAGGGTTCAAATCCAAAAATGATCGATGCAAGTCAGTTCCGGGTCCTCTTGTCCAATCTATGGTTGAGTTGTCAGCAGGGGGTAGTAAGGAACAGTCCTGTCAGAGAGTGGACACCATTTCACCTGCGGAAGTGAAGACAACACTGCTACAGAAGAGCAATGAGGAGAAACCTGGCAAGTGTTTTTATCCTGCCGCAGATGTGACTGACTCGCCCAAGCATAAAAAGACTATATTTGAGGGATTTCGAAATACACTAGGCCGCAAGTCAAAGTCGAGTCATCTGATGTCTGGTAAAAATAGTGCAGACACGGCTGTGACCTCATCACCGCCATCACCAAATAGAAGCAGTGATTCTTCTACTCCTCTCTTGTATGCAGAGGGAGGCAGTTCCGATGCTAATACGTTATTATGTGAATCCTCAGAGGAAATAGTAACACTGACAACTTCATCATCTGTGGTAGCTGAAACTTTGTTCACTTCCTCAATTCCACCATCTGGTTGGATAAATGGACGGATTACAAATTCATGATTGAGTATACCGGTTGTCTTTATGTCAAAATCAAACATCTGGTCTCACAACAAAAGTTCTTTGCTCATTCAGTGGTCAATCCATTGACTTGTGTAACAACTCATGATTGATTGACAAGGTTGGCTAGTCGTTTACACTTATCTGTTTTATTGACCATTGGTTCACATGTAAATAATCACTCCATACTCTTCCTTCAGCACCATCCACTGTATCTTATATGAACTGCACTCAGTTCATACCATCACATTACCGTTTGTTTGAACCATTCGTCCAGCTGTGTCTTGGTTGCAAGATGTCATAGACTATTTGCGAACAAAACTTTGTTGCGTGGAAGTTTACATTTCACTCCAAGAGGGATACAGTTCGCTTACTGATTATGTGCATAGGTTAACTTGTCATGTGGTTGTAATATTCTATTTTTTTACTCACTTGATTTCTAGAATTTTGAAATGTTTTTATTTTTTTTTAATTTGGATACATATTTTATAAAGGATGATGTGAGTTGTATTGATAAAAGATGTGAATGGTGAATTATATTTGATAAAGGATGATGTGAGTTCTATTTGATAAAGAATGATGTGAATTGTATTTGATAAAGGATGATGTGAATGATGAATTGTATTTGATAAAGGATTATGTATTTGATGAATTGTATAAGAATCGGAAATTGTATTTTGTAAAGGATGATGTGAATTGTATTTAATGAAGGATGATATCTCGGTAGTATTTTCACAGAAAATGGAAGCCTTGATAGAGAGTTAGAGATGATATGTCAAAAGGCAAATGCAGTAACATACCAACTGTCACCACTTCTTCTGCATCCCAAGATCGAGATAGAAATTAAAAGACAAATGATCTACAATATATTCCTACCAACACTGTGTTACCAGTTCCAAATCTGGTCTCTCTCATCTTCACATTACAGAAAGATAGCGACGTGAGATGAAATGCTTGAGGAAAGCTGCAGGGGTCGCCAGGCTTGATAGATTATGAAATTAAGACATCAGGGAAAGAATAGGTGTAACACCTTGCATAGAATACATAGAAAGGCAGCAGATCAAGTGGTTTAGTCACATTATGAGAATGCATCACAACAAGTTGCCTGTACAGGCATATAACCAAATGAAAGATGAAAGACCACGAAAAAGATGGATAGAAAATGTCAGGGACATCCTGAACAAACATGGTCATAGCACAGTTGAGGTCACATAACTGACCTTGGAACACAAGCTCGAACTCCAATCACCCCTATGCTTAAAGGCAAGAGTAGATAACAAACCACCTGGGGAAATACAATAGACAAAAGAATGATGTGAATGGTGAATTGTATTTTGTAAAAGATGATGTGAATGGTGAATTGTATTTTGTAAAAGATGATGTGAATGGTGAATTGTATTTTGTAAAGGATGATGTGAATGGTGAAAAGTATTTGATAAAGGATGATGTGAATGGTGAATTGTATTTGATTAACAGAAGAAAAATGTGATTGTTTTTATTAGAAGTTTCTTGTAACTGGTCTCACAATTTCAACTAAAAAGATTATGTGTGTTCATAATCACTTTTCACTCTGTAGCTTTCCTGACCTTCAGACACAGTTGTCTATATGTAGACTATTTGAAACACAGTTCTCTATATGTAGACTATTTGAAACACAGTTTTCTATATGTAGACTATTTGAAACACAGTTGTCTATTTATAGAGTATTTGAAACACAGTTGTCTATTTATAGAGTATTTGAAACACAGTTGTCTATATATAGACTATTTTAAACACAGTTGGCTTTATGATAGCTTAAGAAATAGTTGGGCCAACAGATAGACATCACGGAGTAAGTCAAATGAGCGTGTGCTGTAAGCTGTTGGCACTTGTAAATGATATAATTGTGCTTGCATTTTCTGATTGTTAGAATAATATTGGATATTGAAGGACATATTTCAACATTGTTGTTGTGCATATGAAAAAAATGTTCAGATGAATCACACTATGATAGCATGTATTTGTTTAGTCTCTAGGGTGTGTTTGTTTAATCTATTAGGTGTGTTTGTTTAGTCTCTAGGGTGTGTTTGTTGTGTGTTTGTTTAGTCTGTTAGGTATGTTTGTGGTATATGTTTGTTTAGTCTCTAGGAAGTGTGTTAGTTTAGTCTGTTGGGTGTGTTTGTTTAGTCTCTAGGGTTTGTTTGTGGTGTGTTTGTTTAGTCTGTGGGGTGTGTTTGTTAGGCTCCAGGGTGCGTTTGTTTTTTGTTTAGTCTCTAGGGTGTGTTTGTTGTTTGTTTAGGCTCCAGGGTTTGTTTGTTGCTTGTTTAGTCTCTAGGGTGTGTTTGTTGTTTGTTTAGGCTCCAGGGTTTGTTTGTTGCTTGTTTAGTCTCTAGGGTGTGTTTGTTGTTTGTTTAGTCTCTAGGGTGTGTTTGTTGTTTGTTTAGTCTCTAGGGTGTGTTTGTTGTTTGTTTAGGCTCCAGGGTTTGTTTGTTGCTTGTTTAGTCTTTAGGATGTGTTTGTGATTTATTTAGTCTGTAGGGTGTGTTTGTGATGATTTGTTTTATCTAAATGATGTGTTTGTGGTGTGCTTGTTCAGTTAGTAGTGTGTGTATTTGTTTAATCTATAGAGTATGTTGATGTATTGATTGGTTAGTTGAGTGAGATTATTGGATTGATTGGTTTATTAAGCCATTTAATAATTTCCTGGATCATTGGTAGTTTAGTTGAGCATGTGACTGATTAACTAAATTGTTGGTTGGTTAGTTGAACATGTGACTAACTCAATCATTGGTTATTTGGTTGAGCACATGACTGATTAACTCAATTATTTGTTGTTTAGTTAAGACAAACAATAAGCGGAATTAGCAACAATGATGGAATGAATATCATAGATCTTGACACACATTCTATGCTCATAGTTCCACTTAGCACTGATCTATATCTGCTCATAGTTCCACTTAGCACTGATCTATATCTGCTCATAGTTCCACTTAGCACTGATGTACTGGGCTATATCTGCTCATAGTTCCACTTAGCACTGATGTACTGGGCTATATTGTTTCAGCTTAAATGTATTGTTTCTATTGGGGCTCTATTGCTATCATATTAACATGTTATAGCAGCCTGGTTTCTCAACATCAGCCTCATTTATCTTTTGGATTATCAACATCAACCTCATTTATCTCTGGGAAAATCACCACAGCCTCATTTATCTCTGGGAATATCAACATAAGCCTCATGTATCTCTTGAAATTTCAACAGCAGCCTCATTTATACCTGAGTATATTAACATTGCTGGTGCAGTAGCAGAGTTGAGAATGAGCTCATCCTGTCAACCAACCTTGTTTGAAAACTGACCATACATATTGCACTAGTGATATGATTGGATGGATTTGTTACACCTCAAAATTCCACAATAGTTGAATAGCAATGTCCTGTACAGGATACACAACCATTGTTACATTTCTTACACTGTATTAAAACATCATGTTTGTAAAACATCAGAAGTGTAAGAATGCTGTGAGCATGTAGTATTTTTATGTGATACTAATGACGACTTACTGACTTTTACCATTTACTTCTCCACCCAAAAATCAAAAGGCAGATAATATCTACACATTTTTTACCAACACTCTGTTACAACATGGTCTAAAACAGTCAAATATGGTCTTTAACAGTCTCATAGCAAAGTAAAATCGTTACATGTGAAATGTAGTGTCTAGGAAATGCTGCAATGGTTACTAAACTACCAGTAGATAAAATAAGAAATGAAGATATTAGTAGGTATAATGTTATATGTTGAACAAATCAAAAGACAGAAATTACAATGGTTTGGTCACCTTATGAGAATGAACCCAAATCAAATACCAATAACAGCATATAACAAAATAATATCCGCATATAGAGCCAAAAATATACCCACACAACAGTGGATAGAAAACATCAATATAACCTTGAACAAACATGGACTCAATGCAACCAAGGGGACACATCTGACCTTGGAATGACAACTTAGGTTCCCACCCCTGACATCAACCATCATTCAACTGGAGAAAGATAATAGACACTAGTTGCATTAATTGTATCACTTTCTCTGGTCAGGTACCAAACTTTACCCACACTCATCATCATCTGCCACTCTGAATGCTGTAGGCAATTATGGATCTCCACAACTATATTTCCTGTATCTTTTACCATAATTGTTGTTGACACTTTGCCATGCCACGATGTCAGACTATCTAATATTTTCTCATGCTGTCATCATCAATCTCTTGCTCTCTATCTTGCTTGTTGTAACTATGTTCTCCAGACCTCCCTGTCTCATAAAAGTGTCCACAGAAATTAACGACCATCTCTGTCTGATATTATTACGTAAACCTCGTCAGCACCTCCACGTTAGTTTTGCTAGCTGCCCATGTTACTACATCAGCACCTTCTCGTAAGTTGTGCTAATTGTCCATGGTACTACATCAGCACCTCCTCATCAGCTTTACTAGCTTTCCATGGTACTACATCAGCACCTCCTCATCAGTTTTGCTAGATTCAGATGGTACTACATCAGCACCTCCTCATCAGTTTTGCTAGATTCACATGGTACTACATCAGCACCTCCTCATCAGTTTTGCTAGATTCACATGGTACTACATCAGCACCTCCTCATCAGTTTTGCTAGATTCACATGGTACTACATCAGCACCTCCTCATCAGCTTTACTAGCTTCACATGGTACTACATCAGCACCTCCTCATCAGCTTTACTAGCTTCACATGGTACTACATCAGCACCTCCTCATCAGCTTTACTAGCTTTCCATGGTACTACATCAGCACCTCCTCATCAGTTTTGCTAGATTCAGATGGTACTACATCAGCACCTCCTCATCAGTCTTGCTAGAATCCCTGGTACTACATCAGCACTTTCTCATCAGTTGTGCTAGCTGCCCAAGGTACTACATCGGCACTGTCCCTGGGTGGAAGCAGGCTTCGAGGATGCAGTAAGCAGGGATTTAGACTTGAGTCAACTATATCTGTCTTGCACGAGGTGATGCACTGCCAATGAATTAGTCTCCTGTAATCAGATGTATTGTCCCAGTACCCTCAGCTACTCAACCTTTTCTCATCCATGAGCATGGTTCAGTTATAGGAAACACTCAACAGTAGGGTTGAATTCGGGTTTTTTTGCCCTCTTAGCCAAGGTTTCATTCACCACATTGTGAACACCTCATCTGAGTCTCTACACATATCTAGGAACACCGGGAGACATTGTTCTTGGAGGTAACTAGAAGCTTGTTCTCCAACTGAACATTGCTTTAATTATGATTCCTATATAGCTTTTTACTCCAATTTATTTGGACATGGCCCTGCCCTCTACTGCTGCGCTGCCCTCTCATTGTACTCACTATGTTAGTAGTTGTTGTCTTTAAGACTTTGGAACATGACAGCTTGTCAGGCCAGACACAGTCTTACTCTGCAGCAACAGTGTTTTGGCTTGGGGACAACAAGGTTTTTATTCAGACATCATGTTTGTCATGTGCAAACAAATCTCCTTTGTTCTCAATGTACACTGTCCGGATACGATCCATAAAGCATTTACCAAAATGAGCTAACGAGTTTCGAAGCAGTTTGCTTCCAGGGTGCACCAAGAGGAAGTGTTTTTATGATCTCGGTTAATTGCTGATGTAGAATCCTATGCAACCCATCAGTTCGGATCAATTGTATATAATAGGATTTTACTGTAAAGCATTCACATGGCTGTGGATGAAAGGAAATAATTCTCTAATCAAACATTTCTCAACTAATATATATTTAAACAGGAAACTTGGATGGTACTGTAATATGTTTGTTATGTTCTACTATCAACAAAGATGAACCTTTCTCTTTGTCAAAAAATGAAGATTATTCTTATTTCAACTAAATCAAGCACCAGAGCTGGGTTCTGCCAAGGATTCTGGGTTGTTTACAAATCAGGGTAAAGCCGTAGATACATTTTTAGTAAGGAGAGGGTTTTATATTATTTTAAAAATAACTAGTTTGCCTGTTTTCATGTTAAAAAAACATTATTTGATGAACTTTTTTGTGAAAAATTGCTACGGGAGGAGTTTTACTCAACTATTTGACTATGCTCCTGGTAGTAAAAGACATGTTCTAATTTAGCTAAGCTCCTGGTAGTAAAAGACATGTTCTAATTTAGCTAAGCTTCTGGTAGTAAAAGACATGTTCTAATTTAGCTGAGCTTCTGGTAGTAAAAGACATGTTCTAATTTAGCTGAGCTTCTGGTATTAAAAGACATGTTCTAATTTGGCTGAGCTTCTGGTAGTAAAAGACATGTTCTAATTTAGCTGAGCTTCTGGTAGTAAAAGACATGTTCTAATTTAGCTAAGCTTCTGGTAGTAAAAGACATGTTCTGATTTTGTGAAGGGGTGTTTTGATACACCCCTCTTCTCCCTACCCCCCCCCCCCCCCTCCCTATCTTATCTACAGGCTTGAGGTCAAATGAGATAGCTTCTTCTACCAACAACAGATAGAAGACCATTATCAGAAGATTCATGAAATGTAAGTGAACTCCAATCATGCTTATTTTAACAGGCAACGACAGAATCAAACAACACATGTATAAGAAGTTTGGGGTTGGCAACACTGAAATGTCCCAAGTGCTGACAATCAGCAGAAATTGCAAAATATATTCCACAGAACTGCTCACTATACCACATCTCAAGAAGAAAATTGGTCATCATAAACAGCTCTGATGACAAGCTGTATGACCCTGTCTCAAGGCTGGTCACTACAGTAACAATAATAATAATACCAATAAACTATCAGGGTTGTAGGGGTACCACACTGGAGGCATCGACACAAAAAGTCCTCTAAATCTGGACTAGTATTATGTCCTCAGCCATTCGGAGGAGTCTAAAAAAGTCATGCCCAGACCATTCCTTTATGTTATCAATCCAGGATTATCTGTGCCCCTCTCTTCTTCCACTGTTCCTAGAAAAATAGTCTTAGAAAGTGAGTCATGTCTCATTACATGTCCAAGCCAAACACATTTACAGTTGCCATAGTACAGTTTATAGAAGAATTCCATATCAGTATAGTGGAATCCTGTTATAAAAACGTGGTCCGGACCAATGAAATATGTCTGTAACAACAGAAATTCCCTATGTACAGTACAAACAAGAAAGATTAAATATAAATGGGGGATTTTAAAAAGTGTTGGGAAAAATAGGGAAATTTATTCTAAAAAATATGAACTGTAGAAGGATTCCACTGTATATGACTGACAAGACATAGCAGCAGCAGCAGAATATTGGGTCTGAGTCTCTACACATTTTTAGGAGCACCGGAAACTAGAAGCTTGTTCTTGGACTAACCAAAACTTTAGTTTTGATTTCCTTTCAATATTTTTCCATTCTGTTTGCACATAGCGCTGCCCTCTGACTCTATGCTGTCCTCATTGTACTCAATGTTATCTTTTTCTTCTTCTTCAGCGTACATTCTCAAACTCCTGCTGAATTTATCTTGTAAAATTACTATGGTCCTATAGATTTCCAGCAGGATGTAGTCCAGAGAATGGAAATACGTTGTTTCGCCGTATTATTTGCGCCTATGGCCCGACACTTCCGGTTATCTTTTTGACTCTCATTATTCATCTACCCATTTCATAACAATTGCATTGGCTGTTCCTCTAATGCTTGAGCTGGACAGTTGTGTGGTTCTGTTTGTTGACAGTGACGCTGTATGTGTTGACACATAGATGTCAAAGATATTGCTTGTCTTCTTGCAACCAATTCTCATTCCATATGGAGCTTCGACATTAATGGACACGATCCCAAAAGTGTTTGTCAGAAGCAGGATGAGCAGTTGTACTTCTGTTTCCAGGGTGCACCACGAGGTAGTACTTTTGGGACCTTTGTTATCTGCTAACTCTGGGTCCAGAAATAGAGCAATGTGGTACTTCTTCACACCTCACTGCAGATATAGTACTTCAGAGGTACATTCCTGAAGATATGATATTTCATTGGTACATTCCTGCAGATGTGATTCTTCAGGGCAACATCCCTGCAGATATGATTCTTCAGGGTCACACCGCTGCAGATATAATACTTCAGAGGTACATCCCTGCAGATATGATACTTAGAGCTAAATCCCTACAGATATGGTACTTCAGTGGTACATTCCTGCAGATGTGATTCTTCAGGGCAACATCCCTGCAGATATGATTCTTCAGGGTCACACCGCTGCAGATATAATACTTCAGAGGTACATCCCTGCAGATATGATACTTAGAGCTAAATCCCTACAGATATGGTACTTCAGTGGTACATTCCTGCAGATGTGATTCTTCAGGGCAACATCCCTGCAGATATGATTCTTCAGGGTCACACCGCTGCAGATATAATACTTCAGAGGTACATCCCTGCAGATATGATACTTAGAGCTAAATCCCTACAGATATGGTACTTCAGGGCTACATCCATACATAAATATATCACAGACTGACATCAGACTTTGCCCTGCATTGAGTCACTGTTATATGTTCCATTGATCTCACACAAAAATATGAAAATCAGCCATGCTGATACTAATGATTGTTCGAAGACACATTATCATCATGTGTGCTAGTTGGTACAAGACTCGGTGCTTCATGATTGTAAATAATTGATGAGATCCAATCATCTTATTTAATAACATGTTTACGATTTCTATCATGTTTACATATCTGCTATTATATGATAATTATATAAAATTATGTAATATGTTGGTTCATGATTTCAGATGTGGGAAGCTAGCATTGGATGTGTATATGCTGTTATAAATTTTGTAAATAGTCTAGGGGCAGTAATTCAAATGGTGTTAATTTTGAAATGTATTTACTGGGTTGTCTGCCATCTATCAAGGGAGATAATTTTTACAAATGTGTAAGATTTACTTGAATAATTGAAAGGAATTTCTTTAAGAACCAGCATTGTTGCTGTTATATCCTATCTTTCTTTCTCTCTTGTTGTGTTGCTCCTGATGCTAGCAGACAAGTTATGAATTGTAGACCATGGCAGCTCATGCGCTGACCATCTTCTGATTGACAGCTGCAGCTGATTGACTGGATCGCTGACTTATTGATTGGATTCCTGACATTATTGACTGGATCACTTGTCAGCTGAATCACTGAGTTAATTGATAATCTGGTTGACTTGATCACTTGTCAGCTGAATCACTGAGTTAATTGATAGTCTGGGTTGACTGGATCACTTGTCAGCTGAATCACTGAGTTAATTGATAATCTGGGTTGACTGGCTGTTTGATGACTGAATTTATTTATTGGTCTATAGTTGATGAGTGACTTACTTACTGTTTGATGACTGATTTACTAACCAACTGGTCAGTAATTAACTGTGACTGATATGAGGGTTGATCCACTGACTGAAAGATGACTGTCTACCGATGTGATGACTAATCAACTGTCTGATTTAACTGGTGACTCAATGATGACAATTTGATGGGATGACTGATCCACTAACTGATGTTAAGAATGATGTAATGAATGATCAACTGACTGAAAGATTGGTATGATGACTGATCTGGTGAATAATTAACTGAATGATGTGATAAATGATTAACTGAATGATTAACTGACTGATGTGATTAATGATCAACTGACATGATGAATAATTAACTGACTAATGTGATTAATGATTAGCTGACAGATGTGATGAATGATTAGCTGACAGATGTGATGAATGATCAACTGACAGATGTGATTAATGATTAACTGACAGATGTGATGAATGATCAACTGACAGATGTGATGAATGATCAACTGACAGATGTGATGAATGATCAACTGACAGATGTGATGAATGATCAACTGACTGATGTGATGAATGATTAACTGACAGATGTGATGAATGATTAACTGACAGATGTGATTAATGATTAACTGACAGATGTGATGAATGATTAACTGACGGATGTGATTAATGATTAACTGAATTATGTTATGAATGATTAACTGACAGATGTGATGACTGATGTGATTAATCGCTGCCCGCCATTGTTGGAATGTTCTCCAAATTAAATTTATTTTAGTGAATTATTTGATATGAACAAGATATATCATCTACCGACTCGCTAGATCTGTTATATTGAGTCCTTTATTCTGAACATAGAAAAATCCTAAAGAAATATATTAGATGGCGTAATCCTGATGAAAATATGAAATACACAAACAAGATTTATAACTTTAGTTTATAAATCATATACAATGCTAGAGAGAGGAGAAGCAGAAAGAAGAGCCAGTGGTAGACCTAGAGTACGCTGGATCGAGAACATCAAAGAGACATTACACGAATACCAAATAACATTATCTGAAGCTGCCAGAAAAGCGAGAACAAGAACATTGTATCTCCCTCGACACCTGTAAAGGGTAAAAGAGGAAGGAAAGAAGAAGAAGATGTGATTAATGATTAACTGACTGAATGATGGTTGTCTTACTGATGTAATGACAAAAATACTGACTAAAATGATATCTGCATGATGTCTGAAATATGATGACAGGTTGTCAGATTAATGTAATGGCTGTCTGATATAATAACTGGCTGATTGATGTGATGATTGTCTGACTGATGTGCTAATTGACGTGATAGCTGTTTGACTCATGCTATGACAGACTGATGGTGATCTGAATGATGTGAGTACTGATTGATGTGATAACTGACCGATGTGGTGACTATCTGACTGATTTAATAACTGACTGATGAGTCAATGATGTGATGATTCATATAAGGACTGATGTGGTGAATAATGTGATGATTGGTGTAATTGACTGACTAATATGATGACATATTTAATGGTTCACTGATGTAATGACTGACTAATATGATGACTTATATAATGGTTCACTGATGTAATGACTGACTAATATGACTGATGTGATGAAATTCTGACTGATACGATGACAGATACACTGATTTAAATCACAGCTAAACTCTGTCACTAAATCATATCCTGTTGCTAGCAAATATTACTAACAAAACATGTATCCAGTTTGTTGACTGTTGTTCTTATCCAGTGGATAAATAAACAACATTGTTGCTGTAGATATAACTTTGTCTTGAGATGCTGAATTTTACTGGTTTTGTTTTGTGTCTTTTTTGAAATTTTAGAATCTTGAGTTTTGTAAATCAAGAACTCTGAAGTTATTGAAATAATTCATTTCTATGGAATATTTGCTCCATTATAATTTCTGAAGTTATTGAAATAATTTATTTCTAATATTTGATCTGTTATAGTTTCATAAGTTTTCTCACATTCTTGTGTAAATATATTTTGTGATTGGTTCCTGAGTTAACTGGATGTGCGTACATACGTATGGACAATAACATGCAATATCAATATGTAGTTGATTGTTGATTGATCACATACTCGTACAGTTTTCATCTGGAAGATGATCTAGGACTCGCTGTGTAGTGTATGTGCATTACACTGCACAATCATGTCATTGTGTTTGTATTTGAGAATTTACCAAATGTTATCATCTCAACATCAGATTAAAACTCTATCATATACTTGCATTCTCAGTCTCTTATGTCAATGTTTATTCCGCTTGCTTGTGTGCGTGTGTTTATTGTATGTGCGTGTGTTTGTTGTATGTGCGTGTGTTTGTTGTATATCTGAATGGCATTCTGTTATCCTTGAATGACAATAGATAAGATCCAATTAGGGACTTGACCAGAAGATGTTTCTGCTTCATTTTTCATAGTCTAGAGTCAGCAAGGAAGTCAGCAACAAAAGTGTAATGAAAATATCTGGAATGAAGTTAATTCAAAAAGAGATCTACATCAGAAAGAGACAATCCACATTTCTTGGACATATCATGAAAAGATGGAATATATTGTAGCAACAGGCAAATTGAAGAGCAAGAAAGGTATGGGGAAGTCCACTTGAGAAAATGATTTGACAAACTAACATTGTGGTATGGGAGAATTTCAGTATCGGAAATGATTGACAACACACGAAATAGAAGGCTGTGAAAAGTTATGATGACCAACGCCACATGACATAGACCATAAGAATAAATGATTGACAACACACGAAATAAAAGGCTGTGAAAAGTTATGATAACCAACGCCACATGACATAGACCATAAGAAGTAGAGTCAGCCGTTTTCTTCTTCGTTCATTCTTAACTTCCTGCAGATTAGCAGCAGATAGTCCAGAGAACGGAATGCGTTGTGTCATAATTTACAGTTTGGCTGCATATTTTCACCTTTCGGCCTAACACATTCCACTTCAGCATGGCTTCTATGTAACTAGGGAAGGGGTGGAGAACCTTTGACCAGTAGTATCAATTCTGATATGTCAAACTTTGGTCTGACCCGCTAAATGCAATTGATGCTGGTCTAAAATTAAATATAGGAACTTGTTGCATAACGCCATAATATTATATTAAAGTAATCATACTACACGTAATAATGTGCAAAATAGCATTATTCTGGCTAGATATGTACTGTACACCGAGTTAACATGATATTGACATTCAAGTATAGACAGAATATGTCATTAGCGCTTGATGAAAAATCTGTTTCTATGCAGAATTGTTAGAGACATCATGACAAAAATAACGCTTCTGATCGGTAAATGCTAAAATCACGTATATTCATTGATTAATAGCAGATGTCAGGAATTGGCTATTTTGGTATCATCACTGACTAGAGGTGGGGAAGATCATATAAATATCACCAAACACAGTGGGAAATGACAGCTATAGGGACACTTGCGCAAAAAACTTTGAATCACGTGGTGCATCATCAAACGCAAATTTCTACGAAAAGCTAGTAAATAAGATAAGAGATAAAGTTAAGAAATTAACTACAATTAGGAAAACTGAAGACCTTGATTAGATGCGGGAGGGGTTTGGGAGTCAATGTTTAAGTTTCCTAGCTAATAGTATTATAATTTGATGGGGAAAGACAAAGAAATGGTGAACAAGACTGAAAGCATCTGTGCGACACCTGCAAACGGTTTGGAGTAAAAGTACACGATATAACCAAGTCTTTAAATACATAAACAACGGATCACAACAAAATCGGAGAAAAGAATTGTAGAAATGCGTGTGCCGTCCTACAAATAAAAGAAAAATTATTCCAGGGAGTTGATTTTTCCAAGAGATTTTGACGAATTATTATTTATTTGTTAAGTTAAAGACAAACCTGTGTTGAATGCATGTGGCGAGGTATTGTACGAGTAGCAATATCACACATCTCACCAAAGAGAAGCAGTTCCAGCCATCACATCAGGGGTGAGTTGCGTAAACATTTGAGCAAAAATTTAAAATTTGATAATTGTGTATGGCTAGCGAATGATACTTTAAATTTACAAATGGCCTTTGCACAAGACAGGTTCACCGCTACGTAATGGAACAGTCAACTCCCCCACCCCCCAAAAAAACCACCTTTGCCGCCTCGTACAACATGTATGGCAGATAAATGTTGCTATTATTTACTCATCTTTCGGGCGTTGGTAACTTACATGCAACTACAAATATCTTATCAAATATTGCATCTGTCTTAATTTACCCTCTACAGTTTAAAAACCATCTTGTATAACCTTCCATCTTCCTAGATTTGTTTTTAGTGTGCCCTCCAGCCTGCTGTTTCTAAGTCCTGTGGCTCCAGATTATATTTGTGGACATATTTACAACGAAGAAAGGATGGCCTATAGTTTTTTTTCCAGAGGTCAATTTTCCACACAAAACAGCTCAGAGCTGTATCCATTGTTCAGCATATGTGACTCAATAATCTTAGAAGACATTGGCAATGGAGACTGGCCATACTGGGAATTATTTCTGTATGATTCTCATCTTGTATATATTGCAAGTACATTTGGACATGCAAAATCTGCGAAGAAATAGAGGATGTTTTTGTGTGCAGAGTATAACATAGTCATGTGGTAGAGGTAATGCAATAATACTCTCAGAGTATAACATAGTCATGTGATAGAGGTAATGCAATAATACTCTCAGAGTATAACATAGTCATGTGGTAGAGGTAATGCAATAATACTCTCAGAGTATAACATAGTCATGTGATAGAGGTAATGCAATAATACTCTCAGAGTATAACATAGTCATGTGGTAGAGGTAATGCAATAATACTCTCAGAGTATAACATAGTCATGTGATAGAGGTAATGCAATAATACTCTCAGAGTATAACATAGTCATGTGATAGAGGTAATGCAATAATACTCTCAGAGTATAACATAGTCATGTGATAGAGGTAATGCAATAATACTCTCAGAGTATAACATAGTCATGTGATAGAGGTAATGCAATAATACTCTCAGAGTATAACATAGTCATGTGGTAGAGGTAATGCAATAATACTCTCAGAGTATAACATAGTCATGTGATAGAGGTAATGCAATAATACTCTCAGAGTATAACATAGTCATGTGATAGAGGTAATGCAATAATACTCTCAGAGTATAACATAGTCATGTGATAGAGGTAATGCAATAATACTCTCGAAAAGATGCTTCTGTTTTTAACATACCAAAAACATACATATCTATTCATCTCTGGCATGGAAAGAGTGTTATTGGAGGGGGGGGGGGCGATATAGGCTTAGGGCAGTAGAGGTAAAGGTCGACCAAGACGTCTCTGGACAAGAGATATTCAGGAATGCATGAAGGTGTCGCTAGAGGGGTCGCGACAGCTTGCCAGAGATCGCGGCGAGATTTATATGAAACACTATGGAAAGAATAAGTCATATAACAAATTCCCTAGTGAGTTGCCGGAGCCCCAGAGGGGAAGCAAAGAATAGTATCACTGTCTGCTTTCTATGCATGTCGTAGGAGGCGACTAATGAGGTTATGGCGTGGTTTTGGCTGTCCCATCACATATAGGGTCAAAGTGACCCAAATCCATGCTCTCAGGCCGAAAAGCGCAGATATCGCAGCAATGTTGTAAACCATGGCACGACTCATTCCGTTCTTCGGACTACATATTGCTAATCTGCAGGAGTTTGAGAACGCACGCAGAAGAAGGAGAAATCAACTTTATCTCTGTAAGAATTATTGTTTGCCCTGACGTTATCTATTCATAAATAGCTATACAAAATGAAGGTTTTATCCTCTTACCGTCGAGGCGGGGGGGGGATCTTCTTAACTGTTTTATTCGTTGCTGGAGATACGGAGTTGCTGTCATTATTGATGTCTCACCTTCATAGACAGCTGCTGCCAAGTCTGTAGATACAAAAGAAACGCTACAAGGTCTAGTTAAAGATCTCACTGAAGACTTTTCAAATAAACCAAGAAAGGTGGAAATTCAAGTAGGAAGCACACAAAGCATAGGAAGACCTATTGGTCCTTGTAGAACGAATACGGATGTTATATGTTTGTGTTGCTGAGGATACTACAATACATGTACGGGATGTTCGTTGTTGTTGTAAGTCATGGTCTCGATTGGTCCGTTCTCAGCGACTTGAGTGCACAGTTTGAATGTCTTAACAAAATCGCATTTTTTAATTGGAGATGCGGTTAGTGAAATACGGGAAACCCCGTATACTGAGTTGCCAGGCGATTCGATGCCATTAGAACGGACTGGTTCAATTCCCGTTGGTCTCAAGAAACATGCGAAGATGGTGCACGAAAATAGAGCTACGGTGTACTCTATACAGTTTACAACATGTGATCTAGTGAAAATAGGAGAAATGTAACAGATGAACGGCGGAGAGTAGTGGTCAGCTCATGTCCGAAATATCCAAGGACATTTGCAACCACAAAATTGTTTCTTAGTCACCTACAAAGTGGGGTGCAAAGGGAACGCATTGCTCTAGGCGGACCCAGGGTTAGCAGATAACCAAGATCCCAAATGTACCTCCACGCGGTGCACCCTGGAAACAGAAATACAGCAGCTCGTGCTGATTCTGGCCAAATCTTTTGGGGATCGTGTCCGAGAATGTGGAGGTAGCATATGGAAATAGATTTGACTGCACGAGAGACAGACAATATCTCTGACACCACCAGCATCACCACATATAGCGACACTGTCGATATACAGTGAAGCTAGTCAGTCCAGTCCGAACATTGGAGGGGCGGCCAATGTAAAATGCACATAAAGGTAGATGCATGGCGAGAGACAAATAGATTTCATACCGAGTACAATGAAACAATGAAAGGGCAGAACAGCGCTAGAGGGCAGCGCGAACTGCACATAGAAAGTGAAAAGTCCCTAGGAAAGGGGAGCTACAAGCTCCGTCAGCTCGAGACTAGCTTCTAGTTACCTGTGTTCCTTACAGGCAGAGACCAAGACCATCCATTGGCGTTTGGTAAAGCAAGAAGACCTAACCCAACTCTTATGTCGAGCCTTCCTAAACCGGAAATATGCTCGCGAAGAGAAAGGGTTCTGTACCCGATGGGCTTAGGCAAGAAAGGGATAACGATTTAGGCCTGGCCCAACTCTACTGTCAGGTTTTCCTACACCGGAAATACACCTGAAGAGAGAAAGGGTTCAGTACCTGATGGGCTCAGGCGCTATTGGGACAAGGACGCTCAGCTCGAGAACGCCTTGCTCTCAAACGCGTGGTGTGAGACTCGAACTTGGACAAGGGGTACACGATGTCGGTGAATGACACCTCGGCTAAGAGGGCGAAAGAGCCAGGGTCCAACTCCTCTGTTGAGTAATTCCCATTAAGGAACCAGGCTCACGGATGAGAAAAAGTTCAGTACCCAATGGGCACAGGCACAGCACGTCCAATTACACGAGGCAAGTTCATAGACAGTGGAACACCTCGTTCGAGTCAGACGAGAGCAAAAAATCGTCTGGGCGAAGAGTCTCCACTACGCGTGCCTGGAGACAGATATAGAGGCTGTCACAGGCTAAGGGTAGCCCACCCGAATTGTCAAGGCATGCCGAAATCGGATGTGCTAGGCCTACAAGGCGCATAACGGTGGCACAACGTAATCACGCTCCCGGCGGAAATCGCACGGATATCCGTGATTGTTACAATGGAGCGAACGAAAAACAAACAAACCTACAAAGTGATAGTCAAGGACATAACTCTAACTAAATTTCAGAAAGTGGATGTAACAAGTGACGATCATCATCATGTGATGGACGAACAACATAAGATACAAGATGATATTAAAATAGTTCAGACACCCCCACCAAAGCAGACACGATAAAGAAATGTTCTAAATTCCTATCCCCATTAATTACAATGGTTTGAAACTTGGTGAAATTTGTTTTAGGAAATAATCCCTCTATTACGAAGTCACATACATGGTCCTGGCTGCAGTTTCCTAAAAGGAGAATTTCAGTGGCGGCGTCGGTATCGACTTCATGATACTTGGGTTTACCCAGCGAAGTGGCGTGAGTATCGACTTCATGATACTTGGGTTTCCCCAGCGAAGTGGCGTGAGTATCGACTTCATGATACTTGGGTTTCCCCAGCGAAGTGGCGTGAGTATCGACTTCATGATACTTGGGTTTTCCCAGCGAAGTGGCGTGAGTATCGACTTCATGATACTTGGGTTTACCCAGCGAAGTGGCGTGAGTATCGACTTCATGATACTTGGGTTTTCCCAGCGAAGTGGCGCGCCGTCTGCCAATAATACCATAGCACATAAAGCTGTAGCGAGACGGTCGACAGTAAAGACTTCCGTAGAGAAAGTAAACAAGCGTTCATTCGTTACATTTTTTATTATTGTCGTAGATTTTGTTGTCACTATTTATATACATCGAGTCTCGTGCCAAAAAGTCAAAGATGCCAACGAAATTCACGGAAATAATTAAAAAATCAGCTTTCAGGTCATGTTTACTTTCTAGTCGTAGGTCTTATAATCATGGCCTTCTACATAAAGCCCTTCTCACCGAATTAATTAGGATCCTATTCGTTACATTTTTTTATATTTTGGTTTGAATTTCGGTTGTTCGCTATTTACATACTTGGGAATCGCGTGCCAAGGCGACTCCAAGTATATAAATAAGACCAACGGAAATCCTAACAAGTGCACCCGTCCGTTCACGTGAAATTTTAAATAACAGATCTTACTGGAGATTTTCGTGTTATAATACCGTCGATTGTCACGCTACAACCCAAACGTCTGCTAGACGAAGTCACGAACTACCATCAAGTGCCATGTCGGTAGACTGATGTGATTATAAATCTCTACAACTTCCTATCGCGCGCAGAATTGTCCATACGTTCCTCCAGTGAAACTCTTCCATGTCACTTGAATCTCCTTGGAGTAGTGGTTTCGCAGTTCTACTTGTGCTCAAGAGATGACTGGTACGAATTCGCTCGCGTACATTTTTTTTAAGTATTTTTAGTTTCGCAAAAAACCTAGTACAGACACAAGAACACAGACACAAGAACAAATTGACAAATCTCAGATGCTAAAAGAACATGAATATAATGCAGACACAATAACACAGACAAATCTCGGGTGCTAAAAGAACATTGATATAAATACAGACACAATAACACAGACAAATTATCGGGTGCTAAAAGAACATTGATATAAATACACACACAAGAACACAGACAAATTATCGGATGCTAAAAGAACATTGATATAAATGCAAATATATTTAGCGAGGAGGACATCAGTTCAAAATGGTGTTTTTTTTAATGAACAGCATAATTTTTCATTCTAAACCAAACGTGGGCAGTCTTAGTGGATAGGCAGTCCGCCTTATGCGAGTGGTATGTGGCCAATATTCTGTTTTTGTCCTTGGACATTTCAATGAGGTAGAAGAAGATGGCGTCAATCATCCTTAAAAAATCTAGGCACCAGTGCATATCGTCATCATCGGGTGATGTGCCAACAGGTGTAGGCGATAGTGGATCTTCACAACTCTTTATTTACAGAATCTTTTATCAGGGTCGCAGTTGGCTCTATGAAACAGTAATAAAAGAACGGCGCTGAAGAAAAAACAGTAATAGAAGTAAGGCGGTGAAGGGAAAATAGTAATAGAAGAAAGGGGGTGCAGGGAAAACAGTAATAGAATAAGACGGTGCAAGGGAAACAGTAATAGAAAAAAGGCGGTGCAGGGAAAATAGTAATAGAAGAAATGTGGTAAAGGGGAAACAGAAATATAAGTACGGCTGCGAAGGGAAAACAGTAATATAAGTAAGCCGGTGTATGGAGAACAGTAATGTAAGTAAGCCGGTGTAGGGAGAACAGTAATGTAAGTAAGCCGGTGTAGGGAGAACAGTAATATAAGTAAGCCGGTGTAGGGAAAACAGTAATAGAGCAATGAGTGTTTCTTATTTCTCAAATATAATAACAGGTCAAAGAATAACATTAAAATGCAGAAAAAAAGCAGGTAAACATACACACCCAGATACACATGTTCGTGCCATGACTGTCAACATTCCTACACACTCGTAAACACACAAATACTTTCACATATTTGAGGTAATGTACAATCACTTATAGGAAACATCCTGCCCCTTCCCGTCTGTCAAATAAACAACCTTAATTCCAGCTTCTCGGCTTGAAGTTAAGGCAAACATTTCTTGTAGTCTCAGGCACAAGTCATCAAATAAACACTTTGATCCTTTACGAATTACTCGTTAGCAGATGTAGAAACGTACACGCTCACAATGTATAGAAAACAAAGCAAATGTTGGGTAAGCAAGAAGGATGTTTCTGTCCACAGAAACGTTGATTTTCCCACGAAATGTTGTGGTCTGTGGGCTCCTGACCGTGAGTGATGAATGATGGGGCACCATGACCCAATGAAATTTAACCAGCGTGTGTTCGCGTGTGCGATTGTATGTGTGTGTGTGTGTTAACATGTGCGCCTTTTTTAATGTGCGCATGTGTGTAATGTCTTTTCTAATGTCAAAGACATGTCGAGTCTCTTTAAGAAACTTTTTTCTACTTGTTGAACCGGTTCACAGCTTGTAAAACCGATTAATGGGGACATTGGCATGGATATGACCTACTCCCTGCTTGGATATTGATATGGATTATCTACAACCTTGCATGGATATTGACATGGATTATATACGACCCTGCATGGATATTGACAGAAGTATTATCTACGACCCTGCATGGATATTGACAGAAGTATTATCTACGACCCTGCATGGATATTGACAGAAGTATTATCTACGACCCTGCATGGATATTGACAGCAGTATTATCTACGACCTGTATATATATTGACAGGGATATTAACCAGTCACCAACCCTGTATTGCTATCACCTGAATGGAGAACAAAGAATAAGAACACTATGCTCTGCCATTCATGTCAAAAGAGGCGATTAAAGAGATTTTGATGTAGTTAGCTGCCCATCTAATAGAGGGTCAAAGTGATCCAGTTAAAGCCATGCTGAAATCGAATGTTTCATGCCGAAAGACAGATATCACAGTCAAGCTGTAAACCTGGACGCTACTAATTTCGTTCTCCGGACTGCATCCTGACAATCTGCAAGACGTTGAGAATGAACGCAGTAGTAATCAGTTATGAACAGTCAGAAACTGTATTCAATTTGTCGATTGATTGATCCTGTATAGTCCACGCTTGGAAACATTCAAAGAAGTTCTATAACAACACTCTGTATGAAAAAAAACGAACTATTAAAGGAAGTAAGATTCAAGCATAAAGTATTTTGGACATATTAAAAGACATGACACCTTGTTTAAAACCGTAATTGATGGTAGAGCTGAGAGAAGGCGAGCAAGAGGTTGGCAGAGATACAATTGGGAAGGAAACATCATGAGACAGACATGGTACACTCTAGCAGAGTGCACCCCCATTGCAGGAGACAGAAGATGTTGGACCCAATCTTCTATGCGGAGACGGTGCATGATGATGTTTATAGTGATGAATTATGTTACTGATGTAATTTATCTTACTTCTACACAAGCAGTTAGTGATGGCAGTAGCAATAGTAGTATCGGTAGTGGTAGCATCAGCAGTAATAGCAGTACCACTTGTAGTAGTAATATTTGCTGTTGCTTGTCGTGTAGTAGTGTGTGGTGGTGTGTAGTAGTGTGTGGTGGTGTGTAGTAGTGTGTGGTGGTGTGTAGTAGTGTGTGGTGGCGTGTGGTAGTGTGTAGTAGTGTGTGGTGGCGTGTGGTAGTGTGTAGTAGTGTGTGGTGGTGTTTGGTAGTGTGTAGTAGTGTGTGGTGGTGTGTGGTAGTGTGCAGTAGTGTGTGGTGGCGTGTGGTAGTGTGTAGTAGTGTGTGGTGGCGTGTGGTAGTGTGCAGTAGTGTGTGGTGGTGTGTGGTAGTGTGTAGTAGTGTGTGGTGGCGTGTGGTAGTGTGTAGTAGTGTGTGGTGGCGTGTGGTAGTGTGTAGTAGTGTGTGGTGGTGTGTGGTGGTGGTGATAGCAGTAGTAGTAGTTGTAAAAAAACAGTATTGCAGACGTCGAATTTTGTCAACCCCCCCCCCCTTCTCCCTTCCCAAAAATTGTCAAACATTTTCAGGCCCTCTACATCTCCCCCCCCCCCCTTAATTGGGGACGTAATTTATGGTCACCCTTCCCAACCTAGAATTTAGAAAGTCATCAGTTTTATAATACATAATGATTTTAGAAAGTCATCAGTTTTATAATACATAATGATTTTAGAAAGTCATCAGTTGATAATCATAGTGATTTCAGAAAGTCATTGGTCTGAAATCTGTAACAAACAAAGCCAAAGAAGAACCCTTGATAAATAAAGAAATGAAGATTCAGGGGCAGACAAAACTTTGAGAATAACAGGATCCTGACCTTTCGATATTTCGACATAAGCACGAGAGTTGGAATTAAAAGAGGATTCTGTTCGGGTTGCGAAATCTGATGTCGTTCCACATTTGTGCCTGTAGTCTGACGAAATATCATCTTGCAACAAATCTCACGCTTGTGGTATATAAATAGTTAGAAAGTGTGTGAGAGAGGTATGCGTGGCCCAGTGGTTAAATGATTTGCCTTGATTTAAAGAGGTGGCTAGTTCGATACTGAATTCGATACTGTTTACAGGTGCGTTTTTTTAAATCTCTGAAAGTTCATGGAAACAGTTTCAAGTTAGTTAATTAGTTAGTCGTTGGATCATCGTCATTGCACTCCGGATAAGTCCATAGGTGCTCAGATATCTCCTTCCCGCCGAAGACGGATGTGTCTGGCCATTGGTGCAAATAAAACGGCTACACAATGTATTGTCATTCTCCGGACTACATCCTGCTGGAAATCTAGTAGAACAATGGTCCTGCTACAAGGGCGAACCAGCGGGAGTTTGAGAATGAACGCTGAAGAAGATCTCTCCTTGAGTGTAGCCGCCATTACACGTTGACTGACGGTTCCAGTATGCCGTTGATTGACCATTTTTTCTTGCCCACGAAACCGCTCCTTTCTAGCGACACCACATTTCAAACCAAGCTCCTTTATTCTAGTCATGGAACAAGAGTCGTCGTCACTTATACAGTCATTTGCTCGTGCGTTTTTTTTCCGTAGGGCGTTCAAAAGTCTGCTCGATCCATCGCTCTACCAACAGCAGTATTAGCAGCCTGTATGGCCAACCTATCAGCTCTCTCATTACCCAGGACTTCCGCATGTCCCGGCAAAAAATGAAAGTCACTTTACTCATACAGGAATTATTCACTGCATTCAGCCACTGTTCCCGAATGTATCCCCTGAACTTTCACAATGATGCTCATCGAGTCACTGAGTATGCAGGCATATTCCCAGATATAGTCTGCGAGCAGACCCATTGCAAAGCTTTGGTTACTGTCAAAATCCCCATTGTCATGCTGCTTGTCGTCTGAGCGAATGCACCACTTTCCTCTCTGTTTCAAGTTACGGGCATTTCCGTATGCGAGGAGCTGCTGCGATGTCCTGCTCTGTTGAGAAGGATGGAGTACATATAGGGAAATCCACGTACAGTAAGTCAATCCTCTACGACGTTAGACTCCTTTTTGACACCTTTCAGGTTGTTCGCCTGAAGATGTCATGGGTTCGAATCTGGCTCGTGTCGTCTTGTTTATAAGGTGCAATATTTCGGAGATTCATGTGGATTATCGGTTGAAGCTACTAAGTTACCTGCTATGAGTGGTACTATCGGCAGGCGACGTGAGGAAACCGAGTACAGTGAAGTAAATTCTCTACGACTTTTGAACTCTTTTGAATCTATTATGACTGGGTCACTTTCATATGCAAACTTCATGTAAGATGTTCAGGTCATATTCTGAATGGAGGATGAAGAAGTCAATACAAGACACCTTTTGTTCCCATTCTACAATACGGACTATCTAAATGAATTTTTGTGCTACTATATAAAGAAAGAGACGAGAAAGATTAGAGGATGTTAATGAAAACCGGATGACACTTGTGTAGCAGTTTTACATTAGGTAGAAAATCGACAGAAGATGGCAACAACACGTACCACGAAGAGGGAACAGGCAACTTTATCCAAGTAATAACAGAAGAGACAACAAGTACCACGTGAGAGAACAGACATATTTATCCAAGTAATAACAGAAGAGACAACATGAACCATGAAGAGATGAACAAATATGTTTATCCAAGTTTTCTTCTTCTTCTTCTGCATTCAGCATCTGTGGTCATGCTATATTGTCAGGCCTGTCATCAGTGCGAAGTCCACTGTCGTCTCCAGGTCAGAACGGCTGCCCCATAGCTTTTGCCTCAAGTCTGTATCCTCTGGCCAGGTCTGCTGTCTCTGTATGCTGGACCATCCTGAAGTATGTGTCCAGGAGTCTGGATTCCGGCTCCACATGGACATTCATCTGTATATGAAATCCCCAATCGGCACAGGTGACTCAACAGTCTACAGTGGCCTGTTCTAAGGCAAAATATTGTGGTCTGTTGATATCTTTGGAGGTGATGTATTGCATCATGTTTGTCTTCCACTTTCATTTGTTTCTTCAACTTTGCTGGTTTGTCCAAGTAATAACACAAGAAACAACATGGACCACAAAGAGATGAACAGATGTAAACGGGAGACAATTCAGAAGAGAGGGATTAGGGATTGGATTATTGACGTTAGAGTATTATTGACTTTTTTTTATAGAGAATGACTGTCTTTAAGTGTTAGTGGAATAAAGGAAACAAATCAATAAAGAATGTGGATATAATCAAATACACGGTATCTACGGCGTGGAGGAAAAAACGTTGAGAGATTGCACGGGAATTTTGTGAACGGTTGAAGACGTGAGAGATTGCACGGGAATCTTGTGAACGGTTGAAAACGTGAGAGATTGCACGGGAATCTTGTGAACGGTTGAAAACGTGAGAGATTGCACGGGAATCTTGTGAACGGTTGAAGACGTGAGAGATTGCACGGGAATCTTGTGAACGGTTGAAGACGTGAGAGATTGCACGGGAATCTTGTGAACGGTTGAAGACTTGCATTGAGAATATTTAATTCTCCACCAGCAAATTCATGAGTAGAGTGAGATTAAAAAGACTACCATCAGACATCATACCACAGATAAGCTGTGCTACACAGACAAGCTGTGCTACACAGACAAGCTGTGCTACACAGATACAGTCAAGGCATACCTAGAGACCGGCACGAAAACGATGGAAAACTGAAATAAAAGAGGCGACACATTCCACAATATACTCAGCACACAAGAGGGCCGTCTCCAGAAAACTCTTCTACCCCTGACGCTGAAAGGCAACAAAGGGTTTCAGCGAATAGATAGATTGTCAGTCAGTCAGTTCCTCTTTTTCCAAGTTTGGCACATAGGGCGGATGTCATAGTTTCTCATCGCCCGTGTGTTGCCGGGACTCGAAAGAGGAGCAAAGAATAGCAACACTGTTTACCTTCCACTCATGTCGTAAAAGGCGACTAAGGAGGTTATGGGATGGAATTGGCAGTCCCATCCCATTTAGGATCAGTGACCCAACGCCATGCTGAAGTCGGATGTGTCAGGCCGAAAGGCGCAGCTATCGCAGCAATGTTGTAAACCATGACACAACGCATTCTTTTCTCCGGACTACATCCTGCTAATCTGCAGGAGTTTAAGAATGAATGCAGAAGAAGAAGATAGTTCTCCATGCCTATCGGTCAGTTGCTAGGGATTGCAGATCTTGTGCATTTATGCCTGTTGATTTTAATTAATTCATAACAGTTCTTCTGTGCATTGTTTTCTGGTCTTCCCTGTTTTCTTTCCCCGTCTGGTGTCCACATGAATACTTGTCGTGGAATTCTGTCTTCCTTTATTCTAAGTGTGTGACCGATGTATGTCCAGCGTTGTTTTCTGATGATGCTCGTCACGTATTCTTGTTTTGCCTCCTCTCTTAGTATGTCGTTAGCAATAGAGAAGTTCAGCATAACCAGTAGTCAACTGGTGGCGGGGAATGAGCACAGTGAACCCTATCTTGGCTACAGTGGCTAGGAGCAGTGCATAGGTTTAAACCTACCTTCCTGGAGGTGTGATAGTTATTCTCTGGCTCTGTCCCGGGGTGGGCCGAAAATCCACAGACTTCCCAGCAATATAATGCCATCTAATGGCATTAGGTCAAAGGGCATGAGCCCATGGACCGCTGGATCAGCAACCAACCAACCAACCAACCTTAGTATGTCGTTTGATTTGAAGTCTTTCCAATTATTATTTGTTATTTTTCTGGGGCATCTATTCTCGAAGGCAACTAACTTATCCATTATTGCGGTAGATTTACAACTTTCACATAGGTACCGCATAGCTCATGTCGATGTGTCACTTGTGCACCCAAGAATGATAGGCATTGCTGCATTCTGGATTCTATCCAGTCTTTCGATCTGAGTTTGGCTAAGAGTCAGAATTGCCAGTGTATATTCTACCACAGCCACCACCAAACCCTGGTACAAAAGAAATAACATCTGCTCAAACTGCACAGCAGCCATAACCTTCATTGCTGCTAAGCCTTTGCATGCCACTAAAATGAATAAGGAAGTTGACGTTTCGATCATACGATCTTCGCCTGAACAGATATTTTAATATAAAGCTAATAAGTACAAAAACAATAGACAACAAAACCAACAATAGATAGCAGCCAGGGTACAAATATATACAAAATTTCATTACTGCGTGTTTTCCTGTTAAAGAGTGAAGGGAGAATATGATTGTGAATTGTGAATATTGTGAATATGATTTTTGATTGTGGAAATAAAGGTCGCTTTGTCATAGCTGTCGCCGAGAAGTGGACAGGAAGAAGTATTTATTACACCTACGAAAGACAAAAATCCTTGTCCCATCCGGGATTGAACCTGGGACCTTAGGGATGTGAGACAGGAGTTCTATCCATAAGGTCTCGCGTTCCACTACGTGTTTATAGCATTAATATATCAAATATATAATTACGAAAAAGCCAGAAAAAAATCCAACATGACATGTATTCACAATCTGGAATTTGTAAGACTCATGAGTCTCCAGGGAAGGTACATTTTAAGAACCCGTGCGGAGGTATCCAACTATTTCACAGTGTAGGGATGTGTTCAAACAACTAACACGTGATGCCGTTTCAACAGAACATCTTAGAAACACATCAACTAGAACTCACGGTCACAGGAGACAAGAACATCGCGTGCACAACACGTGTGGATGATTGGATGAAAATGTGCAGATATACACAACCAGCATATTGGAGGATTATCTGAAGGTCAGCATTAGAGTTAACATAGTACAAATGGGAAGCATGTTTGTATCGTATGTTCAGAACGAGTACAGTTAAAAGTTTATCGATAAAATATTTATCTCAAATATGCAAGCCTTGTTCTTCTGTGATTTTTAGAAAAGGGCTGAAAAGACGTTGAGAATTTGCTTCATTGTATTTACATTTTCCAGTATGTGTTCCGGGTCGCTCAACGGCATGACATCTGCTGACGGTATCACTCATACCACGTGAATCGGTAGCTTCAAGCGATAATCTTCATGGATCTGCCACTAAATTCACTTTTAAACAAGTCATTGCGAGCGAGATTCGAACACGCGACCTTTTTTTTTTTAAGAACAAAGCGAACGTCCTAACACTACTCCATGCCGTATGGTTATGATATTTCGTCAACCCTTTCAGTGTTTACTTCTTGCTTTCCTTCATCCAAGTCCGTCACTGCAGACTCTCATTATTCCGCCTTGTTGAACGTTCTGGAGAACAACAGCGATCTCTTGTGAGTCCCAGCTACTGCCGGTATCCATATCTGACTCGGGGTTGTTTTTCATCACCTAACTCTTGGTTGTCCACATAACTCATAGTCCATAACCTGAATAGTCCTGTGTGCTGGTCTCATATAGCGTCATTCATCTTGGCTGATACGACATAATAGTCCTGTGTACTTGTCTCATACAGCGACACATCTTGGCTGATACGACAGATCATTTGATTAGGTTATTTAATGAGATTTTTCCCCAGAAAATCGATAGTGGGAGAACTGGAGGGGGGGGGGGGGATTACTCACATTTTGGTTAAATTCCAAGTACTAAAAGTCCGTTTCTAATTTCCTAAAGGAAATTTAAGGGTTGGTTTAAACACTCCCTTCTACATCCCCCACCCTTCTCAACAGGTTAACATTAGATGAAAGCAGGCAACCTAAAAGTATATCTAACCGTGACCTTCAAATAACTATAAGACCTGTGTACAGAATTAATTATGACTTCATTCGTGACGTTTATGATTTCTGTTGTGGTTTTTTTGTGGTTTTTTTTGTCGGTAACTATTTATATACCTGGAGTTGCATGCCAAAAATAGCTAAGGCTGACTAACGAAATGTACGGAAATAATCAAAATGGGCCTTTCATGTCATGTTTACATTTTCTGTGAACAGGTCTTTACTGGAGACGGTCATGATCCAACAATATAATAATTATGAGTCACTGCACACACATTCTACTTACAGCTTTGGCATAATTCAATGGACACAGATGACAAATAACTGAGAACCTCTGATTGATCAAGTTCACACTGAGAACACTTGATAGAAAAGTTCACACTGAGAACACTTGATAGAAAAGTTCATGCTGAGAAAAGAATGGTGGGACTTATTGAACAGCTCAATTATCAAGAGAATTACATGGATATACTGCCCTGGTCATGGCTGGGGTCAGAGGAAACGAGAGAGCCGACTTATTGGCAGGCAATGCGGCGATAGACGGCACATTGCTGAGAAGAGATAAAGCAGACTTGATGAAGGCAGTAATAATTTCATTTCAAGATGCAGATGATGTCAATGAGGTTGAGAACGTAAACATACAGAGAATGTCAGAAATGGGAGTATCTAGAGATCAGGGAAGAAAAAGTAATTTTTTTAGAAAGTCCCGAAGATCATACAATCAACACCTGACTAGACTCTGAGTCTACATACACTGGGATGGCTGCTGGAGCGGAGGACGGAGCACTTATGGGAATGTCCCGCGTGCTGTGAAGCTAGTTTCTAATCAAGAATCAAGAACATTTGATTGATCAAGTTCACAGTTATAAGATCATAGGATTTTTTATATTAAAAAGTGTATACATTCTAAATATCAATTCTCTAGAAAAATTACAGAAGTTGAAATAAGCATGTAGAAATGTTTATGTAGAAATGTTTCATGTAGAAATGTTTCATGTAGAAATGTTTCATGTAGAAATGTTTCATGTAGAAATGTTTCATGTAGAAATGTTTCATGTAGAAATGTTTATGTAGAGATGTTTATGTAGAAATGTTTCATGTAGAAATGTTTCATGTAGAAATGTTTCATGTAGAAATGTTTCATTAGAAAGTTCACTAGTGACACAAGTTCAGGGCCACAAATACCATCTCTTAAAAAGGGGGGGGGGATGTTGTCAATAATTTTTAAAAACAGGGCATTCGCGTGTTTTCTGTCAGATCGTCATTTGATTTAAAATTAGATGATTTTTGGTGAAAAATCGCTACGGGGAGGGGGTTTCTATCTTAGTCTCCCTTACTCAGTCAATCTCCCAACGACTGTTTTGGTCTCCCGTGACTAAGTCGGTCTCCCGTGACTAAGTCAATCTCCCAAAGACTATTTTGGTTCCAGATAAATAAATACCGTATGTTTAATAAGCATCCATATGTCGACATTTGTTGCTGTTTAACCAGGACCGCAGGGTCGTTTCCATCAAGGTGGGGTGGGGGTGGTAGTGTGCCTAAAGAAAGGTGATTCGCTCATTTTCATTGCAATACCCTCTTTTTCATTAGAATTTTCATAACTTTACTGCAAAAACACGGTTGGTAGTTACCCACCATTTTATCTGTTTGCAAAGTGCCTAATACTAAAAGTAGTATTCTAATTTCTTAAGGAAGGGGGAGGGTTGAACCCTCAACCCCCCCCCCCCCCCCATCTACGAGCTTGTGTTAAACAAAATCAGCCAAAATCAGTGTTAAACCATTTTTGGTCTACGTTCCTAGTACTAAAAGTCATGTTCAGATCTCCCAACATGTTCAGATCTCCCAACATGTTCAGATCTCCCAACATGTTCAGATCTCCCAACATGTTCAGATCTCCCAACATGTTCAGATCTCCCAACATGTTTGAACACCCAACCCCCACATTCCCATCCGTATCTACGAGTTTGTGGTAAAACTAAAACAGGTTACATAATTGTCAGTTTTCAGGCGTAAACTTACATCAATTACAGAAATAAACAGAAGTAAACTTACATCAATTACAGAAATAAACCAGGGACGAACGCTGAGAAGCTCTCAGCACCTGTCTCTGTACTCTTAAGGTTCCCGCTTACATCGTGGTCGAATGTATGCCTTGTCTCTTCTTGAAAGGGCTCGAAAGGGGGACAAAGAATAGCAACACTATTTACTTTTCATGCATATCGTAAAATGCGACTAAGGAGGTTATTGGATTAAGTTGGCTGCCCCATCCTATATAGGGTCAAAGTGACCAAATCCATCTGAAGTCGGATGAATCAAGCCCAAAGGTGCAGATATCGCAGCAAAGCTGTAAACCATGACACATCGAATCCTGTTCTTTGGACTACATCCTGCTAATCTGTATGAGTTTGAGGACGAAGCAGAAGGCGGAGAAGCTTCGTTCGTACCCAAGCTGCAGATGGCTTATGTCCCAATCTGCATCCATTTTCCAAGCCACACTCAAGTCTGAAGTCCCAAGCCGCATACACGTCCAAATTTTAGTTGATGTCCCAAAGCCATACTTTTTTCTTGAGCACCATTAGTGTCCCAAACCTCTCTGTGCTCCAACCTTCGCCCTTGCCTCACTCAATCCTATCCAGTTTCTTTAGCCTGTCTCGTGGCAAGAATATCTTACATCCAAGAATCAACAATCAACTGAAGAAAGAATGCTGTAACGCAAGTTCCTACCTCTGCGACAATGGTATTGTTTTTGGCGCTGCTATCGACTGTACTACCGGCCTTCTAACTGAATTAATTAAAAACCGTTCGTTATGCTTTTGATTATTGTTGGGCTTTTGATTGGTCGCTATTTAGATAATTGGAGTGGCGTGACAGTACCAGACAGAAAGAGTTAAGTATTATCCAAAAAGCCCTTAACAAACGATACGAAAACAGTAGACCTATTGGACGCCCTCGTAAAAGGTGGATAGATAGTGTATCAGAGACACTCGGAAATATAACAGCGGAATAGGAGAATAGAAGAGCAAAAGAACATACACTCACTCTCCCCTCAACACCGAAAGGTACTTGAGGACAGAAAGAAGAAGAAGAAGTGGCATGTCAAAAATAGGGGGGATCTTAAAATGAAAAATGAAAACCTCAAATATTGCAATAACAGTAAGGATAAAGTATTATTGCCACTGATTACTAATATAACTAAGAAATAACAAATAACATCAATGAGAAATAGCAAAAAACAAAGGAACAAGGACTATTTTTCTATGTTAAGGTCCAATATGGGCCTCTGTCAATGTGGATCTCTGTCAAGGAACAATCACAAATACAACTTTCAGTACAATGAGATGCGGTTATAAAAACATTAGGAACTAAAAAGGACTCTACTGATGTGCGAGATATGTAACTAACACAGAATTGATCAATCTGGTTGTTGGTTCTGCTATCAGGAGAATTCCATGTTACTTTGTGGATATCCTTACGTGAAATCTTGAATTCATCTGGATTAGAAACTGGCCTCACAGCACTTGGGACATTCCCATAAGTGCTCCGCCTTCTGTTCCAGCAGCCATTAGACTCAATGGTGTTTTGAGTCCAATGCTGCCTAAACAGACGTCGACATTAGGGCACAACTCTGGCCCCTGCGACAGGTTTCTTTGTTGTTCTGCCCACCCACGCCGTGCCCATAACTAGTTCTAGAACAACGTTGGCCTGTCAGAACAATATGGTAACTGTTATCGAAGGTTACGACTACGGGTAAATTACGTGAAAAGATGGTGTCAGCTTTAACAAGGTTGAGCATTTCACAAAAACTATTAATCTTTCGCCATTTTGATTCATATCTCCTATTCCATGAATACCAAGATGTTTATGTATTCCATCATTATTGTATCCTACCTTGGAATTGAAATCATCCATTATCACTATAATGTCGTGCTTTGGTATCTTGTTGATTGTGATTAGAAGTATTTCATTTCTTCTTCTTCTGCGTTCGTTCTCAAACTCCTGCCTATCAGCAGGATGTAATCCGGAGAACGGAATGCGTTGCGTCATAGTTTACAGCATTGCTGCGATATCTGCGCGTTTCGGCCTGACACATCCTACTTCAGCATGGCTTAGGGTCACTGACCCTATATGGGATGGGACAGCCAACTCCATCCCATAGCCTCCTTTGTCGCCTTGTACGACATGCATGGAAGGTAAACAGTGTTGCTATTGTTTGCTCCTCTTTCGGGCCCCGACAACACACGTGCAGAAGTATTTCACAAAATGTATTATTTCGATCATCAATGGTAAAGCAATTTTAGTGTGTAACATTGAACAATTGTCAGCTTAAAGAATCGTGTCTTGTAGCGAGCAGAAATTGATCTCTCGTTGATTGGTTCCCAACTGATAAGGGATTTTCAGCTTTGTGTGTCATTAAGATAGCGACACCTTCTGAAGGATGGTCGTCCGGCTTACCGGGGTGTATTGTGTGTTTTGTTTGTTTGTTCAATTTGAAGATATTTTCGGTCTGCACCTGTCCATCTACATTCGATAATTCCAATAATGAAGATCGTAACTTTCTATTTCTTTACACATTTCTGTTGTTTTTTCTACTTGATACATAGTTCTAACACTCCTATACCCCGAATTATCTCTTGATCCCAGGAAGCTAGATTGGCTCATAGTAAATGTTTGGTCAGTTTCTGTAACGCAGGTTTTTTTTTACGATAACAGCTTGTTAGGCCGTTGATTTAAATCTAATGTAGTCTATTACTAACAGATAGAAGTGAAAATTGTGACACAAAGTACAAGTAAATCTAACATAGTTAATTAATCTTATTCATTCATGATTAATCTTATTCATTCATGATTAATCTTATTCATTCATGATTAATCTTAAATTAATAACATTCATGATTAATCTTACCTTAGAAACAATGCATGGTCCGTGTCGTTCACACTAATCTCTTCCTACGTAGACAATTGAACAAGTTAGGTTAGGTATGTTGATTATCCTCTGTGCACACCAGACATGTCCATGTGTGCTTCAATCTCCGCTTCAGTAAATCTCTCAGAATATAACGGCTGATGGTTCCGTTTCTATGTTGGTTTAGTGCTACTTTTTAATTCTTTGTTAGGTGTTCTATACAAGCCACGCCCAAATCGCACATTCTTGATTATAGACTCAAACTCATTTATCACAATTACCTCTGATCGCACGGACTCAAGAAGAGCATTGTGTATATCAGTTCTATTCACAGGCTACCCATCCGCTAACAAGTCGAATGAAGCAAGTTAACACATCCATTAGTCTTCCGTTCAGTAAAGCGTGACGAATTTGGCAAAGACAGTAGCCAATCTATATAAAGTCAATCATCCAAACACACACAGGTTGTCACGTCGTTGACACGGTCAGCTCACATCCATACAACATGACCATCTCCATTAAAGACCTTCTAACAGAATTAATTAAGATCCATTTTTTTTACATTTTAAATTATTGTTGGGATTTCAGTTGGTCACTACATACTTGGAATCACATGTTAAAAATAGCCAAGGTGACTCTAAATATATAAATAGTGACCAACGAAAATCCCAACAATAATCAAAAACATAACGAATAAGGTCTTAATTAATTCTTCTGGAAGGTCTTCTATACTTCCAACGGCTTTGACAAAGGGAACGGCTTAGCTACCACATCAGGGAGAACCCTTGGATAACTATTTATAACCTCTAAATCTTAGAATTAAAATAATCGTCCACAAAGAGAGTTCATCAAAACGTTTCACAACTACAACAGAAACTCATTCTTCCGTCCCTAGGTTAGCCTCCTGTTGGTAAGACTTTTCATGATCAAAATGAGAATCCATTTTTTTAGTTTGTTAAATGGAGGAATAAAACATCTTACCGAGGCACGACGCTTTCAACCTCGACCGGAGTCTATATCTGTTGCATCCCTCCGCTGAAAATGGATGTATCGGGCTATTGGCGCAAATAAAACTGCAAAACAAAGCATTTCCATAACACACAACAACCGAAGGAACTTTTTTTGGTTCATTTTTGGTAAATTCCCCACCCCTCTTGAAGAAAATGTATCGACGGCCCTGGTAATATTAATTATCTACGGCCCTGGTAATTTTAATTATGTTGTTCTGTTTATCCGGGAGGGGGGGGGGCTAAACCACTTCCAGTCCACCCCCATATACCTTCCCTAATTCCGTATTTAAGGCCTTGGAAAAATATTGAAATATATTAATGAAGATAAAGTAGATGAAGCGGAAAAAAAGAGAAAGTGCAGAAAGTAAATCAGGTTAGCATTCTTTATCGTCAGCGTTTATTCTCAAATTGACGGCCCCTTGACTCCATGTGGATGTCTCCATAACTGACGGCCCCTTGAGTCCATGTGGGTGTCTTCATAAATTGACGGCCCCTCGAGTCCATGTGGGTGTCTCCAAAAATTAGCTCAACAATTTTATTCATGTATAAAAATAATTTAATAGATGTATAATAATAATTATGTTGACCACAGTTTTTTTAAACTACCCCACCCTCCACCCCTCATCCCTTTGTTAACTACTGTCAAACCTCGTTTTCAGAGCCCCCTCCCCCTTCCCCAATTGTCAACTTTGTTTTTCTAGACAGTCCCACAGGAATATTCTTCGAGGCATTACTAACAAAATTATTATTCTGCCGGGCACAAGATGATGATAATTGTTTCGTCTTCCAAAATGGCGAGAGATTATTGTGGACATATTTCCATCGTTCAGGAGCATATTGTTTCACCATAGAATGTTGACGAAATGTGTTTGAATAACGCCGCAGCGTCTTCCATAAATCAATTACACGAATCTCAAAAATGTCCATCGATCAGGGCGGTATGCAGCAGTTTCTATGTTAGCATTACAGATTAAACAAGATCATTAAATATGACATGTTTGGTTTTCTTACAATAAGGGGATGCACAGTTTTCCTACAATGATGAGATGTGAGGGGATGAACAGTTTTCCTACAATGATGAGATGTGAGGGGATGAACAGTTTTCCTACAATGATGAGATGTGAAGGGATGTACAATGTTCATGTAGTTGGTTGTTGTTTAATTAGTTAGTTAGC
Source organism: Meghimatium bilineatum (assembly GCA_034231615.1). NCBI lineage: Eukaryota > Metazoa > Mollusca > Gastropoda > Stylommatophora > Philomycidae > Meghimatium > Meghimatium bilineatum. The sequence continues at coordinate 52,629,047 of CM067306.1, forward strand.
TAGTTAGCTAGGTAGCTAGCCAGGTAGCCGGTTAGCCGGTTAGTCGGTCAGTTGGCCAGTTAGCCAGTTAGCGAGTTAGTTAGTTAGTTAGTTAGTTAGTGAGTGAGTGAGTGAGTGAGTGAGTGAGTGAGTGAGTGAGTGAGTGAGTGAGTGAGTGAGTGAGTGAGTGAGTGAGTGAGTGAGTGAGTGAGTGAGTGAGTGAGTGAGTGAGTGAGTGAGTGAGTGAGTGAGTGAGTGAGTGAGTGAGTGAGTGAGTGAGTGAGTGAGTGAGTGAGTGAGTGAGTCAGTCAGTCAGTCAGTCAGTCAGTCAGTCAGTCAGTCAGTCAGTCAGTCAGTCAGTCAGTCAGTCAGTCAGTCAGTCAGTCAGTTAGTTAGTTAGTTAGTTAGTTAGTTAGTTAGTCGTCTGATCATCATCACTGCAAACTGGACACGTCCATAGTTGCTCCAAAATCTCCTTGAGTGTATCCGCCATTACACTTCTGCTGATAGTACTTGTCCTATGCTAGTTGACCAGCATGCTTCTGCGCCTTTAAAAATGTTCACTTCTAGCAACACCGCATTTCCATCCCTGATCTTTAATCCTGGTCATTGAAAAGGAATCGTCATCCACACTAGTCTCACTCTCGCGTGCTAAATCTCTGAAGGAGTTCAAAACGTCAGCTCGATCCATTGCTCCATCGCCCTGCGCCACAAACGCGCATGGCGCTAGTTGATCTGCTCTTTCATTGCCTCGAACAGCCACATGTCCTGGCACGAAAATAAATGTAACTACTTTCAACCTCGCCTTTCTCAAGGCCCGAATCCTCTGTTCGCGAACGAGACCCACTTGCACCTTCTTAATCATACATTAACACCATTGATATCCATTGAATTATCCACCAGTCGATGCTGAGTTCGCTTAGCAGATGTATTAGCTGGCCAAAGCTGACTCTGTTGTAAGCATCTTCTAGGTCAACCGTGGAGGCACTGTTTCCTACTTTACCTGAAATCCCTCGTAGATGCCATAGGCGAGAATTGTCGCATTTGTGATCGTGAGATTTGTGTTGCTCTGAGGTTGGGATCCTGGGCATCAGAGATCAGAACTATAGCACCGGGATTACCACAGGGATCGACACTATCCCCGTACTCTTTCACGTCTACACATGAAAAATAGCGCAGCTTCAAGGCCCTGGACCCAGTAGGATACTAACATATGCTGATGACCTCTTGCTGTAAAAGCACGGCAGAAACAGAGATACATGATTGATGACGTCCAGCGTAATCTATAAGATTTGTCGCTCTGGTGTACTAAATACAAGTCAATTATCAATCCCACCAAGGCAATCAATGTCTGGTTCTCACTGAACAACAAAATAGTCACAGACACATTACCAGCAGTCTCCTGCATGGGCATCAACATTGACAGGAAGCAGACTATGAAATATCTAGGCATCACTTTTGATAGAAGTCTATCTTTCGCGAAACATGTGGACAATATAATTCAGAAAGCCGGGAAGGGTGTCAGTGCAGTCAAAATTATGGTATCTGCAGAGATGCCGCAGCGAACCCTTTTTCAGATGATGCAGGCAGTGGTATTATATGTGTTGGACTATGGTTTAGGTTTATTGACACTGTCGCAAACACAGGTCGATAGATTGGAGAGAGTTCAAAATGAGGCCATGAGAGCTGTCCTAGGATGCACAAGAGATACACATATCGTTACCATGAGGTTTCTCCTAGGCCTACCGAGCATCAAATCAAGACATAAAATAGCTCAGGTTAAAGAATACTTCAAGGTCGCCAATAATGATCATCACGTCTTACACCAATCACTAGACAGCACAAAAGGAAAGCGAATCAAGAGACGAAAGTCCTGGATGGCTGAAGTAGAAGATATGCTACTCAGAGTGAGCAGGAGGAAGTTGGGGAGAGGCTGTGAATGGGTGACATTTGACAAAGAGAGAAAATTATTGACAACAGTGGTGATACAGATGGGAAGAGAGTGCCACGACTGGGATGCCAACAGAACAGAGGAAATGATTCAAGAACTCATACTGCAACACTCGAAGCCACACGATACAATCATTTACACAGACGGCTCAGTAACGCAAGAAACAAACATGTGTGGTTGTGGTTTCGCGGCCTACCAAAATGGCAAGAAATTATCTGAGAAGTCAGCTGCCTACCCCACTACAACATCGAGTATGAGAATGGAAATAGAAGCTTTGACAACAGCTCTCACTTGGCTGGCGAAGCAACCACCAACAGACTCAGTGACTTTATTGGACTCTCAAAGTATGCTGCGCAAGATAGAAAAGTGCATGACCAGAACTGAACTGGGGTCAGGGGAAACGAAAGAGCCGATGTGTTGGCTGGTAAAGCTTTGGTGAACGGCACTGAGATAAGAAGAGGATTGAATTGATTAGAGCAATCATGGATACCCTACGAGAAGGCGAGGCGGAAGTCGAACGTGACAATGTACATATTCAGAGAATGGTAGAAATGGGAGTGACTAGAGGTGATGGGAGAAAGTGCTTCCTCTCCGGAAAGATCAGAAGAATGCGTAATCAGCAAATGACTGGGACACTAAGCTTATAAACTTTTAGATGGCTGACAAAACGGCAAGCAGAGAATATATGGGAATGTCCCCTATGATGTGACGCTTGTTCCTAATCAAGAATCAAGAATCATACTCATAGAGTCACTCAAGATGCAGACTTGCGTTACCTTCTGTGTGCATACCCACTCAAATGCTCTGGTCACCGCCATAGTCTCCATGGTCATGCTAATCGTAGTAACCGCAAAGGCACCACTCTCCTACCTGATCTTTTCACATGCGCACTGAAATATGAAGGCCTAAGCACCGCGAACATGTCTAATCACAGATTCATCGGTGTACATAATCAAATTCTCCTTTCACATCACATTCCTATAATGGTGGGAAGCGAATGGGTACACAGTTTTTCTACAATGATGGAATGCGAGGAATTGTGGGGGAATGCACACTGCTTGTAGGTGATGACTAGAAGAACATCGAAGCCAGTGGTTCTTAACTACTTTACAGGGCGCCACAGTCTGAGATAAATTGAATGGAGTGGCCCCCTTGAGGATAAATGGTAGTGAATCTGAGGACATTTTAGCCATTCTTTCGGTGTTCACACTCACTGTTGGAGAATCTGTCTCATTGAGGTAAATCATGTTTCAATTATTTTATTTGAAAAGAATTGAGAGGAGGGGGTGTCAAAAATATTTAGGGAACTTTTTGTGACTTACTCAGACGCCCTTGTTGCCTCTCAATCGTCCGCGTTTTATATGACCCACTCAGGCATCTTTCTTGCCTCACAACCGTCCCTGTTTTCTATGATCCACTCAGACCACCTTGTTGCCTCATAACCGTCCATGTTTTCTATGAGCCACTCATACGCCATTATTGTCTCTCAATCGTCCATGACAAATGGACAAATTCAATGACAAATTCATACGCCATTTTTACCTATCATTCGTTCATATTTTTCACCGTGGCAACAAAAAAGGCTTAAAAGACGCTACGAATTAACTTTAGGCAACTCGGACATCCCCATTGGTACTCCTCGAAGCGGCACCCCACGTGCCAAGAGTACCACTCACAGCACGTAACTCCGTAACTTCAAGCGATAGTCCCGTGGATCTACGACAAAAAATCAACTTTATAAATATGACGACATTCGAACCCGCCACTTTTTTAGAACAAATCGAAAGTTTTAACCACTATGCCAGAAAGATCCATATAGCCACGCAATGTTAAGATGTGGGTTATTGTTGGGCAGTATGGATCTGGTTGAGAACCACTGTTCTAAAGTACCACTACGCATGCGTTTGCGTATGTGGGTCTCACTAATGGCCCACTAGACAACCCACCCATGCAACAGAAAACCTTAGTAGATGACTTGACGTTATATTGAGGTTATCTTCTTATAGAAGCTTCATGGCATGTCACCTATACAATTATGCTTCTTACGCTTTTGTTTTGTTGTTGAAATGTGTTTCATGTTTACTTGAATATATATGTATGCGCCCTCTGTGGTTGGGAGGGAGCCAGAGATGTACTGTGCAGCACTGGGGAGGAGGAAACTGACAGCAATGGTTTTTCCTATGATTGAGACCCATCATAGAGACACAGTGACTCAGGACGTGACAATCCTTTTGACTTGAACATTTGGTTGCATGCAATAGAGAAGTAGAGAAGTAATAGAAATAGAGAAGTTCGGCATAACCAGTAGTCAATTGGTGGCGGGAAATGAGCACAGTGAACCCTATATTGGCTACAGTGGCTCAGAGCATTGCGTAGGTTGAAACCTACCTTCCTGGAGGCGTGATAGTTATTCTCTGGCTCAGGCCAGGGGTGGGCCGAAAATCCACACACTTCCCAGCAATATAATGCCATTTAATGGCACTGTGTCAAAGGGCATGAACCCATGGACCTCTGGATCAGTAACCAACCAACCAAAGTACCACCACGCAGTGCATCACGTTAACGGCAAAATCTAGGTATCGCTATATGACTAGTCGAACATTTGTATTTCACGTACAACGATGTATATTTGCGTCAGTCTTTCCCCATAATAATCCTGCTAGCATATTCCACATGACGTCATTTATTTTGGCTGATCAGATTTGTTTCACGCTTTTCATTGGTTCACGACGCACACAGTATACAGTTACACATAATCATAAGTATAATCTAATGTTCTGGTAGGTCATAATACGATGTTCCGATACCTCACTGGCTGAACTGACAGGACCTACCAGTGAAGGTAAACTTTTCCATTGATAATTCGTCGTTTGCTGAATATCTTAGCGGTTCTTCTTCTTCTTCATCTTTCATTCTCAAACTCCCGCTGGGTCTCTCTTGTGGCAAGATCATTGTCCTACTAGATTTCTAGCAGGATGTAGTCCAGAGAATGGAAATGCGTTGTGTCGCCTTAGCGGTTGACTCGGGGAAAACAAGTTGCAAACAGGAAAAAAAACGATTCGCGCTTCAAATTTATGAAATCATTCGTGATCTTAATTATGCGTCAAGCAATATGTAACAATTAATTCTTAAATACTGGCCTGCAAGAATTAAAATCAAACAAACAAGTAAGAGAACACACCAAACAGCAATATGTTTCTACAACAAGTAAGAGAACACACCAAACAGCAATATGTTTCTACAACAAGTAAGAGAACACACCAAACAGCAATATGTTTCTACAACAAGTAAGAGAACACACCAAACAGCAATATGTTTCTACAACAAGTAAGAGAACACACCAAACAGCAATATGTTTCTACAACAAGTAAGAGAACACACCAAACAGCAATATGTTTCTACAACAAGTAAGAGAACACACCAAACAGCAATATGTTTCTACAACAATAAGAAGAAAGTGATGTATATCACATTATATCGGACTATATCGGACATTTACTTGGAATGAATGAAAACAGAATATCACTACAATCATTAAACTGGGTACCAAATGGCAAAAGAAACAGAGGAAGACAAAGAGCGGCACTTCGCGGAACAACCATCAAGGGGAATAACTATGGAACTCAACAACATGCAAGAATTACACACAGTAGTATTACATCGCTCGAACCGGAGAGCTCTGGTTTCTTCCCTATTTACGGTATTCGGGGCTGAAGGAAGATAGATAGAAGATAGATAGATTGGATATGTAGTAGTAGCAAGTGTTACATCGCTGAAAGGTAGCATCAGATACTACAAGTTAGCTCTTTCCTAAAAATAAAAAAAACTGATGATAATTTTCCGAAAGTATCTTTCAAGGGAAAAAAATCGGTGCCCGAGATAAGAGAATTAAACCTGACTGAGTTATTTAATCAGCAGACACCGCTGTACACAGAAAGAATCTTGGGGGGTTGGGAGAAGTGTGATTTTAGAACAGAAATTCGAACAAAACGCTTGTCAAAAACAGAAATATCTGTATTAAAAAGTTTCTTTTTCCACAATTTGGAGACATATTGTGTAATACAGTTTTAGACACATTTTCAGTTGGCAGTGAGCATATCTAGCAAAGACGTGGTTGGCACCACACCCGTCGCCTTTATTTCTCATTCGTTTGTTTGTTTACTAATGGTTTTGTCTCATATGGTCGAGGCCCGCCCCTTTCAACCTAGGATTGGAGTCCATACTTTTATTTCTCATCAGACTTGCTACTCATTTTATACGATTCGATTTTTTTTTTAAAATAAATATATCCAGTTAAACTGGAAATTGAACCTCAGATCATGAGACTAGGCATGCAGTGTACTAACCACTGAGCTACCATGGGTCGTGAAAACAGATGTATTGACTATTGTGACGAAAAGACCGAATATTGCAGTTTTCCTCTAGACTAGTATAAACCTTATCTAATGTTACGACAAGATCACAAAGGGAGCGAATAACAAACTATCAGAGTTAATTCCCTTGTTAATAGTGGCTGCATCAATCAATCACGGGTCATGCCGAATGACTTAGGCCAGCGGTTCCCAAATTTATAAAGCCGTGGCGCCCTTAACGTTCAGATTATTTCCTGCGGCGCCCTTAATATGAAGCAAAACTAGAGACCTGATAATTTTAAGTCTAAATCTTAAATTTAAATAAATTCTATACTATGCTATGGGCTGCCGCGGCGCCCCTGGATACTCTTTGCGGCGCCCTCGGACGCCGCGGCGCACACTTAGGAAACCCCTGGCTTAGGCGATCATGTTTCTCCGCGACTCTCTGTCTCTTGTGTTGTCAATAAGCTCTGTTGGTGAACTTCTACCGTGCCATAATACTAGTCCATCTAGCAACTTCTCTCTTTGTTGTATCCTGTCTCTTCTCCCCCTGATATTTCCAGTGGTTATTAAGTGTTCAAGATGTGTTCTCAGCACATGCCCTAGAAACCTTGACTGTCTGTCCTTGATGATGTTTGATATGGTTGATCTTTTTACGTCAGCATCAATGAGAACTGCATTAGTTTACTTAGCTGTCAATGGTATTTTCATCATTCTTCTCAGAAACCACATCTATGTAGCCTCCATCACTTTTTGAATGTGTTTGCTTACAATCCATGTATCACATCCATAAAAAAGAGTTGGTTTGATATAACATCTCAGCACTCGAATTCGGGTCAACATTGATAGTCTTCCATTGCACAAAATGGTTCTCATTTTTCCGAATGTTGATTTGGCTTGTGCTGTTCGGCTCTTTATCTCACTTGAGCATTTACTTTCTAATGTTAACAGGGTGCCATTATATTTCAACTTCTGTTTTGTGTCATTAATCATTAGGTTGCATCTTGGTGGTGTATGTCTCTTCGAGACAACCATTATTTCTGTTTTCTTCTTGTTTACACTGAGGCCTTTGTATTCACTTTCTTTCACTACTTTATCCAACAGTGCTTGTAGTTCTTGCTCGCTTCTTGCAATCAGTACTGTGTCATCCAGCATAACTCAAGTTATTTATATTACATCCTCTCACTTTTATTCCTGGTATATCTTCTATATTTCGCATAATGTATTCTGTATACATGGAGAAAAGATCTGGTGCCATTACACAATCGTGCCTGACACCCATTTCTGTCTTTTGAAATCTTCTTATAGTGTTGTTAACTTATACCGCATCCGTTTGTTTCCAGTACATATTTCTTACTATTCTTAGATCTTTCCCATCAACGTTAAGATTTTCTAGTAGTTTTATAATCTCTGAATGCAACACCTTATCAAATGCTTTGCTGTAATCTATGAAGCACCAGATATAGGTCTTGTTGTACTTCTATCATCCTTTTATCATTTCTATTTATGCAACCGGTCATATTTCCCAACACTTGGCCTATGCTGTACTTGTCGTTGCGGTTGTGACCTTAGTCCATTTTCCGTCATATTTCATTGGGACTTCTGCCGCACCGACCTCCACATACAGCGACATTGTGACTAAAGACTCTTTGTCACCTACGACGCACCACCTCACATGCTTGGGCGGTAGTTCCGGGTCTGTCCCCTTCCACGATGTTCTTGTCCTGTCTCTTTATTCCCTTTCTACTTTGGTGCCCTTTTCTTCGGCACCTTCTTCCTACGTCTCTCTATTTTAGCCAGATACCTTCACCCGTAGCGCTTAACCGGGATAGCCCCACCCTCCCCCGCTGTGCCCTCCCTATGTCCTTTGGGCCCCTCCTACTTCCACATTCCTTTCTCGTGTGACGTATCTCCGTTTCCGAGCTTACGTCTATCTACCACCTTCTCCTCCTCTTCGTCTTCTTCGCTTCTGTTATTTTTTCCCCCTTTTTTATTCTCCTTCTTTCTCTTATCCTGTTTGTCTCCATTTCCTACCATATCATATCATTGTAACAAGACGTACCTGAAGATAAGTTACCTTTTCTTTACTTTTATACTTGTTTTTACTGCTAATATTTTACTATCTTACCTGCATATATTCATTGTATTTTCTTTCCACTGTTGTCTGCTCCTAGTTCTCGTCTCTCTCCTCTACTCTATATATTTTTCTCTGTGATCTCTTCTTCTCGCTCGTCTGTCCTTGCCGTATTGCCCTCTTTCTCTCCCTCTCTCTCTCTCTCTCTCTCTCTCATCTGATCTCTCGTACTACCTTCTTTTGCTCTTCCTTTACATTACGACTATATGTCGGTATTACTCATTGACTGTTGCCACTTTTTAGGTATTTTAATTTATCTTATTTTACTTGCTATTACATCTTATCTATTTTCACTTCTCACTTCCTTCTGTTCACTTTCCCCTCCTCACTTACCACCATCTTCTCCCTATACCCTCTTCTTCTCTGTCATTCTGCTTCATCTTTGCTTCCTCCGCTATATATTCACTATCTCTCCTCTTTCTTCCCTGTCATAGCCATGTTTGTCTCCATGTAAGATTCGTTGTACTGTGGTCTTTTCTTTGTCCTGACGAAAACTTTTTAGTCGAAACGTCGTTTGTCTCTGTATCTCGTTGTTATGTTGTTTTATGTCTTATTTTGGTAACACTTCTAACTATTTTTCTTTATCTTGATATTTGCCCAGTATTACTCCAACCACTTACTCCCTGTTTAGGTTTGTTACATTCACTGGAACATTTATCCCTTGAAGCAAAGAATAGTGTTTGTTTTGTAGTCGTCTAATGTGCACAATGTGTTTGCTTGTTTGAGAACCCCAGAAATTACCAGCGATTAGCTCTTATGTACAATGGGATAGTTTAGGAGCTTTGTTTCATACCCAGGAGACTTCACCTTTCAGCTTGGTGCAATGCCCATTAGAGGAGCCTTCTACTCAGAGACGAGCCGAGACGAGCTGATAGTTTGCTTGGGTCGCCCATTGTTTGTCTATCGTCTGAATAGGCGCTTCGCAGCCAGCGAGCTGTCCTCGTGTAGGAAGACCATTCCGTTATAACCTTTTGTGTCCTTAGGTCCCGGATCTTAGGTCTTCCGTATAAGCCGTGTTGGGTAACGGTGATGGCCAAATTAGAACCTGTGTTGTTACACCTTTCTAGACGAGGTGCTGCTGTGCCAAACATGTTGGTGGTCTGGGATGTGTGATGTGCATTTCTCACGCATTCGCCTCATCCACTTGAGAAGGTCTTCCAATCCATCGCCTGGCTCGGACTGTGTATTCTGACTCTTCGCCGTTGCGTATATTACCCAAAGAGATAGGTAAAATATTAATCTCGGACGAAGAGCTTTGCAGTGGACCCTTGGGTACTGAACCCAATTCTATCTGTATGAGCTGTGTTGACCAACGGCTAACAGTCGAGTTGGACTAGGCTTGCAGTGTCGTTAGAGACTTGCGCCCCGCCCCTACTACGTTGCTCCCAGTGTCCGGATTCCGAGTCTCAACACTGCTTCGGTCAGACATTTGAACAATTCGCTCCTCAACATTTGTTCAGTGCTTGTCCTGTGTGCAATGGGGAGTTGTGTTCAAAGCTTTCTACCATACCAAGTAGTACATGTTCATGTTGGCGTATCCAATACCTGAGTCATGACTCGTACTTTGAATGGGGCCAGTTGTGATGGGACATGTCGGCTTCTATGTGTTCTCGAGCATGAACATCACTTGCACCAGTCGGTCTCGTGTTCGAACATTCTAGCTCCTTTGACACTGAATCTACTCACGTACACTACGCTGCCCACTAGCGTGTATTACCTTTTCCAGATTCGTTGTGTACTCGTATGATCACCGTATGTTAGATACATTGACATTTGTCGCGCCTCCAATGTTTCTGCTTTTTATACCGGCCAAATCAGAATGCATAGATGCCTTACATATGTTGGATTTAATAGTGGAGAGGTTTCGGAGATATTTCCTGTCTCTCTGCAGGCAATTCTCACTCCATTTACAGCATCCACGAACACGAGCCTAAAAGTGTTAGCCAGGAATACAGCGAGATCAGCTGTATTTATGTTTCAGGGTGCACCACGAGGAGGTTTTATTTAGAATTAGAATCTTGGTTATCTGATAACCTTGGATAACCATTGATAACGAGAGCAATGCGAGACCCTTTGCACCCCAAGAAAAAGGTCTAAGGATGTTTTGTGGATGGAGTTGGATGTCCCATCCCATAAAGTAGCAAATTTAACTTGACGCCATTCTGAAGTCGGATTTCTCATGCCAAAAGGCGCAGATATCACAACCAAGGTGTAATCCTCGACACAAAGCATTTCGTATTCCGTACTACATCCTGCTAATGTGTAGGAGTTTGAGAACCAGCGTAGAAGCAGATGAAGAATTTCATAGATAAAACGTAAAATACTTTGAATACTGCTGAAGACGGATGAGTCTAGCAATTGGCGCAAATAAAACGACGACACAACGCGTTTCCATTCTCTAGACTACAACCTGCTGGAACTTTAGTAGAAGCATTGCCCCGCTACAAGAGAGATTCAGCGGGAGTTTGAGAATGAACTCTTTAGAATAAGAAATATATTGATTTATTGTGTTATTTTATACGTAAGTTTTAACATCTACATTCCAGAAACAAAATACCTACGTAAATAAGTTAAAAATTACACAAGAAATTAAACGCTAAAAAAAAAAAAAATCAAGTTTACGTTTCTGAAATACCAGGCTTAAACGAAGCTCAGACTACATCGTGTGCCAAATCGTTAATAAGATGCACGTGCTAGCCGACAAAATAATCATAAAACATTTGACTTAAGACCGGAGTGTCTGTCAGAGTGTTCCTTCTGCAAAATATGTTTTCATGGTCATCATTAGATAGCATATCATGGACAGATTATAGAAGTCATCACAAACTGTAGAAACTCGTGACTATCTTCAACTAATTTTCCTTCGTGTGTGTCATGCTCAGGTGGGCTTTGATATCTTGCATCCATCTTCTTTGTAGTCTACATCGACTGCCGTGCTATCATTCTGTATATTCTTCATTTGAATCAATTTATTTCATGCGATGGCTAACCCCCATCTGACTTCTTCATAGCAATCCCTGTTGCTGCTTATAAAAGAACCAAGGTATTCTAAACTTGTGACTCGTTCTAGTTCTTTGTTATTAATCGAGATTGAAAACGTTTTTGTATCTTTCTCTATTACCATAACCTTGATTCCGAGTGTATCATATATAAGATGAGAATAATATAATACACCAACCGTCTCGAATGTTTGTGTGTGCGTCGTCGCAAGGAGCTAAGGAGCAGACGTACAATACTTGGGAATCATAATTCTTCGTAGTCCTGCGAGAAGGTCTCCTAGGAATATTTCACGGGTTTCAACATACTGTACTTTATGTTATCGATAATTTATTCCAACATATTGTTAACCGAACCCACGAGATAATGTAACGTCTATGCTCGACTTCTGGCTCTTCCTGTGTAAAAATAGGTCAAATCACGAGTGGTTAATGAGCAAAAACTAAATCATGAGGAAATCTTGTTAACTAAAATATTCAAATGAAACTCTCGTTTCAGCCTCGAAGTATGGCTGTCATGAACGTTAATACTGGTGTGTTCACTATTGGCACATAACACAGCATGCACCTGCGAATCACTAGTAGATAGCATGCCTATATAGTGCGAACTTAATCTTGTAAGTGCCCAGCACTTCATTAATACAATCATGCCGAAATCGGATGTGCTAGGCCTACAAGGCGCATAACGGTGGCACAACGTAATCACGCTCCCGGCGGAAATCGCACGGATATCCGTGATGGTTACAATGGAGCGAACGAAAAACAAAACAAACATTAATATAATTATGTAGTTATTCTTCGTGAGTTGAACATACCAATCTCAGGACCTTGAATAAAAATGTCATTAATGTGGGGCTCGGAAACATGGATCATGACAAAACAATATAATATAAATCAGTGTTTCTCAATGTGTGCCATATAGTCCCCTAGGGGTCATGGAGACTTGAAGGGGGGCCGGGGAGAAACATTTTTAATAGGTGGTCACAGACCTACCACTCGGTGCCACAGACCTGCCTAACAGGACCACAGACCTGCCTAGTGTGACCACAGAGCTGCTTAGTGGGACTAAAGATATGCATAGAGGAATTACAGTCCTGCCTAGCAGGGTTATAGACCTGCCTAGGGGGAGTGGGCACAGTCCTCCTATCGCGACAACAGACCTGCCTAGCGAGAGCACAGCCCTGCCTAGGGGGATACCAGTCCTGCCTAGCGGGACTCCAGAGCATATTCACAGATGGACAAAATGTAACTATTTGAACAATAGATAACGAGGTATAAATTGTACAACGTGAAAAAGGGAAGGGGGGATATTTATCTTTGGCTAAGTTCCTAGTAAGGTAAAGGTAGGTCCCATGACGGCAACCTGCAGAAGATAACTCTTCATGCAATAAACCCGCAGCAACTATTAGGTGGGGTAGCCAGTTCCCTCCCTTGCTGTCTTTACCTCCCCTAACTTATGTGTCAGGTACTCATTTACAGCTGAGTCGACTGGAGAAGTGGTCGTGTCAAGCGAGCAATCACAATCCGGGTATTTTTGTTTTGTTGTTGGTTTCGAACCTGGCACTCCAAAGATATCAACAGACCACAATATTTCGCCTTAGAACAGGCCACTGCAGACTGTTGGGTCACCTTTATCGATTAAGGATCTCATACACAGATGAATGTCCATGTGGATCCGGAATCCAGACTCCAGAACACATACTTCAGGACTGCCCAACATACAAAGAGCAGAGACAGCAGATCTGGCCAGAGGATACAGACTTGAGGCAAAAGCTATGGGGCAGCCGCTCTGACCTAGAGAAGACAGTGGACTTCGTCTTGATGACAGGTCTGACGGTATAGCATGACCACATGCTGAACGCAGAAAAAGAAGAAGAACCTGGCACGATGTAACACGGTGATAGCAAGCACGCTCACTAATTACTAATACTAAAAATAATGTTCTGATTTCATAAGGCGAAGAGGATGGTTTAATCTCTCAACACTCCCCTCCTATCAACACTCCCCTCCTATCAACAATCCCACCCTATCAACACTCCCCTCCTATCAACACTCCCACCCTATCTACGGGGTTGCTTCTTCTTATTGTTTGTGTTCCCTCTCAAAGTCATGCTCTTTAGCAGGGTGTAGTCCAGACAACATGAAGCCTAGTTTCATTATTTATAGCTTGCTGCGATATTATCACCTTTCGTCCTGCAACTTTTGGCCAATGGAATGGAAAAACTCTAACCCCAAACCTAATTAGTCGACTTTTACGACACTCATGGTCGGTCAGTGTTCCTTTTTTTCCCATTTCGGCCCCGGCATCATCCGGGCGTTACTTTCAATAATTAGTCTAAACGGTCAGACAGTCTGAATATTAAATATTATCAAAGAGTCGTGAACCGCGACCAATCGCTATATAGGACCTAACAGCAAAATCAAAACAAATCAGAATCGACCTTCGTGATGTTTTTTATTATTGATGTGATTTTCGTTGGTCACCATTTATATACTTTGTGCCGCCTGTCAACACGGACCACCGAAAAGCATGAAAATGCTCGAACACGAACCAAAAGGCGTATCTGAATTCTGTTTGTAGGTCTTCTATTGGAGAAACGCACACCTCAACCACACTAACACCCAGCGCGTGACCATAGACATAATATAATTCCTAACTGCAAAAAGTAAACAGGCCTTCATTCGGTACGTTTTTTATTATTGTCACGTTTTCCGTTGGTTACTATTTATATACGTGTAGCACCGCAGAATATGGTTGTGTCGGGCCATTGGCGGAAATTAAACGGCGATACAACGCATTTCCTTTCTTTGGACTACATTCTGCTGGAAATCTTGTGGGACCATTGTCCTGCTACAAGGGAGAACCAGCGGGAGTTTAAGAATGAACTCTGATGAAGAAGAAGAAGATATACTTGGAGTAGCCTTCTTGATTTTTTGGCATGCGATTCCAAGAATATAAATATTGACCAACGGAAAAATCAAGAAAATGAACGAATGACGGCCTAATTCAGAGAACAGGTCTTCTACTGCGATCGGTTGCGCCCAACGTCTCAAAACGACAACAAAGCTCAACATTGGTACACTTAACTCTGCCGCCAGACAGACCAAGTTCAACCCACGTCCGCACTAACTCCAGCGCGAGTCTGCTTCCGTTGTACCAAATAACAACCTTCTACGCTAAATCGTATTGTTTATATCTGGCATCGCGTAGTGATTTTTCTTGGCATACAGCGTGGAACTGGAGTAATCTCTGCTGTGGATACGCAAGGTAACACTTATCAATTATTATTATCTACATTTATTTAGCTGTATCTGTGTTTATTGCTTCCTGTTTTCGTTATGGCTCTCTCAGTTCATCATTATCAATGCCGTCTCCGCATCGAAAGATACGGACAGACATCTAACATCTCAAGTCTCGTGCCTTGGTAGTGCACAATGCTAGACTTAATGTAGCTCATCTCATGATATTTCCCTCCCACTTGTATCTTTGCCGCTTGCTCTGTCCCTCGATTCTGCCTTCAAATAAGGTCTTCAACAAGGTGCCATGTCTATTAATAAGTTGAAAATATTTTATTTGTTCAATTTTTATTGCTATTAATAATTAATTTTTATACTACTGTTATCTTTGTTTTCTTATCTTTTCTTGAGGTTCTCCCTATTCTTCTATATATCCACATCTCACTAACTACGAGTATATCTTCTAGTTTCTTCATTACCCATGTTTCTGCTCCATACATTATTGTAGAATATATGTAGCATTTTATAATTCTTATTTTAGTTTGTAATTTGTTTAGATGTTACTATTTTCCTCATGTCACTGAAAGTACTTTTAGCCATTCTTATTCTCCTTTCAACTTCTGTTTCACATATACCATCAATTGCGATTATGTGTTCAATGAACAAGTAATGAATGATCTGCCAACTTTTTTCAGTATAGTTTCATGTACTTTATGTTTCAGATTTGTTCCTCTTTGATTTTCTTGATTATCGTGTTTTTGTTTTTTTCTGGATGTCAAGTTTGCAATCGATCATAGGTCAATTACGCAAAGACCTGTCACATGTCCAGGTTACGGCACGTGCCAAGTTGGGCTCAATTATTTTACTCTTTTCATATTTGGATTTTAATTTTTATTACAAGAGAAAGCTAGAAATTCTATAGTTTATTTATACGGGTAAATAAACACTTGCGCAATAAGTGAGCAAAACACAGCCTGCGGACCACATTCAGCATGTCAAAGAATTGTTTTTACTGCCCTCTAGGATGATTTAAAAGTACTAATTGCACTGGATACTAAGTCTAGAAAGTACCGCATGAAACTATAAGGCATTGCACAAGCAAGGTCGTTGGCCCCCATCCCTTTTAAAACACATTTCAACCAGAGCTACCGGCCCAAAAAAGGTTGAAACTTCAATTTACACATATTTCTATGATAAACTAGACAGAGAAATAGAAACAATGTTTCTGAAAGCAAACAGTGACTTTTTAATTTTCACGATTACTTCTCCACCAAAATATCAAGATGGAACTAAAAAAAAACAGATATAGGCCTATCTAAAAATTGTATACCAACACTCTGCTACCAATGCCAAACATGGTCTTTGACAGTTTCGCAGCTAAGTAAACTTGTTACATGTGAAATGAAGTGTGTGAGAAAATCTACAATGGTTACTAAACTAGATACAATAAGAAATTAAGAAATTAGGAAAATAGTAGGTATTATCTAATTTTTTGACCATATCAATAGACAGCAAGTAAAATGGTTTGGTCAGTTTATGAGAATTCTTCTTCTTCTTCTTTCGTTCACTTGAAACATGTCGATATCTGTAATGCTGTCTCCTTAATAAAACTCACTGTCTTTTGTAGTTCATACAGTGTCCCATAGAGCTTTGATTCCAGTGTTGTTTCCTCTGGCCAATATTTCTGCCTCAGCGTTTCATGCCCAAAACACTCTTGAAGTATATAGTTTATGAGAATGAACCCAACCTAAATTCTAATAAGAGCATATAACAAAAGAATATCGGACATGTAGAAGAAGAAAACGGTGATTAGAAGAAAATATTAGGGAAACCTTGAACAAACATGGACTTATTGCAACCAAGGCGACACATCTGGTCTTGGAATGACAGCTGAAGCTTCTATCCCTATACTTAACGGCAAGTGTGGATACTATCAACTACCATTCATCTGGGTAAAGATAATAGACCAAAACATATATCTATGTATAAATCCGTAACCCGTCAGGGTTGTATGGTTACCACATTAAATGCATCAACAGAGTCCTCAGGCGATCAATACCTTCAACGAAGCGGACGAATTATGACAAATTTTGTCTTTTCCAGTGCTTGATGTTGCCAGTTCATGTTTTAATTTTCCCTCCTCTGCTTCTTCCATCTTCATCCGTTCCTTGTTCAACACTATTGTTTTTTTTAAAGGAATCGTGTTCATCTGATGTACACATACGAACGGGCGTTTTAGATAAGTCATGAGTATTTGGATTGGATGCAACACAATGCAGCTTCTCCTGCATTCATTCCCAAACTCCTGCAGACTAGCAGGAAGTACTCCAGAGAATGCAATGCGTTGTGTCCATGGTTGAAGCTTGGCTGCGACATGTTTTGTTTAACTTTCAACCTACCACATCCGACTTCAAAATGACTTTTGGATCACTTTTACCCTCTATGGGAGGGGCAGACACCCCCCCCCACCACGTAAAAATTTCATTAGTCGTCGTTTGATGATGATGTTCGTCCGTCGTAATCAAAAACTCAACCATAATAACAATAACAATAAGTAATAAAAATAATAAAGTTAATAGTGCGTTTTTAAATGACTAACAAATCCAATGCGCGCACCAAATGCTCTTTAACAGAATTGACAACAATAGAGGGTATCTGTGTGAGGTTGAGATGTTTTTTCTTTTCTACGTTCCCGCTACTGTCTTGCAGTATCTTGTCTGGACTCTTCCGCCGCTAGTGCTCCCGTTCTAATGTCGTCGTTTAGGACATACATGGCAGGTGACCGTATCGCTATTCCTCGCTTCTCCTGGAGCTCCGGTGGTATGGCTCATAAATCTTTTGGGTGGAATCAAACTATATTTGACCGTGCTTCAAATGAAAACCTTAAAATTGTGTTCATTTAAAAAAAAAAAAACAATTGTCCTGCAACTTGTCAATATTGTTGATACGGATAACAGGAGTGTCCTGCACATACCATCATGGTGCAGACGTATTAATAGAAGAGATTGAGGACCAGCGTTATAACAGCGGACGGGACACAACCGACTTCGCAGTCACATGTACACGAAGTTCAAGACTGACAATACAGCCATGTGTACATGTGAACAGGCAGCACAAAGTGCCAAACATATACTTCAATAGTGTTCTGAGCATGAAATGCTGAGACAGAGATATTGGCCAGAGAAAACAACACTGGAATCAAAACTCTATGGGACACTGTGTGAACTGCAAATGACCGTGAGTTTTATTAAGGAGACAGAATTACAGATATAGACATGTTTCAAGTGAACGAAAGAAGAAAAAGTTGCGTTAAGTTAGTTTTCTTTAAATCAACGAAGGTATGAAATCTATAGAAGTTCTTTGTGAAATGAAGGTCCAGTATGGTGATACATGCATGTCAATGAAGGAAGGTCCAGTATGGTGATACATGCCTGTCAATGGATGAAGGTCCAGTATGGTGATACATGTCTGTCACTGAAGGAAGGTCCAGCATTGTGATTACATAGCTATTAATGAATGAAGCAATAAGACACATAACCCGTCAGGGTGGTAGGGGTGTCACACTGAATAAATAAGAACATCTCTATACTCAGGCATTCGGATGAGTGTAGAAAAATCATGCCCTGGCCATTTCTTGATGTTACCAATCCAATATTTTCTCAGTCCCTCTATTCTCCTTCCACCCTCGATTTTTCCTTGCAAAATAATTAAAGAAAGTATTGTCGTGTCTAGAAATATATTCTCAAGCCAAACATGTTTACGCCGCTTCGCCCCTGGGAGACCTCCCCCTCCCTCCCTTATATTACTAATAGTCTTACCCAAAAAATGCTAAATTAACAGACCCTCCCAACCTTGACTGATAGACTGACCCCGCTTCCTCTCGTGCAAATCTTCCTTGAAAAAATTCCTGCTTGCTCCCATTCCAGTGAATCCTTAATATCGAATTGTCGCCGGCGTATTGACAGGTCCCGAAATGGGAGCACAGAATAGTGGCGCTGTTACCTGCCATACACGTCATAAGAAGTGATTAAAGAGGTTTTTGAGGTGGAGTTGGCTGTCCCATCCCATAGAAGTGATCCAAAAGTCATGCTGAAGTCGCATGTGTTACGCCGAGAGGCGCAGTTATCACAGTCAAGCTGTAAACCACGACATAAAGCATTCCGTTCTCCTGACTACATCCTGCTAATCAGCTAGAGTTTGAGAACTAACGCATAAGAAGGAAGAATTATGTTTTCAATCTAACACCCATATTGCGTTTTCATATTAAATTTATCTTCGACGTAAGGGATAAGGTCACCACCAGTCTTATCTTCAACTTAACAGATAAGGCTATCCCATCCTTATCTTCTCCGTAACATAACAAACACGGGTTTTCCGTGATTTCCGCTTGGTAGAGTGAAGTACTTTGCGCTGTTGTTTTTATTTACGACATGTAGGCCTAGCACATCCCATTTCGGCATAGCCTTTTTTTTAATTCTGCATTTTAATTGCAGATAGGAATATTGACAACAATATTACAAACTCAAGAACCGATAGCTCAATAATTGTTTGAAAGATGTTCAAGAAACAAGAATTGTTTAAAAGATGTTCAAGAAACAAGAATTGTTTAAAAGATGTTCAAGAAACAAGAATTGTTTAAAAGATGTTCAAGAAACAAGAATTGCTTGAAAGATGTTCAAGAAACAAAAAATGTTTGAAATATGTTCAAGAAACAAGAATTGTTTAAAATATGTTTAAGATATATTGCCCACGTTGCTTTATGTGTATGCAATATGGAAGAGATTTATATTTCTTTATCACTTCAAGTCAACATAGACTGACAAAGAACTCCGGGGAACCAATGCGCTCAGTCCCTTTTAGCACATGATTAAGTGCTTACTTCCCTCCCGTCGCGCACTAGTTTATCATGCGCCTAATTCTTCCCTTCATGTTCACCCACGCTTGGTCCACCTGTTTGTACTTCAATAACCGGGATATTTACAGACATGACTTCCGTTAACTTTCACCTCTTTTCTGTGCCAGTTTTTTGGGTATGATACGATAAACATATTTGTGTACTGATCGTATGCAGAAGTGGTGAATTGGGTCACATTGTGGTCATTTTGTGTGATAAAATCAGCATCACAGAATTCTGACATTTTTCAGAACTAGTAAAATTTAATGAAAATCAACAGAAAGTTATAATATTCCGAAATATTACATGAAAATCCACCAAAAGTCATATATCTAAAATTTATGAAAATCCACCTAGAGCTCCCAGATATGTAAATATTTCACGAAACTCCACCTAAAATGATCAGATTTAAATTTTCATGGCAATTCACTTAAAATTCTTATATATCGAAATATTTCGTGAAAATCCACACAAAATAGTATCCGATATTCAACTATTTCATCACAATAATTATAGTATCTCTGAGAATATATACGTTGGAAGTCTTCACTAAAATTGTATTTTTTTTAAGGATAATTAAATATAAATGTCATAAATTTGTGCAAGAGATAATTTCTATATGATAGCTCACGCCTCCGCCGTGAGAACCCCAGGAATTACGAGCTATTAGTACTTATTTCCTATGTGCAATTGGAATGGGGGGGGGGGTCTGAGCTTTCTTTCATACCTAGGAGACTTCACCTTTCGTCTTGGTGCAATACCTATTGGAGAAGCCTTCTACTCAAGGGGAGTACATGAGACGAGACGATGCGAGCTGATAGTTCCCTTGGGTCATCCATTGTAGCTCCTTTGCCACTGAATCGACTCACGTACACGACGCTGCCCACAAGCGTGTGTTACCTTTTCCAGATTCGGTGTGCACTCGTATGATCACCGCATGTTAGATACATTGACATTGGTCGCGCCTCCAATGTTTCTGTTTTGTATGCCGGTCAAATCAGAATGCATAGATGCCTTACTTATGTTGGATGTAATTGTATAGAGGTTTCGGAGATATTTCTGTTTCTCTGCAGGCAATTCTCACTCCATTTACAGCATCCACGAACACGAGCCTAAAAGTGTTAGCCAGGAATACAGCGAGAGCAGCTGTATTTATGTTTCAGGGTGCACTACGAATAGGTACTTATAGGATCTCGGTTATCTGCTACCCTCGGTCCGAGTGAGAGCAATGCGAGACCTTTTGCACCCCGTGTGTTGTACTTAGAATCTGTTCTGTTTCCCTTCTTTGTGTTACTGTTGGCAATCGCCGTTCCCAGAAGATCTGGTAGCCTACCCATTTTCCTTAGGTTGGGAAAAGCAGTTGAACTGAAAAATGAATTTTGGTCACCGGAACAGGAAGTCACTTCACTAACTATTGAGCTACTGCAACCCAGTGTTACCACTAACGTTTCATAAATAACCCCAGATCGCCATGTGATAAAACCTCAGATATCCCCAGATTATTTAATGCAATAGAAATAGAGACAATACATATATATATTCCTAAAGTGTTAATTCGCCTATTTTCGTGTGTAGTTCCATCGTTCTTATGGGACTATTTGTAACATTTTTCAGAATCGGAAGTATTTACCCGTCTTTTGACTAAATTCCTAGAATTTCCTAGGGAACAAAAAACAAAATTAAGGTAAATTTTGCCAAAATAACCCTGGCACACCAGATGACGGCTAAAAACTCAGATATTGTGAAAAATCCCAGCTGTGGTAACGCTTCTACATCGTAGTTTACAGTGTTAATATTCTTTGCTTCTCATCTTTAGACACGAACGAAGAGAGATAGAGTGATAGAAAGTATCGGTTGAACAAAGAAATCTCGCAAATAGGACAACTCACCAAAAGACATTTTATCTAATCGCCAGTAACCGTAATTATATCTTACAAATATATATAAAATATACTGATGTTATCATGCCACTTACCCTGAGACCCGAGGCTACGGCAAGTGTCGTTGACATCTTCAAGAAAATGTATCTGCTCAGTTTACCCTTTCAGTTACTTTTAGTTGTTAGCAACTGATAGGTCGGGTAGTACACATTATTGCTGAGTAGGACACATTAATTCTGGGTAGGGCACATTATTTCTAATTATGGCTGAAATTATTTTAGTGCATAAGTGGACAAACTATTCGGGACGACGACCGAAATTTTTTTTAATTTACAAAATACATGTCCAAGTCATCCCAGTTTTAACACGCTCGTGTGTGCGGGTTTTTTTAAATTATTTTTATTGTTATGTGTTTCTTAAGAAAGGTCCCTGTTGGACCGTAACGTGGAAAATTGTCCTTGTTCTTTAGTTTATTGCTAGTTATTTATTTTTAACATTGATAGTTAGGATTTAATAGTAACCTTTGTACTTTTTTTAGTATATATCACTTATTATGCAATTAGTGGGTTGTCATTACCATCTGTATTGTTAAGAAGTGAGTTGTACCATACACTAGAAGTGAGTTGTACCATACATTGTAGAATTGAGTTGTACCATACATTGTAGAAGTGAATTGTACCATACATTGTAGAAGTGAGTTGTACCATACATTGTAGAAGTGAATTGTACCATACATTGTAGATGTGAGTTGTACCATACATTGCAGATGTGAGTTGTACCATACATTGTAGAATTGAGTTGTACCATACATTGTAGAAGTGAGTTGTACCATACATTGTAGAAGTGAATTGTACCATACATTGTAGATGTGAGTTGTACCATACATTGTAGAAGTGAATTGTACCATACATTGTAGATGTGAGTTGTACCATACATTGTAGATGTGAGTTGTACCATACATTGTAGAATTGAGTTGTGACCATACATTGTAGAAGTGAATTGTACCATACATTGTAGATGTGAGTTGTACCATACATTGTAGAATTGAGTTGTACCATACATTGTAGAATTGAGTTGTGACCATACATTGTAGAAGTGAGTTGTACCATACATTGTAGAAGTGAATTGTACCATACATTGTAGATGTGAGTTGTACCATACATTGTAGATGTGAGTTGTACCATACATTGTAGAATTGAGTTGTGACCATACATTGTAGAAGTGAATTGTACCATACATTGTAGATGTGAGTTGTACCATACATTGTAGAATTGAGTTGTACCATACATTGTAGATGTGAGTTGTACCATACACTGTAGAAGCGAGTTGTACCATACATTGTAGAAGTGAGTTGTACCATGCACTGTAGAAGTGAGTTGTACCATACATTGTAGAATTGAGTTGTACCATACATTATAGAAGTGAGTTGTACCATACATTGTAGATGTGAGTTGTACCATACATTGTAGAATTGAGTTGTACCATACATTGTAGATGTGAGTTGTACCATACACTGTAGAAGTGAGTTATACCATACATTATAGAAGTGAGTTATACCATACATTATAGAAGTGAGTTATACCATACATTATAGAAGTGAGTTATACCATACATTATAGAAGTGAGTTATACCATACATTGTAGAAGTGAGGTGTATTATACATTGTTGAAGTTCATTAAAAAGGTGAATTGTAAGTTAATTGTAACATTCATTGAAGCTATCACATTTATGGCCTGCTGATTTGCGTAGCAACAACACAAAATTATTGTCGAAAAATCCAATCCTTTTCAGTGACTTCAATGTTGGTTAGAAAAGGGAAAGTGGTCTAACAAGGTTACTTTCCTGTAGAAATAAGTTTTCATTTTTAAAAATAAAAGCTCTTTACTAAGTTTCTGAGAGCTCGTTTGATGTTTTCATCATTGTTATCCTTATGTTGTGTATGTATTTGTATCTGTATATTTATTTTATCATTATGTTGTACATGCATTTTATCCTATTGTAGGGTATCTATTTCTCGTTATGCTGTATATGTATTTTCATCCTTATATTGTATATGCACTTTTATCCATATGTTGTATATGTATTTTCATCCTTATATTGTGTATGCACTTTTATCCATATGTTGTATATGTATTTTATTCTTATGCTTTTGATGTATTGTATCGTCTTTTCATTATTTGTAAGTACTAAATATTATATTATATTTACCTAGGGGGAAAGGGGGTTTAACTCTAAGACCCTCTTGTCTACAGGTTGCATCCCGCTGTTCGGTCTTTCATATTCTTGCATAAACTAGATTGCCTCTCCTCCTCCATCCCTGTCCTCAAAGTGTCTCCACGTTGGCCAAGTAATCTGTGCCTCTGTCTGGTGTTTCTGTCAACAGCTCACAAGGCCAGATTGAAAGTACGTGCCAATATTTGATGGATGTTCCAAGACTTGTTGTTTTGGTAGCCAAGACATCGTATGTACACTTGCCAATAATGTTGATTTTATCTGCTCTGCCACCGTAAACCTGGTCAGTCTCTGTTGTACTTTGACAAAGGATATCTTTATTCTTATTATAGTTTCAACTATCGCCATTTTAACGTAGCTCCAGGATCAGAGAAAGACGTGCCGTTTCACATCCTACCAACAGCCACAAAAACGTATAAGTAATATATATATATACACATACATAACAAGTGACATATTCTTTCCAGAATTGTGTCTTCATCGTGGATACTCTGAATGCCTCTCTGTCCCCGGCAAGCAGGCCCGCCTTGGCCAGAGATACATACATACATTCTTCGATGTCGCTGGTCCATAGTGTTCTTGGTCTTCCTCTTCTTCTCTCACCTGAGACTCCACCCCCCCCCCCCCCCCAGAACCAGCCTTTCGATGACATTATGTCGCTTCAAGTGCTCAAAATACTGTAGTTCCTTATGATAGTATTTAGAAGCCACCCTTCATTTAGTTTCAGTCATTTCAAAATTTAAATTCTCTTCTTTTCTCTGTCGATGATATTCGTAGTATCTTTCTAAAAACCTTCAGTTCAAATAAATATTTTTTATTTTTTTTTAAATAAGTAATACTTTTCTTTTTTTTTTAAACAAAGATTATTTTTTTTAAACATCGCCAAACGAAGCAATGGTTTTTAACTTTGTATGCCTGTGGCTTACTTTTTTTTCCTTCTTCGGTGTTCATCTCAAACTCCCACTGAATCTCTCGTGTAGCAGGACAATGGTCCTACTAGAGTTTTAGAAGAGTATAGTCCAGAACATAGAAATGAGTTGTCTTGCCGTTTTATGTGCGCCAATGACCCGATACATCAGTCCTCAGAAAAGCTAACTTTTTAATTAAATGTATTTCTCTCCTTTCTACCATTCCTAAGAGCTTGCATATTCCAAGTGACAATATATGAGTTGGAATTATAGACAATCACCAACATAGTGAAAAATAAAATAGAAACATTAAAAACAAAATGTTACAGAAAAGTCCTCAGAATAACATGGACATGAATAACATGGAGATCACCAATGTAGCCATTCTGAGAGAAATGAATTTAAAAGAAACTGGCTAAACAGCATGGTTCTTTCCATAAAACTACAATATTTTGGCTATATTAAACGCGATGACAGCCTAGAGATGACCATAATGGAGGGGATGATGCCAGGGAGATAAACAACAAGCAGACTGAGAAGAAGATGGACGCAAGACATCAAAGACCACCTGAATAAGACAGTAACATGAGCAGGATGACTAGCTCAAGATCAACAGAAGTTTCGACAGTCTGTTATGACTGCCACATCCTGTTCAGTATATGCTACCTGATGATGAAGATAGGAATTAAAATTGCAACGGTTGTATAGCAGTTGAAATGGACGACACTGGCGCTGGCGAAAAATCGAATTACTAATCAGTTGTCCTGCAAAAGCAGGTCAATGATATGATTGATTAACCTTTTATATCTGACCGCTGCACAAAGGTCAAACAAATGTAAACAAATAATAATTATAATAATATCGGTATAGACGGGAGAAATCATTTTTTTCATATCCATCGATGTTTACTGTATTTTAGCAGGTTCAGTATTCTTTCTCGTTATGTTTCTGCTATGTGGTATTTGTTGTTAATTTTTTTAAACTGTTTGATAACATTTTACGAATCAGTAAACACACTTTTAGTCGAATAAATCGGCGGCTCTCAGAGTAGACTAAATGTTGCCTTGGGCCACGGATACATGAATGCGGATCACAGAGAAAATTTTGTATTTCTGGGCCAGCAGAAGGTAACTATGTGAACGATAAATAACACGATTTATAACTAAAAATGTAAACAGACTTGGTGACGTAGAGAAAGTAAAAGACTGTTTTTGGCGGCGTTGATACTACGGAAGAAAATTTGCCACAAACCGGGACCACAAGAAAAGCGAGGTTGAGAACCACTAGATTAGATAATAGTGTCAGTACATCTATTGGTTGTTACAGTTCTACCCAACAACGTGGGGTTGCACGAAATTATACAATTGTTTTGTATTAACGTCACACTTCATTGTTAACCATTCAACTGTGTGAATTCTTTGTTGACGACCACGGTATATGTTCCGACCAAATAAACAACTAAGAACAAGACAAAAACAGCAGATTTATCGATACACTTCATTCAACTGAAAGTCAATTATCTCCAGTCGCGTTAGTTACTCTGCCAAAGTGTTCAGTTTAAGTCGATGAAAATAGGAGAAGAGAAGTAAGAAAAGAACTACGGAATATCGAAAAAGAGATCAGCAAAGATAAACAAGATGTCATGAATATTCCATTCACGATTAATGAACTAAATGAAGAACTAGCAGTATTAAAACTTAGGAAATCACCTGGCCCTGATGACATACCAAATGAACTGCTAATTCACATCGGACCATCAGCAAAAAAGAAATTAATAAAAATTTTTAACAACTGTTGGGATAGAGGTCTAGTGCCACAGGTGTGGAAAACCGCCATAATGATACCCATCCACAAGAAAGGCAAGCCAAAAAACAAGGTGGACAGCTATCGCCCAATAAGTCTGACCAGTTGTGTTTGCAAATTAATGGAGCGCCTGGTAAACAAAAGAATGATGTGGTTCCTAGAAAAAAATAAAATCCTGCTAGATCAGCAAGCTGGCTTCAGAAAGTGTAGATCAACTGAAGACCAGATTACACTAATTGCCCAGGAAGTAGAGGATGCTTTCCAGGAAAAAAAGCAGACATCAGTGGTGTGGGTAGATATGGAAAAAGCCTTTGATTGTGTATGGAAAGATGGACTCCTCCTTAAACTACAACAAAACAAAGTGACAGGGCGCGTGTATTACTGGATAAAACACTACCTGCACAACCGAAAAGCAGCAGTGAAGCTTGAAATGAAGCATAGCAGAAAGAAACTCTTTAAGCATGGAGTACCACAGGGAGGTGTTCTATCCCCCACTCTGTTCCTTATATTTATGAATGACATTGACCAAATTCTCTCGCGTAAAGTAAATGCTGCAATGTATGCAGACGATCTGGCGATATGGTGCAGTGAAGAGAGCGTAGGCACAACAAAAATAAGGTTGCAAGAAACTATGGACAATTTGGCCAAGTGGACAGACCAATGGGCCATGTCTATCAATGTCCAAAAAACTACCTATACCATCTTCAGCATGTCCACCAAACCACAGAAAATCCTACTAACCATAAATGGTCAAACATTGCCAAAAGATGAGACACCTACATACCTTGGAGTCACTTTTGATCCAAGACTTACATGGAAACAGCACATAGACAAGTGCCAAACAAAAGGTACAATGAGGACAGCACTCCTTAAAAAATTGGCTGGAACAGATTGGGGTGCAAATGGAAAAATTCTAAGTAGAGCATATACAGGTTATGTAAGACCAGCTTTGGAATATGGAATGTCAGCATGGGGGACTGCAGCCAAGAGTAACACTCAAAAGATCTCAAAGATACAAAACCGCAATCTCAGAATTATAACAGGAGGTATGAATACTACCCCAATCACAGAAATGGAAACATGCACAGGTTTGCCATCAATGGAAGAAAGAAGAAATGAAAAAATCCTCACACAGTATGCAAAGTTCAAATGTTTGGAGAGTCATCAAATGAACCAAAGACTAAGCAGACCTACAAAAGAGCGACTCAAAAGAGGTAGCTTTCTACACTCCGCTAAACAGCTCCAGAAATCACTCACAGATACAGACCTACAAAACCTAAAACCACTAAACACCTTTAACACATACCCAACATGGGACAGGAAAAACTTCCCAAGAATTATGGACAATATACCAAGCATCATTTCGAAAACAGAAACTACTATACAAGTACTAAAGGAGACAACTAAGAATCACATACAGAAAGCATACCCAAAGGATATATGGACACATGTATATACAGATGGATCAGCGAAAGAGGCAGTATTAGATGGAGGATCAGGAATATATATAGTAACACCAGATGGAAAAGAAATAGAGAAATCCATACCCACAGGCAAACATTCCACAAATTTTAAAGCAGAAATGGAAGCCATAATAGAGGCAGCCAAAATGCTCATGAATTGCTTGCCGAGTCACAACAGACATGTAGTATTTCTAACGGATGCAAAATCAGTATTGCAGGCATTGAAAGATCCAAAGAACACGAGCATGAATGAACTTACGGCCTGCTTACTACACCTCAGCAGTACCACCAAAGAAACAGTACTGCAGTGGATCCCAGGTCACTGTGGCATACCTGGAAATGAAAAAGCTGATCTCCTGGCAAGGAAAGGGGGATCACTGGAACAAATAGAAAATGATAATACGTACTATGAAAGTAAGACCATGTTAAAAGCAGAATATAAGAAAAAGTGGAAGCAAATGCACCCAACTGCAGAACCAAATGACCCCTACCACCAAATGTCACGCAAGGAACAAACCATCATTTTCAGACTACGAACTGGTCACAACAGACTGAGAAGTCACATGTTTCGAAAGCTGAAGATTGGTGAGACAGACCTGTGCAACTGTGGACTGAGCCCAGAGACTGCAGAACACATTCTTCATGCCTGTCAACTCTACCAAGAAGAGAGGGAGAAAATATGGCCTACTGAGACGGCACTGCTTCCAGACTTGAGGGGTTCCATGGATGACCTGAAGCGAATCACACAATTCATTGAAGCTATTGGGGCTGTAACCTGATATCTGACTGAAGAACGATGAAGAAGAAGAAGAAGTGTTCAGTTTGTGATAATTCTCTTGGATAATCACAAATCTTCAGGTGGGGATTGTTTTAAAATTATCATTGCAAAATTCTGACAGGTTTGTTTCTTTTTCTGTGTTCGCTCTATGATAAGACAAGAAATTGTTTGATTCCCACCTGGGAACGTGAAATACATTGTGTTATTTATTGGTTAGCCCGTTCAGGCATAATAAATCAGGTTTCTATGTCATTCTTTAACCCAGGTAAACTTGCCTAGAATGTGAAACCTTCCTATCTGTCACCAAACAAAAGTGTATATCAATTCTTACCCTTGATTGTTTATCACAAACTGTACCCTTGGATTTTGCAGGTCAAAACACGTCCCTTAGTGATACTATTTATGAAGTGCTCTACAGTAAAGCGGGAATAGGGTTGATTGGTCCTCAGTAGAATTCTTGTCTGTTTATACTAGATATGTAAGGCAGCTTAACTAATTTTAATTTCATTGTCGGACAATGCTCGTGGAATGGTAGGATCATATCCCTGACATGGAACATCCTTCAAAAGTTCGAAACTGAAAGCATCCATGCCTTTTTTATCTGGTCTAAACTTCATTTTGCTCATTACGGCGTCCGCATGCTAAATTAACGTTTTCCCAAGAAATATTCTATAGTAAGGGGGTGTCCATAAATTATGTCAACTATGGTTTTCATATTTTTTAAACTCTTCCTCTCCCTCCTTTACAATAAATATCCAGAATTTGTGAACCCCTTGCTTAATTATGTTAAATAAATATTACGCAACTTCACTAAAAAAATTGTAACTGAACAACTAAGAAAAAATACATATTTTCATTCACATGTGTATTAAAATACTTCAAATTTTCACAATGTAATTGGTATATTTTAAAAAACGAAGTTGGATGGACAAAAGTTGACATCAACTCGCTCTCTCTCTCTCTCTCTCTCTCTCTCTCTCTCGTCAACTACAGTCAAACATTTTCAGACACTTCCCTCATCATTTGTTGATGTAATTTATGAATAGCCCTAATCAGTGCTTTGGTAAGCGTTCACGTGGAGGTAACAAAAACGGTTCAATGGCTACTTGTGACTAGCAGTCATATAGAGGACTTTGACCACTCTTGCTATGGATATTCGAGTCCGAATGTGTGTCTCATCTGTGCTGAGACAATATTTCAGAATATAATGAATGAGAGGTGACTAGTATATAAGGTTGGCATCGTATCTTGGGTTGTTGAGAAGTCATGAGGCGTCGTTAGGCGGGGTTTCAAAATGGCGCCCTGTCGCATGGTGACATGTAAAGATGGCGGATGTTGGTCTGTTGAATGTTGTTTAGGAATGGGTTTTTTTTTAAATTTCTACATTTGGTATGAGTCATCTCTCTCGGAGTGGGTGGATGGTCTCCCTATGGCTCTATCTCGATGTGCTCACTGACCTTGGGAAATAAGTGATGGTGTGAACCTGTATAGTATTGAAAAGAGGAGTTCTTTCTTTCTTTCACACCATATAAAACATATTAATAGACAAGTCAGCAGCTCTATGGTACAAAAATGACTGCACTGATAAAGAGGTCTTCTTGTAGGTCTGATTTTTGTGTCTGAGCATGCAGTGAGGGGACAAGGAGCCATGGTTTCCCATGGGATGTTGTGAAGAAGTTAGTTTGTGTCTTATTTTTCTTTCAAAACATAAATATTTATAGTAATACAGAAAAAAGGTAGTCGTTAACAGACAACAAATTTAACAGACAAATTGTTTAACATAGCATAGCTTTTATTGATACATCTTTCAAAGTGCGTTAATTTTTAACAATTATTATATAGACAAACATGTCATTATACTTATATAACGTATATAAAATAACAAAAATTATTGTACATCGGAGATAGAAAACATTTATATAGACAAAGAAATATATCTATCTATCTATACGCTGTGGTCCTTGTTTACCCTGCGGTGTCAGGGGCAGAAGAGTTCTCTGGAGATGACCTTCTTGTGTGCTGTTTGTAAGCTTGTTCCTGTGGCTTCTTTGATTTCTGTGATGCATCTTTTACATGGTCTGTCTCTAGCTTTATAGCTGTTATGTTTATGTGTCATGGCCATCTGTGGCATGCCGTCTATTTTGTTAATCTGGAAGCGTATGAAAACCACTAGATGTGTAATAATATCTGTACACGACTAATAAATGTTATCATTTCCCTGCAACTATTCTGATTATCGTTGGACTTGTTGGTAACTTTTCAGAGCAATGATGTATCTTTCCTTTATTTATTAAACATAATGAATATGGGAGTTCTCTCATATTCTTTAATTTTACCTTTACCAAAATTTCATTATTTCCTTTTAAAAATGCTCATACGAAAGCTAAACAATATTCTTCTATGTCCAGGCGATATCCCCTATGTGCCACTGCGTTTTTAGTCTTAGATCGGGCAAGCGCTTAAACCACCTGTAAGGTGTTATGATATATTTTATGACGCTGACCAACTCACCGTGTTTTATGGGCAGTCATAAAAATCATAACAAGTGCTAAATACACGTAAGACTGGATTATCTCTAAGTACATTGTTATCTCTGTGTCTGTTCACGTTTTATTGCTTGATCTCTCAACAAATATGGAAGGGAATTTTTGGTATAGAGGGAGGCTAACACATGAAATAATTAATAGTAAAACGGCTGCCTTGTGCATTAGATACGTTTGTTACATATAAAAGACTTTTTGACCTAGCAACGCCAGATGAAGAAATAAAAACACTAGTCGAAGAAAGAATACCATTAATGCGTATTAAGTTCCAATAAGGTAGGGTTAATTTGTTTAATTATGCTTTTATTAATGTAACATGTAAGTAACCTATTGACCTACCCATTCTTTGACTCTTTTGTAATGTTGAGTCGACATCTTCATTGTTTATACCACGCATACCAAGTCGGCATTTTGGTGGTTGATTTACTTTTTGTTATTTTTGATGTGCGTTTGTGCTTAGGTTTTGGTGTATCATCGCTCACTTCGACCTTCTCTGGCGTTTTTTTAAGTGGGTTTGCTTTCCACACCTATATGTACCGGTTCTGGGTCGACAGCCGGTTTGATATCAAATAAATCCAGAGGTCTGTTCTTGTATTGGTCAAGTCTATTCAAATAGCCCTGCGATATATTAACAAATAACATTCGTGATTTGGATTACCAAAATGTGAAAGGTTTTGGATTGTGATTACTTACCTAATACCGATTTAATACCGATGGTTGGTTGGTAGGTTGATTGCTGATCCAGCGGTTCATGGGCTCATTCCCTTTGACCCAATGCCATTGTGTGATATATGCATGTATTTGTGAGCTGTTGTTTTGCTCCATTTATAATAAATGTGTTCCATTTATCTGGCCCTGGAGGGAGAAACATTTTCCTGACACCATCCAGGTTTAATACAGAAAACAATGCAGCGTTATTTGAATCGCTCCACAGACATCTAGATTACACGAGCACCTAGACTGACGTCATAGAAAGGTTTGGTTATCACGAATAACCGGAATTTCTTGAACAATATTAACCAATTCTCCAGAATATTCCCGCGTGCTGGTCTCACACAAGTTACATATCTTGTTAGATGCGACTGATCATTGATCGCTTAGCGTGTACGTTATGTCACCAGCCAATGAAAATCATGGGAAATGTTGGACAAGCAAAGACAATTAACTTTTCGTGAGATCAGAACGCACAACTATTCTGGAGAAGGACTTGGTATACACGGGGTTCATACATTTTTGGGGTTATTCCTAAAAAAATAGATGTACGGACGGGACATTCTGGCATTATTTCGAGACAACCTACCCATTTTTGGAGAGCTGTAGTTAACCTAGCATCTAGAAGTCTGTGCCTTAGCTCAGAAAACAATAACTCTAAGAGAGTAACCTTCTATTTTAGTATTTATTATCAAACTCCCGTTGGATCTCTCTTGTAGCAGCACAATGATCTTATTAGATTTTCATCAGGATGTACTCCATGGAATAGAAATGGGTAGCGTTCCTTTTTATTTACACCAATGTCCCGACACATCTGTCTTCAGCAAGAAGGCAGTAATTTGTTATGCAGACATGTTTTATATTTGTGTTGTGCGGTATCATAGTTACTTGTGCGCCTCTCAGCCTGGTATCTCCGACTTCAACACCTGTGTTTGCTTGGGCAGTGGTCCTGCTCGATGTCAGGGATGGTCCGACAAATCTTAGTTTCCAGCCTCTGTTAGTTAGACTAAGCCCCATCTCCACTTCGAGGTGTAGACCTCGATGGGAAAGAGAGTAATCAACAATTAGACTAAAAGCATGTTGGTCCAACCCACACGAAAAAAGACTAAATCCAGCCCACCTACAAAAATAGATTTCCCTACCTCTGCACAGGTGTTGCATTTACGTAACCATCCATGTACTATGTGATGAAGATTACACTGGTTTACACACAAAAATGAAGTTGAAAGTTGTCTATAATTTTGTAACTGAATTAGGAGCATGTTGTGCCACTGAAGCCAAAAAAGACATCCATGTTGGTGATATTAGTAGTTGATTTATGTGTTACATTTCTCACATAAACAGTATTTAAAAGAATGTATTTATTAAATGTTACAAACATGGATTTATATAAATGAAGAGAAGACATTGAAAAAGGTAAGGACATGTAAATTATGTCTACACTGAGCAAAATTCTAGACAAAAACTTCAATTTCTTCGACTTTCTCGGGTGCTCAGCAGCAGGGATGTCTCTCTTCAGAGTCCAGCAGTAATCAGCCATGATTACTGCATCCCAATGTCCTTCATACCTGATCTCCATCTCTTTTATGTCCCGATGGAACCTCTCTCTCTGCTCGTCACTCAGTGATCCAAGATTATCGGAAAACCGATCCATATGCCAGAATAAATAATGCACTTTTATGCATCCAAGGTTTTTGAAAGCAGTCAGCATATTGTTGACAACTTCTTCATAGTTACTGGCTTTGGTGTTGCCCAAAAAAATTCTTCACAACCAGAACACAGGCCTTCCATGCTTCCAATTCCAATTTGTTCATTGATTTTTCAAACTCAGGATCTCTGATGAGTTGACGAACTTGAGGACCATCAAAAATGTCACCTTTCAACATCTCTATGGTTAATCCTGGAAAAGCGCGGCACAAGTAAGTGAAGCAGCCATCATCCTTGTCCAGGGCTTTGGTGAATTGTTTAATCAAGCCAAGCTTGATATGCAGCGGTGGGAATAGTATCTTGTTTCTGTCTACCAGAGGATTGTTGACGATGTTCTTTGATCTACTCAGAACCAATTCTTCTCGTGCAGGCCAGTCCTTCTTGGTATAGTGCTCAGACATGTCCCTACTATTCCACATGCACAGAAAGCAGGAGTACTTTGTAAAGCCAGACTTTTGCCCCAATAGGAAATTCACCATTCACCATTCGTGCTGATAATGATAAACTTTATCCAGCACATACTTCACCGCTTCATACTTTTCCTTCAGTGTAGTCAAGTGAGCAAGAGGTACAGAAGCAAACTGATTGCCATTGTGAAGCAGAACACATTTTAGTTATCTCTTGCAGCTGCCATTGAAGTCTCCAATCTCTGGGTTCATAATGTTCACCAAGTTTTATACCAAAATACGAATGGTAAGCTTGCTTTATGAAAGTTGTGACTGGATTCCTATTAGGAACGAGGGTGTATTCACCACAGATGTAAGGCTTATTTCTGCAACATCTTCTAGTTGAAGCCATTTGAATCACTTGAAACCTTTAAAAAATACACACAAAAACTTAGCAATACTAGTAAATTTAAACATGTGAAATCTTCATAATTTGTAAATTCCAATATAGATTAAGAAATGTTGCAACATATGTCGTGAAAATATCCATACATGTGACAATAAAATACTTGCTTTCTATATCATTTGTCATTTTAAATAGGAGAAAAAAAACACTTTTGATCAAATATGTGGAAATCAATTGTCGTTTTACTGATTGATTTGACATGGAATATGACCCACCTATAAAAAAAAATGTGGTAAAAAACCTGACCTGACTGAGCAAAACCAATGTGATTTTTGGATTAAGCCCAATAAAATTATACTAAATCTGTAAAAAAAACAAAAACAACCATAGACAGCAAATTTTATGTTGACCAGTGTTATTGAAAGTTAGTCTACGACAAAATTTATAACTTCTGCTGAAGACGAATTTGTCGGGCTATTGATGCAAATAAAACGGCGAAACAGCGCGTTTCCATTCTCTTGACTAAATCCTGTTGGAAATTTAGCAGGACCATTGTCCTGCTACAAAAGAGATAAGCGGGACTTAGAATTAACGTTGATGAAGAAGTAGGACTTTATAACTTAATGACTAACCTTTGCTCATGTGGCAACCAGGGCTCGGGCTTCTAGTTCATGGAGTAAAGAATAGTGTCACTGTCTTCTTATCTGACACGTCGTTGAGGGTTACTACGGAAATTTGAGGGATGCAATAACAACCTGTTACTGGTTTTAAAAATAAAAAAACATCGTTGCCACTGCGCATGTCTTGTCTAGATTATTTGTCTTCTATCACGTGGTCCCCATGGATGACGGAAAGATGCAGGCAGCGTAAATGTCACCTTTGTGTTTTTGTAGCAGACTCCTATGTGGTGGGGAAGGCTAGGTGTGATGTTACCGAAGGAGGGGTACATCAGATCGGACATTAGAATGTTGAACTAGACAACCCAGATGTATGTGCTCCACTGCTGGCAGACATGATGAACTAGTTGGCCCAAAAGTATATGTTTCCCTCTTATCAGTACTCTTGTTGAGTATCTCTTCTCGGGGACTAAACCTGCTTCCATAATTCCCCCCCCCCCCCAACTCCCTCGCCATCCTGACACAACTACGCTTTTGAGAAAACAGATCATATTAAAAAACTCACAACAAATATATTTGTCCGGCAGCAAATAAATAAACTTGCAGGTTATCAAGAACCACTTTTACTTTGGTAAAACCACGCAAACTTGTTTGGTTTGGACATGTAACGAGCGACGTACCACTCACTTTCTGAAATTATCTTGCAAGGAACAGTCGAGAGTTCAAAGAGAAGAAGAGTACATAAAATCCTGGATTGCTAAACATCAAGAATAATCTCGGCATGATTTTACTACACTCCTCAGAATGGCTGAGGGTAGAGATATTTGGAGATTTTTTGTGTGCTGATGTCTCCAATATGACACCCCTACGATCCTAATGGGTTATGGGTCTTTTACCAAGTTTGGGTGTCTCCTCGGTTACTCAAGATTCCATGTGCTGTTATTAGAAATACTATAGGCTTCCGAGCTATCTGCCCACATCCAATAGAATTACTTCATCATCATGTATCAAGAGCTATCTGCTCACAGTTAAATGGATTACTTCATCATCATCATGTGCCAAGAACCATCTGCTCACAGTTAAATGGA
The DNA here is from genome assembly GCA_034231615.1 of Meghimatium bilineatum. NCBI lineage: Eukaryota > Metazoa > Mollusca > Gastropoda > Stylommatophora > Philomycidae > Meghimatium > Meghimatium bilineatum. Next base: position 52,665,113 of record CM067306.1, read on the forward strand.
TTGTCATCATCATCATGTGTCAAGAGCTATCAGCTCAAAGCTAAATTGATTACTTCAGCATCATCATGTGTTGAGTTATTTTCTCACATCCAAAGGGATTACTTCATCATTATCAGTAATGACAAAACTTTCCTGCGTTATATTTTCAGATGAGGTCAAAGTTCTCTACCACAAGCAGCTATCACAGTTTAAGAGCCGTCGTTTAGCGGTTCATGGTCGCCCTCTGTCACTGCAGTATGCGTTTTCTCAGATGGAAGAAAACTCTATGGTAATTTTCTCATCCTGACATATATCAGTGATGTCATTACATGTCATATATCAGTGATATCATTACATGTCATATATCAGTGATGTCATTACATGTCATATATCATTGGTGTCATTACATGTCATATATCAGTGATGTCATTACATGTCATATATCAGTGATGGCATTACATGTCATATATCAGTGATGGCATTACATGTCATATATCAGTGATGTCATTGCTTGTCATATATCAGTGATATCATTACATGTCATATGTCAGTGATGTTATTACATGTCATATATAGGTGATGTCATTACATGTCGTATATCAGTGATGTCGTTACATGTCACATATCAGTGATGTCATTACATGTCATATATCAGTGATGTCATACATGTCATATATCAGTGATGCCATTACATGTCATATATCAGTGATGCCATTACATGTAATATATCAGTGATGTCATACATATCATATATCAGTGATGTCATACATGTCATATATCAGTGATGCCATTACATGTCATGTATCAGTGATATCATTACATGTCATATATCAGTGATATCATTACATGTCACATATCAGTGATATCATTACATGTCACATATCAGTGATATCATTACATGTCACATATCAGTGATGTCATACATGTCATATATCAGTGATGCCATTACATGTCATATATCAGTGATGCCATTACATGTAATATATCAGTGATGTCATACATGTCATATATCAGTGATGGCATTACATGTCATATATCAGTGAGGCCATTTATATTTTGTTAACTGAGCAACATTAAATGTCACTTAAGCACTGTTCGTCATTAAATTAGCACTATGCCCGTGTTACCTGAGCCCAAAATAGGGACAACAAATAGCAATACTATTTACCTTCTACACATGTCTTCATTGGGAAGACAACATTCTGGAGAGAATACGTCACATGACACATGTCATAAGAGGAGCCTGTGTAGGCAAATCGAATGTGTAAGAGAAATGCAAGGAACTTGAGAAGCAAATTGTAGTTTTTCGTCGAGTGAAGAGCAGTACTAATGTTTATAAAATATTTTTTAATGGTATACTTTGTATCCCGTGTAGATTCGAAAAGGGAGCAAAGAATAGCGACACCTACCTGTCGTGCACTTCGTGGTGTGCAAGATGGAGGTTTAGAGATGGATTTGGCTGTTTCATTCCATAAAGGGTCAAAGTGATCCAGAAGCCATGCTGAAGTCAAATGTGCCAGTCCGAAAGACGCTGACATTACAGCTAAGCTGTAAACCAAATACAACTTATTTCGCCCTCATGACTATATTCTGCTAATCTGCAGGAGTTTTAGAATGAACGCTGAAGAAGAGAAATATTCTATGTAAATTAAACTAAAAATATCTTCTCTAACATGACTAGGGACTAGTCTAGTCCTACTAGTCTAATGGCTTCACTCTACAGCACACTATGTTTATCACTATTTTTACATCAAAGTTAAATATAACATCTACTATCCATCAGTATATTAACTTTCATTTTTAATGCAGTCTTCTGTCACATCAGAGAATATGACATCTACATTAAAAGTAATATCTCATTTATTCCCCAGTATTGTCATGACAGCGACGCTTCTCATTGCGTCACTGATGCTCTCACAAACTATGCTTCTGGAGATTCGCAGCAAACTCACTTCTGAAGGCGCTCACGAATACATTTCACTAGAAGATGTAAGACCAATGAATGTCCATCACAGATTACTCAATTTTGTTACGCAGGAGAACGTAACCAGGCCAGTCGTCACATGTCTGCCTGTCCACAACGTTGCCTTTGTGAAAACACACAAAGCCGGAAGCTCAACAATAGCAAACATTCTTCAGCGTTACGGAATAACCCATCAATTAAACTTTGCCCTTCCAAATAAAAAAAGATACCGTGTATACGCTTATAACTACATTTCCAGACCTGGGGAGGTACTTACTAAGGACAAAATCATTCCAATACCAGATGGACAGACTTACAACATCCTTTTCAACCACGCTATCTACAACAGAACGGCATTCCAGGAAATTATGCCTCCGAATACGTCATACATAACAATTTTACGAGAACCTTTCCAACAATTCGTCTCAGCGTTTGAGTACTACCATGTCGACAAACTATTTGCTGTAAGAAATGCAGAGCTTATAAACGAGACGAATCCAATTTCTATTTATTTAGAAAATCCTGTTAAATTCGAAAAAGGCACAAATTATTTTTCTTATATAAAAAATAAACAAGCAGAAGACTTAGGTATGGGCAGAGATGAATACTTCAGCAGTGAAAAACGAAACAAATACCTTTCTCAAATGGATAAAGAATTTAGCCTCGTAATGATCATGGAGTATTTTGACGAATCTCTGCTTCTCCTAAAGCGACAATTATGTTGGGAAATTAAGGATATATTATACATTCCTAAGAATATAAATAGATATAAACCGTACCGAAATTTCACAACGAATGATTATGAACGGCACCGTAAATTGAGTCATCTAGATTACTTCCTGTACGCACATTTTGTAAGAATATTTCAAGATAAGTTGAAAAGTTTAGGAGACGAATTTAATCAAGAGCTGAACCACTTCAAAGCTCTCCTTGGACAGGTCAAACAGAGTTGCTTAACTAAAACATCGTTTAATGTGACAGAAACCAGATGGCATGACACTTTTGATGTCACTGGACAAGACTGTAATCTCATGTTAGTTTCAGAGCTTGCTGGATTAGATTACTTGTTTGCTCGTGCCGGTATGCGAAAATCGTAACCGTCGACAGTAAGTCGTGGCGAAAATGGCCCACGGGAGCTTCTCTGCAAAACAAGTGGGGAGCCCAAGATGATCTGAAACATACCGTTCTAAACATGGCCAATATCGGATTGGATAGATATAACAATTGATAGCAGAAGTTCTGTACTTGCAGCATAGAATCAGTTGTTGTGTAGTATCAGGAAACCAAGATGGATTAGAGCAGGCCTAAATATCACTCCATACATGACCAATATTGGACTTGATGTTTAATAATTGATTGCAGAATAAGAAGATATACGAATATTATTTAATTTCTAAACTGCGATAGATCTACATCTCTCAAAACATTCATCATTTTTTCAGCTTTAAATGATCTCTCATACTCATTCCATAACATATATATTGTTAATTTGTTGCACCTCGATCATTTAATTGTTTTGTGTTTATTAACAAGAGTTTACAATATTTTACTTTTGATTGATTTTGCTAAAATAAACATACAATTTTAGAGAAAAGTATGATAAATGTGTTATGTTGTTACTTTAACATGAAAAGCTTTTAAATTGAACATTTTTAATTGGGAAAAACACAAGAAAACAATAGTTGATTGAGACGAATATAGAAACACAAGTAAAGTAATTTACTGCATGTTCGTGGTCTTCTGCGGTCAAATCCATAGCGACCAAGACAGTAACAAAAACGGTCAAGCAGCGATTACCGTCGCTATAATTCGGATACTGTGCCCCCCAAAAAAGTGCATGATTCGCGAGAAACAGCTTGTGGCGCACGAGCTGGTCTAATAATAGTCCACCCTGCCAATTTGATGCTTCTCAGCGTTACGATAACTATTTTTGGTATTGCTGTTCCACGTTGAGCGATTCTGAGAGACGGATACCTATGAAGTGACGTTGGTTTTGAAACTCTTTAGAGACACGGAGACAGTGTTTATTTTGTCCACCGACCAGTTATTTTCCCTTCAGGAACAATACATCACTTGTTTTGAGACATGTTTGTCCGGCCCATCTTAGCTGGACCTTCTTTAGTATTCTATAAATGGTTTGTATATTGGTTCTAGTAAAGACTTCAGCATTAGGTTCTATAACGTGCCACTTTATTCTGCGAATATAACATTTGTGACAGAGTGACAGTGATTTCGCACTCTGGCAAGCCTGCTGCACCTTATCTGTCCATATCTCACGGGAGTTTACCAATGTAGCGAGCAGAGTAGCGCGTAATTATAATTTAATGTGCAATTTATGCTGCTCTTCCGTTTACACACATTGCCATTTAGTACTGCAACGATCAATAGAGAGTATTGCTGATTCTTTGGCATCGATGCCTTCTGCTTTGGAGAGAGTATGACAAAGATAGGATGATATGTATCCTGGTAGAAAACAATTGTTATTTACCATGATACTGGGTCATGGTACTATTCTCTGGGAGCGGCTTGAAACATCTCCGACCCACTGGCAATATACAGGGCCATATATATGTTCTCCCCAAGGGGTGAGGGAGTTTCCTTAAATATATTCATCCGTGCGTGTTTGCGTTTCAGATCTCCATTTGTAGAGAAATGTGCTGACCTTTTTTGGGTTGGCAAAATGACTAATACTAAAAGCCATGTTACCTATTTCTTCTTCTTCTTCGTCGTACGCCTTGAGGCGGACCCTCTGAAAGCATTCCGCTGACCGTCCTGAAAAGGACGTATGAGGGTGATCTGCATTGTGTCATGTTTTACAGAAAGCTGCGTTATCTGCGCCTATCGACCTGACACATCCGTCTTCAGCCAACATTTTTTTGTGCCGGGTTGGCATTCCCGTATCTTCGATCCCTAGTATTTGGCCAGGCTACAGCAGGGTTGCTGCACTCCTGTTTTCAGGCCCACTACGCGGAAGTGTACTGAGGGTCTTGGCCAGCTGTGTTTCGTTGACCCTGATGCTCGACCAGCTATAGAGCGCCGGTCTGTGCAGTCTGGTGTGCATGTCATCTCTGGGCCCTGTTACGTATTTGAAAAGGTGGTGGAGGTGTGGACAATTCATACCCTCTTTTCTGCAGGTCTGGCAATATAACTACTGATATTTAGTCTTCTGCTGAATTGGTAAACACTAGATTGATATATTCCGCTACCGAAATGGGTTGTATTGACCAATTGGAGCAAATAAAACAACGACAATGTGCATTTCCGCTATTTTGAATACATCCTGTAGGAAATCTGTTGGGACCGTTGTCCTACTACAAGAGAGATCTAGTGGGAGTATCTTTAGTAGACCGTGATCCGTAATACGTGCTACGTTACCTGCCCAATACCATATGCAAATGAGGCAGAATAGTATCAATGACAGGGATACCAGTTCTGTCTTGGACAATATTGTCCATAAATTATCAATGTCAGGAGACACATAAATTATCAATGTCAGGAGACACATAAATTATCAATGTCAGGAGACACATAAATTATCAATGTCAGGAGACACATAAATTATCAATGACAGGAGACATAAATTATCAATGTCAGGAGATACATAAATTATCAATGTCAGGGGGCACATAAATTATCAATGACAGGAGACACATAGATTATCAATGTAAGGAGACACATAAATTATCAATGTCAGGAGGCACATAAATTATCAATGTCAGGAGACACATAAATTATCAATGTCAGGAGACATATAGATTATCAATGTAAGGAGACACATAAATTATCAATATCAGGAGACACTACGGCCAAGAGAATAGAGGCCTTCGAAATGAAGTGCTATAGAAGAGTCCTGATAATACCATAGACAATAAAAATGACGAGCCAAGACGTACTAAGAAAATCAACATTCAAGAATCTGGCTTTTAAACTCCATATTAAGAATAAAGTTCGATTTTTTTCGGCGATATGAAAACACGATAGAATGGAAAGAGTGTTGTTGCCGACCAAGACGTCGTTGGACAAGAGATATTCAGGAATGCATGCACATGTCGCTAGAAAAAATGGGACAACTTTCTTGAGATCGCAGGGATTTCAGGAGATTCGTTAGTAAGACTACGTTCTGGAAAGAATACTTCACATGACACAAGAGATATAAATAGCAATGTCAAGAGACACATAAAGTATTAATGTTAAGAGACGCATAAATCCTCCATGTGAAGAGGCAGTACAATGGTGGCAATGCAACCGCCGTTGCGCAACAAGAGAAACGAGTTTTTCAGGTTTGTTCTATGTTTGTTTTCACCTTTGATCTAAAGCTCATGTCGAATTTCTTCTTCTTCTTCAGCGTTCATTCTCAAACTCCTGTTGAATTCTCTTGTAGCAGGACCATTGTCCTACTAGATTTCCAGCAGGATGTAGTCCAGATAATGGAAATGCGTTGTGTGGCCGTTTTATTTGCGCCAATGGCCCGACACATCCGTCTTCGGCGGAATGTCGAATTTCACACACAACAAATGAAAATGTCATAGCAGAATATGTCGTAGTGGAATTATATAGAAAACGGTATCAAATTTGTCAATCATTGAGTATGTCAGTCATGTGACGTATTCTTTTCAGAACGTAGCCTTCTTTAGGAATCTGAAATCCCCGCGGTCTGGCAAGTTATCCCGCTTCCTCTAACGACAAGTGCATGCATCTGGTTCTCTGAGTATTGCTTGCAGAAATTCCACCTTTGTCTTCTCATTTGTAGAAGCCTCATTGCATTAGAACTATGTACTCACTGCGCAAAACTGGGGTGCAAAGGGAACGCATTGCTCTAGGCGGACCCAGGGTTAGCAGATAACCAAGATCCCAAATGTACCTCCACGCGGTGCACCCTGGAAACAGAAATACAGCAGGAGATGATTCTGGCCAAATCATTTGGGGATCGTGTCCGAGAATGTGGAGGTAGCAGATGGAAAGAGATTTGCCTGCACAAGAGACAGACAATATCTCCGACACCACCAGCATCACCACATATAGCGACACTGTCGACATACAGTGAAGCTAGTCAGTCCAGTCCGAACATTGGAGGGGCGGCCAATGTAAAATGCACGAAAAGGTAGATGCATGGCGAGAGACATAGATTTCATACCGAGTACAATGAAACAATGAAAGGGCAGAACAGCGCTAGAGGGCAGCGCGAACTGCAAATAGAAAGTGAAAAGTCCCTAGGAAAGGGGAACTACAAGCTCCGTCAGCTCGAGACGAGCTTCTAGTTACTTGTGTTCCTTACAAGCAGAGACTCAGACCCATTCATTGGTGTTTGGTAAAGCAAGAAGACCTAATCCAACTCTAATGTCGAGCCTTCCTAAACCGGAAATATGCTCGCGAAGAGAAAGGGTTCCGTACTCGATGCGCTCAGGCACAAAAGGGACAACGATTTAGCCCTGGCCCAACTCTACTGTCAGGTTTTCCTACACCGGAAATACACTTGAAGAGAGAAAGGGTTCAGTACCTGATGGGCTCAGGCGCTATTGGGACAAAGACGCTCAGCTCGAGAACGCCTTGTTCTCAAACGCGTGGTGTGAGACTCGAACTTGGACAAGGGGTACACGATGTCGGTGAATGACACCTCGGCTAAGAGGGCGAAAGAGCCAGGGTCCAACTCCTCTGTTGAGTTCTTCCCTTAAAGGAACCAGGCTCACGGATGAGAAACGGTTCAGTACCCAATGGGCACAGGCACAGCACGTCCAATTACACGAGGCAAGTTCATAGACAGTGGAACACCTCGTTCGAGTCAGACGAGAGCAAAAAAAAAATCGTCTGGGTGAAGAGTCTCCACTACGCGTGCCTGGAGACAGATATAGAGGCTGTCACAGGCTAAGGGTAGCCCACCCGAATTGTCAAGGCATGCCGAAATCGGATGTGCTAGGCCTACAAGGCGCATAACGGTGGCACAACGTAATCACGCTCCCGGCGGAAATCGCACGGATATCCGTGATGGTTACAATGGAGCGAACGAAAAACAAACAAACAAACTGCGCAAAACTGAAGTCCAACAGGTAAAGCTTGAAACGAGGTAATAAAGTTTTGCTAATAATACGAAACAATCATAGGCACACACACATCGACATTTCGACCGAAAGGTCTTTATCAAGGTTCACGAACATATAAATAAAAGATGACAAGTAGGGACGGCACAACTTGCGTTCACATGTCTAGTAAATTGGCCGAAATTATAGAAATGAGGTCAAAGGTAGCACAAACAATAAATGTACAGAAATAGGAAGTATACAAAAACAAAACAGAATACATGTGAACACGAGACAAAGAAATGACAGAACAACCTGATATTATGCGTATGTCCAGCGCTCATTCATACCCAAAGGTTTTAGAGTGCCAAATTCATATATATAGCGGTTCTCAAGCGCCAGACGGGTCCGGTCGTCGGAGAAGCATGCATTGATGACGGACACCTGAATGTCCTGGGCGCTCCGACGGCCTGTGCCGTTGAAATGAACGTCCACGTGATAGCCCGAAAGGTGTTTGATGCTGTGTAGGTGCTCCCAGAAACGGTCAGCAAGCCTCCTACTAGTCTCACCTATGTACGTCATGGTGCAGCGCTAACAGATGATGGCATAGATGACATTCCGGGACATACAGGAGAAACTCTCCTCAATGGAAAAGGTTGCCTTAGGGAATGTGACGGACCGTGTCTGGATAACATACGAACAGGTCTAGCATCTAGGGTGATTGCAGCTGATAATACCAGAATGAAAGAGGACGCCAGGCCTAAGTTGGAACCAAACCAATAGATCCCGGAAAATATTTTCCTGTCTGTACGCAACCAGAGGGGGGTCACAGAACACTTCACGCGTCTCAGGATCAGACTGGAGATGGGGAAAGTGTCGGAGTAGAACATGATGAACAGCAGCGTTATGCGGGTGGAAAGTCAGAACAAGTCAGACTATATGAGCCGCGGACGTTATTCCAACTTAGTTACATGAGAGCTTTAACCATCAAAACATAGTGGAGGTCGCGGTTCTGATAATCCAATCACCGATATTTTAGATTACGTTAGTTAATATAGTGTACGGAGAATCAGGAGTTGTCCCTGCTGTGGAGAAAGGCACGCAGCTAAGCTTCAAACCACGAAGTAACACATTCGGGTTTTTTTAATTACATACCATTAACCATCATCATCAGGTGCCAGACCGGCTGGCGTAGGTGATCATGGCTCTCCACAGTTCTCTGTCCACAGTATTTTGTATCAAGATCGTTGTTGTTTCCCTGTCGTGCCATGTTGTTAAACTGTCTAATATTTTCTCACGTTGTCGCCCTCTGTCTCTATTGCCTTCAATTTTGCCTGTTGTGACTATGTTCTCCAAACCTCCCTGTCTCATGAAGTGGCCAAAAAAAAAGAAGATTGTATTTTTCTTATATTATTGATTAAGGTCTGTTTCTCATTTGACTTTTCAACACCTCCACATTAGTTTTTCTGGCAGTCCATGGTATTCTCAGCATTCTTCTATAGAACCACATCTCTATTGCCTCTAATTTCCCACTTTCCAGTTTGTTTATTGTCTAAGACTCGCACCCATATGTTAGTATAGGGATTATATAGCAGTGCAGAACTCTCTTTTCCACCTCTAATGACAAGGTCATATTACACAGTATATTTTTCATTGTTCTGAATGTTGTTTTTGCATGTCATATTCTGCTTCTTATTTCTGTTTAACTTCTTCCATCTGCTGTAATCGTTGTACCAAAATATTTGCATAAGTGGACCTGTTTTAATACTATATCATACACTTTGATCTTACGAGGTGTGTTATTTTGTTTCTTTGAAAACCATTACTTTTGTTTTCTTTATATTTAGGAAGAGGCCTTTCTCTTTACTTTCTGTGACTACTACATTAATTAAATCTTGAAGATCTTCCTCACATTTTGCAATCAGAACAGTGTCATCCGCATATTTCAAATTATTTATGTTATGTCCTCCCACTGATATTCCTGGAATATCTACTATTGCACGCAATGTGTTTTCACTGTATAAAGAGAACAGGTCTAATGAAAGCACACATCCCTGTCTGACTCCTTGTTTTGCCATTAATAGTATTGTTTAAAATAATCTTGCAGAGAACTGTTGGTAGTAGAAGCAGTCGGGGTCAGAGAGAAACAAAAACTACATGGATTGAAAAAAACGAGGATTGAACATGACTTGAATTCTACATACTTGTCCATACCGCATATAAGTTATTGGTTATTTGTTATTGATTAGCATTAATGCACTTTAAGCAGACCCGTTGTTGCTCAGTCTCCCATAGCAGATGACGAAGAGTACACATACTGATGGTTCCTATGACCCGGTGGGTAAACATTTGTTCTCGCTCCTCCCTGCAGGCGCCCAGTTTTTCTGCTAACAGTAGGTAGGTAGTTAATTAATTTACGTACGCCACTTTCAACCAGAGGACAACAAAGTCCAATTAGATTATATCAGGACGCACTACCATCAAATATTTGAGATAACAAAGGCCCCAAGTTTTTAACTTCTTAAAAAATTCCACACACACACACACAAAAACCGTTAAACGTTACTGCTAATACATACATACCAAAATCATTAAATATCAGCCTCGATGTTTCCTCAATCGCAATGTCCGCGTCCAGCTGGCACCCGTGAAGTAGCTTCATCCCCTTTATTCATTGTTAGCGCCCTGCTATTGTAGCGCCCCGGCGCAGAATGTAAGTATGTCTGCTCTCTCATCACCACGAACACCGGCGTGCACTGGGCAGTAAATCCACGTGATGTCATGGAGGTTGGATTTAGCTATAGATACCGTCCACCTTTTCGATATCGGCCATTCTGGTTGTTTTTTTTTTTTTTTTTTTTTTTTTTTGAGAACGTGAGACAATGGAGGCCTTTTATAGTAATATAATTATATGTGTTGGAGCATCATCCACGGCACATCTGCGACCATAATAGGTTCCTGGATATACTTCTACCACCAATACTACTTTCTTTGTATTGACACCACAGCTCAAACACATTGTATTGATACCAGTTGACACCACAGCTCAAACACCTTTACATACATTTGGCTACTAAACAAATATTGATAAACAGTATATTTATATCAACATTGTGTTATCAATGTCAATCATGGTCATTGTCCAAGACACAGGAGAGAAAGAATGGAACCTCTGCGATGAAATGTCTAAAAATGATCGTTGGGGTCAAGAGAACAGACCGCATAAGAAACGAAGACATCATAAATTGTATAGGAACTGTACCAAACATCAAATATATATAAAGACAACAGATTACGTGGTTCGATAACCTTATGAGAATGGAACCAGATCGCATTCCAGCTGTAGCCTATAACAGAAGAATATATGGGTACAGGACGAGAGGAAGACCTAGAGACAGATGGATTGATAACGTCAGAGACATACTACAAGAACATAGTATTACAACAACAAATACAACACATTTGCCATTAGAAAGAAGACGTAGGCTCCTAACGAGGCTTCGCGGCATTTGTGGCTAGGACAAGACAAGACCAATATACTGCTACTGCTACTACCGCTACTATTACCACTACTTCTGCTACTCCCCCTAAAATACCTCATATGTCAAGTGACCGGCAGCATCAAAGGAGTATGAATCGTCATAAGCTGATGTTGCTGGCGTAGGCTTACCGACACTATATCATGAACGTGCATGGAGAGGTGTGAGGTTGGGTAGGGTTAGGGGAAAACACCCGGACAGGAAAGGTGCACGAGTCCTGTAGGACACCTCTCCTATGAGAGAACTCTCTGAATACAATCAACGACTGCATTGCTGGTGTCATTGGGAGATGGAAACGCTATGGACATTATAGACAGAAAAATCCATTAGCCATCTACGAACTCATAATCAAGGACATAACTAAAATTGAATTTTCAAAAGTGGATGTAACAAATGGGCATCATCACTTGTGATGGACGAACAACAACAGAACATAGACAGAAAAACACAACCCAGCTTGCCGAAGATGGAGTGTGTTAGACAGAGATAGCGTAGATAATGCGACAAATTAGGACACACACGCTTTTACAGAAATGAGTAGGGGAAAGGTATTTGATAATATTTTCCCAGAATGTTAAAGTGGAAACTTTGTTATGATAGACCAGATATAACAAACAATTAAAACTTACGTTTTCATGGTAATAAAGGCACTAGACAATATTAGGGGCAATAATTTAATCATGATCTGAGTTACTGCATAATGAAAAGTAAACGCGAAATAAGACTGTTCTACTGTGAACCAGCAGCACAACGTACTTCACGCACCCAGGCGGAAATCACACGTACACTCTTGGTTATCAGAGAGCGAGCGCATAAGCAAAAAATACTGCACACAATTTATAAGTACCCACATTGTTTTCATTCTTCCTCTGCGTTCGTTCTCAAACTCCTTCATATTGGCAAGATGTAGGCCTACTCCGGAGAACGGAATGTGTTGTGTTATGGTTTACAACTTTACTGTGATATCTGCACCTTTCGTCCTGACACATCCGACTTAGCATAACTTTTAGATCACTTTGACCCTATTTGAGATGGGACAGCCAATCCACCCCCATAACTTCATTAGTCGTCTCTTACGACGTGAGTGGAAGGTAAACATTGTTGCTATTCTTTTCTCCCCTTTCGGACCTCTTCAACACATCAGCGGCTTTCATGCATGTCTATGGAAAGCTCATACAAAATAACATTAGAAGAACTAAAATCTAATTAATTGTAGCATACATTTGTCACTATGAAATGAATTAATGTTGACAATTTGCGATAAATCATACGATTTATAGAAAAAAGGCATTCTGGAAACTCCACTATGTTTTTTTTTAGTAGTTTAAACGTTTAAACAAAATTTCGAAATATTGCCATTTTTTACTGGAAGTCTCAACCTTCTGGCAACCCTTTTCGTTTCAAGACCAGATGTGTCGCTTTAGTTGCATTAAATCCATGTATGTTCAATGCTATCTTGATATTTTCTATCCACCGTTTTCTTGGTCTACCTTTGGCCTTATGTCCGGATATTATTTTGTTATATGCTCTTATTGTTATGTGGTTTTGGTTCATTCTCATACGGTGACCGAACCATTTTACTTGCTGTCTTTCGATATGCTCAATACATGATATTATACCAACCTTTTCCCTAATTTATTATTTTATCTAGTTTAGTAACCATTGTAGCTTTTCTCAGACACTTCATTTCACATGTAACGATATTCCTCTGATGCGCTGCTGTTAAAGACCATGTTTAACATTGGTAGCAGAGTGTTGATATATACACTGTAGATATTATCTGTCTTTTGATTTTCCTATTGATTTTTAGGTGAAGAGTAATGGTGAAAGTTGGCAGATCTGTGTTTTCTTTCTGGCATCTCGTTTCCATTTCGGGAAAAAAAAGCTGCCTAGATATTTAAATTCTTTGGCTTTTTTCACTTTGGTGTTATCTATTGTTATATCCATTTGTGTTGCAGACTTGCTAATTTTTATAACTTCTGTTTTTTGCGCGTCAATTTTTATATTGTACTTCTTACATGCTAATACCAATGCATTGATGTGATTTTTGCAAATTTTCGTAATCTTTGTATATTAGACTTTTGATCGTCGACAAACAATAGTACGTTTATTTCATTATTAAGTTCCTCAAAAAGTGTATTTACAATGTCTTCTCTGGCAACCCTGGCTGGGTTAAATCGTCAACTTCCGAGTTTGATGTTGTCTGCACGTGGTGTATGGTCCAGTAGCAATTTTCTCAGATCGTCTTCGTAATTCTTGAAAAATGCTGGTACTGTTTGAGTCGGCTGCGGGATATGCATTGTTTAAGGTACATTTAACATTATTTGTGTATTAGATACATTAAATATTAGATATCTGCACGGTGACGTGAAATTATGTGGAGTTTTTTTGACTAACCGTTTTGACTGAAATTTGAAACTCGTGTCAATAATCTAGGTATTAGCACTAAATTTTCAAATTGGGTTTATAACATTATAAACACCACATTTAGATAGCCCTTGAAATTTGCAATTCAACGATACCTCAACCTGTGAAAAGTTATGAATTTTTTTGTCGAAATTTCAGGAAAAGATAATTACATGGGAACATATAATAAAATATGAACGGACTGATGATGAAAGTTGTGACCAAGAATTGAAGCCGAACTAGCAATTTATGAAATATTTCAGTTATTTATGATAATATATGCATAAAACTATACATTTTTGTGTTCAGGAAGGCAAGACGCATCTGTTGAATATACTGTACAAATTGTCAGGCATAATTGGGGCTAATTAATATTCAAAATGGTGACTAATTTGCATAATTTACTTGTAATTTAATTGTCTAATTATTAATTATTTCACTTATTTATGATAAAACACCATACAAATTATACATTTTTGTGTTCGGGAAGGCGAGACACATCTGTTCAATATACTGTACCAATTGCCAGGCGTAATTGGGGCTAATTAATATTCAAAATGGTGGCTAATTTGCATAATTTACTTGTAATTGAATTGTCTAATTATTAACTATTTCACTTATTTATGATAAAACACCATACAAATTATACATTTTTGTGTTCGGGAAGGCAAGACACATCTGTTGAATATACTGTACCAATTGCCAGGCGTAATTGGGGCTAATTAATAAGAAAATTCTGGAGGTAAGGTAGGACATAGCGAATGCCAACTGACAAGAGTACAGGAACTGTATGGCGAATAACTAAGTGGTAGGTTTGGAACAGAGGATGAAAAAATGCAGAGGTGGAGAATACAAGAGGAAAAAAGAAAAGAAAATAAGAAAATATGTGGTGGATAGACGGAAGCCCCGAGACGGAGATACGCCAGCAAGAAAGTAAAGTGGGGGTGGGAGGGATGAGGGAACCCAGATGCCTAAAGCCTTATGCATTAGGTCTCCAGTCATAACATCACTGTCACTATCAGAATTAAATAGAATATCCAATAATGCATCTTAAAAATTATCTTTACGGTAATTCTAATTTATACCTAGACCTACTAATAATGTTTGAATAGAAGCTATCTGAGTTTGATTACACAGTGACAGTGAGACACAAACACTTGTCATCGTCATGGTAACATGGGCTGCAAGCATTCTGACGCGTTGACATGTTTTTTTATCTGTACCCTTGAATAATTTAATACAATACTGTTTGAAGACATTTCAATAAACACTAGTACATAGTGTCACATTAAATTAACTAAAGGATGATAAGATGTAGAAATTCATTAAACTGTAACGTAAATTTTTAACATTATACACGAATATCGATAATTAACGGCGCGGCAACATTGAACAGCCGAAAACGAACTCTAAAGTTAGTAGCGTGGTCGGTCGATCACCATAGCATTTTTAAAATTTAATAATAATTAATAGGTACTTCTAGAAATGTTAAAATTTGGTACATAAAGATAGAAATGGTTGCTGAATATGTTAGACATGGTTTCACATATTAATTTTAATCAAAATTTAGAAATATACGTGTGCAAAGACAAAAAACACCTACCTCGTCTTGTTTAATTGCTTGGTGTTAATTGTAGATAAGGTATCTCCAACATTTATAATCTTAATACACTGCAGAAATGGATGATAAATAGTATACACTTTACTTTTATATGATCTAAAGCTGCGTGGCGTCACTAAATGACAATTCCATTGGATAGTACACACGTGGTCCATGAAAAAATGAAAATGTCGGCACATGGCATTTTTATCAAGGGACATTACTCTAAATATCTTTTTGCGGAAATATTTCGATTAGTGCTAATGCCTAGCCATAGACGAGAATTGTTAGAGAATTAATTATTAATTCTAACCCGTCTCCCAAAAAAACCTATAAACCAATTCTAAACCTTTTACCCCCACCCCCCCCCCCCCCCTTACCAAAATCTCTCATTTTACTCAACTTATCTAACACTGAAAAGTCACAACGGTGGACGTAATGGCATATGCGCCAAATTGATAGTACGCACATAAATTTTAATAAGTAATAACAGTCCCTGTATTCGGCCGAAGACGGATGTGTCAGGCCATTGGCGCAATTAAAACGGTGACAATGCATTTTCCATTCTCTGGACTACCCTACTGTAAATCTAGTAGACCATAGTCTTGCTACAAAATAAATCCAGTGGGAGTTTGAAAATGAAAGCTGAAGACCAGTGCCAGTGAAGATGAGCTAAATAAACTTGGAAGAAAGTTAAGTAGGCATAGCGACTGATGATAGCCCTAGTATTAAATGAAAAGCGTGGCCGTGGTGTGTAGACTAGTGTAGTGTTTAATTTAAGTTAACAAATTTTAAACTTTTAACAACCTAGCCATCATGGCATGGTAGTGCCAGTATATGGTGAGTTAAGAGTAGAAGACAGCTGAAGTACATTATAGTTCTCCGCTGTGACCTTTGCTCTAGTTTTGATGTGTTTTCTGACCTTTGTTCTGTGATTTGGCAAGCTTACGAGTAAGTACTTAGAGTAAGGTTAGGATTAGAAATAATATTTCTAATGTATGCGCGCACTTCGCTCCGTGTATACAGTATAGCGGGCAGAAATACTGATCGCTCACTACAATAATAGGAAATTGTACAAAATGTGTAAATTGTAAAACAAACAGATTAGGCATAAGTTCGTCTGTGTCTAGAGTTGAACTGTGGGATTCGCCTGTGTGTTCCCGGGACCCAAATGGGAGCAAAGAATAGCAACACTGTTACCTTCCACGCATGTCGTAAAAGGCAACTAAGGAGGTTATGGGATGGAGTTGGTTGTCCCATCCCATATAGGGTCAGTGACCCAAAGCCATTCTGAAGTCGGATGTGTCAGGCCGAAAGGCGCAGATATCGCAGCAATGCTGTAAACCATGACACAACGCATTCCTTTCTCTGGACTACATCCTGCTAATCTGCAGGAGTTTGAGAATGAACGCAGAAGAAGAAGAACTGTGGGGTTGTCGGGATGTGACGTCACGGCAGTCATTATTTTGATTGGTGTTACACAGGAATCCATGATGTTAGATAGTTAAAATTGTCAACAGTGCTTTTTATAGCACAGCAGAGAACTATTCTGTACTTTCACTGTAGAAGACTTACCATATGGGCATAGGCGTAGAGCAGGGCTATTCAACTATATTTACCCGGGGCCAAAATGTAGAAAATGGGGACCATCACGGGCCAGATTTATAAAAAACATTTATTTTATACATTTAGTATTTTTATAACTTTATTTCACTGTTTTAGCAATGATTCGCGGGCCACTTACTAGGCCTCTGAGGGCCGCCAATTGAATAGCCCTGGCCTAGAGGCTAGCATAACCCTTTTTATTTTTCGACTGCCTTTTAAGTTGTAGAAAGTTGTAGTCAGTGTACGGTTGTACGAGGGCTTTCAGGCAAAGGAAACAGTGGTTGCCACTATCGACCTTGAAGAAGCATATAACAGTCAGCTTCAGTTATCTCATACATTTGCTAAGTGAACTTAGCATTGACCCGTGGATAATTCGATGGATATCAATTCAATGGTGCTGATGTCCTGACAAGTTCTAAGATTGAGATCCTGAACATCAGAGATCAGAACTATAGCACTGGGATCGCTACCATCACCTGTTGCATTCAATGTCTACACATGCAAAATAGTGCAGCTTCAGAAAGCAGGATACTAACATGATGAGGATGATCTTTTGATTTTGCTGTATAATCATGGCAGAAACAGAAGAAACATGATGATTGATGGCGTTCAGAGTAATCCGGAACATGTGGCGCACTGACAAGTTGGTAAAGTAGGGAACAAGTTTTCTTGTAATGCTGGCTGACTATACTTCACTACTATCGGCCGGTATGGTTGCAGATGTTCAGTGGATGTGGTAAAACACTATGTGTAAGTTGCAGAATATGGAGATTGACACAAATAAAATGGCACCACAACACAGTTCCATTCTGTGGATGTTATTCTTTTCCATTCCTGCTGGAAATCTTGTAGGACAAGACCATAATCCTGCTATAAGAGAGATCCAATGGCAGTTTTGAGAACACATTAAAAAATAGACTTGGACCATAGGATAGATCGTTAAACTTGTGCCGTAATTTTTCAGTCTCTCCCACCACACAATAAAAAGTACAAGCATGGCATGCTGATAGTTCCAGTAGTTGAAGTTCACAGACATTCAAAAATATACTACGCCTAAACATTTGTGATAATAAATGTAGGTAAACAAAATTTCAAACCTGAACCAAATTTTAAACCTGAAGCTTCTTGTGGGATACATGACCAAAATGAGAATGCCCAGAATAGGTCTAACCAACTTTTATACCAGAGCAAATGTGTACTGCGCTGGTCATATGGGAGTCAGGGACAATGAAAACTGACACATTGGCAGGTTAAACTATGCTAGTTGTGTATAACGAGCAGACTGAATTAATGAGATCAGTCATGGATAAACTTCATCACATTGAAGATAATGCAGAGGCCTACATGTTCAGAGAGAGGTTGAAATGTGAGCGGCACAGGGAGAGAAGAGAAAGTACATACTCACTGAAAAGACCGAAAGAACCAATAACTGACTAGGACACGGAACTTAGACCTAATATACTTTCATATGGCTGACGGAATGCCTCTTGTGCAGTGATGCTGGTTCCTAAATCAATATCAAATACTGGTGTTTTTCTATTTGTTGTGGTATGTCTTTACTCCTTACCATTTCCATTGTTCAAACTATTGTTGTGGTATTACAGCTCTCAAACTTTACATGATCACCCACAATGTAATACTTTTCCTTTTATAATCATGATTCAACTTAGTGAGTAAAACTCATCACAGTACTCTTCTGTTTCTTTCGGAGGCGATTGATACAACTGCTGATGGGACCCATCCCATTTCATAGCCATAGATAGGTCAATTTTACACAAAAGCTGTGTGGAAGATGGATGTGTTGGGTTGTACTGTGCAGATATTACAATTACACCAGGATACTCAAGCATTCTAGACTAACAGAAATGCTAATTTATCAACAATTTAAATGTTGTGAAGGATCTATGCATCTCATTTTTAGATCTAACCAGTTTTCCATGCCTCTTATCAGTGAAATGTCAATGTGACTTTGTAATTTTGTAGTAGTGCAGTCATAAATGGGACACTGAAAGTAGTATTTAGGACAAGTTATTTTAACTTTAAATTATGCCTCTGTGGCTATCAGGGTACAGACTTCTAGTTCAGGGTGTATACCTGAAGCTTCTAAAGAAAGTTGGAGGGTGGAAAATAGGCTGAAAACTCCTATGTCACCTGTGAAAATATTACATCTTGTCTGTTTCTTACTTTTTTTTTGTTTACTATCAAATAAACCCAATAGATGATGAAAAGAATGTAGGCCAGTAGACATTGCACCTTTGTCCATCTATGACAGATTCTTGGGTGACTGAGAAGGCTAGATAGTGCCTCTGTGGTAAATAAATTTGACAGATGAATTCTGCTGCGTTCATTCTCAAACTCCTACAGATTAGCAGGACGTAGTCCAGAGAATGGAATGCATTGTGTCACGGATTACAGCTTTGATGTAACATCTTCCTTTCAGACTGACACATCCTATGTCATGCCTTCTGTGTCAGTTTGACCATATATGAAATGGGGTAGCCAACTCCACCCCAATCTCCTTAGTTGCCTATGACAATATGCATTAAAGGTAAATAGTGTTCCTATTCTCTGCTTCCCATTCAAACTCACGGTCGAAGAATTATGATATAGTTGGCCCCAAAATGTGTGCTGTGCTCCTGACAGGATGTGGTAAATGCTGTGATACTGGTGCAGTGGAATGCATCCCTTTGTTAACTAAACATGCACCTATAAACCTTCCTTACACAACTATGCCATTGAAAAGGCCGTACATGAGTTTAGTTACACAACTAAAGAGAACCTATTTGTCTGAAAGACTGGGTTGTCAAGAGCCACTTGCCCACAGCTAAATGGTTTAATTATTATCAACTGTAAAATTATCAGTGTCAAAATGTACATAATTATATTTTTTCATATTTAGCTGTTGGATGAGTCAAAATTGCAGAATGTGGATAATCTATACAAAGAGTTTGTAAGTCCAGAAAAGGCATCTAAAATGTGAGTACAGTTTAAATACAATAAAGGTTCAACAGAAGTATGTGATTGACATTGTACTCAGATTTCCCCATATGTATTTTACTCCTCTCAACATATCAGAATGCCACCATAGCAAGGACAAATGTCTTAACTACTATGCCAATGTGATTCCATATGACTGGAAAAAGCTAACAACTCTGACATTTCCTCATGCCACAGTGCAACTCATCCAACAATTTAATTTTCTACCTCTGTCACATTACCCCCTGATGTATCCTATGTGTGCTAAATGTTCATGTTTTATGCATCTAATTTTTGCTATAATTTGTCTTTTTACTGCAGCATCCATGAGGACTTCTACATTATTTCACTTGACAATATGGAATTTTAATCATTCTTCTTGGGAAAAAAACACATCTCAGTGGCCTCCAGCTCACTATGAGCTTTTTTGTTTACCATTCATTCTATTGTCTATCTCCAGGTGGGAACTGGTTGATAGCACCCACCAGTGCCGGATTTACATATATAAAACAAGCTATAGTTTAGGACACACCCCCCCCCCCCCCCCAATTTTTTAAAATTTCGCTATCTATATATTCTTAATCATTAAAGGGCCCCAGATCTCAAATAGCTTAGGACACTATCAGTATAAATCCGGCCCTGGCATCCATACTTGCCGTTGACTTCATCACATTGAATGATCATCACAATGGGAGATGATCTGAACTGGTTGATAGCATCCACAAGTGTAGGGGTGGGAGCTGTAAATTTGTTAAAGGCCAGATGTGATGCCTCAGTCGTACTAAGTTTGCTTGTGGAAGGTGGTCATGTTATTAATCCATCTCTTTCTTGGTCTTCCCGTTGCTCTGTATCCAGCTATCGTTTATTATAAGCTCTCAGTGGTAAGTGGATAATACCATTCATAAATGTGAAAATTGTTGTGAAATTAATTTATACTAGTTTGATGTCCCAGACCAAGAGGTGCAAATATTGCAGCCTTGCTCATAAACTAACAGCTTTATGTACTGAGACTCAGGTTTCATATAGAGAATCTGAATTAAAGTGATTATATTAGAACAATATGGGTGGCTAGTGGACCTGTCTCACAATTACAATTGGGGAAAATTTGCTTGTTTGAAAGATGTACTGCAGATGCAATTGAATGTTATAGTTGCAATGGTTTATATGGGATATGCTTCAGTGATATTTGTGATCAGAAACCAGCTTCACTGCATAAATGCTCTGATTCCATTGTTATCAAAAAGTATATTACCTAAAGTGTGCTAGTCAGCTAGTGGTTGTGAGCTCTTCTGGTATTTTCATTGAGGATGCACTTTCGCCCTATTTCACTCCCATTTATATCATTCTCTAAACGTACATTGTCTATTTCTTCATATTCTTCATTGTTTTTTAGTGTATCCATAACTGCCCCAATTAACTCAGCCCGGTCTCTTCTCAACACCTTGTCATACACTACAGCATTTCCCACCAGTAAATTAGCTTTTTTGTTGCCGATGTCTCTCGAAAGGTCTGGACAGTTGATACTTTATGCATTGTGGAAAAGAGATCAACTCCTCTGTCATGCATTTTTCTTGAAACGTACATACTCTGGGAGTCTGTTAGAATAACTGGTAGGTGTTGGTGGTTGCATCATCAGCCAAGATTTCATGCTTTAGTGATGTAGGTGGGAGTGCATTACACCTGGATACTAAGGGGTAACAATATGGTACAAACTCAGTTTCTGAGATATTCAGGTGACTGCCATTAAAGTGTACTTCTTGTGTAACATGTTTCAGCATATATTTGAGAACCGGGGTATTCATCAATTTGGTACCATGCATCCTGTTGTGTTCTACGAAATTTTTCATTTGTTGCATTCCATTTCTCTGTTCTTTCAGTTTTTTAGACATACTCCTCCTTTCTGAGAGATCAATGTGATTGTATGAGCAAACAAATACAAATGAAAGGTCAACAACCAACCTGGATCACATGCCGGTTATCACTTAGAAACAAGTCTCCAAGTTCTATTTCAATGTATCTGACTACATATTCCTAGGCATTTACTTATCCGATCCCAGGGGTTGTGAGTTTTCACTCTTCCCTGTACCAGTTGCTGGTAGATGCAGGTCTTCATCAACTTGTCTGGTTGCTAATCCAGTAGTCCATGAGCTCATGCTCTTTGACCCAATGACATTGCATATATTTGCATGCGTTTGTGAACTGCTTTACTCTATATATTGTTCCATTTTTTCGGACGTTCTCCTACCACAGATAGATCTTACTGCGCACACTCTTAGCACCAGTATGGATTCCTGATGCAACGTCTCCCATATCTATTCTTCATTTCACTGACTTAGATACATTGGATATGTCTGTCTGCTTTCTTTTACCACAAATTTGGATTATCATAGTGCACTTCTGTAGTTTCGTGCACCATATTTTTTCTTCAGAATAACTAAATTAAAGTTAACACGCTTTTGTGACATTCCAGGTTTCTATGTCCATATTCTATATTGTTCAGCTCTAAGTTGCGAGGTACAGAGATCATCTGTGACAGAACAGGTACCAGGTTTAAATCCTGCCACAGGCAGTTTACATATGGACCAGTCAGAAAGCAATGGCAAACTATGGAATATATTTATATTGCATAGAAAATCATTGCAGCCAAAAAATATTGGATTGATGTCTACGTCCGGAATATATGATACCAATTTTCCTTTAATCTGTATTGACATTGCAGTCTTGTGACAATTTGTGGTAAGAATGTTGCACAACTACTGTATGTATTTATGATCAAGTCAGCCAGAAACTGTTCCACTTATTAGCTAAAATAAAGACATACACTTATCAAGTACCTGTGCCTTTGATTACTTTCAGTTTGAAACTCAAGCACTTTGAAAAGTTTGAGAACATTAATGAGGCAGTTGCAGGTACGCTATTATTATAGTTATTTTTAAATCAGCTTTATTTACAAGATAACTGTCTACCAGTTTAGATCTGCAAATTTTATGATTTCTGTTTTTTGTTCTATAAGCATTGTTATGGATGTAGCTCATAGAAAGGTGTATTTTCTTCTTCAATAATGAACTAATGGAAATGCTCAACCATAACTTTTACTTTGTTATACAAGGTCTTTACCATCTCTGACCTTTCAAAGCATGGGAAGTCTTGACACATTAACTACCTCACAAAATGAAGTCTCAGAGAGGCTTTTGAGAACTGGGTACTTAGGTGAACATTCCCAGTAGCACAAAATGGAGTCTTATCTGAAAGCTTACAGGATTATGGAAATTTCTTAACGAATGCATGATCTGATGTAATGATGAGCGCATTGGTCATTAGTGCAATCACCGATTTATTTGATTCAACAAATTATAAGTCATCTCCAGAACACCCTATCCCATGATGCAGCAGGACACATAGGGATAATAGCAGGGAGAAAAAATCTTTCTGTACAGGAATAATCTCCTGGACTAGGCTATGTATTTTCATTCAGCAGCATTACATACATAAAAGGGTGTCCATTTAGTGATATGGGACTGATTTGAATTGAAGTAAAACAGGTCATTTTTACGCCATGTTTCAAATTCCATTTAACTATTTCAGAATATCACTGCTATATGCAGATGTTTCAGTATTTGATCTCCTTTTTCTAATTAAATTGCAGCAATTTCCAAAACCTTTTGTGAATAGAGCTGTAATGTGGAAAAACTACCCACAATAAGGCACTCAATAGCAGTATATGTTGCAGGCAGGGAATACAAATACTTGAACAGCAATATTTTCATAATGCATTTATTAGTTTCACACTATATATATATATATATATATATATATATATATATATATATATATATATATATATATATATATATATATATATATATATATATATATATATATATGGAGGATCATTATGGCTAGAACTGATAATGTTAGTAAGAACGACATGTTTTGTTTGTTTTAACAGCAATACTATTGAACATGTTAGTTTAGTTATAAAATCAGAAATAGAATAGTCCTGTGCATTTAGCTGCATTAGTGCTATGAACAAGAATAGGTAAATCACTTAGGCCTATGCCAACATACATTTTAAAAATTGTTTCCATCTTCACTATTTTCTCACATATCGCATATAATACATACACCAAGAAAATGTACATTGTTACATTCTGTAACTATTCCTTTATTTCCATTCATAAATTATACAAAATGCTCAAAAAAAAACTAACAAGATATTACATTTTCCAAATACCCTTAATAAATAATATGTGGAGTAAAAAAAAAAATATATATGCAGTGGTAAGAGGAAAATAACACAATTTTAAAGTAGAGTGATAAAGGTTAAAAGTTTGCTTGTTGATAATTGTTACTACCACTATCTTGGATGTCTAAGAAAAGCTGCAATGGTTACCAAACTAGATAAAATAAGAAATGAAGACATTAGGAAAAGAGTTGGTATAATATCATGTATCGAACATATTGAGAGACAGCTTTCTCTGAAGACGGATGTGTCGGACCATTGGCGCAAATAAAACGGCGACACAACGCATTTCCATTCTCTGGACTACATCCTTCTGGAAATCTAATAGGCCCATGGTCCTGATACAAGAGATATCCAGTGGGAGTTTGAGAATGAACGCTGAAGAAGAATAGAGACGGCAAGTAAAATGGTTCGGTCACCTTATGAGAATGAAGCCAAACCAAATACCAATAAGAGCATATAATACAAGAATATCCGGGCGTAAAGCCAAAGGTAGACCAAGAAAATGATGGATAGAAAACATCAAGATAACCTTGAACAAACATGGACTAAATGCAACCTTGGCGACACATCTGGCCTTGAGCGACAGCTTAAGCTACCACCCCTACGCTTAACGGCAAGTGTGAATGCGATCAACAATCATTCACCTGGGGGAAGACAATAGAAAATAGATTGACTATCTTGGAATGTATTTGTGCAAAAGTTGCTATTTTCTTGTGATTGTTTTCAGGAAACTTAACTGTGGAAAATGACAAAGTCAGCAAAAATTTGAAGCGTCTTGTCAAGAAACATATTTTGAAGGATGCAGAAGCAGAGCTGGCCTTGGCAGATGCTAAGCTCGGGAAATTGCTGAAGGTAAAAAATAATCTTAAACTTTATCACAAATAGATTTACACTGGTTCTGTTAATGTTTAAATTGGCATTTGACCACTAGTCATTTCTCTATAGTCATATGCTGTTTCTTGTACTTACATCCTATTACAGCTCTATTGTATTTTTACAGATCTGCTTTTATTAATTATATTTTATAATATCCCAGTATTTACAAATGATATATATTTTTTTATTGAAACACATTAACATGCTAATATAGAGTTATAACAAGATAGATTAGCAGGACACCCATGTGTTTCCGGAAGGGGAGCAAAGAATAGCAACACTTTTTACCTTCCACGCATGTCGTAAAGGGCGACTAAGGAGGTTATGTGATGGAGTTGGTTGTCCCATCCCATATAGGGTCATTGACCCAAAGCCATGCTGAAGTCTGATGTGCCAGACTGAAAGGATCAGATATCGCAGCAATAATGTAAACTATGACACAGCGCATTCCGTTCTCCGGACTAATCCTGCTAATCTGCAGGAGTTTAAGAACGAACGCAGAATAATAGGGTCTGTTCTGGTGGCTTGTGTGTTCTCGAGCATGAACAGCACTTCCAGCAGTCTGTATTGTGATGGACAATTGTAGCTTTGCTGCTACATCGATTCACATACACACTGCCCTCTAGCATATTGCCGTTTCCAGATTCAATGTGTACTCATAGGATTACCATGTCTTAGCAGAATTTACCCATATTTGACATCAACCACCTCTCAAGTGTTTCTGCATTTTCTGCTGTACTAAATGTAATGCACAGATGCCTTTCATAGGTGTGTTGCACAGAGGTCTCGGATATATTTCTTGTCTCTTTGCTGGCAATTCTCATTCCATCTACAGACTCCATGATATCAAGTTTAAAAGTGTTGGCAAGAGCAGCTGTCTTTCTGTTACCAGGGTACACCACGGGGAAGTACTTTTAGGATGTTGGTTATCTGCTAACCCTGGGTCCTCTGAGAGCAATGCGGTACCCTTTGAACCCTTTCCATTGGTGTAGACTTTATCTGATCAAGACGCAGGTTTTATGTCTCCGAAGTTTAGATGTGAAGGTGTCATTTTATTGCACACTGTGACATTTGATTTTATGGGAAGAAAACTATATTTGTGCTGAATCACGTATCTAATGACACCGTGTTTTTATCACTTCAGAAAGAGTTTGATCTCAACTGTGTGACCAACTCATCAATCCAAGAACTCTTGAGAAACATCCGATCTCAACTAGACAGCTTCATTCACCCTCTTGTTGACTCCAGCCACCTTGCTCAGATGTCACTTGGTCTTGCACACAGGTAAGGTTGAATTAAATGTTATCTGAAGTTCAGCATCTAACCAAACATGGTTTTCACTAACCAAACATGGTTTTCAACATCTGTAAACATTCATATCACATTCTTGCTGCTAAACAGTTGTTTTAGTACAAAATTCCGTACCTCCCCAACCAGTTATGATCTGTACACAGAGATCAATAGAAAATTTGGAGGGGGAGGGGTGCGCTGGATGGAATAACCACTTCTTCCCTAGACCAGATGTCACTCCGCAGCATGACCACTACTTGGTCAAGCCTGCATGGTATGTAGGTCCATCATACCGCCCATCACTTTGGCAACACATGTTTGTATGCCATGATAATCCCATTGATACAAGTTGACAACAGGGCCTACTAAAGTGCTGTCACACCATTAGCTAGTCAGTGGGTAGCAGGAATTGCCTACCAGTGGGCCACAGTGTGGATATAGGGATGAAAGCTGTATACTAGCGGGTGGTGGTCAAGCGCGCAACACTAGCCCAGTAAGACAATATATGAGAACAGCCGAAATTCACAGAAGAGTGGCACCAATTCTTGTGACTTGAAGTAATCGGGTGCTTATGGTTATCCTGAGCCAAAACCACAAAAGAGAGAAAAGAAAATGCATGTTTTTGGGTATCATAGATATTCTTCTTCTGTGTTCATTCTCAAACTCCTGCAGATCAGCAGGATGTAGTCCGGTAATGCATTGTGTCATGGTTTACAGCATTGTTACGATATCTGCGCCTTTCGGCCTGACACATCCGACTTCAGCATGGTCACTGACCCTATATGGGATGGGACAGCCAACTCCATCCCATAACCTCCTTAGTCGCCTTTTACGACATGCATGAAAGGTAAACAGTGTTGCTATTCTTTGCTCCCCTTTCGGGCCCCGACAACACACAGGAGGTATCAGATATATATGAAGTGACATTATTTTCAGAACGTTGTCTTCGTCGTAGATACTCTCTCTGTTCCGGGCAAGCAGGCCTGCATTGGCCAGAGATGTGCATATGTTCTTCGATGTCACTGGTCCATCATCTTCCTCTTCTTCTCTCACCTGCCCTCTAAAATCAGTTTTTCGATACCGCCATGCCACTTTAAGTGTCCAAAATACTGTAGTTTCCTTCTTATGATGGTTTTTAGAAGCCACCCGTTTAGTTTCAGTAATTTCAAAACTTCAATGCATTTTTTTTGTCCATGATATTCGTAAGATCTTTCTGTAGCACTTCATTTCAAGTGAATTTATACTTTTGGATATTGTCTTGTTTAAAGTCGAAGTGTCGCATCCATATGTTGCCACTGGGAAAGTACATGCTCTTAAAAGGGTTACTTTAGTGCGGTTATTACTAATTTGCCATACCTTTCTCATTTATGTTAATTTGAATGTTGCAAGTCTTTTAATCTCGACTGAACAATCCCGGAACTGTTTATATTCAAATTTGTTTATACATTCTAGTTTTATATTGTCTTTGTTGATTTTTGTTTTGTCTGTTGTCATAATTGTTTTCTGAACGTTTAGTTATAGATTTTGGATCTCGCTGTATTTCTTTGTTGTTGTGATTAGCTGTTTCAGTCTCTCAGGATGTATAGTGAGCACTGTCATCTGCATATCTTATTTCTGTACCCACCGATATTTAATGGATGAAACTCATTTTCCTCATAGTTCTTCCTTTTACTTTTCTCATTATATTCTCTGCATAGATGATAATATAAGGGAATAGAGTGTACCTCTGTCTCACTCCACTTTGTACAGTCGACCATTCAGATGTTTCTCCCTATATTCTTACTGCTGCTTGTTGTTCATGATATAGTGTTTTAATAAGATGTATTAGATGTTTGGTGAAGCCCATGATGGACCATAGTTGATGTTTAGCACAATCACACATGTTGGTGTGGTCTATGAAACACATGTAGATCTAAGCTGTATTCTCTACATTTCTCAATTATATTCCCCATGTTGAATATGTGGTCTTTTGGTCCCTGTAACTGGTTGAAATTAATTAATTTCTGTTTCTAATTTGCACTGTAGCCTTTTCATTATGATCAACAGTAGTATTTTGCTTGCTTTACTAATTAATGCTACTGTTCTATAGTTTAAGGTCTCCTTTCTTTGACACGGGTATGTACACTGGCGTTTTCCATTCTTCCAGCCATGTTCCGCTTTTCCATATCTTGCAGCATAAAGTAGGGTATATTTTAACATTCAAATCTCCACAGTCTTGTATGATTTCTGATATAACTCCATCATTACCTGGAGCTTTTCCTTTTTTCAAATTTCTCATTGTCTGACCTCTTCCATTGTAGGTTCTGGTTCAATTAATTCATTTATACTCTCATTTGGTTCTCATTTTGCTTGAAGTTATTCCGTTGTAATGTTCTTATAGCTTGAAACATATTCATTGCTAGTTCCTTGTTGTCTTTATTCGTCAATTTTTTTCTGCATGTATTCATTATGTATTCATTATGCTTGTCATGTCTAATTCATTTCTTAATTTGTTTTGATAGTTCTCTGTAGTTTGATGACTTTTTCTGATGGTTTTGCTTCTTCTATCTTCAATTAAGTTCATTGTTTCTTCTGAGATGTATTGTTGAATTTTTTTTTTTGGGTAGAATCTTTCTGCAGTGTTTATAAGGAAGGCCTGTTTTCCATATTTGTTGGATCAATATGTAATCTATTTTATTTTTACTTTTTTCATCTGACGACATCCTCATATATAGTCCTCTGGGATGTTGATCAAAAAATGTATTCATGATTGCTAGATTGTTTATAAAGCAAAAATTGAGCAAATGTTCAACCCTTTCGTTTCTATTTCCTAAGCCATAATTCCATTGAGATCTAATTTCATGATGTGCTCTTTCTTTCCCAACTTTAGCTTTGAATTCTCCCATTACTATATCTTGTCTGTTCATTGTATCTAGAGTGCTGTAGCTGTTAGTAAAAAGTGTCAATCTCTTGGTCATCCACTGCTGTTGTTGGTGCATAGATTTGAACAATAGAGATATTTTTTCTTTTTATACATAATGTAATACTTTATAAATGAAAGATACACAAAACAAGCTTTCATTTGTTGTGTGTGTTTGCATATATATGTCATAGCTGTCTGATTCATTTTTTTCATAGTCTTATTTTGTGCTATTCATATTCTTATAAACCCATACCTCCAGGGAATCTTAGCTGGGTATAGTCCAGAGCATGGAAGTTGCTGTTTTTATTTCAGATGTGTTTATAACACATCTGGCTTCAGCATAGAAAATGGTTAAATTGCAATAAATATTATTTACTGATCTCTTTAACATTGGCTTAAAATCTTATGTTTTCAGCTTGGGAAGATACAGATTGAAGTTCAGTCCAGATAAAGTGGATACAATGATTGTTCAGGCAGTCTGTAAGTTGATTCTCTTTTATTTATTCCTCAGTTATATCCAAATCCTCATTTTTAACTATAAATCCGAGGGGGGGGGAATAACACCATGTATGTGAATTGTAAGTAGGAAATGGCAGTAAATGAGTGGAGGTGGGTTTGCTCAGAGTGAAGTGATGCCAGCTCTTCAGTGTCATCTTCACAATGGAGGTTGCTGCAATGGGCTTCCAACATTCCTTGGTGATGCACTCTGCTAAACTGCAATCTTTCCATCTCATGATAGAAGTCCATTGATCACGAGATAATGCAATCTCTCTGTTAAGATATAACAAATCGATTGACTGTGACATTGCGTGATACACATGTGAAGTAGAGATCAAGGGCACCTGAGCTACTTATGGTTGACTTGCACAAAAATCGGTTGAACATTTGTTTGATCAGTCACTGTACACCTGTTGTTTATATAGTTATTGTTTCTTCTGTAGTCTTTCTGGGGCATTGTAAAAAATATTTCTTGGAAGTCAATCTGTGCTAGGTAATTTATCTTAGTTTTTGTCTTTCTGGTTACATTATTTAGCATTTTCATATTCTTTCACAAAATATTTGGCAAATTACCAGCAGTGAAGCTAAACTACATCTGAATAGAGCTATTGAAACATGCTAAATAAATCAATACTTCTTCTTCTGCGTTTGTTTTCAAACTTCTGCAGATTAGCAGGATGTAGTCCGGAGAACGGAATGCGTTGTGTCATGGTTTACAGCATTGCTGTGATATCTGCGCCTTTCGGCCTGACACATCCGACTTCAGCATGGCTTTGGGTCACTGACCATATATGGGATGTGATAGCCAACTCCATCCCATAACCTCCGTAGCCGCCTTTTACTGCATCCTTGGAAGGTAAACAGGGTTGCTATTCTTTGCTCGCCTTTTGGGCCACGGCAGCACATGGGTGAAATAAATAAATTCAAAATGAGATGCTACAGAAGGATATTGAGAATACTATGTTCAGCGAAAAAGTTGGAAGATTTAAAAAATATTGTCATAAAATTGATACTACAGAATTGTTAGATTGAATTTTTGTGACCAATATTGCATTAGCTATTTGTAATCAAGAAAGGGATATCTATGGCATAGTGATTAGACCATTTGCTTTGTGTTCAGTAGTACTTATGTAAAACACAAGGTAGATCAGCTTTGCAATGAACACACATTGAGTTTTACATAAGTACTACTCTTTAACAGCAGTCTCACTTATTTTTGTGTTCATGTGGTTACTGGTTCAAAACATGATGTATGCAGTGTTAAAAAAAATAATCTATGGGAGAATTATTGCCTGAACTTACAGATTGGTATTCTCTACACGCAGGGTGTGATGGGGAAACCTGAGCCAATTTTCACACCATTTTTTTTTATTACTATTTAGTATATTCTTTATTGAGAATATTGTGTGATTGTATTGAGCATGTTTGTTTCACAGCACTGTTGGATGATGTGGACAAGGAGCTGAATAATTACATCATGAGATTGAGAGAATGGTATGGGTGGCACTTCCCAGAACTCTCCAAGATCATCACAGACAATCTGGCATATGCAAGAACTGTCAAAACTATGGGTATGTATTGCAACAACTAGTGAGTAATAAATACTATCTGTTTTATTAGTGATGTCGCATATGCTGAATATGGTGTTAACCCATATTTTTGGTTACTGATTTTGAGATTTTGTGGACCGCCTTTATTCTACATTTGTATTCAAACTGGCTGGTTAGTAGGATGTGGTTGAAAAACAGAATGTTCTGTGTCCTGATTCATCATATTTGATTTCATTGTTACTTTTTTGTCACTTTAACATATAGGGTTTAACTACTTCACACACACCCCTCCTGTGTATTGATCATGGACCACCATGTTAGAAAGCCAGCGCACCGCACATACATCATTTTACTACAAACTCCACAAATAACTAGTAATTTATTTTCACTATGTATATAGTTTGTAGTTGGGATTATTGTGTTGAAAGTGCCAACCTATCAGCAACTTGGTACACACTCTGATGTAATATAACCGGTGTGCTTTCAGTGTCAGAGGGATGTTGCCTATTTCATTTTAATGTCAATCTATTATTGTGCAGGGATTTGCTGTTGGTCTCAATCAATCATATGAACTGGAATTACTATTTAGATCTTTGGAAACAGAGCTATCTTGTGTCATATGTGGAGGGATGTGAGTTCTTCCATCATACACAGAAGACACTCAAAAGATTACAATATTTTAGGAGCTGCTTACTCAGAGGGATATTGATTTGTAATATACTGTGTCAAATTTGGCTTGGTGGTATTAACTAGTAATCCTTGCAATACACTAAACCAGTTTAGGGAAGAACACTGGCCCACACATATAGATATCCACAGAAAGATGTATGAGAGCACTGAGGAGCTTTCAAATAACAGCAGCATTTCACTGTCCCACTGGACAGAATGACCATTTGTTACAACCACTTTTGAAAATTCAGTTAGAATTATGGCTAATAAGCCCTATTTGAGCTGTCCTTGGGCATGAAATCACCACTGTAGATGGATTTTGGTCTATCCATGACTTTCTAGATACTCTCCGCTGTTGAGCTAAAGCATTTCTCCTCTTTTCACAAGATGATGTGCCATGTAGATCTATTTTGTGCAAGTTCTTCCCATGTATCTTGGTATATTGCAACGGCTTTCAGTGAGGTCTTTAACAAGTAGCGTTTCTTTTGACCACCTTGAGATCGTGTACCCTTCTGCATGTACCCTTCTGCAGCTCACCATAGAGACCATCTTTGGCAGTCGATGGTATTTGACTATATATGTGATGGGACAGACAACTCTACCCCTTAGTCATCTCTTGTGACATGCGGGCACCAGCAACATGGGCAGATTCAAAGGTCAATTATCCACATTGTACGGTCGATACGATTGGAGGCAGTAGTGCGTCAATATTAGTTGAGTAAGTGCCCCTTATGCAGGATGTGTTTGCAATTATTATGGTGTATCAAAATGTCACCATATTGACAGAGTAGACATAAAGACCATCTCAAGTCAGATCTATATAGAGAGGCAGCATACCAGATGGTTTGGCCACGTCATGAAAATAGAAGCAACCAACTAGCCATTCGTGCATTCAACAGAAGATAGGCCTACAATGTACAAGGAAGACCAAGAACTAAATGGGTGGAGACACTCAAAAAACTTAAAGAGAAACAAGCTGGCCTTGGCCAAAAACAGAACTCCAACTTCCCACTACAACACTCAATTGCATAAGTGGAAATGACGATAGATAGATAAATCAAAATGTTAAAATATAAAAAATAATGCTAGATGATTAATGATGCACATAATCCTCCTAAACCTATTTTATTAATGCGTCTCAACTTAGTTTCCTCTTGTCATGGTTTCTGCTTGGCATTCTTACTTTGATACAGGTGACCGCACAAATGCAGCAAAGATAGATTTGTCAGATATCTTACCAGAACACCTGGAAAAGGAACTAAAATGGGCAGCAGAAATTTCTATGGGCACGGAGATTTCATCGGAGGATATCTTTAATATCAAGAATTTGTGTGAGCAGGTATGTATATGTGCTTGCTTTTGTGTCCATAGATTATACTCTCTACAGATAAGGTATGCTCTGTGAAGAGGTGGGATACATATGGGGAAACTTGAGTACAATGAATCATCTTCAACACCGTTTAAAAAAATTCTATTTACTATTCTTTGTTGAGAAGATTGTGTATGATTGCAAGGAGCAGTCTCGTTGCAGAGTGGATGTTGAGAATTGTATGTTGATCGGATATATTTTGTATGTTGTCAATGTATTGATCTTTCTTCTGTTGCTAGCTGAAAGTAGTGTTTACACTGATATCCTATTTCAGCATTTAGAGTCACTTAAAATCACTATAGAGCAACGAACTGCACCTCACAAACATCTCTCTAGTTGCCAATTATAACATGCATATCAAATCACATTGTTGCTATTTGCTGTCCTTTCTGGTAAATAATCATGGTCATTTATCAGGATTGCCAGAATTTTCACCATTTCATGTCAAAATTTCCTATTTTTAAATGCCATGAAAATAGGCACTATACAAGAAACAGTGGACAGGGCCACAACTTTTAATATTATTTGTAGATACTGTTTGCGCATCTCATCCAACATTTTAATGTGTATTATGCGCAGGACATCGTGTGCACATCTTTCGCGTCAATTCGTCAACAACGGCTAATGCAATCGATGTCTGTCTACTGAGTAATACGCTGTACGCTAGTTACAAACACGAGGAGTGCTACAATAAGACTAGATGTGTGATCTGGGTCGTCTAATGATCTTATTGTACAAGAATGATGGACAGATTCAATGGTGTTGCAATGTAAGGTGACACCACCAGCTCATAAATGCAAATATCGTGACACCACCAGCTCATAAATGCAAATATCGTGACACCACCAGCTCATAAATGCAAATGTACATGCTTGTAATGCATGAACATGTCGTTTGTAAAAAAAAAAAATATGCAGTTTCATTAATGGATGGGCTTTCGAGATGGCATCTGCCGACTGGTGCATTCATGAACTACAGATTAGCAAGACAACAGTTGCTGAATGGAATGTATTTATACGTGAAGTTTGTGTCTACAGTATGACACAGCTGCTACAAAGACGCATTGGAGAAGAAGAAATGATCGGCAAGGAAGCCTATTTACCAAAATAAAGACAAACTCTGGCAGAGTGTTGCCTCAACAATGGGTATTTAGTGGCCTATGTACTTCACGCTCACCGGCGGAAATCACACGATATATTTGTTGTGGTTATATGAAAGTGAACGCAGAAGAAGTGGCCTATCTTGAGACAAAGGATGTTTTCTTGCTGAAACTGGAAAACAGAAGTTCTGCTACCTTTAATGAAGGCAATTGTTGATAATATTGAGCCTGGATCAATGATATACTCTGACTGGAAAGGATATTCTTCTTCAGTGTTCATTCTCCCACTGGATCTCTCTTATAGCAGGAGATTGGCCCAACTAGATTTCTGGCAGAATGTAGTCCAGAAAAATGGAAATGTGTAGTGTCGCTGTTTTATTTGCGCCAATGGCCAGACACATCCGTCTTTGACGGGGGGAAGGATAGAAAACTATAGAGATCTGCAGAACAGGCTTCGACCATCTAACAGTGAACCACAGATACAACTTTGTGGAACAGGGGATCAAAACAGTGGATTGAATGTGGGGAAGTGGCAAAATAAGAAACCCAGCAGAAGAGTACTGCATCAGTTAAACAGCTACCTAACAGAGTTTATTTGGCAATCTAGGCTCCGGATCAATGTCAATCCTTTCTATGCCATATTGGAGGTAATGAACAGATACTGGACACCTGTGTAGCCGCCCTCTCAAATTCTAAACATCTAACAAACTTTCTAACCATAAAATCCTACTTCAACACGGCTTCTGTGCTACTGACCAACCATATATGAGCCAATACATCCCAAACCTTTTATGCTTCTTTTGTGGCATTTGTGGTTGGTAACAGTGTTGCTATTCTTTATTCCCCTTTCTGATCCAGGCAACACACTGGTGTATATATTTGTATTGGGTCAGGTTTGTTGTGTTTCTTTCATAACTGTACATAGATTAGACTGCCTTGGACATACTATAAAGAATATCTGTGTTATCAGGTGATTGAGATGTCTAAGACAAGAGATGAACTGTACAGCTATCTTAAAGAACGCATGGCCATGGTTGCTCCTAATCTGACAGTGTTGGTTGGAGAGCTTGTTGGTGCCAGACTCATTGCACATGCAGGTAAGCAGTATATAATACCCATAACCCCACCATGGTTGGAAAAGTGTAGGACAACACCGTAATGTTATCAATCTAGAATTTTCGATGTCCTTTTCTTTCACTGTTGACCTTTCCTTGCAAAATAATTTTAGAAAGTGGTTCATGTCTCTTTACATGTCACAAGTTACACTGTTTCACAGTTGCCAGAAGTGGTTCTTGATAACCTGCAAGTTTGTTTATTTGTTGCTGGACAAATATATTTATCTTGTCTTCTATATAACAAATTCTTAACAAACATCTGTAGCATTTGTAATCACAAAATGAATCGAGCAGTATGTAGATAAACAGTTACGGCAAGATAATGACATGTAAGTATGTTGTTAGTGCTTGTTAGTACTCACCTCTACAAAGTTCTCAGAGATTTAAGGATATTCAATTTCGTCTCAAGAACAGAGCTGTTCAGGATTTACAATAACCAAAATTTCTTTTTGGAGTAATCCCACCCACCCCTGGGTTTGCTTTCCAGGTCTCATATCCATCTCCACCAGTCCTTTTTTAGGGGTTCCACCCTCCTCTGGTCAAGACATCTGCTAATCCTTTGTAGGACTTTCTGTCCTAATGAGTTCTTCCCTTTCCCATACACTTAACCAAAAGAATGCTCACCAAAGAAGCTGTTATCACAATGGATCCATGTAAATTATGGTTAAATTATGCTTTTGCATGTCCATTACAATACATACACAGAAGTTGTACTCTACCAATTTTTCATCTTGCTAATCAAAAGCTGAGAGTCTTTAACTAACACAGCACTCAAATGTTTTTGTGCCAGAAATCCATTTTAATGAAGCAGTATCTGCTTCAATCTCCAAAGGTTGTTGCCATAAAGCCCCATTCTACTCCACCATACTTCTCCTTCAGCATTCATTCTCAAACTCGTGCTGGTTTTCTTGTAGCTGGACATTGGTCTAGATTTCCAACAAGATATAGCCATAGACTATATCTGATCAGATGCTTAGTGCTTTTATTTTTCCTTCATTCCTGCCTGTTATAAGAAACAGGAGGTATGAAGTGACTTCATTGCCAATCAAGCATTATTTTAAGAATTCTGTCAGTGATGAACATTACTTATGAAATCTGATTGTACAGTGATGATTTCTTATTCGTCACTACCTCTGAGACAGAATTAGTTCACATCTTGTGCCTTGAATGTTTATTTTACTTCATGTACTTCCAGGATGTGAAAGGGAAACAATGAATAGTAACACTGTTTCCTGCTATGCAATAAAATCGTAGCAGGCAACTAAAAAGGTTTGGGAGGTGGAGTTATCTGTCCCATCCCATATATTCTGTGTTTGTTCTCAAACTCCCACTGTATCTACTCTACTTCAACACTGTTCAGTATTTTACTACTTTCACTGAACGGTTGACGTCTGTTGATCGATAGAACAAGCCGTACGAGAGTACTGGTTCCCCATACTGTACTCTGAACACCAACTTGAAAGATAACTAAAATCAATCACGCTTGACATTTTCACAGCTATAAGTATCACTTCCAACATAGCCACAAGATTTCTAGTAAAATATAATAAAAGGGAACGGAAATATGTTGTACAAATATATTTGCACCAATGACCCAACACTCCAACTAACGCAGTTTAAAAAAATTAACTTTTAGTACGTATGCTGCAACTTTATTCACCATTTTCCCTTCTCTGGATAGCGAGTGGCAAGTATAGGTACTGCCGTTGCTAGGCACACTTCAATAAATAAAAAATCCCCAATTTTGTTCACCAGATTTGTTTTACCTGGCATTTTATTCTTCTTCTTCTGCATTCATTCTCAAACTCCCACTGGATCTAGCAGGACCATGATCCTGCTAGATTTCCAGCAGGATGTAGTCCAGAAAATGGAAATGCGTTGTGTCGCCGTTTTATTTGCGCCAATGGCCCGGCACATCCGTTTTCGGCTGGGCATTTGATTCAATTGACTACATTTTCTGACAGTTTCCATTTGCCTAATATGTAAATGTCAATATTTTCGCAATATATTGGCAATTTATAGACAATTTTATATTGCCAGTTTACAGAAGGATTTTAAGACATACCTGTTGGTTTAATCATTGTAACCTTTGAAATTATAACGATTATTCATTGAATGGCGTGCGATTTAGGTCCACGCATAAGTGTTTCCACTCCAGAATATTTACAAATAATGTAATAAACTTCGTACACATATATTATCGTTCTAAAGGTCAAAATTTGCTGGAGTTTTGTGGAAAATCGTCTTTGAGACTCTTACATGTCTCGTATCACACACATAAAACCTACACCAATATTTGCTGAATTCAATTCATTATTTATATGTACAAAAATTATTTAAATATCTCTAACATTAATTCAGCGGCAGGAGAGAAATTACGTAATTGTTAACACAGAGGGTTAAACTACATTACTAGAGGGGTTTTCACTTTGGTTGATCAACATTGGTTTATTCATTTTTACTACAGCCCTGCTTGTTATAAGAAACAGAATGTATTTAGTGTTCTCATTGCCAATCAACAATAACAGAATACAACACCAATCTCTTGCATAGATACCAACAGGCAGAAGAGCCAGGGTAGACCAAAAGAAACACTCAGAAGAACAATTCTTATGAATACAAACGAATGAAAAGAAATGAATACAAACAATATTCATACTATTCAAGAACTGCACAGAATAGCTTTGAACAGACAGAATTGGAGATATCTGACTTCTGCCCTATGCGCTAACTTCAGCGCTTAAGGAAAATAAATGAATGAATTGCCAATCAAACATTATTTTAAGAATTCTGTCAGTGATGAACATTACTTATGAAATCTGATTGTACAGTGATGATTTCTTATTCGTCACTACCTCTGAGACAGAATTAGTTCACATCTTGTGCCTTGAATGTTTATTTTCCTTCATGTACTTCCAGGATGTGAAAGGGAAACAATGAATAGTAACACTGTTTCCTGCTATGCAATAAAATCATAGCAGGCAACTAAAAAGTTAGCTATCCCATCCTGTATATTCTATATTCATTTTCAAACTCCCACTGGATCTCTCTTGTAATAGGATAATATGTATTACTAGATTTGCAGCAGGTAGTTCAGGGAACGGGATCCTGTAGACTGACATAGTTGTAGAGAAACATGATCACATATGGCACTTGATTGATTGAACTGGAAGTAGCTTAAGAATGCAGAAGATATTCCATGACAATAGAGGTTTTTGTTATGCAATCATATATGTTGTGTTTACATAAGCTATCCTGTACATTGTTTTTTCTGTTGCAGGATCATTGCTCAACCTTGCCAAGCATCCATCATCCACTGTACAGATTCTGGGAGCAGAGAAAGCTTTATTCAGAGCTCTCAAGACCAAACATGACACACCAAAATATGGTCTCATTTATCATGCATCTCTTGTTGGTGGAGCTCAGCCTAAATTTAAAGGAAAGGTTAGCTGATGTTACGTTGATTGTGACACTAAGTAAAGTAAAATTAAAGTAACCCATATCATTTATTAAGGCCATAGGGGGTGTGAAATGTTATTGATCTCACATGTCAGAGGCCCTGAAAATGAGGGCGGTAGCCATCTCCTCTCCCTCGCAGTCTTTACTTCCCGGATTAATCTGGTACCCATTTTAGGCTGGGTCGACCTGGGAGCCGTTGCAATCTGAAAATGTTCACCTCAACTGGGGAATGACACTAAGCTGGTGTGTGGTTTCTTACTTTGTGATTGGGACGTGTAAAGCAAGGGCTCGAAAAGAGAGAAATGAAAAGCATCACTTTACTTAAATGCATGTTATAGGAGGTGACTAAGGAGGTTATGAATGTGTCTAGCAGAAAGGCACAGTTGTCTTGTTCAGTTAATTTGTTGTGAACACGTTAAATGGGCGGGTTGCATGATACCATTGTTGCTGGTGAGTCTCACGGCCTGGTATCTCTAACTTTAGCACATGTGCTATCTTGGGCAGGACTGTGGCCCAGCTCGATATATGGGATAGCCCCGCCAATCTTAGCTGGACTATGCCCAATCTCCACTTCAATTAGTTGACCTCAATATAGAAACGCAGCTGTAAACTATGACAACACATTTTGTTCTCCAGACTACTTAAGAATAAACATGCAGAAGACGTGATTTTAAGTCTTAAATATTTTCTCAGCTGAATGTGTTTACCTTCTCTGAGTTGGGGGCTTGTTCTTCTAAACATTGCACACTACTGAGAGTTGAAGCCTTCTGGGTATGAGATAATGCTGTGGAGCAACTCCTCATTTCACACAAGAATACAAGAGCTTTATTGCTAGTAATTCATAGCAGTAAATATACTGAAGTGTAATTTGTTTACTGAGGTGTCTGTGTTTCAAACATGATATTATGTTTTATATTAATACATGATATTATTATACAAGTTTAAGGGACTTGTTTTTCTGTGATTACTACATTTGCAACAGGCTGGATAAATGTAACTTTCTGCTGTGCATACGTGCAGCACAGTGAATATACATTAGCAAATAATGTTGAATAGTCATTTCTTTAGTAGTCCATCACGAGCAACATGATACTAGTTGCTGTAGTTCTTGTGTATTGCTTATAGTTTATTTTGGGTGACCTGCTTAGAAGGGTTTATAGCATACTGGATAATTCCTAAAACATTTTCAAATTAATGTCACCCATGTGCATACATCCCATGCCAGTCAACGATTAAAAAAAAAGACTGTTGGATGAAGTTGGATGTGTCAAACAGAAAGACATATCTCAGCTGTGCAGCAAACTATGACACAGCTTATTCTGCTTTTTTAATTACATCCTACATCTTTCTTCTTTCCTTCCTCTTTTACCCTTTACGTGTGTCGAGGAGATACAATGTTCTTGTTCTAGCTTTTCTGGCAGCTTCAGATAATGTTATTTGGTGTTTGTGTAGTGTCTCTTTGATGTTGTTGATCCAGCGTACTCTAGGTCTACCCCTGGCTCTTCTTTCTGGTTATCCTCTCTTCATATATGCTTTATAAAATCTGCTAGAGTAACAGAATAATTTAGTGTAGCTGTTACTTGTTTCAGTTATTCATAGATTCTAATATATAAGAATTCTGTCGAAGTCTAGTAGGATAATAGGATAACTGCTACAAGAGAGATCCAGCAAGAGTTTGAGAATAAATGAAGAGAAAAAAGGAGAATCTATCACAAGAATTCTGTCAGTGACAACACATTACGTTTGAAATCTGATTTTACATTGCAACTTTTTCTTATTGTTGAACCTGCTCTATTTTGTTGTTTTGCAGCTTTCTAGAATGTTGGC
This sequence comes from Meghimatium bilineatum, assembly GCA_034231615.1. Taxonomy (NCBI): domain Eukaryota; kingdom Metazoa; phylum Mollusca; class Gastropoda; order Stylommatophora; family Philomycidae; genus Meghimatium; species Meghimatium bilineatum. The sequence continues at coordinate 52,706,095 of CM067306.1, forward strand.
AGCCAAAGCTTCTCTTGCCATACGAGTGGATGCGCTCAGTGAGAGCAGTGATTGTACTCTTGGTGTGGAACAGAGGGCCAAGTTGGAGAGCAGAGTCCGCAACTTAGATGAGAAATCAGTGAGTATTTTATGAGTAGTTTTAAAAAATGGAGCACGCTGGCCTAGTTGATAGCGAGACTGCTTACTTTCATCGGGTTACAGTGTGCCATGTTTGAAACTAAACTATGTCTTGATAAAAGGACTCCTGGCAGGACCTGCCACAATAGTTAGGGAAGGTTAAAACAGCAAGAAAGGGAACTGGCCACCCACCTAATAGTTTCTGCAGTTTAGTACATGAAAAGTTATTAAATAAGTTGTAAAATCTTCATCCCTGATAGCAGCTTGCTGCTATGGGACATTTAAATATAGTCTCTCCATGTATTTTCAACAAAGTTTTTTTCTCTGAGGTTTGTTTATGTATTGTTTTTGTTTTGTAGCCATGTGTAGCAGCTGAGAATATAAATGTTCCTTTAACAATTGCTAAAAATCAAAAGTACAAATAATAAATATAAATGATTTATGCTTGTAAATTAGCTTTTAATTTTTTTTAAAATTGGCAACATATCAAATTCAGGATGGCATCAGCCCAGCATTTAATTTATTGGCTAGAGGAAGAATAGAATAAGAACATTGAAATTTCTGAAATAAAATTAAGGGTGACTTCTCATAAGAAAGAATTTTTGGCAAAGTGACATGATGATAACGATAGACTAATCCTGGAGCAGGCGAGAGAACAAAAGGTAGACGATGGACTAACAACATTGAAAAATGTATACACGTCTCTGGCCAATATAGGCCTGATTTCCCGGAGCAGAGGGGTGTTCAAAGTATCCACAATGAAGACATTCTGGAAAGAATATGTCACTTGATATATTTATGATTACTAACTAATCATATATATGTTGGTGAGAATATATATATGTAGGACTATTAGGTCCATTTCGTATGCACTGAGAGAGTTAGTGAGACATGTGCATTTTGAATAAAATAATATAAATAGTAAAAATAACATGTAAATTAAAAATAATCAAGAATCAAAATATTGTCTTCTTGGTTGTTGTGTTGTGTGAGAGATTTCTTCTCCAGTGCATTAATCATTCTCAATAATCTAGCATTGCTATATCCAACAGTATCAATATAAGTACATCTACAAATTTGATAATAAAAATATTGTTTCAGGCGCGCAAAATCTCTGGATCTGGGAAGTTTCAAGTAAAGCAGGAGAAATACACAGGTGTCAGGTAAGAATGTCAATTTCTTTTATTTGGTTGTCATGTTGTGACATGATTATTATAAACCATATCTTACTAAACTTTTTCGGGCCACCACCCACTCTGCAATATATAAATGTTGTGGCAGGCTGCCACTCCCACCTCCACCGCACAAAGTTTTCCCACATACAAGCCCTTTTGATATTTTTGGCGTGAACAACAAACTAATGATGAATTGCTGCTTTTTTTTGTCTATTGACTTTCCCCAGGTGGTTTGTGATCCACTCTTGCCGTTAAGCGTAGGGGTGCTTGGAGCTCAAGCTTGCGTTCTATCGTCAGATGTGTGGCCTCGGCTGTGCTATGACCGTGTCTGTACAGGATGTCCCTTACGTTTTCTATCCATCTTTTCTGTGGTCTTCCTCTGGCATTGCTGCTTATGCCATTAAATTATTCATAAAGGAGAGACCAATATGTGCTTCATCGTAAACAGTTATTGCTATACAGATTTTGTTGAAACATAGCCCATATGTAAAGTGTATACTAGAATAACAGTATGCAGTTTTATACATTAGTTTAAATATGAAAATTCAGAATACATATTGAGAGATTGATTATTAAAAATCTTATTGTAAAACACCATAAAATATATTACACAATTTGTGTATTTCAAACATAAAGTAAAAATACTAGCAAAAATAAGAAATTCATGTGAAGGATGTGCCTGGTGCATTTATAAAACTAATATCAGGTTCACCTTTAGTTTTCTTAAAACTTATAAATCGCCACATTTTGTTAATCGCTCCTGGAATCTTTGGTGTCCCCACTTTGGGAACCTAATTTATAGACTTATGATTGATTGAGAACCCCAGGAATTGTGAGCGATTAGCTCTTAGTTCCTATGTGCAGTGTGGTGGTTTTTCTGAGTTCTCTTTCATACCCAGGAGACTTCAGCTTTCATCCTAATGTATTGGCTATTGAATGAGCCTTCTACTCAGAGGGGGTACCTATAGACTATATAAATGGGTGTAATTTAAGACCAAGAAGACAGTTGATTGAAAGAATTACCAACGTCCTGTGACGTCATAGTATTACTTCATATGAAAACCTCGACAAATGACAGCAGAACCATATGGGTAGATAGATATCAGTGGTCTGTTGTATGCACTATGTACTTTATTCATATCAGATTATGTCACCCCCACTGTCCCTTTCTATCATTTCTTGTTAGCCAGTACCCCTGATGTTATTTAATAGTATTATATTGTTATACTGCTTTATAGCAGTCTCACTTGTTATTAACTGATATATTGTCAATGTGATGTGTCTATGAATTCATCTCTTCCTCTCGATTTAGTTGTTGATCCAGTGTGCCCATTAACATCTTTGCCCATTACTCAGTAGTACACTATCGTGTCTAATGTTCTAGCTCATATCCAACTTTGTCTAAGATAGCTTGGCTAACATGGAGGGTGGGATACTTCCAACGCTATTTTGTTTGGAGAATTGACCTGAAAAAAAATAATCATGACACAACCCTTCCTTTGTTATAAGTATATCTGGAAGTGTGTTTTTAATTTAGTAAAATGTATCCCTTATGGCAAGGTACGGTACACCTTTCAACCGCCGAAGTAGTCAAAATTGGCTATAACAGCTTTTAACCATAAAAAATATTGATGATGTCGCTCTGATATTTCAGGAACCATGGACTCAGAAATATAGTATAAAATATCCATATATAAACTAGGAAATATATCCTAGGTGACAGGAAATATATGCAATTGTAATGCAGAGTGCTAAAAGTTAACATTATTCTACAGTGATTTCACTATGTCTCCTGTAAAGAAATGTAAAATTTTGTGTTTTTTATGACTTCTGTTATTCTGCGAATAGTTCTGGCCATCAGACTTCCCAAGAATATCACCCTGGCATTCTCTTTATCATTATCTGGCAACATTAACCTCCACAATCTTTCAGATTGTAGGAGAGAACATAATGTTATGAGTGCATATTAGCAGCGCACATCAAACATGTCCATAATTGCTACAATTTCTGTTCCGTCTCAACAGTATAGTGGATCACATTTTTAAGGTCTTGTTAAAGTCTGATGTGTCTGGTTGAAAGATGCAGATACCACAGCAAAGCTGTAAATCATGACAAAGCATCCTGCTAATTAGCAGGAGTTTGGGAATGTATGCAGTAGAGAAGACAGTTTTAGGTCTGTTCATTTATGTCTCATTTTGTTTATTACCTCTTTATGAGCTGTTCAACTTGTTAACTTCAATGTACTATATCTGTCTTGTTCTTCTGCTCTTGCTTCTTCTAGTGAAGTGAAGACATTCAATCCTGCAATTGACTCAACACTCAAAGCTTCGCTGAAGAGGAAAACCACGGATGAAGCAGATGAAGATGAAACTCCCAAAACATCCAAATCTAAGAAGATAAAAATAGAAGTTGAGGAAGTTGTTGTGAAAGATGAAACCCCAAAGAAGAAAAAGAAGAAAGAAAAAAGACGTTCAGAGGCAGTGGAAGATGATTCCATACAAGAGATTCAAGGTATTGTGGTTAGATGTTTCTTTTAGATATAGTTTTTATAAAATTGCATATACAACATTTGCGTAGCTTTTTCTTAAAGTCTAACACTAGTAAGGTCACCATGCTCTCATAATACTTTACTGACCAGCAATCTAGGACGTACTTATCTTCCATTATCACTGGTGTTCACATAAAAAAACTTAACCTGAAACAGTTTTTTGGCTCCCTGTGTCGTAAAAATGTTTTCATTTTCTTAATGAATTTGAAAGCCCCAGTTATTTCTAGAGCAAAATCATACTGATTATAATGCTGGTCATGGAGTCACATTACTTTTTACATATACCAAAATCTCACTTTTCAGAAATGTGATAATAAGAAAAAGTGGAATCCAATGCACCCAACTGCAGATCTAAGTGACTTCTACCATGCAAGGAAAAACCATTGTCATCAGCTATGAACTGACCACAACAGACTTAGAAGCCACATGTTCTTAAAATTGGTGCTACAGGCTTGTGAACTGAGCCCAGAGTCTGCAGAAATCATTCTTCACGCATGTCAACTCTACCTGAAGGAAGCCTTACCAGAAGTGAGCATGCAAAGAAGGGTAATACTACAGTTGATACCATCTCACTGTGGCATACCAGGAAATGAGACAGATAGGCTGACACAGGATGGAGCAACACAGGAATAAAAAAAATCCAAGAAATCGCCTACCTAGAAAAGAGGAACCTCATCAAAACCATCAGGACAGTCGACCACCGAAAAGACAATTACCACTATCTTGACAGAGCAGAGCATGTTATTATCTTCCACCTCAGAGCTGGACACAACAGATTAAACAGCCACTTAAATAGACTAAGACTGGTCACATCACCTCTGTGCTCTTGTGGGCAAGTAACAAAGACCACTGTGCATATCCTGCAAGACTGCAATGTATTAAACCTGTTATGGGAAGAACACTGGCCCACAGAGGATATCTACAGAAAGATGTATGGGAGCACTAAGGAACTTTCAAATACAGCAGCATTTATTAAGAAAACAGGACTTGCTGTGTAGGCATGTCAAACTGCAAACGAGAAGAAGAAAAGAGAGAGAATATGACCTACTGAGACGTCACAATTTCCAGACCTGAGGTTCCACAATAATGAACATTTCTTGCAACACCACATTTCAATAATTTCCTGTGCCCATTTTGATTCTCGTAAAGAGTTAAATGTCCGCATGATCCATTGCTCTATCATAGAAACTGTGGCAGTACAAACCAGCAAATCCACTCATTTGTTGCAGTGAACATCCATCCACATGACCAGACACGAAAATGAATATGATACATTTCAACTTCACAGCTCCCTCAACTCATTGTTCTCTAATACAGCCTATTTGTATTTGTCGGGTCATTCTCAAGTCCCCGAGGATGCAGACATGAGATGCTGTCTGTCTACTCGTCCAGTTTAACGTCTTGTTCACTCCCATAATCTTCAGTCTTGCTCGTGTAAATTGCATATATAACATAATCTTTTGATATCAAAACATATACATGACATATAAAGTTACACCCTTTTCTGATTGTTTCTGTACGTTCTTATGTTGCACCCCTTTTATGAATATATTTCTGTACGTTCTTGTTATGCCCGTGTCTTATTATTTCTGTACGTTCTTAATGTCTCTGACTAAATATTCCGTCTCTATATCAACAGGTGATGGTGATGCCAGTAGCAGCAGTAAAAAGAAGAAAAAGAAGAAGAAGAAAGAACAGACAGATGATGAGTGATGTTCTCTCCAGTACATCCCATATTCATTTTTTGTTCTTGTACACATGAAATTTGCTTATTTGTAATCTAAAATGATGACATTGGCCAACATCTGCCCACTTGCAAGCATAACTTGGACCTTTTCTCTGTATATTTTTCTAATGTCCAAGTTGATACACAGAATCTGACTTGCTGCTCAGACTCACATCTGGTGGTTTTAGAAATTTCTGTTCAGAGTATCTGGTACTGCCCTGCTTAAAAAGCATACATATTTAGCACAGCAAAATTGGAATAGAAAAGAAAATAGTAATTTCTCCCTTGGTCTCGTTAATGCACCTCTCGAGAACAGGAGATATTGCTCTAAATTATTATCTAAACATCTCCCAAAGACAGTTGTTTCGGGCCATTAGCGCAAATAAAAAAGCAACAGGCATTTCCATTGTACTGCTGCAAGAGGAATCCAGCTTGAGTTTGAGAATGAACTGTAAAGGAAAAGAAGACTATCTTAACAGAATAAATTGAGCATGCCCTGTTTACAGAACTACTTAAAGCTGAACAAGAACTTCTGCTCCCCAGCCCATCTATCTAAAACTCATTATTTGTAATTCTGATCCCAACTACAGAAGACATGACTACAGACTTGGACACGCTGCTCAAGAGTAAAAACTTATGACACGAGATAGAAGCAAAGCAAAATTATAATACAAATTGTAGGCGTAATAGCTTTGTTGGTCTTGTACTGCAGACCTCAAAAATATGGTGTGTTGTTTCCATTAGAGCAACTATAATTAGAGCAGGTATCAGTCTCTGACATTCTTGTTTGTTGGTCCGTGACTGAATTATTCACATGAAAAGTTGTCGTCCCTACATTTTGTCAACTGTTATACACATGAAATAAATAAAATATATATCTAATATTTTACAAGTAATTTAATAAAAACTTTTTTCCTTTGTTGTCCCTTTTAAGAATGTTTGTTACAGTTTCACAGTTTGTTGTGGGTCTTGGGGAGAAGTCTGGCTAGGGTTTTATAGCTAGTAACATTCATCAGCAAACATAGCAAGGCATACAGATCAACTGCTTCCAATTTGTGGATGAAAATTAAAGCAGTTATAAGTCTGACTGAGATGTTGTGGTACATAGTATATCTGTGGTGACCAAGGTAACATTCAAATCTTGCTGCAGGCAAATGTGCATCCAGAACGTTCAGAAAGCAGTGGCTAACAACTGTATATATGTATATTTCCTAGAAAATCATCACAATAGTAAAAAGAAGTTGGGTTGATTGCTACATCCTGAATAGTATTTATATAAAACACAATATTGATCATATTTGCAATGAACTTAGACTAGGGTATGGGTATGAAACCATACCATTTCAACCATACAGTCTTCAAGAAAGTACAAGAAAAATATTGCATATTAAAGGTAAAGGTACTATCACAAAAACACACGTATGCAGTGGGTCTCATCAATGACCCACTAGACATACAACCCGGGCAACATAATTTTGTTTAGATGACATGTGCTGAGACCACATGGATTAAAGGTGCCAAACTGCCATATGTAGATATTTTCAAGGGTATGCCTAGCTCTTATCGTATGTGGCTGATGGCATGAAGATGTTGGCAGAAACGGTCACATAGTTTTTTTTGCCAGTTTCACCTATATATGGTTATGCAGATGAATACTGAGGGATATTTAACATCTAAGCTCCACTATCTATGGCCTTGTCAGGGTACAAATAATAGCGCGAGTTGTCTTCTTTCCAGGCATAGGCTGGGTCTACCTAGGAGGAAGTGATTTTTTTAAATATAACCAGTTTTAACTGGAAATTATCATACTATAGGGCAGGGCTATTCAAATGGTGGCCGGCGGAGGCCTAGTAAGTTCCCGCGGATCATCGCTAAAACAATGAAATAGTTATTAAAAAAAACTAAATGTATATAACTATATTCGGACCTCTGGCCTGTGATGGTCCCCATTTTCTAATTTTATATATAATATAATTATAGAGTAAATATAATTGAATATCCCTGCTATAGGGTATGATCACATCTGGAAATTAACAAAGACAGCAGAAGAAAACAATGTGAAGGATATATCAAGTTGACATTCTTTCCAGGATGTTGTCTTTGTTGTGGATACTCTGAACACCTCTCTGTCCCAGGCAAGCAGACCTGCATTGGCCAGAGACATGCATACATTTTTTTATATCGCTGGTCAATCATCTTCTTCTCTTGATTAGCAGTCTGCCCTATAGAATCAGCCTTTTGAACCAGCATGTTGCTTTAAGTATCCAAAATACTGTAGTTTCCATCTTATGATGGTATTCAGAAGCCACCCTTCATTTAGTTTCAGTAATTTCAAAACTTTAATGTTCTTTTTCTCTGTCCATTATATTCATAGGATCTTTCTGCAGCACTTCATTTCAAATTAATTGATTCTTTTTGATATTGTCTTGTTTAAAATCCCAGTCTCGCATCCATATGTTGCCACTGGGAAAACACATGATCTTAAAAGGATTAATGGGGTGCAAAGGGAACGCATTGCTCTAGGCGGACCCAGGGTTAGCAGATAACCAAGATCCCAAATGTACCTCCACGCGGTGCACCCTGTAAACAGAAATACAGCAGCTCGAGCTGATTCTGGCCAAATCATTTGGGGATCGTGTCCGAGAATGTGGAGGTAGCAGATGGAAAGAGATTTGCCTGCATAAGAGACAGACATATCTCCGACACCACCAGCATCACCACATATAGCGACACTGTCGACATACAGTGAAGCTAGTCAGTCCAGTCCGAACATTGGAGGGGCGGCCAATGTAAAATGCACGTAAAGGTAGATGCATGGCGAGAGACATAGATTTCATACCGAGTACAATGAAACAATGAAAGGGCAGAACAGCGCTAGAGGGCAGCGCGAACTGCAAATAGAAAGTGAAAAGTCCCTAGGAAAGGGGAACTACAAGCTCCGTCAGCTCGAGACGAGTTTCTAGTTACCTGTGTTCCTTACAGGCAGAGATCCAGACCCATTCATTGGCGTTTGGTAAAGCAAGAAGACCTAATCCAACTCTAATGTCGAGCCTTCCTAAACCGGAAATATGCTCGCGAAGAGAAAGGGTTCCGTACTCGATGCGCTCAGGCACAAAAGGGACAACGATTTAGCCCTGGCCCAACTCTACTGTCAGGTTTTCCTACACCGGAAATACACTTAAAGAGAGAAAGGGTTCAGTACCTGATGGGCTCAGGCGCTATTGGGACAAGGACGCTCAGCTCGAGAACGCCTTGCTCTCAAACGCGTGTTGTGAGACTCGAACTTGGACAAGGGGTACACGATGTCGGTGAATGACACCTCGGCTAAGAGGGCAAAAGAGTCTGGGTCCAACTCCTCTGTTGAGTTCTTCCCCTTAAGGAACCAGGCTCACGGATGAGAAACGGTTCAGTACCCAATGGGCACAGGCACAGCACGTCCAATTACACGAGGCAAGTTCATAGACAGTGGAACACCTCGTTCGAGTCAGACGAGAGCAAGAAAATCGTCTGGGCAAAGAGTCTTCACTACGCGTGCCTGGAGACAGATATAGAGGCTGTCACAGGCTAAGGGTAGCCCACCCGAATTGTCAAGGCATGCCGAAATCGGATGTGCTAGGCCTACAAGGCGCATAACGGTGGCACAACGTAATCACGCTCCCGGCGGAAATCGTACGGATATCCGTGATGGTTACAATGGAGCGAACGAAAAACAAACAAACAAAAGGATTAATTTAGAGTCCTTATTACTACTTTGCCATAGCGTTCTCATTTGTGTTAATTTGAGTGTTGCAATTGCGAGTATTCTAATCTTGACTGAACAATCCCCAGAACTGTTTATATTTGCTCCCAGATATTCAAATTTGTTTACACATTCTAGATCTATGTCTGTTGATTATTGGTATGATCTTTTTTTTGTCTGTTGTCAAAATTTTTGTTTTCTGTGCATTTAGATACAGATTTTGGATCTCGCTGTATTTCTTTGTTTTGTTATTAGCTGCTCAGGATGTGTAGTGAGGAGGACTGTGTACTCTGGAATCGTGTACTCACCAATATTTATTGGATGAAACTCCTTTTCCTCCAGTTCTTTCTTACATTTCTCATTATATTATGTGCACAGATGTTAAAAAGATAAGGATGGAGTGCACCCCTTTCACGCTCCACTTTGAACAGCGAACCATTAAGATGTTTCTCCCTTCACTCTTACTGCTGCTTGTTCTTCGTGATATAGTGCTTCCATAAGATGAATTAGCTGTTTGGGGAATCCCATGATAGACCAAATCTGGTGATGTTTAACACAAACGCCTTGGTGTAGTCTATAAAACGTGTGTAGATCTAAGCTGTATTCTCTAAATTTCTCAATTATTCTCATGTTGAATATGTGGTCTCTTGTTCCTCTTATGAAGGATAGCTTCAACGAAAAGCAGATGACCAAGCACTAGTAGCATCATCAAAAGAGCAACTACAAAATCAAAAGAGCAACTACAAAGCTAGACAGATTAAATCATATATATTATTTATGTATATATATAAAACACTTCAAAACGATTATGTCAGTGCTGTGCTACCAAAGCCAAACATGGACAACACAAGGCAAACGTAAATTTGTGACAGCTGAAATGGTATGATTACACAGAAGACATATTACTTATTACCTAGGAATATTGCTAATAGACAGGGTGAGGAATGAGGACATTAGACGAAGACCCGTCACCACCCCAATCTTGACAACAGATCAAATGGTTTGTACAAATCAGCAGACTACCATCAGACAGCATACCACAACAAGCTATGCTACGCAGGTACAGTGAGGGCAGACCTAGAGGCCAACTACGAAAATAAAAGAGGCGACAAATTCCACAATATATACTCAGCAAAACACGAGGGCCATCTTCAGAAAACTTCTACCCCTGACGCTGAAAGGCAAAAACGGGTTTAGCGTATAGATGGAACTGGAAATTGAACTTTTGAGTACCCGACTAGGAAGCCTAATTACAGACAACTGAGCTACGCCAACCCTTTATAATTGCCTCACCACTTTGGTTGATTCTGAGCGACGGATTCCATGAAGAGTTGCCCCACCGTAGTAGCTTACAGCCCTGGGTGTCACTACAGTTCTATTTTATTATGTTATGCCCAAATAATGATGGGTGATCCACCTTCTAGCACAACAACCAACCACGCCCGAGTTGCCGGGCCTGAAATGGGAGCAAAGAATAGCAACACTGTTTACCTTCAACGCATGTCGTAAAGGCAACTAAGGAGGTTATGGGGATGGACTTGGATGTGTCAGGAAGAAAGGCGCAGATATCGCAGCAATTCTTTAAACCATGACACAACGCATTCCGTTCTCCGGACTACATCCTGCTAATCTGCGGGAGTTTGAGAATGAACGCAGAAGAAAAAAAAATCATAAAAATTTTGGCCCCAACTAATAAGAATGAAAAATTAACGTAACGGTATGTCCCATGGCAGCAACCTGCAGAAGATAACTCTTCATGTACTAAGCCGAAGCAACTATTAGGTGGGGTGGCCAGTTCCCGTCCTTGCTGTCTTTACCTCCCTTAACTCATGCGTCAGGTACTCATTTACAGCAGAGTCGACTGGAGGAGTGGTCGTGTCAAGCGAGCTATCACAACCCGGATTGTTTTTCCCCAGTTCTATCTATACTCTAAACCGTTGTTGCGTCAGGGTAGAAGAGTTTTCTGGAGATGGCCCGCGTGTGTGCTGAGCATATATTATTTCGGAGGTTCATATTATTTTCATGGTTGGCCTCATTATGTTTAGTCAAAACAAATTACCTCCCTAAATATTCTTCTTCTTCTGCGTTCATTCTCAAACTCCAACTGGATCTAGCTGGATCATGGTCCTGCTAGATTCCCAGCAGGATGTAGTCCAGAAAATGGAAATGAGTTGTGTCGCCGTTTTATTTGCGCCAATGGCCCGACACATCCGTCTTCGGCGACCTAAATATTCAAGTAGCCATATTGGTTGGGAAATGATTACAGTATGTACGTATCAAGCATGATCACTACCAATAACAAAATGTAAGTCCCCTCATCCATGTAAACTATAACGTTTTTTAATGGTTACCTCCCTCTTTCCCCGTTCTCCAGTCTTCTTCTTCAGCATTCATTCTCAAACTCCCGCTGGATTTCTCTTGTAACAGGACAATGGCCATACAAGATTTCCAGTTGATATAGTCCAGAAAATGAAAATACGTTGTGTTGCCGTTTTATTTGCTCCAATGGCCCAACACATCCGTCTTCGGCGGTCGTTCTCCAGTCGAAGTCAGACGCTGATATGAACGAAATACTGTGGTCACCAGTCCCGAGACAGGGTCGTAGAAATTATCCGTCAGAACATCATTTTTTTATGGCCACAGTATTCTTCTTGTGGTGTCGCATAGTGGACAGTTCTATTCTTACTGAAGATTGCCTACAGGTGCACATTTCGGTGTCATTAACTCCAAACTTTCCGTACATTTATCGTTTGAGTCTGTTGTGGCCTGTTCTCAATGGAAAAAATTATTGTTTGTTCCTCGATTCCAGTGGCATGGCGAGGAGGTGCGCACCGCCCCGGGCGGCATCATCGGAAGGGCGGCAAATATTCAAAATCGAAATATACATCTACAAAATTAACAATTCCTTACTTGACAATGATAATTATGACAACAGAACATTTCCTAACTAATAATAGTCTCAAAGGATAAAGCAATACAATTGACCAGGAAAAGTGCAGATGGATGGTGTTATTTAAGTTTATATATAACGTAATTTATATGAAATTGAATGAAAACCATCAAGATGCACAAACAAAAACTGATAGATTAAAACTCATCGCGGGACAAATAGGTTCTCCAAATCAAAAACAAAAATTATGAACTTCACCAATTCACCTAACGAAATTACTTTAAATGAGCAACAACTTGAAAAAGTACACAAATATTCCTATCTAGGAAGCAAATTAACACTCGACGGTGATGTCATGACAGAAATTACAACTCGCATAGCCCTAGCATCAAGTGCCTTTAACAGACTGTCTAATATCTGTATGTCAAAGTCACTTAGCACACGCACTAAAATGCGCTTATTTAATTCCTGCGTTATTCCGTTGCTATCATATGGATGTGAGAGTTGGAAAAGCTCTTTATCTTCAGAAAAGAAATTACTGAGTTTCGAGAACAAATGTCTTCGTAGGATAACTAACACCCATTGGAGTGAATTCAAATCGAATGATAAAAATCAGAGAAGAGACGCATCAAAATTTCATCACGGATGTTATCAGAAAACGCCGTTGGTCCTACATCGGGCATGTCCTACGCGCAGACACCAACAGAATACAACACCAATCTCTTGAATGGATACCTACAGGCAAAAGAGCAAGGGGTAGACCAAAAGAAATACTCAGAAGAACAATACTTAAAGAAAGAAAAACAACCAATATTAATACTATTCAAGAACTGCACAGAATAGCTTTGAACAGACAGAATTGGAGAGTTCAACCTGCCTGAAATTGTTTTTAACAATTCCGAGTAAAATTTTACAAGTTTATTAATATTATCGATTTTATCCACATTTAACAAAGATAGAAATACATTTTAAAAAGTTAATTAAAAATTAAAAATTCACTTTACGGTCTTTTTGACTAGCGAAGTTATTAATGACTGTGTCGAAGCTCACATCATTGACCAGCTCATGTTCGATTGACATAATTGCGACGTTGTTTAATCTCAAGATGCTCATAGTTGACCTGCGATAGTTTTTGATTAATTTGAGTTTGGAGAAACCTCTTTCACGTGTAGCTATAATAACTCCTAGAGTTAGGAACATACACAGTAAGATGACAATGTTGGGTACTGAATGGGAAAGCTGATGTTTCTGAATGAAGACAAGTAATTCCATAGGCCCTTGGTCCTTTAAGTTCAAGACCGACGATGCTGCGACAAAATTCATTAGTCATTTTATCTCGAGTAAAAATTCACCCTTGTCGATGTCATCATAAAGGAGAGTTGTGAAGATCAATGTCGACTCGATCGTCTAACAGTTGCTTTGGAGAAAGAAAGCCAAACTTGTCAGCAACCGCATGCATTTGTGCAATTCTTGTTCTTCTTCTTCTTCTTTCGTTCACTTGAAACATGTCTATATCTGTAATTATGTCTCCTTAATAAAACTCACTGTCTTTTGTAGTTCATACAGTGTCCCATAGAGTTTTGATTCCAGTGTTGTTTCCTCTGTCCAATATGTCTGCCTCAGCGTTTCATGCTCAGAACACTCTTGAAGTATATGTTTGGCACTATGTGCTGCCTGTCCACATGTACACATGACCGTGTTGCCAATCTTGAACTTTGTATACATGTGACTGCAGAGTCGGTTGTGTACTGTTCTGAGACGTAGAATTATAACTTGTTCTGATCTGTTCATAATGTGATAGTCATCTTATGTTGGTGTTTGTGGCTTTCTTATTGACTTGATCATCTGTTTTTTCTGACGTTAGGTGATTGGTACATCTGGTTGGTCTTCGGCAGCACCTTCCTTAGCCAGTTGGTCTGCTTTTTTCATTTCCTGGTATTCCACAGTGAGAGGGTATCCACTGCATGGTTACCCTATACTGGTAAGACAATTCGCTAAGTAGTTTTTTCAAGTCTGTTAGTTTTCCAGACTGGAGAGCTTGAAGCACTGACCTTGCATCTGTCAGGAATACCACAGGCTGTAGGCCAGAGTTGGAGTTCAGCAGTTTTTTAGCTGCCACAATAATTGCCTGGATTTCTGCATCATAATTATTGCAGAATTTTCCTGTCGGTGTTCTGATTGTATCTCTAGGCTTGTGTGGATATTCTATATATACACCTGCACCTCCATTCCTCACGGCATTCTGTGCTGACCCATCTGTGTATACTCTGACCCATATATCTTGTGATATTCCTCATCCAGGAAACTGAGGGTGACTGTCCTTCGCTGCACACTGTTCTGTTCTTCCTTGCTTAGTATTCCTTTCACATGGGTCTGAATGTATATCGGCATTCCATGTCTTTCACTCCACGGGGTTTGTTCTGGTACAGGCCTTAAGGGGCTGTCAACTTCAGGTAGGTCTGTAAGTTGTCTGCGGAGTCGTTTAGCTTGATGGATAAAGCTGCTTCTTTTCAGTCATCCCATTGCTATATTATGGAATCTTTCCTGCATTGGATGACTTGGCATACACTGAAACTTTTCTGCCTGAATTAGTACTTTTGTGTCTCTGCGTTCGCCAAGTGTTTGCATTCTTCCCATTTTCTGCATCTCTGCTATGGGTGTTGATTTCATTGCTCCCAACATTATTCTAAGTGCCTGGTTTTGCACTTTATCTAGATCTTGTAATGTGGTGTTTGATGCAGGACACCATGCAGCTGAACCATATTCCAGGTGTGGTCTTATGCCTTGCTGGTAAACTTTACTGAGTATATTCCCACTGGCTCCCCATGTGGTTCCACTAAGTTTTCTCAGGATAGCTAACTTCCTCCTGGCTTTTGTTGTTGCTTTGTTTATGTGCTGCTTCCATGTCAGTTTATCATCAAAAGTAACTCCGAGGTATGTGGGTTGTTTGTCTTCGTTCAAGAGCTCTCCATCTATTTTGATATGACCGGCTTTTTGTTTTGGTGAGAGGGTAAAAAGTGTAGTGCTGCACTTATCTGTGTTAATGCTGACACACCATCTATTAGCCCATAAGGTTAGGTCATCGATAGCTCTTTGTATTTGTTTAGTGGCCACTGTCGCATGTTCTTCCGTGCACCAGATCACCAGGTCGTCAGCATACATTGCCACTTTGATCCCATGTGGTAGTTCAGCAACTAGGTCATTGATGTAAACCAAGAAAAGTGTTGGTGACAGGACTCCTCCCTGGGGGACTCCATGACGTAGTAGAACTTTCTTGCTCTTTCGACAATCTAATTGTATCCTGGCTCTTCTATTATGCAGGTATGCTTTTACCCATTTGTACATTCTTGAGCTAACCCTGCAATTTCGCAATTTCTTTAGGAGCCCTTCTTTCCAGACCTTATCAAATGCTTTTCTGAGGTCTATCCATGCTGCTAGTACCAGTTTCTTATCTTGGAAGGCATCCTCAATCTCTTGGGAGAGGTAGGTTGCCTGATCTTCAGTAGAGTAGCACTGTCTGAAACCTGCTTGCTGTGATACGAGAAGGTTTTCACTTTCAAGGTACCACTGCATCCTAAGATTGATAATGCGTTCCATTGTTTTGCATAGACAGCTTGTGAGGCTGATGGGCCTGTAGTTGGAGACTGTGTTGCCATCTTTTCCTGATTTGAGGAGTGGTATTATTATTGCTTCTCTCCACGCCTGTGGTACATTACCCGCGGACCAGCTTGTGTTAAAGATCTGCAGTAGCTTTGCTCTTGCTGCAATTCCCAGGTTTCTAATCATTTCATTGGACACTCCATCAGCTCCAGGGGACTTTTTCATTTTCAATTTGGATATTGCATGCTCCAGTTATCTCATTGTGATTGGTGCCTCCATGACTTCAGGTATAGGTTCGCCTTGTCCAATGTTTTGCTGGTTCTCTCGAACCTCCTGTTGGCGAAAGTGCTGATGTTACGAACTTTTATTTTTCCGGTTGCAACATACGGCTGTGAAACATGGACTCTAAGTAAAACAGCGGCAAAGAAAATCAACGCATTCGAGCTGAAATGCTACAGAAAGATACTTAGAATATCATGGAAGGATAAAATCAGAAACTCAGATATTATAAACACACTGAATATTCCAGAGTGTTGGTTACTAAACACAATAACAAAAAGAAAACTACGCCTGTTTGGTCATATAAAGAGACATAACTGTTTAGAAAGACAAATAATGGAGGGAAGAGTACCTGGGAAGAGGAGAAGGGGCAGACCAAGCAGACGATGGACTGACGACATTAAAGATAATATGAATACATCGCTAGAAAATGCAAGCCACATCGCCCAAGACAGAGAGAGGTTCAGAGAGTTCATTGGGAAGACAACGTTCTGGAAGGAATACGTCACATGACACTCCGTCTGGCTTGTAACTTGGCTCTTTGAAATTTAGCCTTTGTTTGCTGATATTTGTTGTGATGTTCTTGGCTAGGTCTGTTCTCATCCTGCTGTCTAGATGTTTCCATCTCATTTTGCAGCTTTTCCAGTTCATCATTTCAGTAGGGTTGTAGTTTTTGCGTGCCCCCCCCCGGGTATGGTTTTACTAGCAGCATGTAGTATACATCTATTAAATTCACTCACTGCTCTATTGATGTCTTTGTCCAAGTTCATGTCCTTAGCTAGAACACTGGTTAAATGCTGGTACATTTTCCAGTCTGCCCTCTTATAGTTCCACCTAGTGAGCGTGCTGCTGTCCTTGGTAAATTCATTGTGGATTTCCAGAAATACTGGTCTGTGGTCACTACCCCCAAGCTGCTTTCCAACGACACGTGTGATGTTTCATTCCAGGCCTGGTGAGTGGAATGCCAGATCTGGTGTAGAGGTGGTGTGCCATGCTCTCGAGTAGAAGGTTGGTGAGTCTGCTGGCTGGTTAATAAGGACGAGATTATTTTCATCCTGCCAGCTCTCAAGTTCCTCACCTCTCTTGTCGATATGATCGTAGCCCCAGCTCTGAGAGTGGCATTTGAAGTCACCACACACCATAAGTCTCTCTTTATCTGGAATTGTGTCTAGTGCCAATGGTTTATCATTTGGGCAGTAGTAGTTCAGGAGATGGAATTCTGCACTGTCTGTTTTTAGGTGGAGCATCTGGTATTCTGCCCCTTCCATATATACTTCCAGCTGACATGCGCTAATATTGTTTTTAACAAGTGTCAGAATTCCCCCCTTTCGCCTGTCCTTTCGGTCAGATCGGTAGCACTGGTAGCCTCTGATTTTGAAGGCTATGTCGCTGCTGAGGTGTGTTTCTTGGATACAGCATATATTAACTTGTTCTTCACTGAGGACATTTTCAAGTTCCAATTTTTTGCTGTATCCATCTCTTTTACTGTTGACACCCTCAGCATTCCAGTGCATTATTTTTATTGGTCGTTTAAAGTTTGTTTGGCCAGTAGCTCTATTCCCTTGCCTCCTGGCTCCTCGAGGCAATTGAGAAGGACTTTCAGTAACTGAGGTTGGGCCCTTTCGAGGTATAGGGCCCGGCACCGTCCCTGCCTGAACGTCCGCCACAGGGCAGGCACCATAACTTTTTATAGATACAGACATGTTTCCATTGTGTTTTGTGCGTGGCATCCTGATTATCTGTGCGCCTTGTGGCTGGATGCCTCCGTCTTCAGCACTCTGCTTACTTGGGCAGGACTATGGTCCTGCTCGAATGGGACTGCCTGACCAGTCTTAGTTTCCAGCCCCTGATGGCTGAACTAAGCCCCATCACCACGGCACGGTGCTGGCCTTGATGGGGTGCAATTCTTGTTGAATCTCCTGATTCACTCTGTCCATGGAAGAGCATATTTCCAACCAAAGTTCATTTCTGTAGCTTAACCCGTCATCGGCGGCTTCTTCTCCAGACATCTTCTTTTTACGACGTATTCGCAGCTGTGGCTCCGTAGGGATTCCATGTTCAGAACACACCGACTGCGCATAACTCAAACTCGCATCGGTTACTCTTTCCCCTCGAAGTTGTGAGGAATTCACTCAAAACTTTCATTTTTGCTGCACAATCTTGAACGCTCAAGCTCTATTTCTGCATATATGCCTGCGTATCTTTATTTCCATTAATACTGGACAGAACCCTAGATACGTCAAGAGCGTGAAGGACTGCATCGCCACCAGCAAGTTGTCAGCCGCGGGATCGTTTCCAAATTTTCGGTTCTTTCAGTTAAAGTTTTTCCAGAATCTTCAGAAAGTGGCTTTTAACCATTTTGACCATTTCGCCTCTCGGATCCAGCGTGTTTCTAGTAATCGTTTGAGACACATTCCAGTTTTCATCAGCACTCCACAACGATGAGTGGAATTGGAGAATAAGGTGTGCAGACGATCAAGCGTTCCGAAGAAGGTCACATAGTTTATTTCTTCTCGTGCCGCATGGATTCTAGCTAGGTTTAAACTATGGTTAGAACAGGCAATATACTGGGCTTTTGGATTTATATCGCAAATCCGTTTCTGAACTCCCGAATGTTCCTCTTTCATCACAACAGTGCTATCGTACCCTTGACCTCGGCAGTCCATGATGTCGAGGTTGTCCGCCTCTAATTTCTTTAAAATCAATCTTCCAATCCCGGCGGAATTTTTTTCTATGTTTCAATAAAGTCGATAAAAGAATCTTCAACAGACACACGATGGCCAAATGTGCTTAACAAGAAAAAAATATAATTTTTTTAACGTTGCGGAGGCATCAACTTTGGCACGGCAAAGACACTTAAACCCCATTTCAAAGTTTTAATTATTTTGAGAGGCATTTTAATGCCCATCAAGTCTTGATGCACGGTGCGACCGCACCCCGCACCACCCTTGGGACGCCTCTGGAACCACCATAAACAACAAGTATCGGTACACTATGAATAACTGAATAATCTTCAAACGAAAACAATAGTATGCAACGTGATTGAAGATATGTACCCCAGAGAAGCATGGATACAAGTATATACCGACGGATCAGCAACCAGAGCAGTAAAGAATGGAGGTGCTGGCGTGTACATAAAATATCCAGAAAAAGAAAATGAATCCACATGTTCACCAACGGGAATATTCTGCTCCAACTACTCTGCAGAAGTACAGGCTTTAAACATTGCTGCAGAAATAATTAAAAACAAAAGTAAATGCCAGCAGCTGGTATTTCTTACTGATGTTATGTCTGTCCTAAAAGCCCTTGGCAGCGATAAACTGCCAGACCTGAAGAAAGCCATGCGAGAAGTGAGCATCAAAAGAAGGGTAGTACTACAGTGGATACCATCCCACTCTGGCATACCAGGAAATTAAGAGGCAGACAGACTGGCAAAGGATGGAGTAACACAGGAACAAAAAGACCAAGAAATCACCTACCAAGTAAAGAAGACTCTCATCAAAACCATCAGGAAAGTCGACCACCACAACGACAATTACCACTATCTCAACAGAGCAGAGCAGGTTATAATCTTCCGCCTCAGAACAGGACACAACAGATTAAACAGCCACTTAAATAGACTAAGATTGATCCCATCACCACTGTGCCTTTGTGGGCAGGCAGCACAGACAGCTGAACATATCCTGCAAGACTGCAATACACTAAACCAGTTAAAGGAAGAACACTGTCCTACAGAGATGGATATCCACAGAAAGATGTAAGGGAGCACCGAGAAGCTTTCAAATACAGCAGCATTTATTAAGAAAACAGGACTTACTGTGTAGACATGTCAAACTCCGAACAAGAAGAAGAAGACAAGCCAGTACGACATCTTAACTATGAAAATTATTTTCTTTCACCGGTAAGATTTTCTAAAAGGAAAAATACACATGGAGCCAAATCTGAAGAATATGATGGGTGTCGAATAATTTCAATATTCAAATCGTTGACTGTTTGCAACGCAAGCCATGCTTTATGGAAGGTGCATTGTCTTGAAGCAAGAGCATAATTTTAGTGCTAGTTATCTTTCGTTTTCTGGTCAGTCTTTTTAAGTTTGGTACGTTTGGTATGGAGATCAACGTATCACTGGCCTTTAATAGTCTTGCATTGAAGCAGGTAATTTATCATGACACATTTGAAGTCCCATACAATCAAAATCACTTTTCTTGCATATTTCTTTACTCTTTGATTGATATGCGTTGGTAATGGTGATTCTAACAGACTCCCAGAGTATTCTGAAAAATCAGCGCTGGTTTCTGCCCTTTGCACATCATTCTGCGTTGAAGAAACATATATAGTACCGCTGGAACCACACAGGGTAAAATGGGGAGCGTACTTACCCAGCGAAACACAGGAACAATTAACATGCATACGCTTCGACATTTTCTGGGAGAGACTTGGCACCTATGTGCCTGTCAGTCATCGTTCTTCATCATGATGCGCCATCTTCGCGACGAAAGTTGGCTGCAACGGACCTCCAACATTCCCTTTCTTTTGCCTTGGTTATGCACTCTGCCAGACTGTACCCTGTCCATCTCGTGATATTTATTTCTCACTTGTATCTCTGCATACCCTTGCTCGCCTCCCCTCAATCCAGTAAGGTCTGCAATAAGGTGTCATGCCTTTTAATATGTTCAATATACATTATTTGTTTTATCTTTTTTTCTTTAATAGTTCTTTTTTTCATACAAAGTATTAAAAGTTTTTTGTTCGTTTTTTTTTAATCTTTCAACGAAGTTCCCCCTATTCTCATACATACATACATACGCACGCACGCACGCACACACACACAGACACACATACATACATACGTACATGTTTGTGTGTGTGTGTGCGTGCGTGCGCATGTTCATTATTACATGATGGTCAGACAGTCCCAAATGTAAGCTTAAATATATATATGGGTCATCGTGGAATAATTTTGATCAAAATATATCTGTGTAATAAATCTGTGTTTTGTGATCTTCATGTTTCATTATTACCTTGTTTGTATCTCAATATTTTATTATTATAATAATTTTTTTAAAGTAACATTATGGTTTGTGTTTTTGAGATCCCCAGAAATTGTGAGAACTCTTGCTTCCTATAGTTAGTTAGTTAGTCGTTGGATCATCATCAATGCACTCCAGACAAGTCCATAGATGCTCAGATCTCTCCATGAGTGTAGTCTCCATTACACGCGGACTAACGGTCCCAGTACGCAGTTGATTTACCATCATTCTTTCTTGCCCACAAAACTGCTCCTTTCTAGCGACACCACATTTCAAACCAAATTTCTTGCTTCCTACGTGCAGTGGGATGGTTTTTCTGAGCTTTCTTTCATACCAAGGAGACTTCAGCTTTCGGCTTAGTGCAGTGCCTATTTAAAGAGACTTCTACTTAGAGGGGGTATATAATTGAATATATGACATGCTACAAAGCTTCCATAAGAGAGTCTCAATATAACGGAATGTTATCTACTAAGGTTTTCTGTTGCATTGGTGGTACTCTTATGGTAATGGTGCTCTTCTTTCAACCGCGGACATGATCCAATTTCGCTCTTGTTCTTCTGCGTTCGTTCTCAGACTCCTGACAGCTTTAAGTAGTTCGGAGAACGAAGTGCATTGTGTTATAGCGTACATCTTAGCTGCGATATATGCTCTTTTCGGCCTTCAAGATCCTACTTCAGCATAGCTTCTGCTTCACTTTTACTCTTTTTGGAATGAAACAACCAACGCGAGCCCAAGACATGCTTAGTCGCCTCTTACAACATGATTGGCAGGTAGCAATGTCGCCTTTTTTTACTCCAATTTATGACTCCGGAAACACTAAGGCGACAATTTGGTTGTATCATCAAAGTTTTTAACCATTAGCTTATAATAATAGAGGTCGTGTTCTGGTAATCCAGTCACCGCGAATTCAAGAGTATGTGTTTAAGAGTGTGTTGCTGAACCAAAATTTCCTGAGTATATAATACATCACGTTTTTATCATACTAATTTTATTATTGGAGCACCTTAAGGGGATCAACACGTGATATATTCTATCCAGAACGTGGTCTGCCTTATGGCTCTATTGAATTCTCCTCGGTCTTGAGCAATGTACCGCCTCCTTTAGGGCAGACATTCCTGTATGTCTTCTGTCCAAGGGCGTCTTGGTTGGCCATTACACCTGTTACCATCTATCGTCCCTCAAATATCACTATCTCCATACTGTCATGTCTCTTAACATGACCGGAAAAAGCTAGTTGTTCATTTAATATGGTTTTCAGAAGCCAGCCCTCTTGGGCGATCATTGTGCTTTGCACATCCTGGTTTGTTTTCCTTGCTGTCCATGGTTTTCTCAGAGCGATTCTGTAGCATTTTAATTCAAACAATGTTGTTATATTTAACAATGTTTTATTTAGTACCCATGTTTCGCATGCTTTGCATTCATCGTTACTGGAAACACACATGTTTGTAATAAGAACAATTTGGTTCTTATTTGGTTCACAAGGGATATTATTTTAATTACCAGTTTTTTTTTACACAGGAATCATGGTCAATCTACGTATGAGTTTTTCATAATAATATTTTAACATTTTAGACAGATGCATACAACAGAAAAAAGAACAAACTATTTGTTTAATTCGTGTTTAAATTCAAGATGTAGCAGGAGTACATTTCTTCTCTTTTTTGACACAATAATTAGTCTTCCTCTTCTCGTTCGCAGTTTGACGAGTCTACACAGCAAGCCCTGTTTTCTTAATAAATGCTGCTGTATTTGAAAGCTCCTCAGTGCTCCCATACATCTTTGTGTGGACATCCATCTCCGTGGGCCAGTGTTCTTACTATAAACGGGTTAGTGTATTGCAGTCTTGCAGAATATGTTCCGTGGTCTGTGCTGCCTGCGCACAAGGTCGCAGAGGTGTTGATACCAATCTCAGTCTATTTAAGTGTCTGTTTAATCTTTTATGTTCTGTTCTTAGGCGAAAGGTTCTGCTCTGCTCTGTCGAGATAGTGATAATTGTCTTTTGGGTGGTCTACTTTCCTGATGGTTTTGATGAGTGTCCTTTTTCTTGGTAGGCGATTTCTTGGTCTATTTGTCCCTGTGTTGCTCCATCCTTTGCCACTCTGTCTGCCTTTTCAATTTCCTGGTATGCCACAGTGGGATGATAACAAATAAGGGGAGAATAATTAGTTGAAAAACATTTCTTGACAATTGTTCTTATTGTCTCCCTTTGCATACAAACGTAAAACCACCTTTTATAAAATGTCAAGATCTCTGTTTACTGTGATTAAATTAGTGGGTTTTAAAAAAAAAAGTAAAGCATTATGTTAAATCAAAGTGACTATCTAAGACACAATAGTCAAGTTTTCTTCCTGTAAACAGGGCCCTTTTTCTATCTCGCACAGTTCACAAACGTAAGATTGCTGCTAAGATGTCAAAGTTAGGACCTAAACGAAAAGACAAAAACAAAAGCATTGCGTGGTGCTGACTGTGATATATGTTTTAGATCAGTGGTCAGCCCGAGTAATGTGTACTAAACTGTGTATGGTAGATTTATGATCAGCCCGTATAATTTAGACTGCTATTTATGATAGATCAGTGGTCAGCCTGTGTGATGTAGATGCTATGTATTATAGATCAGTGGTCAGTCCGTGTGGTGCGGAAACCAGAAAATGAAGCTCATATTAGTTGCACTATTACCTGACATGCACATCGTAAATGGTGACTAAGAAAGTTTTGAGGGTTGAGTTGGCTGACCCATTTAATTGACGGTCTAGTGATCCAGTGATCCAGAAGTCACAAGATTTCCTAGTCAAAAAGGTGACTTTAGCTTAAGGCTGGAGATGGATTTAGCTGATATGTCAAGACCAACTATCATTTGGAAAAACAAAATCAATGCTATAGATTTATACATGTCTACAAGAACCATTACTTTCAATATTAAACGCATGCGAATGCATCTGTGGGTCCCACAAATGTCCCACTAGACAAACCACCCATGCAACAGAAAACCTTAGTAGATGACATGCCGTTATATTGAGGTTCTTTTATGGAAGCTTGTAGCATGTCATCTATATAATTATAGACCTCATCTGAGTAGAAAACTCATTCAATATGCATTGCACTGAGCTGAAGTCTCCTGGGTATGAAAGAAAGCTCACACACACAAAATTGCCGCACTGCACATAGGAAATAAGAGCTAATAACGCATATTTATTATGGTTCCAAATCATTCAATCAATATTAATCGACAAATTTATCTACTTGCATGGTTTATACTTCTATTGATAAGGGGGGGGGGGGGGGGAGGTGGTTAACTCCCTTCCACTCTTAAGAAATCATAAAATGTATTTTATTGCTAGTAATTTAGCCAAATGGCGGGTGAAATCCCTCCCGTAACGATTTTTTCTACAGAAAAGGTAATCACCCCTTTCTGCAGTAAAAAGATGGAATTATTTCATACAACAACGGAAGAATGCCTTTTTTACATTGTTTTTTTAAGTAAACCCCCTTCCACATCGAAAACGTCACTACAGCCCTGATAGTTATCTATGAGCCTTTATGGAACAATAAACACATCAAAATCCACTTAGTTGCTGCTTACGAAATATTTGACAGGTAACAGTGTAGCTATTCTTTGCTCCCCTTCCAGTCCCGGCTAAACAAGGGCAGTTTTTATCCATTACTCCCACCAAGGCCCGGCAACAAAAGGGCAGTTTCTATTGGAAATTAAGTGTATTTAACTACAATTGCTTTCAGATTGTTCACTAGAAACAAATTGTCAAAGATATTCTTTTTTTTAAAATTGTATCAAAGAATACAGGTTAGCTGTGTTGGAAATATATTTTATTCATTGGATGATCCCCTGACAGACTCCTGACAATCACATAATATTTTGAAATAATTTAATACGTCTACAGAAAATACGTTATGACCACTGTTCTATATATAAATAGATTTTAGCCTTTACAATCGCCTGCGCTTAGTGTTACCATGCCCCATGTCAAAAAGCATGACAAACTCGTAAACATGATCACACTTCTCTTGTTTTCACGAAGCTATACCAAGTGTGTTGATTCGAACACGTGACACATTCGGTATATGCATATTACTAAACTGATACAAACCGGGACACGTCACAACCGGGCGAGATATGTGGGAACGATATAAAACCAAGACAATCCCCGTGAGACCGTGACTAACACACATATCTGCCATTCACATAAACAAATGCATATTTCCGCTATTAAAGTGAGAAATATATTTATCAAGTCAAAATATTTTAAGTTTACATTTAAAAAAAAACTCTACCAACACAATACATGTTTTTATATTGTGAATTTGCGTTATTGTTAAAAGTAAATGCTCTCTCAACCATTAAGTTTTTAAAACTCATAAACTGCAATTCCGTTTTCCCCCTCAGAAACGTGACAATGTACATATTCAGAGAATGACAGAAATGGTATTGATTAGATGTGATGGGAGAAGGTGCTCCCTCTCCGGATAGATCAGAAGAACGCGTGATCACAACTGACTGGGACACTGACGGAACGGCAAGCAGAGCATATTGCCGTTTTTAGAATGCCCCCAGTGCTGTGACACTTGTTTCTAATAAAAAATCAAGAATCCACAGAAATAAAAAAAAATCGTTTTCGTGTATAATGTGACAATTAAAAACTTAAGTCATTAAAAAATATACATTATCAATATGTATCAACATATTTTTTTCTTTTTTTTTCCAAAAAAATGTATTCTTTACAATAAAACAAAATGAAATAATTTGATTTGACCTTTATTTTTAATCACAGAGCCTTTTAATTACAAAAGTTAAAAAAAAATGACAAAAAAGTCGAGTGAAGCACTTTCTAAGCAGCTCTCCTATACCCCCGTAATCCTCTCTCGAGGCGGTATGACATAGCAGACGCCGACATCGAAAGCCACTCGGACGCTAAGTATAGCTCACCACTTAGCTGAGCACGTTTATGCTGTTAACATTCCGTACGACCGAAAACTTCACCCCGGTGACTTCGTCCTGTCTTAACATGTCATATGGGGAGGAACCAGCCTAGATCCCAAGCGGTACTGTGACGAGCGAGCTGACTCGACACTGGCTGAACCTTGACCCCGCGGTGGAGTCTAAGACATGCGAACGGACTACTGACACTAGTTCCCATACAAAGTCAAGAGCCAACTTTTGTAAAGTTCCGCGGGGAACTTGAACCTTATACGGACATTATCCCTTAACACCCAAAAGCTTATGTGCCACACATTTTGTTACCCGTGTCAACAGTGAGGGAAGAATGTCGCGCATATTGCTTTAAAGAAAACGTTTTTATAAATAGGAGAACGAGGAAAGTTACATAAAATCTCTCTAAATAAATTAGAATTGTTTATTTAAATGATATTGCCAATTGTCAGATCAAAATATTTGTGTTTTGATGATTTATTAATATCGCATACTTATTACCACCCTTGATTTTGGAGTGTATGCCCGGCTATGTCCCTTGGTAAATAAATGCTACTATCTTTAACTTCCGGTTCAAATAATGTTTTTGTTTAGCTGAGTCAAGAACAGGTAGATCATTAATTTAACATATTAATATCCTAGAAATTAAATATCTGTGTTACTGAAACGGATTTAATGATTTCCATATTTACGTCATGATTCGTTCAACCTTATATAATTCGACAATGAATATCTAACAAATTGCAATGAAACGAGAGATATGGAAAATCGGAAATCTATGTAACCTAAACAATCCACTTGGACAAAATTTTAAGAATTGTGCTGCATAATTACAAATAATATAGTTAGATATCCCTTAAAAAATAAAATATAACGTAACGATACCTCAACCAAGTCTGCACGTCAACCCTGAAAAAATTTATGAATCTGACATCAAAATAACTTACATGAAACATAGGAAAATATTCTAAAGAAATCTTGTGACCACAAAATGTAGCTGAGCTGATAATTTCTAACTCATCTTTTTTATTTTCAATAATACAACACACAAACTATACATTTGTTTGTTCATGAAGACAAGACACATCTATTGTTTCAATTTCTGTAATTTTCAGAAGCACGCACAACTAATTAATATTCAAAAATGGCAGCTGATTAGAATATTTAAAATATAAAAATTAAATATATAATATTATGTTAGTCAGTTCCTCGTTTGCCAAGTTTGGCACATAGCTCGGATATCATAGTTCTAGATGCCTATCGGTTAGTTGTCAAGGAGTGCAGGTCCTGTGCATTTATGCCTGTTGATTTTAATTCATTCAGAAATTTTCTTCTGAGAGTTGTTTTTGATCTTCCTTGACTTCTTTACCCGACTGGTGTCCACATGAAGGCTCGTCGTGGAATTCTGTCTTCCTTCATTCTAAATATGTGACCGACATATGTCCAGCTGTGTTTTCTGATGATGTTCAAATCTGTTGATCCTATTTCTATAATTTTTAGGGGCGCGCAGAACTATTAATATTTAAAATAGCCGCAATTAGCATAATTAAAATGAAAATAAATTATCTAATTATTGAATATAATTAAATACCACAGAAATTATATATATTTGTGTTGGCAAAGGCAAGACACATCTGATAATCCTATTTCTATAATTTTTAGGTGCGTGCAGAACTAATTAATATTAAAAATATCAGCAAATTAGCATAGTTAGAATTAAAATAAGTTATCAAATTATTGAATATAATTAAATACCACAGAAATTATATATATTTATGTTGGCAAAGGCAAGACGCATCTGTTGATCCTATTTCTTATTCTTCAGCATTCATTCTCAAACTCCCACTGGATATCTCTTGTAACAGGACAATGGTCCTACTAGATTTCCAGCAGGATGTAGTCCAGAGAATGGAAATGCGTTGTGTCACCGTTTTATTTGCGCCAATGGCCCGACACATCTGTCTTCTGTGACATCCTATTTATATAATTTTTAGGTGCATGCAAAACTAATTAATATTAAAAATAGCAGCAAATTGGCATAACTAAAATAGAAATACATTATCAAACTATTGAATATAATTAAATACCACAGAAATTATATATATTTGTGTTGGCAAAGGCAAGACGCATCTTTTGATCCTATTTCTATAATTTTAAGGTGCACGCAGAACTAATTAATATTAAAAATGGCAGCACATTAGTATAATGGAAATAAATGAAATTATCAAACTATTGAATATAATTAAATACCTCATAAATTATTTATATTTGTGTTGGCAAAGGCAAGACGCATCTTTTGATCCTATTTCTATAATTTTTAGATGCGCGCAGAACTAATTAATATTAAAAATGTCAACAAATTAGCATAATTACAATGAAAATAAATTATCAAATTATTGAGAATAATTAAACACCTCCGAAATTATATATATATATATATTTGTGTATGCAAAGACAAGACACATCTTTTGATCCTATTTCTATAATTTTAAGGTGCACTCAGAACTAATTAATATTAAAAATGGCAGCAAATTAGCATTTAAAAAAATTGGTAGCATATCCTATCCAGGACGTAGCTATCAACCCAGCATTTGTTGGCTGTGGTGATTTTCTAGGCAATATAAATACGTTCAGTAGGTTGCCATTGCTTTCTGAATGGTCCAGATGCACAATTGCCTGTGGTGAGGATAACTAAAATTAAAATACATTATCAAACTATTGAATATAATTAAATACCACAGAAATTATATATATTTATGTTGACAAAGGCAAGACGCATCTGTTGATCCTATTTCTTCTTCAGCATTCATTCTCAAACTCCCACTGGATATCTCTTGTAACAGGACAATGGTCCTACTAGATTTCCAGCAGGATGTAGTCCAGAGAATGGAAATGCGTTGTGTCACCGTTTTATTTGCGCCAATGGCCCGACACATCTGTCTTCTGCGACATCCTATTTATATAATTTTTAGGTGCATGCAAAACTAATTAATATTAAAAATAGCAGCAAATTGGCATAACTAAAATAGAAATACATTACCAAACTATTGAATATAATTAAATACCTCATAAATTATTTATATTTGTGTTGGCAAAGGCAAGACGCATCTTTTGATCCTATTTCTATAATTTTAAGGTGCACGCAGAACTAATAAATATTAAAAATGGCAGCACATTAGTATAATGGCAATAAATGAAATTATCAAACTATTGAATATAATTAAATACCACAGAAATTATATATATTTGTGTTGGCAAAGACAAGACGCATCTGTTGATCCTATTTCTTCTTCAGCATTCATTCTCAAACTCCCACTGGATATCTCTTGTAACAGGACAATGGTCCTACTAGATTTCCAGCAGGATGTAGTCCAGAGAATGGAAATGCGTTGTGTCACCGTTTTATTTGCGCCAATGGCCCGACACATCTGTCTTCTGCGACATCCTATTTATATAATTTTTAGGTGCATGCAAAACTAATTAATATTAAAAATAGCAGCAAATTGGCATAACTAAAATAGAAATACATTACCAAACTATTGAATATAATTAAATACCTCATAAATTATTTATATTTGTGTTGGCAAAGGCAAGACGCATCTTTTGATCCTATTTCTATAATTTTAAGGTGCACGCAGAACTAATTAATATTAAAAATGGCAGCACATTAGTATAATGGCAATAAATGAAATTATCAAACTATTGAATATAATTAAATACCACAGAAATTATATATATTTGTGTTGGCAAAGACAAGACGCATCTGTTGATCCTATTTCTTATTCTTCTTCTTCAGCATTCATTCTCAAACTCCCACAGGACATCTCTTGTAACAGGAAAATGGTCCTACTAGATTTCCAGCAGGATGTAGTCCAGAGAATGGAAATGCGTTGTGTCACCGTTTTATTTGCGCCAATGGCCCGACACATCTGTCTTCTGTGACATCCTATTTATATAATTTTTAGGTGCATGCAAAACTAATTAATATTAAAAATAGCAGCAAATTGGCATAACTAAAATAGAAATACATTATCAAACTATTGAATATAATTAAATACCTCATAAATTATTTATATTTGTGTTGGCAAAGGCAAGACGCATCTTTTGATCCTATTTCTATAATTTTAAGGTGCACGCAGAACTAATTAATATTAAAAATGGCAGCACATTAGTATAATGGAAATAAATGAAATTATCAAACTATTGAATATAATTAAATACCTCATAAATTATTTATATTTGTGTTGGCAAAGGCAAGACGCATCTTTTGATCCTATTTCTATAATTTTTAGATGCGCGCAGAACTAATTAATATTAAAAATGTCAACAAATTAGCATAATTACAATGAAAATAAATTATCAAATTATTGAGAATAATTAAACACCTCCGAAATTATATATATATATATATTTGTGTATGCAAAGACAAGACACATCTTTTGATCCTATTTCTATAATTTTAAGGTGCACTCAGAACTAATTAATATTAAAAATGGCAGCAAATTAGCATTTTAAAAAATTGGTAGCATATCCTATCCAGGACGTAGCTATCAACCCAGCATTTGTTGGCTGTGGTGATTTTCTAGGCAATATAAATACGTTCAGTAGGTTGCCATTGCTTTCTGAATGGTCCAGATGCACAATTGCCTGTGGTGAGGATAACTAAAATTAAAATACATTATCAAACTATTGAATATAATTAAATACCACAGAAATTATATATATTTATGTTGACAAAGGCAAGACGCATCTGTTGATCCTATTTCTTCTTCAGCATTCATTCTCAAACTCCCACTGGATATCTCTTGTAACAGGACAATGGTCCTACTAGATTTCCAGCAGGATGTAGTCCAGAGAATGGAAATGCGTTGTGTCACCGTTTTATTTGCGCCAATGGCCCGACACATCTGTCTTCTGCGACATCCTATTTATATAATTTTTAGGTGCATGCAAAACTAATTAATATTAAAAATAGCAGCAAATTGGCATAACTAAAATAGAAATACATTACCAAACTATTGAATATAATTAAATACCTCATAAATTATTTATATTTGTGTTGGCAAAGGCAAGACGCATCTTTTGATCCTATTTCTATAATTTTAAGGTGCACGCAGAACTAATTAATATTAAAAATGGCAGCACATTAGTATAATGGCAATAAATGAAATTATCAAACTATTGAATATAATTAAATACCACAGAAATTATATATATTTGTGTTGGCAAAGACAAGACGCATCTGTTGATCCTATTTCTTCTTCAGCATTCATTCTCAAACTCCCACTGGATATCTCTTGTAACAGGACAACGGTCCTACTAGATTTCCAGCAGGATGTAGTCCAGAGAATGGAAATGCGTTGTGTCACCGTTTTATTTGCGTCAATGGCCCGACACATCTGTCTTCTGCGACATCCTATTTATATAATTTTTAGGTGCATGCAAAACTAATTAATATTAAAAATAGCAGCAAATTGGCATAACTAAAATAGAAATACATTACCAAACTATTGAATATAATTAAATACCTCATAAATTATTTATATTTGTGTTGGCAAAGGCAAGACGCATCTTTTGATCCTATTTCTATAATTTTAAGGTGCACGCAGAACTAATTAATATTAAAAATGGCAGCACATTAGTATAATGGCAATAAATGAAATTATCAAACTATTGAATATAATTAAATACCACAGAAATTATTTATATTTGTGTTGGCAAAGGCAAGACGCATCTTTTGATCCTATTTCTATAATTTTAAGGTGCACGCAGAACTAATTAATATTAAAAATGGCAGCACATTAGTATAATGGAAATAAATGAAATTATCAAACTATTGAATATAATTAAATACTACAGAAATTATATATATTTGTGTTGGCAAAGGCAAGACGCATCTTTTGATCCTATTTCTATAATTTTTAGATGCGCGCAGAACTAATTAATATTAAAAATGTCAACAAATTAGCATAATTACAATGAAAATAAATTATCAAATTATTGAGAATAATTAAACACCTCCGAAATTATATATATATATATATTTGTGTATGCAAAGACAAGACACATCTTTTGATCCTATTTCTATAATTTTAAGGTGCACTCAGAACTAATTAATATTAAAAATGGCAGCAAATTAGCATTTAAAAAAATTGGTAGCATATCCTATCCAGGACGTAGCTATCAACCCAGCATTTGTTGGCTGTGGTGATTTTCTAGGCAATATAAATACGTTCAGTAGGTTGCCATTGCTTTCTGAATGGTCCAGATGCACAATTGCCTGTGGTGAGGATAACTAAAATTAAAATACATTATCAAACTATTGAATATAATTAAATACCACAGAAATTATATATATTTATGTTGACAAAGGCAAGACGCATCTGTTGATCCTATTTCTTCTTCAGCATTCATTCTCAAACTCCCACTGGATATCTCTTGTAACAGGACAATGGTCCTACTAGATTTCCAGCAGGATGTAGTCCAGAGAATGGAAATGCGTTGTGTCACCGTTTTATTTGCGCCAATGGCCCGACACATCTGTCTTCTGCGACATCCTATTTATATAATTTTTAGGTGCATGCAAAACTAATTAATATTAAAAATAGCAGCAAATTGGCATAACTAAAATAGAAATACATTACCAAACTATTGAATATAATTAAATACCTCATAAATTATTTATATTTGTGTTGGCAAAGGCAAGACGCATCTTTTGATCCTATTTCTATAATTTTAAGGTGCACGCAGAACTAATTAATATTAAAAATGGCAGCACATTAGTATAATGGCAATAAATGAAATTATCAAACTATTGAATATAATTAAATACCACAGAAATTATATATATTTGTGTTGGCAAAGGCAAGACGCATCTGTTGATCCTATTTCTTATTCTTCTTCTTCAGCATTCATTCTCAAACTCCCACAGGACATCTCTTGTAACAGGAAAATGGTCTACTAGATTTCCAGGAGGATATAGTCCAGAGAATGGAAATGCGTTGTGTCACTGTTTTATTTGCGCCAATGGCCCGACACATCCGTCTTCTGTGACATCCTATTTATATAATTTTTAGGTGCATGCAAAACTAATTAATATTAAAAATAGCAGCAAATTGGCATAACTAAAATAAAAATACATTACCAAACTATTGAATATAATTAAATACCTCATAAATTATTTATATTTGTGTTGGCAAATGCAAGACGCATCTGTTGTTCCTATTTCTATAATTTTTAGATGCGCGCAGAACTAATTAATATTAAAAATGTCAACAAATTAGCATAATTACAATGAAAATAAATTATCAAATTATTGAGAATAATTAAACACCTCCGAAATTATATATATATATATATATTTGTGTATGCAAAGACAAGACACATCTTTTGATCCTATTTCTATAATTTTAAGGTGCACTCAGAACTAATTAATATTAAAAATGGCAGCAAATTAGCATTTTAAAAAATTGGTAGCATATCCTATCCAGGACGTAGCTATCAACCCAGCATTTGTTGGCTGTGATGATTTTCTAGGCAATATAAATACGTTCAGTAGGTTGCCATTGCTTTCTGAATGGTCCAGATGCACAATTGCCTGTGGTGAGGATAACTAAAATTAAAATACATTATCAAACTATTGAATATAATTAAATACCACAGAAATTATATATATTTATGTTGACAAAGACAAGACGCATCTGTTGATCCTATTTCTTCTTCTTCAGCATTCATTCTCAAACTCCCACTGGATATCTCTTGTAACAGGACAATGGTCCTACTAGATTTCCAGCAGGATGTAGTCCAGAGAATGGAAATGCGTTGTGTCACCGTTTTATTTGCGCCAATGGCCCGACACATCTGTCTTCTGCGACATCCTATTTATATAATTTTTAGGTGCATGCAAAACTAATTAATATTAAAAATAGCAGCAAATTGGCATAACTAAAATAGAAATACATTACCAAACTATTGAATATAATTAAATACCTCATAAATTATTTATATTTGTGTTGGCAAAGGCAAGACGCATCTTTTGATCCTATTTCTATAATTTTAAGGTGCACGCAGAACTAATTAATATTAAAAATGGCAGCACATTAGTATAATGGCAATAAATGAAATTATCAAACTATTGAATATAATTAAATACCACAGAAATTATATATATTTGTGTTGGCAAAGGCAAGACGCATCTGTTGATCCTATTTCTTATTCATCTTCTTCAGCATTCATTCTCAAACTCCCACAGGACATCTCTTGTAACAGGAAAATGGTCTACTAGATTTCCAGGAGGATGTAGTCCAGAGAATGGAAATGCGTTGTGTCACTGTTTTATTTGCGCCAATGGCCCGACACATCCGTCTTCTGTGACATCCTATTTATATAATTTTTAGGTGCATGCAAAACTAATTAATATTAAAAATAGCAGCAAATTGGCATAACTAAAATAAAAATACATTACCAAACTATTGAATATAATTAAATACCTCATAAATTATTTATATTTGTGTTGGCAAATGCAAGACGCATCTGTTGTTCCTATTTCTATAATTTTTAGATGCGCGCAGAACTAATTAATATTAAAAATGTCAACAAATTAGCATAATTACAATGAAAATAAATTATCAAATTATTGAGAATAATTAAACACCTCCGAAATTATATATATATATATATTTGTGTATGCAAAGACAAGACACATCTTTTGATCCTATTTCTATAATTTTAAGGTGCACTCAGAACTAATTAATATTAAAAATGGCAGCAAATTAGCATTTAAAAAAATTGGTAGCATATCCTATCCAGGACGTAGCTATCAACCCAGCATTTGTTGGCTGTGGTGATTTTCTAGGCAATATAAATACGTTCAGTAGGTTGCCATTGCTTTCTGAATGGTCCGGATGCACAATTGCCTGTGGTGAGGATAACTAAAATTAAAATACATTATCAAACTATTGAATATAATTAAATACCACAGAAATTATATATATTTGTGTTGGCAAAGGCAAGACACATCTTTTGATCCTATTTCTATAATTTTTAGGTGCAGACAGAACTAATTAATACTAAAAATATCAGCAAATTAGTATAATGGCAATAAATGAAATTATCAAACTATTGAATATAATTAAATACCTCCGAAATTATATATATATATATATTTGTGTTGGCAAAGGCAAGACGCATCTTTTGTTCCTATTTCTATAATTTTTAGGAAACAGTCAATTAATATTGGAGAGGTTGCAGACTTTCTTTGTGGTGTGGAGGAGTTGGCAGCCATGCTTATCCGTGTGTATGTGTATATACAATAGTGCCGTTCTTACTCATGGTTTTTTTGCTGTGTGTCTTGATAAAGGCTTTTTGGTTGAAACATCAGTCTGTGTGTTTTATATGTGTTTCCAGTGATTAGCAAAACTTCATTGCGCTGTTCCAAGCTTTGCCTGATGGATTTCAGTTTTACTGCAGTCAGTACATATTATCAATCTTATCCATGTGTTGTAATGTTGTACTACACATACATTATTGATGAATACAGACAGAATCTTGACAAATAATGGAACAATGGAAAAGTAGACCTTTAAATGAATCAACTGATATCAAATAAAGCTGGGAAGGATGATATTGTGTTCCAAGATAGATCTCTCCGTGGTGGTGAGAAATATATTCCTTTCATGCCACATTTGGCACATAGGGCAGGTTTTGATTCTCCATGTGTTGCGGTCCGCTGCCTGCATTTTAGTTCTTGTATGGTCCTGCAGCCTGTTATTTCCCCTTCTTTAAGCATGGTGTTTTTTAGGTTTGCTTTACTCCTTTCTCATTTTATTTTACCCTCAGGCACCCATGTAAGGGCTTGTTGGTTTATTCTCTTTTCATCTAGTCTTAAAACATAACCGAGGTATTTCCATCTGCGTTTTCTTATGACGTTTGAAACATATTCTTGGTGTGCTTTCTTTCTTAAATCACTATTTGTGATGAAATCGCTCTATTTTATGTTCATCAGTTTCAGAGACATTTGTTTTCGAAGCTGTTCAATTTTTTATCTGTTGCTTGAGTTGATTTCCAGCTTTCTCTTTCATATTTTAATACTGAGACAATATAGGAGTTGAATAGCTGTAGCTTGGTGTTTCTTCCTAGATATTCTGACTTTCAGATATTAGTTAGTTTGGTAAATGTGCTAGCTGCAACTGCTATGCATGTATTTATTTCTTTCATTGAGTCTCTATCAACAAACATTTGGTTACCCAAGTAATTAAAGTTGGAGACTTTTTCCAGTATTTGGTTGTTTACTGAGATGTTATTTGTTGAACTGGTAAGTCCCGTGATTTTTGATTTATCTGAAAATATGAGAAAAATCTGGCTTGGGGTTTATTATAACTATTGATATTGAGAGTTCTCATGGAGCACAATGGGAAATACAGAATAATTGCTTCAATTATGATGATTGGGGTTAAAGTAAATACTATAAGTTTTTAATGCTTCATGGTTTACAACTTGTCTGTGATAGCTGCTCCTTTTGACAATATGCAAATGAACAAAATATTCAGAACATCCATTGTCAAAGCTATAACTATTTCTAAACTTCTGGGTGTCACATTGATCTATTGCCCTGGGTGTGCTGATATTCGTAGTAATAAGGAAGCAGACAGACTTGTATCTGTGAATTTAAGATAAACACTGGTGATGTACTGAAGTTTGTGGTCACTTGCTGGAGTGGACACTGGGATAGATGAGGTATCCAGGAGTTATCCATGCTGTATCCAAGGCAATTCAGTATCTTCTTCTTCGTTCATTCTCAAACTCCTCCAAATTAGCAGGATGTAGTCCAGAGAACGGAATGTTTTGTGTCATGGTTTACAGCAATGATGCAATATCTGTGCCTTTCAGTCTGACACATATGACTTTAGCATAGTTTTGGGTCATGTTGACCCTATATGGAATGGAACAGCCAACTCCCTCCCATAACCTCCTTAGTTGCCTCTTACAACATGCATGAAAGGTAAACAGTGTTGCTGTTCTTTACTTCCCTCTCAGATCTCGGTAACACATGGGCAGCAATTCAATATTATTTATGGTATAAATGGAACTGAGAACACGTCGAGTAGAATTAAGAGTATTTATCCAGCTAGCTAGCCATGGGGATATCAGCATGCATATTATTTGACATCTTCTCAGGATGATGGAGAATTGTGGGTTTGCCTTGAAGTACAATAACATGGATTAACCAATAGCTTCTTTAATGTGATGTTTCTTTAGCAGAACATCATCAAGCACTGCTACTCTCTATTCTGTGCAACCATCATCAAGCACTGCTACTCTCTGTTCTGTTCAACCATCATTAAGCACTGCTACTCTCTGTTCTGTTCAACCATCATTAAGCACTGCTACTCTCTGTTCTGTGAAACCATCATTAAGCACTGCTACTTTCTGTTCTGTGCAACCATCATCAAGCACTGCTACTCTCTGTTCTGTTCAACCATCATTAAGCACTGCTACTCTCTGTTCTGTGAAACCATCATTAAGCACTGCTACTCTCTGTTCTGTTCAACCATCATTAAGCACTGCTACTCTCTGTTCTGTGAAACCATCATTAAGCACTGCTACTCTCTGTTCTGTTCAACCATCATTAAGCACTGCTACTCTCTGTTCTGTGAAACCATCATTAAGCACTGCTACTTTCTGTTCTGTGCAACCATCATCAAGCACTGCTACTCTCTGTTCTGTTCAACCATCATTAAGCACTGCTACTCTCTGTTCTGTGAAACCATCATTAAGCACTGCTACTCTCTGTTCTGTTCAACCATCATTAAGCACTGCTACTCTCTGTTCTGTGAAACCATCATTAAGCACTGCTACTCTCTGTTCTGTTCAACCATCATTAAGCACTGCTACTTTCTGTTCTGTGCAACCATCATCAAGCACTGCTACTCTCTGTTATGTGCAACCATCATCAAGCACTGCTACTCTCTGTTCTGTGCAACCATCATAATTTCTCCAGTGTCATATTAAGGAGGCCTTTTCATCTGCGTTCTTTTTCAAACTCCTTCAGATTAACAGGATGTAGTCTGGAGAATTAAATGCTCCGTGTCATGGTTTGCAGCTTGGCTGTGATATCTTGGCCATTGATCCTGACACATTTGACTTTAGCATGGTTTCTGTGCCATTTGACCCTGTAAGGGATGTGACAGCCAACTCCACCCCCTAAAAGCTTGAGTCACCTCTTACAACATGCATGACATGTAAAAGTTTCACTATTATTTTCTCCACTTTCAGGCCGGGCAACAAGGGCGAAGATTTGGTCCTTGCCAGAATCTTTTTTGCCTATTAATTTATTACTACGGATTAACTGTCTGTCAATATTTATTGTAAGTAAAACAGAAATTTTTCATTTTTTTGAAATGTTTGGTCTCTTCTATTCTATGCCCCTTTTTGTATCATTAAAGTAAATGTTAAATGTCTGCAATGAATAAATCATCAATCCACAGACAAAAGTCCACAAGTAAAAAGTACAAACAGGAGTTTATTGGAGGTCGTAGAAGCTCAAATTCAAGGTAGTAACAATATTAGTGTATTTGTCGTCCTCTATTTTGTTATATTTCTTATACTATATATTCATACAAGACTGGTAACATTACCTCTGTGTCCATGTGGGCAGACAATGGAACATATCCCGCAAGACTGCATTTCACTAAATTAGTTAAAGGAGGAACACTGGCCTATAGAGACGGATATCTACAGAAAGATGTTAATTAATTTTGGCAGACATCTGATCGAGTTAGCAGATGTTTTTTTTTCACCTTTTGATACAGACCACAGAGTTTGATGAATCCATTCGCTTGGAGTGTTTTCTAGTGCACTTTGGGCACTCTTCATCTGTGTTCGTTCTTAAACTCCTGCATATTAGCAGGATGTAATCCGGAGACTGCGTGATCATCCTGTCATGTTCGTCTGTCATAGTCGATAATGACGATTTGGGATCAACTGTAAAAGGTAACGGTAATATGAGTTATGAACCAGTGTTATAACACACGGTTTCCGATAAGTGCTCAGCTGTCTAGTCAGTGGTTGACCAGAAACCCCCATCGAAGATGGATGTGTTGTATTATTGGTGTAAATAAAACAGCGACTCAGCGCAGAGAATTTCCATTCTCTGGACTAAATTCTGCTGGAAATCTAGTAGGACCATTGTTCTGCTGCAAGAGATATCCATTGGGAGTTTTGGAATGAACACTGAAGAAAAAGACCAGAAACGGCCTGAAGAGGGTCCTCGACAACACTTGATAAATTAATATGGCACCTTCCCTGAGTTTGAGCCCTGGTATCCAACTTTCTCATGTCTGGTTTAACCATGGGAGTAATTTTTATTTAAACCACGAATAATGAATGGACCTATGTGACGTCAGTGACCCACAAAGCTGTACTAAATTTGGTTTGTTGTGCTGAACGGAGCAGATATCTCAGACATCTGTAAACCTTGATTTGACAGATTCTGTTCTCCAGAATACATCCTGCTAGTTTACAAGAGTTTGACCTCATCAAGGCCAGCACCGTGCAGTGGTGATGGGGCTTAGTTCAGCCATCAGGGGCTGGAAACTAAGACTGGTCGGGCAGTCCCATTCGAGCAGGACCATAGTTCTGCCCAAGTAAGCAGAGTGCTGAAGACGGATGCATCCAGCCAAAAGGCGCACAGATAATCAGGATGCCACGCACAAAACACAATGGAAACATGTCTGTATCTATAAAAAGTTATGGTGCCTGCCCTGTGGCGGACGTTCAGGCAGGGACGGTGCCGGGCCCTATACCTCGAAAGGGCCCAACCTCAGTTACTGAAAGTCCTTCTCAATTGCCTCGAGGAGCCAGGAGGCAAGGGAATAGAGCTACTGGCCAAACAAACTTTAAACGACCAATAAAAATAATGCACTGGAATGCTGAGGGTGTCAACAGTAATAGAGATGGATACAGCAAAAAATTGGAACTTAAAAATGTCCTCAGTGAAGAACAAGTTAATATATTCTGTATCCAAGAAACACACCTCAGCAGCGACATAGCCTTCAAAATCAGAGGCTACCAGTGCTACCGATCGGACCGAAAGGACAGGCGAAAGGGTGGAATTCTGACACTTGTTAAAAACAATATCAGCGCATGTCAGCTGGAAGTATATATGGAAGGGGCAGAATACCAGATGCTCTACCTAAAAACAGACAGTGCAGAATTCCATCTCCTGAACTACTACTGCCCAAATGATAAACCATTGGCACTAGACACAATTCCAGATAAAGGGAGATTCTGGTGTGTGGTGCTTCAACAGCAACTCTCAGATTTGGGGCTACGATCATATCGACAAGAGAGGTGAGGAACTTGAGAGCTGGCAGGATGAAAATAATCTCATCCTTATTAACCAGCCAGCAGACTCACCAACCTTCTACTCGAGAGCATGGCACACCACCTCTACACCAGATCTGGCATTCCTCTCACCAGGCCTGGAATGGAACATTACACGTGTCGTTGGAAAGCAGCTTGGGGGTAGTGACCACAGACCAGTATTTCTGGAAATCCACAATGAATTTACCAAGGACAGCAGCACGCCCACTAGGTGGAACTATAAGAGGGGAGACTAGAAAATGTACCAGCATTTAACCAGTGTTCTAGCTAAGGACATGAACTTGGACAAAGACATCAATAGAGCAGTGAGTGAATTTAATAGATGTATACTACATGCTGCTAGTAAAACCATACCCAGGGGGGCATGCAAAGACTACAAACCCTACTGGAATGATGAACTAGAAAAGCTGCAAAATGAGATGGAAACATCTAGACAGCAGGCTGAGAACATACCTAGCCAAGAACATCACAACAAATATCAGCAAACAAAGGCTAAATTTCAAAGAGCCAAGTTACAAGCCAGACGGAGCAGCTGGAAAGAAAAAACAGAGTCGCTGAACCTAGAAAGAGATACTAGGAAATTATGGAAACTTGTAAAACAACTAAATGATGAAGGTACAGGGAGAAATACCAGGATCACACTTTATAAAGATAGAAACATTTTAACAGGTAAACATGCAGCTGATTACTTTGTAGATTCCTTTGCAAAAGACAATAACATCAAAGTCAGCCCAGACAAACAACAGGAGGTTCGAGAGAACCAGCAAAACATTGGAAAAGACGAACCTATACCTGAAGTCATGGAGGCACCAATCACAATGAGAGAACTGGTGCATGCAATATCCAAATTGAAAATGAAAAAGTCCCCTGGAGCTGATGAAATGATTAGAAACCTGGGAATTGCAGTAAGAGCAAAGCTACTGCAGATCTTTAACACAAGCTGGTCCACGGGTAATGTACCACAGGTGTGGAGAGAAGCAATAATAATACCACTCCTCAAATCAGGAAAAGATGGCAACACAGTCTCCAACTACAGGCCCATCAGCCTCACAAGCTGTCTATGCAAAACAATGGAACGCATTATCAATCTTAGGATGCAGTGGTACCTTGAAAGTGAAAACCTTCTGGTATCACAGCAAGCAGGTTTCAGACAGTGCTACTCTACTGAAGATCAGGCAACCTACCTCTCCCAAGAGATTTAGGATGCCTTCCAAGATAAGAAACTGGTACTA
Organism: Meghimatium bilineatum; assembly: GCA_034231615.1. Classification (NCBI taxonomy): domain Eukaryota; kingdom Metazoa; phylum Mollusca; class Gastropoda; order Stylommatophora; family Philomycidae; genus Meghimatium; species Meghimatium bilineatum. Next base: position 52,747,755 of record CM067306.1, read on the forward strand.
GCAGCATGGATAGACCTCAGAAAAGCATTTGATAAGGTCTGGAAAGAAGGGCTCCTAAAGAAATTGCGAAATTGCAGGGTTAGCTCAAGAATGTACAAATGGGTAAAAGCATACCTGCATAATAGAAAAGCCAGGGTACAATTAGATGGTCGCAAGAGCAAGAAAGTTCTACTGCGTCATGGAGTCCCCAGGGAGGAGTCCTGTCACCCACACTTTTCTTGGTTTACATCAATGACCTAGTTGCTGAACTACCACATGGGATCAAAGTGGCAATGTATGCTGATGACCTGGTGATCTGGTGCACGGAAGAACATGCGACAGTGGCCACTAAACAAATACAAAGAGCTATCGATGCCCTAACCTTATGGGCTAATAGATGGTGCGTCAGCATTAACACAGATAAGTGCAGCACTACACTCTTTACCCTCTCACCAAAACAAAAAGCTGGTCATATCAAGATAGATGGAGAGTTCTTGAAAGAAGACAACCCACATACCTCGGAGTTACTTTTGATGATAAGCTGACATGGAAGCAGCACATAAACAAAGCAACAACAAAAGCCAGGAGGAAGTTAGCTATCCTGAGAAAACTAAGTGGAACCAAATGGGGAGCCAGTGGGAATATACTCAGTAAAGTTTACCAGCAAGGCATAAGACCACACCTGGAATATGGTACATCAAACAATGATTTGGTGTCCTGCATCAAACACCACATTACAAGATCTAGATAAAGTGCAAAACCAGGCACTTAGAATAATGTTGGGAGCAATGAAATCAACACCCATAACAGAGACGCAGAAAATGGGAAGAATGCAAACACTTGGCGAATGCAGAGACACAAAAGTACTAATTCAGGCAGAAAAGTTTCAGTGTATGCCAATTCATCCAATGAAGGAAAGATTCCAAAATCTAGCAATGGGACGACTGAAAAGAAGCAGCTTTATCCATCAAGCTAAACAACTCCGCAGACAACTTACAGACCTACCTGAAGTTGACAGCCCCTTAAGGCCTGTACCAGAACAAACCCCATGGAGTGAAAGATATGGAATGCCAATATACATTCAGACCCATGTGAAAGGAATACTAAGCGAGGACGAACAGAACAGTGTGCAGCGAAGGACAGTCACCCTCAGTTTCCTGGATGAGGAATATCCACAAGATATATGGGTCAGAGTATACACAGATGGGTCAGCACAGAATGCCGTGAGGAATGGAGGTGCAGGTGTATATATAGAATATCCACACTAGCCTAGAGATACAATCAGAACACAGACAGGAAAATTCTGCAATAATTATGATGCAGAAATCCAGGCAATTAGTGTGGCAGCTAAAAAACTGCTGAGCTCCAACTCTGGCCTACAGCCTGTGGTATTCCTGACAGATGCAAGGTCAGTGCTTCAAGCTCTCCAGTCTGGAAAACTAACAGACTTGAAAAAACTACTTAGCGAATTGTCTTACTAGTATAGGGTAACCATGCAGTGGATACCCTCTCACTGTGGAATACCAGGAAATGAAAAAGCAGACCAACTGGCTAAGGAAGGTGCTGCAGAAGACCAACCAGATATAACAATCACCTACCATCAGAAAAAACAGATGATCAAGTCAATAAGAAAGCCACAAACACCAACACAAGATGACTATCATATTATGAACAGATCAGAACAAGTTATAATTCTACGTCTCAGAACAGGACACAACCGACTCCGCAGTCACATGTATACAAAGTTCAAGATTGGCAACATGGCCATGTGCACATGTGGACAGGCAGCACAGAGTGCCAAACATATACTTCAAGAGTGTTCTGAGCATGAAACGCTGAGGCAGACATATTGGCCAGAGGAAACAACACTGGAATCAAAACTCTATGGGACACTGTATGAACTACAAAAGACAGTGAGTTTTATTAAGGAGACAGAATTACAGATATAGACATGTTTCAAGTGAACGAAAGAAGAAGAAGAAGAACAAGAGTTTGAGAATGAATGCAGAAGAAGAAGTAATGGTTCATGTCTGGAATGTGTGCCTACCAATGTTTACAGCGCTCATAGTTTTTAAAGAATTGTCTGGTTATAATTTTTTTAATTTGTGACATTGCAGAATGCAGTTGTTTAGTAGTTTGAAGCCAGGGAAATAATTAACAAAAATAGGAAGAACACAGTTTTTGAAACACAGTAGGAGGGGGTAGGTATATAATTAGAATTAGTTGTAGGTAAATGTAGGCCCCATGGCAGCCACCTGATGTCACGGATGAATATAATTTCATGCACTAAGCCACCGCAGCTATTAATTGGGGTGGCCAGTTCCCTTTCTTACTGTCTTTACCTCCCCGAACTCAAGCATCAGGTACCCTATTACAGCTGAGTCAACAGGAGGAGTGGTCGTGTCCAGCGAGAAATCACAACGGAAATTTTTGTTTGTCCGGACAAGGTTTCGAACCTGGTATGCTGTAATCCAGTGATAGCAAGCAAGCTCACTATCAACTAGGCTACTGTGCTCCTCAGAATTAGTTTTAACACTGCGCTTAACACCTCTCCCCTATAAACTCTAGCATTATCCCCTCATTAAATCATGGCATAATTTCACTAACATTAGCCATTTTTGTAATTTGTGACTGCATGAAAACTGTGTACACCATAACAAACTTTCAATGAACCTGTGCATAATTTCTGAGTTCGTTCTATTTTCTGCTTATAGACAAACTATTACATAGGCACATGTTCCAGACAAGGACAGACGTGACATTATTCTATTGATCTGCTGATTCCCAAAAGGGGATCAAAGTATAGCAACCTTGTGACCTGCTATGCATGTTGTAAGAGACAGCTAAGGAGCTTTAGTGATGTACTTTTCTATCCTATCACATGGGTCAAAGTGACCATAAAGCCGTGTCAAAGAATTAGTCTAGAGAACTTAGTTAATTATGTATGATTTATAGCTTATCTGCGATATCTCTTCTTTCTGCGACACATTCCAACTTCAGAATGACTTCTGGGTTACTTTAGTATTCTATGGGATGGGTCAAGCCAACCCCAAATGTCCTTATTTATTTTTAACAACATACATGACAGGTCATAGTTTTGCTATTCTGCGCAACACTTTAAGATCCCGTCAACATACTGGGGGCGACTAAATCTTCATATCCATGACAAGGGGCTGGCTGTGATGTGTACTGACCCAAATAAAACATTAATTAAAGTCTATATTATTAATTTTAATATTTGTCACAACTTTCTAATTTTCAGGGGGGATCTCCCTAGTGTAATGGGGTTACGCTGTTCGCCTTGAGTTGAAGTTCATGAGTTCGAATCTGGCTCATGTCATTGTGTATAAAGTGGATTATTTTAGAGATCCTGTGGGTTATCACTTGAAGCTATGGAGTTACGTGGTATGATTGGTACTCTTGGCAGGCGGCATGCCACTTTGTTGAGAGTGATTAGTATATATGGGAAAGTGAGTACAATGAAGTCAATCCTCTACAACTTTTGAACCCTTTTTTTAACTTTTCTAATTTTCAGATGATGAGAGAAACAAAAGACAAAGTAGAACAGACTGCAGATAAGCATCAACAAATGACTTCAGTAGTGGAATATGAAGAGTGGAAAAGAAAAATATTAGCTAGAGCTGCTGAAACCTCTTGATGCTTAACTAACCCTACTGCTCATGAATGGAAACAATCAGGGCTTCATGATTGGGGTGCCAAAGAGGGAGTTTTAGTGGTGTATTTTGCTATCCTATTACATGGGTCCTCCAATTGTGTTGTTAAATGTTGTGGGTAAAGTTGGAGTTGTCAGACTTTGGCTACTATTGTCAGCACATGTCTCTTTAAGGTTTCTTTGATTGTCTCCATCCATCTAATTCTTGGTCTTCCTTGTTCCCTGTAGCCCGATCTTCAGCTGTTGTATGCACAAAGTGCTGTTTGCTTTGGTTCCATTCTAATGATGTGACTAAACCACCTTGTTTGCTGTCTCTCAATGTAGTCTTGAGATGGTTTTTATTTCTTCTCTGATATCTTCATTTCTCCGTTGGTCTCAATGTTTGATTTTTTAAACTTTCCTCAAAGATCTCATTTCACGCAAATGTATTGTTAAAACCATACCTTGCAAGGTGATTTGGTGCCACTAGAATGGGCCTAGTTTGATTCCCATTAGTCTCAAGAATTTTCACCTTGCTTGGGGACTGTGTGCTAAAAATTTCAATGTGGTACCCTTATGACCCTGATGGGTGCAGGTTTATAGATAGAATAGATATTAATGTAAATAAAATTGTTGAAGATTATATGAAGTACTTTGTCATTTTTTTAAACCACAATGAATGACAGAATTATATCAAAGAATGATTGTCCAGATTTAGAGACATGTCTCAGAAATAAGAGATTTCTTCTACATCAATCGCTCTGATTCTGAAATATTTTTGAGTCATGACCCCATTTTATAGAAACAAACTGATCTGCGACCCCATTTTACGAAACAAAGTTACGCTCTACCCGAATACATTAAAACAAGGTCTTGATATAGTTAGAAGAAAACAGATAAAATTACGGCTTTTGCATCTTTACAGATGGTCGAAAAGCTGGCCAGTGCAAAATTTCATATGAACAAGGAGACCCTCAAATTAATTAAATTGCCAAAATGCATAGTGTCTATGTTTCACATGATTTCTTTCCTAGGCAAGTTTTATTGGTTGGTTGGTTGCTGATCCAGCAGTCCATGGGCTCATGCCCTTTGACCCAATGCCATTGTGTGATATATGCATGTGTTTGTGAGCTGTTGTTTTGTTCCAAATAATGTGTTCTATTTATCTAGCCCTGGAGGGAGAGGCATTTTCTTGATGTCATCCAGTGCTGTGCATTTAAAAAAGGTTACGGTCAACATTTTCATAGGGATGAGTACACAGCTAGCACTCTGGATTGTGTGTTGTGGTTGTATTCTGTTCAGGTGATTGTTAAACTGTACATCTTGTGTGGTGTCCAGTCGGAAGATGATACTCTGGTCTTTTCTTCCCAGGAGGTTGATGTTATCTTTAGGATTTGGGCTGGTCATATATTTATAGATTTCCCTCCCAGTGTTTCCCATAACCCATCTGTTCATCCAATTTTCTTTAGTCACAGATTTCAGCATCATTTTAACTGTGTGCATAGTTGTTTATGTATATGGCTGTTCTTGTTGAGCTCCCATCTTTGCTAGTCTGTCTGCCTTGTCATTGCCAGGTGTGTTTGAGTGGTCAGATATCCACTGCATAACAATTTAAGTAGTTGGTTGGCATGGTGATATATTTTAACCAGCTCAGGCTTACAATGTCCATCACATTCTAGTGCTTGAAGAGCGAACATAGAATCTGTGAAAATAACAATGTTTTGAACTTTTGATGGAAAGGCATCAAATATGGTCTTCAGGTGGTACAATGCAACTTTTAGTGCTGTTATTTCGGCTTCATAGAACATATCTCCCCACAGGCATCAAACAACTGATCAGATGTTTTGTCTGGATATTCTATATAGACACCATAACCTGCTTTGAAAGCAGACCCATCAGTATAGACATGAATCCATTGTTCTGGGTAGGTGTCTATTGTTTTCTGTGTTGCTGTCATAAGACTTACTGGGTCGGAACTTTTCAGTGCATTATTTCTTAATTGTGTCTTGATTTCCGGCAATTTAAAACCTGCATGTGGTGATAAACATGTTTCTACTCTTTGCAGTTCTTGTCTCTTGTCTGGGAGGTGATAGCTGCCTTTTATTTCATCGACATGGCTCAGGATTGACTTTTGTTTTATTCTGTGATTTGGTTGCCAGTTTTCTACAAGTTGTTTACAAGTTGTTTCTACAAATGTAGAACCCCTTGAGATGTGGAGAGATATGGCTTCAGTGAAGGCTTATGAAAGAAGCACCAAAAAAAAAAAAAAATAAGACAACCCAAATAAACAAGCCAGTTTCATTAAGATGCTGCTTTATCAATTTTTACTTGGAGGCTTTGAATGATAGTTTAAACAAGAAAACATGATCATCCTTTTGACATAAATGTTGAAAATGTTTTGTGTATTGTAATTTATAGGTTTTCTTGTTTACACATCATAACACCCTAGTTTTAGTGATAGTTCATCGTGTCTAAGTGGACCATTCTAAAAACATGTGTTTTACATAAGTACATTTTTAGATAAAATTAAACAAGATTATTTGTGAAAGTAGATATGCTTTCAAAATAGGCAAAAAATTGCCAAATATTTCATTTTTTGCAATCGATTGGTAGAATGTAGTCTAGAGAACGGGATGCATGTGTCATGGTCTAGAGCTGTGTTGAGATATCTGCACCATTCGGCCTGTCATATTCAACTTAATCATGAGCCAGATATTTAAAATGGCAAACCTGTGAAAGATAGAAACCCTGTGAAAGAGATAAAAACCCTGTGAAAGAGATAGAAACCTCGTGAAAGAGATAGAAACCCTGTGAAAGAGATTGCAATCATATGAAAGAGATAGAAACCCTGTTAAAGAGATGGAAACCCTGTGAAAGAGATGGAAACCCCGTGAAAGAGATGGAAACCCTGTGAAAGATAGAAATCCTGTGAAAGAGATAGAAACCTCATGAAAGAGATAAAAACCCTGTGAAAGAGATAGAAACCATGTGAAAGAGATGGCAAACCTGTGAAAGAGATTGCAATCCTATGAAAGAGATAGAAACCCTGTTAAAGAGATGGAAACCCTGTGAAAGAGATGGAAACCCTGTGAAAGATAGAAATCCTGTGAAAGAGATGGAAACCCTGTGAAAGAGATGGAAACCCCGTGAAAGAGATGGAAACCCCATGAAAGAGATGGAAACCCTGTGAAAGAGATGGAAACCCTGTGAAAGATAGAAATCCTGTGAAAGAGATGGAAACAGTGAAAGAGATGGAAACCCTGTGAAAGAGATGGAAACCCTGTGAAAGAGATAGAAACCCTGTGAAAGAGATAGAAACCCTGTGAAAGAGATGGCAACAATCTGAAAGAGATGGCAGCCCTGTGAAAGAGATGGAGACCTCGTGAAAGAGATAGATACCCTGTGAGAGAGATAGAAACCTCGTGAAAGAGATAGAAACCCTGTGAAATAGAAACTTCGTGAAAGAGATAGATGGAGATCCGTTGCAGTCAACTCTCGAAAATTAGACTTAAAATAGCCACGGCTGCAATGCCCAGATTAAATACCATATGGGAGATCAGAATAAGTACACCAGTGAAGATACGCCTGCATACCATTGTATACCATGTGTACCTTTATAGGTCATGTCGTGGTGTGAGACTTGGAATCTCGGCTAAGAAGACGAAAGAGCCATCGCCCTTGTGTTGCCGGGCCCGAAAGGGGAGCAAAGAATAGCAACACTGTTTACCTTCCATGCATGTCGTAAAAGGCGACTAAGGAGGTTATGAGATGGAGTTGGCTGTCCCATCCCATATAGGGTCAGAGACCCAAAGCCATGCTGAAGTCGGATGTGTCAGGCCGAAAGGCGCAGATATTGCAGCAATGCTGTAAACCATGACAGCGCATTCCGTTCTCCGGACTACATCCTGCTAATCTGCAGGAGTTTGAGAATTAACGCAGAAGAGGAAGAAAGAGCCATGGTCCAACTCTTCTCGCGGATGAGAAAAGGTTCAGCAGCCGATGGGCATAGGCACAGAACGTCGTATTACACGAGGCAGGTTCACAGACGGCGGAACACCTCGCGCGAGATAGGTGTTCGACAATCGTCTTAGCGAAGAGTCACTACGCACCCACGTGACTGTCGACAGATAGGCAGGCTGTCGCGGGCTAGGGAAGCCTACTACCTGAATTAAAGGCATGACAAAAACGGATGTGCTGGGCCTCGGATGTCTATACCACAAAGTGAGCCAATCGAGGTACAAATAACACAGTTCAACTGTGGAACTTGTGGCACAGCGTACTTCGCTCTCGCCGGCGGAAATCTCACGATTTATTGGTTGTGGTTATAAGAGAATGAACGCAGAAGAAGAAGAATAGGCCATGCATACCATATGTACTATTATAGACCTATAAATCTAAAAATAAATTCATGTTCTATTTGTATGGGTACATAGATTTCTAGTTAATATGTTGAGAAGAATATACTATGTAATATGTCACTGTCATTAGAAGCGATGAAGATAGTTTCATGGCTAGGCCTATATCAATCAATAAACCGTAACCCTTCACGGTCGTAGGGGTGCCACATTGGTTGCTTCAGCACACAGAGTCCTCTAGCGAATTATATCCTCAGCGATGCGGATGAGTCTGGAAATATATTGTCCTATCCATTCCTTGATGTTGTCTGTCCGTGCCTTTATTTTCCCTCCTCTGTTTCTTCCACCCTCAACAGTTCACTGTAGTATTGTTTTTGACAAGGAATCATGTCTGCATAAATGTAAGAACCATTCTAGTTTTCGTCGTTTCACTATTGAAAGCAATGTTTCCTGAAACTCCTTCACACATCTCTACTATATTTCTTACGTACACAATGGTCTTATGTTCCCTATAGGAAATTCGTAGAATTTGTCTGTAGCATTTGTACTCGAAAGCCTGTAATCTTCTCAGGCCTATATAGGGACCTACCACTTATTCTAAAATATTTATGCTACGTTTGGCAATAAATAAACAGGATAGTGGAAAAATTAGAGGCAACAGTGATGTGGTTATATAGAGGAAAGTGTTGACAAGACATAGGGGATTTATTTAATTGTAGTTGGATTATCGCATATGTATTCTATCCTTCTCAACAAAGCGATACGCGCCAGCCGAGAGTATCATTCATAGCACGTAATTATGCAGCTTTAAGCTAAAGATTGCTATAATTCATAGGTAGGTAGGTTAATGAGTTTGCCTCTCTTTTGGAGAGGCGTGCATCTTTCAACCAGCGGACAAAGTCCAATTAGGCTATATCAGGACACAAGCTATAATTCACGGGGATTTCTGCCATCTTTGTTAGCATATTCTTCCCCGTGTCCTTGAGTGATGGGCGTGCCGAGGGGGTTGCGTTCTTACCGGGCATCAAAATGCCCCTCAAAATAATGAAAACATTGAAATGGGATTTAAGTGCCTTTGTCGTGCCAAAGTTGATGCCCCGCAATGGTCGTGTTGCCAACCTTGAATTTTGTGAACTGCGGAGTTGATTGTGTCCGTTCTGAGGCGTAGAATTACAACTTGTTCAGATGTGTTCATAATGTGATAGTCATCCTGTGTTGGTTTTTGTGGCTTTCTGATTGACTTGATCATCTGTTTTTTTTCTGATGGTAGGTGATTGGTACATCTGGTTTCATACCCAGATGTTGGTTGGTACATTTGGTTAGTCTTCGGCAGAACCTTCCTTAACCAGTTGGTCTGATTTTTCATTTCCTGGTATTCGACAGTGAGAGGGTATCCACTGAATGGTTACCTATACTGGCAAGACAGTTCATTAAGTAGTTTTATAAGTTTGTTAGTTTTCCAGACTGGAGAGCTTGAAGCACTGACCTTGCATCTGTTTAGAATACCATGGGTTGTAGCCAGAGTTGAATGATTGAGCCCTCCCCCTTTAGATAATGTAACCTCATAATTAACGCTTCGGAGAATGCACAGCAAAAAACACCGCCGCCCGTTTTTTATTTGACAGTAGAACTAAGAAAACTATTTAATTACTCAAAATGTTATTTACGTAATGTTTTTTTCTTCTTTCAAAACTCCCTTTGTGCAAAGTATTCGGCCAAATGGGGGGGGGGGGGGAAGAGATGGCAATTCATGTTAAACTATTGACTATGTATGAGTGTGTGTGTATATATATATTTGTGTCACTACAGAAATATATATATATATATATATATATATATATTTGTGCAAATATATTATGGAGAACTCAAGGTAGGATTTCGAAAAGCTGGTGGACAGAAAAAGCGTTTCAAAGACACGCTCAGGTCATCCTTGAAACATCTTAACATTGACGTAGGCGCTTGGGAGAGCCTCGCTCAGGATAGAACAGCATGTCGTTACAGCATTAGAACGAGCGGCGGAAGAATTCAGACAAGAAACTGCAAGACAGAAGCGGACACGTAGAAAAGAAAAACATCTCAACCTCACACAGATACCTTCTATTGTTGTCAATTCTGTAAAAGAACATTTTGTTCGCGCATTGGATTTGTTAGTCATTTAAAAACGCACTATTAACTTTATTATTTTATTATTTATTGTTATTATTATGGTTAAGTTTTTGGTCATCGTCGATCACGACGGACGAACATCATCATCATATATGTGTGTGTATAACGTATATACGGTACTTGTTTCACGCCTCATAGTGATTAAACTGACCCATAATCTATGCTGAAGTCGGATGTGTCAGCCACGCTGTAAATCATGGCACAACTGACTATTATCTGGACTATATCTTGTTGACCTGCAGGAGTTTGAGAATGGACACAGAAGAGGAAACAAGAAGTTGAAAAGATGTTTACACCAGAAGGCATCGATCGTGGTGAAAAATTGGTTTTCCTTTCAAGACTATTTTTGCACACACTAGGGAGTTTAGTGACAAAAATAACAGTGTGGGTGCTGAGTTCACGGAATTAATTTCCAAACATGTTCAAGGCACGGATGTTCTGAGACACGGGCCATCCACCATCGGTAGTTCGCATGGACTTTTACCACCAGATCATGTGGAAGAACAGTTCACAAAGCCAGATTCACCAAACAACAAGCAGCCTAACGATGCATGTGTGTTTGCTGTAACGCAGATACTAAACTTGCTGGAAATTGAAGCCTATTTAGGCTGATATCAACATCATCTTCATCAAGTACCGTCTCCTCAACGAAGGTTGGCTGCAACAGATCTCCAACATCCCATGTCTGATATTTTGGTGGTACACTCTGCTAGACTGAAGCCTGTCCATCGTGTGATGTTACTCTCCCACTTGTATCTCTGTATCCCGCCGAAGACGGATATGTCGGGCCATTGGCGCAAATAAAACGGCGACACAACGCATTTCCATTCTCTGGACGACATCCTTCTGGAAATCGAATATGACCATGGTCCGGATACAAGAGATATCCAGTGGGAGTATGAGAATGAACGCTGAAGAAGAAGAAGAAGTATCTCTGTATTGTCTTTCTCGCTTCCTTTTGACTTTACCCTCAAGTAAGGTTTTAAATAAGGTGTCATGTCTTTTAATGTGTCCAAAATATTTTATTTGCCTGATTTTATTTCTCTTAGTAATTCTTTCTTCATATTAAGTGTTTTTAGCACCTTTGTGTTTGTTTTCTTCTCTCCCCATGATGTTCTCCCTACTCCTATATACCCACATCTCAAATGATGTCTTCTAATTGTTTATTTGCATACCTTGAATAACTTACATAAAATTGGATATCAATATATCTAGAGGTTTTAATCCCTTATCAATCATTCATCAACTAAGGAGATACATATTTATACATTGTAAATGTCACGTGAGTGCGTCTCCTGTGTACATCGTTTAACGTTTTTCAAGCGTTTCATGTATTTTTCTTTGTTGGGGGGGGGGGGGGGGGTATAAGTCTGGGGGGGGGGTATTAGGTTGGGGGGGGGGTATAAGTCTGACCTATTTATTCGAGATTCTTAATCAGGGTCGGTACATATTTTTTTCTAATAAGGAAAGTGACATTTCCCCGTAAACATGACAGAAGTATAACGTTACAATAGATTATTTATTTAGTCGTCTTTAGCGTTCATTCTGAAACTCCTGCTGGGCCACTTTCCTACACAATTTCTAGCCGGATGTAGTCCAGAGAAAGGAAACACGCCGTGTTACCGTTTTATTTGCGCCTATGGTTCGACATATTCGCCTTCGGTGGCTATTACTTTAAAATGAAGTACCGTCTTCGCACGAAAGGTCATCAACAGTCCCCATTTACTGAATGTACCTCTCCCTTAAATCATAACATACTATAAGCCATAACCTGTCAGGGTCGCAGGGGCACCAAATTGGACAAAACAACATACAGAGTTCTCCAGCAAATTCTGTCTTCAACGATGAAGATGAGTGTGAAAATATCTTGACCTATCCAACCCTTGATGCTGTCTGTGCATGACTGTATTCGTCCGCTTCTTCACTAAAACTGTCTTTTTGTGCCGCTCTGTATCCTTAGTTGAATAGACATGCTTCAAATCTGGTCTCATACCTTTCTAATTTTTTTAAAATGTGGCGTTAGTTATCATGTCTTTCCACATCCTACTGTTTCGTGTGGTGTCAATTTTCTCACACGCTACAATGTCTGGCTGTCTAGCATCTTCTTTCTTGGTCTCCCTCTACCATTTTAGCTCTTCAGCTTGCTTGTTATGACGATGTGGTCAATCTTTCTTCTTCTCATGCTGTGTCCAAAAAAGTGTGGTTTCTCTCTCTATAATGCATATGATCTCTTCAAGTGAGCAGCTCATCTATTTTTGAAATTCTTCGTATGTGTTCACTCTCTGATAACCAAAACGACAGTTCGTGTGATTTCCACAAGGGAACGTGAAGTACATTGTGCTGCTGGGTTCGCAGAGTGTCTGCATTATTTTGCGCCTTCCGGCTCAGCATATTCGTTTTCTGCATTTTTTGTGTGTAAATGAACTTCTTTCCGATTGGCAAAGGATGGAGCAACACAGGAACAAAAAGACAAAGAAATAACCTACCAAGAAAAGAAGACCCTCATCAAAGTCATCAAGAAAGTCGACCACCCAAAAGACAATTACCACTATCTCGACAGAGCAGAGCAGGTTATTATCTTCCGCCTCAGAACAGGACACAACAGATTAAACAGTCACTTAAATAGACTAAGATTGGTCCCATCACCACTGTGCCCTTGTGTGCAGGCAGCACAGACCGCTGAACATATCCTGCAAGACTGCAATAAACTAAACCAGTTAAGGGAAGAACACTGGCCCACAGAGATGGATATCCACATAAAGATGTATGGGAGCACTGAGGAGCTTTCAAATACAGCAGCATTTATTAAGAAAACCGGACTAACTGTGTAGACATGTCAAACTGCGAACGAGAAGAATAAGAAGAGAACTTCTTTAATGAACTTCTTGTCATTATATTTTTTATTTGTCCATGGTGTTCTTAACATTCTTCTATAAGCCTTCTTATTAATATAATTATCTGCCCGCATATTGTTGCAATAGAAAAACGACACTATTACCTGCCAAACAAGTCGCAAGTGGTGACTAAGAATGTTTGGGTTGAAGTTGGCTGCCCCCTCCCTTAGACGGACTAAGTGACTAAAGCAACTTCATGCTGAAGTACGATGTACCAGACCATAAGGCTCAGATATCGCAGCAAGTATGTAAACTATGACATACAACATTCCATTCTCCGCACTACATCCTGCTAATGTGCAGGAGTTTCAGAATGATCACAGAAGACAAATGTAATATTTTACACGGCCACGTTCACCATGTTTTAAAACCATACTTAAAATATTATAGAAATACAAATAAGCGCAGTGCGTCATTAAAGTTGTCAAATATTAACAAGAACACAAAATTATAAAAATAATAACAGAACAACATTGCAACATGTTCTGGTAGTCAGCATAGCTTCAGATGTTCTCGCGGGACGCACCGCGCGCTAGCAATGCAGGCATTAGTAATCGAACAACGACAACTCGCAGACGACAGTGTCGCAACATTCATGCCAGTATCGAGCTAGTGTTTTCTGTGCTATGTTGTGTACATCGTTTAGAAAGCGACTTTGCTTACAAAATAATATTTGTGATGAATATAAATTCGGAAAAGGTTGGAATTTACTACTAGCAGAGTTTGTTCCAAAATATAATTATCAGCCATGCTGAATCAAACATTATGGATTCACGCCTTCGTCTGCCTGATGTGTTTAGTAACTTCGTCCGCCTTAGCAGCCGAGAAAGGTAAGGCTAAGATTAACTACTTTATTTGGGTTCGGGGGTACTGTCAGGTTACCATTCTCGTGTTGACAATTGACACAATTAGGAGACATTGAGGACCCGGTTGGTCTTCTCTAGTTTATCTTATCGTTTTTCTTCGCAGGTTGATCTTGAGCGGTCAAATATTTCTGTGTTGACCCTGAAAGTTCAAAGTTAGGAGAAACAGTTGCAAAAATGTATATATACTAGGTATTAGCACTAAATTTTCAAATTGGGTTTATAACATTATAAACACCACAGTTAGATAGCCCTTGAAATTTGCAATTCAACGATACCTCAACCAAGTCTGTAGGTCGATTCTGTGAAAAGTTATGAATTTTTTTTGTCGAAATTTCAGGAAAAGATAATTACATGGGAACATATAATAAAATATGAACGGACTGATGATGAAAGTTGTGACCAAGAATTGAAGCAGAACTAGCATTTTATGAAATATTTCAGTTATTTATGATAATATATGCATAAAACTATACATTTTTATGTTCGGGAAGGCAAGACGCATCTGTTGAATATACTGTACCAATTGTCAGGCATAATTGGGGCTAATTAATATTCAAAATGGTGGCTAATTTGCATAATTTACTTGTAATTTAATTGTCTAATTATTAATTATTTCACTTATTTATGATAAAACACCATACAAACTATACATTTTTGTGTTCGGGAAGGCAAGACGCATCTGTTGAATATACTGTACCAATTGTCAGGCATAATTGGGGCTAATTAATATTCAAAATGGTGGCTAATTTGCATAATTTACTTGTAATTTAATTGTCTAATTATTAATTATTTCACTTATTTATGATAAAATACCATACAAATTATACTTTTTTGTGTTCGGGAAGGCAAGACGCATCTGTTGAATATACTGTACCAATTGTCAGGCATAATTGGGGCTAATTAATAAGAAAATTCTGGAGGTAAGGTAGGACATAGCGAATGCCAACTGACTAGAGTACAGGAACTGTATGGCGAATAACTAAGTGGGATGAAAAAATGCAGAGGTGGAGAATACAAGAGGAAAAAAGAAAAGAAGAAAAAAAGAAGAAAATATGTGGTGGATAGACGGAAGCCCCGAGACGGAGATACGCCAGCAAGAAAGTAAAGTGTGGGTGGGAGGGATGAGGGAACCCAGATGCCTAAAGCCTTATCATGCATTAGGTCTCCAGTCATAACATCACTGTCACTATCAGAATTAAATAGAATATCCAATAATGCATCTTAAAAATTATCTTTACGGTAATTCTAATTTATACCTAGACCTACTAATAATGTTTGAATAGAAGCATCTGAGTTCGATTACAGTGACAGTGAGACACAAACACTTGTCATCGTCATGGTAACATGGGCTGCAAGCATTCTGACGCGCTGACATGTTTTTTTATCTGTACCCTTGAATAATTTAATACAATACTGTTTGAAGACATTTCAATAAACACTAGTACATAGTGTCACATTAAATTAACTAAAGGATGATAAGATGTAGAAATTCATTAAACTGTAACTTAAATTTTTAACATTATACACGAATATCGATAATTAACGGCGCGGCAACATTGAACAGCCGAAAACGAACTCTAAAGTTAGTAGCGTGGTCGGTCGATCACCATAGCATTTTTAAAATTTAATAATAATTAATAGGTACTTCTAGAAATGTTAAAATTTGGTACATAAAGATAGAAATGGTTGCTGAATATGTTAGACATGGTTTCACATATTAATTTTAATCAAAATTTAGAAATATACGTGTGCAAAGACAAAAAACACCTACCTCGTCTTGTTTAATTGCTTGGTGTTAATTGTAGATAAGGTATCTCCAACATACCTAATCTTAATACACTGCAGAAATGGATGATAAAAAGTATACAGTTCACTTTTATATGATCTAAAGCTGCGTGGCGTCACTAAATGACAATTCCATTGGATATTACACACGTGGTCCATGAAAAAATGAAAATGTCGGCACATGGCATTTTTATCAAGGGACACTACTCTAAATATCTTTTTGCGGAAATATTTCGATTAGTGCTAATGCCTAATATATACCGGTACAACTTGTCATTTGTAGACATGGTGCTGGAACATTCTGAGAAGTTTGACACTTTAATGAAATCGTATAATTTAAAGAGAATCGTTATAAAAATTTAGTATTTGAAAATGTATTGTTTGTAAACAGTAATTAAATGTTGTTGTCAAGATTTTGTGATAACAGGACATAACTAGTTGATTGTTGACATTATTGACATGGTCACATGCTCAAGTTTAGTAATAACACAGACGACCAAGATCCGTAGGCCCATTCAGTCTATGTTGATGTGAAGAACGCCACAATATAATCTTTGAGGTCATTGTGATAGACGATACTGCTTCCTCTCTTATTTTGTAATGGTCAGACGTCAAGATACATTCAAGATGGAAACATTTATCTATACATTACTCATCCATTTTTTATCCCCCCCTCCTTTGTCAACAGACAGTTATGACTTCAGGAATACCCTCCTCCCGCTTAATTATGTCAAAAAGTGTTATCTCTCCCTCCCAAAAATGCTGTTGTGCTGAAAAAAAAACCACTGCATGATTGTGTTTCAAATTTCATGAAATAATATTTAAATTCAATTTAATTGGTAGGCTATGTAGTATATACAATTTTATTTGCTAACTTTTGTCATCCCCTCCACCTCCTAATTGTTGACTTATTTATTAAGAGCATCAATTGATGATCTTTTAATAAGAGGTTTAATTTCCTACCCACCAGCCCAGAGAGTAAGAATGCCTTATTATTAATCAGCTCAGAAACTATATATTTTGGTGCACAGGGCATGTCATCTTCTTCAACGTTCATTCTCAAACTCCCGCTGGATCTCTCTTGTAGCAGGATAATGGTTCTACAAGATTTTCAGCAGGATGTAGTCCAGAGACTGAAAATACGCAGGGCAGGTTCTGGCACCCCTTCCTTTACATAACTAAATTCATTTGGTTTATGGTGCACCTGAGTATTATTTTGAAACTACACAAATGGGCAGTATCCTTCTGTCTGGTTTTGCTCCTGCGTTAATAATCATTCACAAAGCTGCTGTTTGAAAAAAAGTTTTTATGTTCTAAATTATAAATGACGTTTTCATTATTATTCTATAAAGACATGTATCACTGTTGATATAATGTGTAGTGGGTACAATGCAGCCCGTGGGCCAAATCCAGCTCAGCAAAATATTTTTTTTGGACTCACCAGGATGATTTAAAAGTTGGATATCTGCTAACCCCAGATCTAATAAAACCATACATAGAGTTCTAAAGAACGAAAAACTACACGAAAGTATGGCGCATGGCTGAGATGTTAGAACGTTCGTCTCACACTAGTGAGGTGAGGTCCAGAGTTCGATCCTTGGTAAGGACTGGGTTTTTTCATTCTATCTATTTATTCGCTGAATCCTTTTGTTGCCTTTCGCTGTCAGGGGTAGAAGAGTTTTCTGGAGACGGTCTCTTGTATATTGTGTATATTCTATATTGTTTTTTTCTGTTGAGGGTCAATTTAAAAACTACCCTGTATATGACGTGGTGACAGCAATAGGATGCAGCCTTTATCGCACAGATACAAAATCTCTCCCTGCAACTCCTTTATGGGAAATATGCTTAGACAGTTTGTTTTAACTACACCTAAAAGCTCAGTCTGCAGGAGTTTGAGCCAACCGAAAAATTTTGCCAGCCTCTGAACTAATGAAATTGATGGAACAAAATCTAACATTAAAGCAAACAAGTACTTATTCTGTCTGTGTTACTATAAACAAATAAATGTGTAACCAATTGAACATGATTCCAAAGTTCCCATTATTTTGCGTCTTTTTCATCTACGTTTGTTCTCAAACATTCATAGGTGTATTGATGTAGTCAGGTGAACAAAATGTGTTATGTCATGGTTTGAACTTTGTCTGCGATATCTATGCCTTTCGATGTGGCATATCCAACTGCACAGGATATTTTCTGGTCACTGTGACTTTTTACAGGATGCAACAGCCAACTTCATTCACAAACTTCCTTTGTTCTTACTATATTCAGATAAAATCACATTTTTACCAGCTGCTTTATGAAAAACCACTTTTCATTTCCACTTCAGGTGACCTTTAGCAGAAATAAGGATGACTAAGAGTCACTTCAAGTGGCAACTCATATTTTAAGAGTTAATCACCTCTTATGGCATGCATGGAAGGTGCTGGTGTTACTTCTGCGTTCATTCTCAAACTCCTGCAAATTAACAGGATGTAGTCAAAAGAATGGAATGCATTGTGTCATGGTTTCCAGCTTGGCTGTGATATCTGCACTTTTTGGCCTGAGATCCGACTTCAACATGCCTTCAGATAATTTTTACCCTCTATAGATGGAACAGCAAACCCCACCCTCAAATATCTTCTTAGTTGTCTCTTGCGACATGCATGGTAGGTAACAGTGTTATCATTCTTTACTCCTTTCGGACCCTGATTTCACATACACTGCTGATTTCGTTAATAAAATCGCCTGGATTAAAACCCATCATTCGATAATGAGGTGGGTCCTGATTCCCCACAAAAATGATTGTAAGCCAGGATATTTTAGATTCTAAATATGTTTTGAAAGTCATTTTCAATAAATATTGAATTGTGTTGTAAAAGTTTACTTAGACCTAAGTTTTATTTGAGCGTTCATTCTCGTACTCTCATCAGATCTCTCTTTTAGTAGAACAATGATCCTACTACATTTCCAGCAGATGAATAATATAATATAGAGACATCGAACATTTATTATTATAGAAAAAATTATAATGCAGCAAACAAGATTTGAACCAGATATTCTCAGGTAGCACCTACTCGCCTCACAACTTGAGTCAACACGTTTTCCGTATTATACATTCTAAAAATATATATGAAAACATATTGAGTCAAGTTGCAAGGTGGGTAGGTGCTATCAGAGGGGGACCCAGTTCAAATACCATTGGCTGCATTATTGTTTTTTAAATAGATTTTCAGAATAGAATGTAGTTCGGAGAATAGAAATGAATTGTGTTGTCATTTTATATGTGCGAATAGCCAGACGGATCAGAACCTTGACAGTACACCTATAGTTATTTAATCCAAGCTCTGAGCTCATTCTCTTGATACTCAAAAGCATGTGATTTATATACAAGAGCTCAGACATATTTAAAAAAAATGATCAGCTATTAACTTTCACAGGATACCATTACACTCCGGTCAAGATGGCGGGCACGTTGGATATCTTTCGGCCAGCCTCTAGACCGGATAATAGTTTTCGGTGTTTCAGTGTAATTCTGATGGAATATGTGATTTCTACATCTGAATGTGATAGATTAGAACACGGTTTAACCATTTAGAAACTCTGAAACAACGCTGTGACAGATCTAGCAAATCGACAGCGACGAAACACACTGCTCATAGAAAAATGAAGAGTGCTCAGGATAGACATAACGGTTATAAAGCCAGAGGCAGACCATGTAAAAGATGGATCACAGAAATCAAAGAAGCCACAGGAACAAGCTTACAAACAGCGCACAAGAAGGCCATCTCCAGAGAACTCTTCCACCCCTGACGCTGCAAGGCAAACAAGGGACACAGCGTATAGATAGATAGATAGATAGACCATCACACTGTGGAATCATGGGAAATGAGAAAGCGAAAGCTCTTATCAAGAACGTCTAGTGAAATGAAACAACACAGACACTAACTGTCCTACAGTGAAGCAAAAACAATCAATAACACATACACTTCAAAGTGGAAGAAATAAAAGGAAATGCAAGACAAACCCGATGCAATATATCACTTCCCAAGATGCCAACAGACCACACTACTCCGCCTTAGAACCACTGGGACCTGGAGAAGACAGTGGATTTCACCCTGATGACAGACCTGACAATATAACATGGTCGCAGATGCCGAGCACAGAAGGAGATACACATTACAATGAAAGAAGCTTCCATGGTGGAAGGGATAATGAGACAATCTAATAGTTTAAACTTGTACAAGCTTGTTTTTGGTTTGAGAATGGCAAAAGTAATATTTCATGTAGTACTGGCAATGTTACTGAAACATAAAAGTGATGACTGAAAAATAATTTAACAATTATGATAGATGAAAATGCCTGTGTGTTGTTGAATGACTGAAGAGGTTTTTTTGGTAGTGTTGGGAAAATCAATCCATAAAGGGTCAAAGTGATCAAGAAGCCATATAGCCAACTCCAAAATCACCTTGTTTTTGTGTGTTTTTTTTGGAGAACCCCAGGAATTGTGAGCAATTAGCTCTTACTTCTTATGTGCAGTGATTTTTCTGAGCTTTCTTTCATACCCAGAAGACTTCAGCTTTCGGCTTAGTGCAATGCCTATTGAAGGAGCTTCTACTCAGAGGGGGTCCAAAATCACCGTAGTTGCCTCATACAACATACATGGCAGCTAGCTGTGTTGCTATTCTTTCCTTTCTGACTCTGGCGACATGCTGTTGTCAAGAATTTATTTTCTTCATAATTGTCTTTTGGTCAAAACGTTCATTGTTCTTCATCATCATCATTTGCTCGTACAAGCACATTGATCTTTCTTATCAAGGTGGTAGTTTGTCTCAAACTTGTCATACAACCCTTTGCTCATACAACCGCATTGGTCTTTCCTATAAAGGTGGTGGTCTGTTTCAGGCTTGTCATGCAATTCTTTGCTCATACAACCACATTAGTCTTTCATATGGTTGGTTGCTGATCCAGCAGTCCATGTGTCCTTTGACCCAATGCCACTGTGTGATATATGCATGTGTTTGTGAGCTGTTACTTTGTTCCATATAAGGTATTCCATTTACTGGTCTTGATGGAGAAGCATTATTCTGACGTCACCTAGTGCCAGACATTAAACAAGTTATAGGTCAACAGTTTAGTAGGGATGAGTGCACAGCACGCACCATGGAGTGTGTTGTGGTTGTATTCTGTTCATTTGATTCATATATTTATAGATTTCCCTCCCAGTGTTTCACATGACCCATCTGTTCATCTAATTCTCTTTGTTCACAGATTTCAACATCATTTTAACTGTGCGCTTGGTCGTTTTTATGTATGGCAGCTCTTGTCTCGCTCCCTTCTTTGCTAGTCTATCGTCTTGTCATTGCCATGTGTATTCAAGTGGTCAGGCATCCACTGCATAAGAATTCTGATTCATAAGATAAAGCAGCTGGTTTGCATGGTGATATATGTGAACTAGCTCAGGCTTACAATGTCCATCATATTTTAGTGCTTGAAGAGTGGAGTCTGTAAAAATAACATTGTTTTGGACTTTGGATGGAAAGGTGTCAAATATGGTTTTCAGGTGGTACAAGGCAACTTCTAGTGCTGTTATTTCATTGGCATAGTTAGAAAAATATCTCCCCATAGGCATCAAACAACTCATCAAATGTTTTGTCCGGATATTCTATATAGACACCATAGTTTGTTTTGATGGTCTTAGGCCATTGCAACCTATGCGGCCGCATTGGGCCCCGCACTTCATAGGCCCATAAATTAATATTAGAATGTATTTTATTATCCTCTTCCCTACCCAGACTGGGCCCCGCGCAATCCGTTTCGCATTGTGCTCCGCAATTGTTAGGGCCGGCCCTGGTCTCAGGCTTGTCATACTACTCTTTGCTCACACAGTCACATTGATCTCTGTTTGGGCCACATCTTTGCTTGACTTCTTTAATGACAATGGACAATGATATAGTACAGTAGCTCATGTTCTACTGTCTGCTTGGCTTCACCATATGGACACATGTTTGTGGGACTAATTGTCAGCATATTGTAAAGGTGATAGTTGGGTCAACAGTGGTCAATTCTTCTTTTTTTCTTCTTCTTCTTTCTGTCCTCATGTACCTTTCGGTGTTGAGGGGAGAGTGAGTGTGCGGTCTTTTGCCCTTCTATTTGCCTCCTCTGCTGTTATATTTCCGAGTGTCTCTAATACATTATCTATCCACCTTTTACGAGGGCGTTCAATAGATCTCCTGTTTTCGTATCGTTTGTTGAGTGTTTTTTTTGATAATACTGCTCTTTCGTACCATTTAACTTGTTGTTTCTGTATGTATTCTATTGTTGGTTTGATCCCTAATTGTTTCCTTAGTGCTTCATTCCTGATTTTGTCTCTCAGGTCAATTCTTAGTTCAAATATTGTAACTGGTCTCTTATTAATTGTGTGTATAACACATGTCATTTTCTGGATGTCATCTTAGTCATTTCTCGGTGAAGCTGTGTTTTATTTACATCTTTATTTATTTTGTATGTGACACTGTCTTCAATATACCATTTACTTTCGTCCTCTGTGGTCAGTTCTTGTATGTTGCAGTGGGCTCAAATCCACGGTACTTTGACTGCCGAAACTACTGCTGCTAAATTGTATCAGTGCTTTAAAAATCTAGTTTTTCTTCTTCTTCTTCTCCGTTCTTTCTCAAACTCCTGCAGATTAACAGGATGTAGTCCTGAGAACGGAATGTGTTGTGTCATGGTTTACATCATTGCTACGATATCTGTTCCTTTCGGCTTGCTACATCCGACTTCAGCATGGCTTTGGATCACTGACCCTATATGGGATGGGGCAGCCCATAAACTCCTTAGTCGCCTCTTACGACATGCATAGAATGTAAATACTGATGCTATTCTTTGCTCCCCTCTGGACTAGAATAAGGGAGATTGGTTTGAAAAAGTGGTGTCGCTAGAAAGGAGCGTATTCGTGGGCGAGAAATAATGTTGGTCAATCAACGGAGTACTGGGACCGTCAGTCAACTTGTAATGGCGGATAAACTCAAGCAGTGATCTGAGCACTTAAGGACTTGTCCAGAGTGTAGTGACATGATCCAACGACTAACTAACTAGCTCCCTTTTCGGACCCCGGCAACACACGGGCGACAATCTTGTTCAATATTGTTATGGTGTTTGTATTACTGCAGCCTGTTGTACTTTCTCAAACTATTTTCATGCCTAAAAAAATATTTTATTGTTTGGCATGTAGTTTTACTGTATTCTGATTATGAGTAGATACCAACAATCAGGGTGGGAGGGGGGAAATCATGCATATTCTAAAAGCTACCAAACTCTTGCCCTCAGATCCATTCATGAAGATTAAACCAAGTGTAAATAGACTCAATATGTTCTTTCAGGTCGGGGACCTAGGCAAGGTTTTAGCTAAGGCTTAGGCCTGGTTTCAAGTCAGGCATAGACAAATGACTTGATTTTGAGTATCCAGTTATCTCACATTAGAGGTCTAGTAACTGTAATTCATGAATTTATGGAATATATTAAGTTTGACTTGTGATTTAACGAGGTTACTGTCTGTGTGAACTGTGGTATTTGTTGTTACTGTCTGTATGCAGTAGCATTGGTTGTTGCTGTATGTGTGCACTGAGATATTTGTAGTTACTGTCTGTGTGCACTGAGATATTTGTAGTTACTGTATGTGTGCACTGTGGCATTTGTTGTTACTGTCTGTGTGCACTGAGGTATTTGTAGTTACTGTCTGTGTGCACTGAGATATTTGTAGTTACTGTCTGTGTTCACTGAGATATTTGTAGTTACTGTATGTATGCACTGAGGTATTTGTAGTTACTGTCTGTGTGCACTGAGATATTTGTAGTTACTTACTGTATGTGTGCACTGAGGTATTTGTAGTTCCTGTATGTGTGCACTGAGATATTTGTAGTTACTTACTGTATGTGTGCACTGAGGTATTTGTAGTTCCTGTATGTGTGCACTGAGATATTTGTAGTTACTGTCTGTGTTACATAAGTAGTAAGAGGCGATTACGGAGGTTTAGGGCTGGAGGACTGTCCCATTCCTTATGTCAAAATGACCAAATGTGCGCTGAAGTCGGAGTTATCAGATTTAAAGGCGCATATCTCACAGCTGATTTAAAGGTGCATTTATCACAGCTGATCTGTAAATCAGGACATATTGAACAGGAACCTGAAAATGAACTCAGAAGTATTTGGTGTATTTGAAGAGTTGACTTTCTGGAAATTGAACTTGTTAAACCAACAATCTGCATACATGATTGCAAAGTAAAAAATATGCCTGGAATTGTGCAATTATATTTATTTCAGTGTACAACACTGCGTCAATAGTAGTTCATTCTATTCACCCTCAGCTCCCTGAGAAGCATATGACTTCTTCAGCGTTCATTCTTAAACTTCCGCTGGATCTCTCTTGTAGCAGGACTATGGTCCTATTAGATTTCCAGCTGGATGTATTCCAAAGAATGGAAATGTGTTATGTCGCCTTTTTATTTGCGCCAATAATGGCCTGACACATCCGTATTCGGCGGAATATGGCTTTAATACACCTTTTACTTTTTATTGGGGTCTGTCTTTTAATAGTCCTTCTAGTTCGTTTAGTGCATATCTATCCATATTTGTTCTTCTGCGTTAGCTCTCAAATAATTAACACGAATATTCGTGTGATCTGAGTAACGGGAAAGTTTTTTGTGCTGCTAGTTTTACATCGGATCTGCGTTATTTGCGCCTAACGGCTCATCGTATCAGTTTTCGGCGTACTGTCAATATTATGACTTAGTACCAAATAAGACAACATCAGACAAAACATCTTTGAATAATCTAGAAAAACTGCATTAGTACTACAAAGGATACCAGCTCGCGATGATATCCCTGGTAACGAAAAAGCAGACAAATTGGCAAAAACATGAGGCAACCTTCCTCAGACCAGTGTACCACACTGCTTCAGGGAAGTAAAGTCTCTGCTAAAACAATCTATGCGACTTCAGTGGAGACAACTAAACGGAAACTAGTCCTGAGCAAGACAACATTATAAAATTAAACAGAAGTGAGCAAATCACAATATTTCGACAGAGAACAGACACATTGCTATGTAAATGCGCACTTACACCGAATCGGTATCAGCGACATTGCTATTTGTATCTGCGGAGTAGCAACATACTAGAACATATACTACAGGGGCTGTCCCAGTTCGATTGTTTCGAGTTTCTCTCTACAAAACAAGTACTGGGAAACGCAGGATGCCCTAAAACAAACCACTCTATACATGATCAATATCGAACTGAATGTTTAACAATTGATCGCAGAAGTTGTGTACTAGCAGCATAAAAGCGTCATCGTTTGTTGAGTAGTATCAGGAACCCAAGACGACCTAAAACAAACCGCTCTATATATGACCAATATTGGACTGGTTCTTTAGCAATTGATCTCAGAAGAACCCACCGAAGACGGATGTGTCGGGCCATTGGCGCAAATAAAACGGCGACACAACGTATTTCCATTCTCTGGACTATATCCTGCTGGAAATCTAATAGGGCCATTGTCCTACTGCAATAGAGATCCAGCAGGAGTTTGAGAATGAACGCTGAAGAAGAAGATCTCAGAAGAAGAATGTTATCGTAAATATTTGCTCACTTTTTAGTTTGTTTGTCTTCAGCGATGTCTTTTCCTTACTGGTTCCTGAGCAACCTCTGTCGTGTCATGTAGTACTCTTTCCTGGTCTTACATGTTGGTGTGTGTGTTTTGTCACGCACTTGACTGATTGACTAGAGCGCCTGTCTCATAATACTGAAGGCACGGTTTAACATTACTGTAAGTAATGAATTTTAATATGATCGCCTGTATGTTGACGGACCCAAAAGGGGAACAATTAATAAAAATACTTTGACCTGCGATACATGCACTTCGACTAAGGAAGTTTTGACGGTGGGGTTGGTTGTCCCCAAGTCCGTCTCCAAATGTAGGTCCTTCCAACTAATCGTACACAGTGCCACACATCTTGATTGATGCGATTGATCTGATTTTTCATTGGTAACTTTCCATGTACTTTGTGTCGCTAGCCAATGAGAAGACAGATCAGCCAAGATGAGTGACACTGCGTGTAACAACTTGGCGTGATTTTTATATGGGGAAGAATTTTGCTGTTCCCTTTCATTGGTTGATTTATATCAGAAGTTGTTTCTAAACCAGTGTCAGTGAAAAAGGCGCAGATATCAGAGCCAAGTTGTGTATTATGGAACATCACATTTTGTTCTCCAGACTACATCATGGTAACAAGTAGAAGTTTGAGAACAAATACAGAAGCATAATAAAAATCAGACTCCACAGAAGACAGATATGTCAGGCCATTGGCGCAAGTGAACATTAGATGGAAGGACAAGGTAAGAAATGAAGAAATCTGGGGACGAACAGACCAAGATCTGGTGGACACATGGACCACCACGAGAGAAAATGGGAGGTATTAGACACATGCTTAGAAAACTAATGTAAGATATAACTAGAAGATCAATAACATGGAACACGTAGAAAATAGGAAATTTGCTGAGTGAGAATGATAATTTGCTGCTGCTATGGCAAAGATATCATTATTACCACATCTGAATTCTTGCTTTCTCTTCTGAACATTCACATAACATTCTGTAACGAAAATTGTGTGGCACAACCATCTGCCATCTGCCACCTTAATTAGGCTGCTGGAAAGTCTCCATTAGTTTTGCCACACTTATGAATGTTTGTTGGCAATATTTTGTTGCTGACATTTAGATCGCTGATATAAATATTCAAGTAATTTGAATCAGATCGTCGAACCTCCACCCGCCCCTTTATGTATGTGCAATGCATAGAGTAAGATGATATGGCATGTTCTCAACCCGGTGCTCACGAGCACCATATTGCTCTCGTAGTGACAAATACTGCTTGGGCATTGCTCGTCTCCGCCAGTGGAGATTAATATGTCCAGGTATTGATATACATGTACCAGATAATAGATATCATTCACCGTTGCTATTTAATGAGAAAACATAGTGGTAAAGTACAGAGGCGTGTCTGTCATCTCTGGAGAGAAACGATACAGGTCAGTAGCTTGAACAAAAGAATTACAGACAGAATGTCTGTCATGTGCGATCCCCGACGGCAAATTGATCGGGGAGCATTGCTTTCATGTGCGTAACTTGCAGTCTTCAATTAAATGACGAAGAGGGCGGGATTTTAAAGTGGATGTGAGAATGTCTGAAGGAGGCATTTTGATTAACCGGAAGTTTTTCTCAAATACTGGGGAACTCTGCATTTTGGGGGATACAGTTCAGACCAGGTCCGGGGACTAGGTTCTTGGCTCAGGTTGATACCGTAGTTAGGCTAGGTTGAGGTTTCTGAATCCGATTCGGAGGCCGGTTTGAAGTCCTGAGAGCATTGGGATTCCAAAGTTGACAGGAGGAACTTAGTTACAAGATGTAGTTAGGAAAGTTTAGTTTCAAAGTTGTAGTTAGTAATTTTTAAGAGAGCTTGAAAAGCTCCCAGTTGAGAGACGGATGAAATCTCAGGGAGAGCATGTAAACTAAGAGCTATTTAATATTTCCTAAGATGCTGTACATTGAATTATTGATGTTGTAATATTGGACGTTGTGATGAAGCAATAAACAGGTTATATATATATATATATATGAGAACTCTGGTTGTCGCGGTATTTGCATACAACGGTTTGTGTTTGACAACTTGTGCTGAAGATACATCGACTGGTTGTGGTGTCATCACGTTACAACACTGTCATGACTATCACTTCATCATCGCACCGTCGCAGCAGCAGATTGCAACATACAGCTGGGCTACTTGCGAAATGGCTACTGTTCAGTGAAAGCGATACAAACACTGAACGTATGCATTAACACCACCAAAGACAGATGTGTAGACCATTGGCGTAAAAAATACACGTCCACACAGGACGCCATTCCTTTCTCTGGACTATATCATGCTGGAAATCGAGTAGAACCATCCTCCTACAAGAGAGATCCAACGGAAGTTTTAGAACCACGCAAAAAATAACATGTCACTGCTGGGCCATCTCTATCGATTAAGAATCTGATACACAAATGAATGTCCATGCGGATTCAGAATCCTAATCCCAGAACACATACTTCAGGACTGCCCACCATACAACAAGCAAATAAAGTGGATCTAGTTAGAGGATATTGTTCTGGAGTAAAAAAAATATAAGGCAGCTGTGAGTTGGAGAAGACAGCAGACTCCACCCAGGCGATATGATTGACAATCTTGTATGAGCACATACATAAAGACAGAAGAAAAATAGGTGGTGCAATTTTAAAGACACTGAACTTTCTATGTACACTCAAGACAAGACAGTCTACCCACCCAACTGTTCAATTTTTCTTCGTTGCTCTGTCATTGACCTTTGATGATCTTATCACGCGAGTCAAAAACAAATAAAATGTCTGGTGGGCACATCGATCTCGAAGTTGTTGTTTTTTTTAAATTTAAAGATAGCTGTTCGTTTCCATTTCAAGGAATTACGAGATATAAAACTCTTGATTCATATACGCAGCCAGGCTCTGTGGAAAAGAGGTGTAAAGATCGCGTCTCGAAGGTCAATCTATCAGGTTCAAACCTCGCTGCTGTTATCATCATCAACTCCATAACCCTTCAGGGTCACAGTGGTGTCACTCTGAAAACATCAACACACAAATTTCGCCATTGCTCTCTGTTATCAGTTATTTCAGCGCGATATTTTAGCTGTAGGCAACTGTGGATAACATATGAACTAATTGTATATATATTTAATTACTTTTATCAATCTTGACTGTATCGTGTCTATCTCATGATATTTCCCCCACTTGCATCTCTGCATACCTCTAGTTTTCCTCTCCACGACTATATCCTCAAGTAAACTTTCCTACCCCATACGTCTCTTAAAATGTCCTAAACATTTGTTTTTTGTTCCTATAAATAATTTTCATACTCCATGTTTCCATAATTTATTTGCTTATCTTTCCACAAAGTTTCCCCCTATTTTATATATCTGCATCACAAAGGCATCAATTTTGTCTTCATGCAGTTTTTCCATTATTTATGTTTCTGGAAAGGTAGAGAAAATCCACACATTTACTACGAGAAAATTTGGGAAATTTGGTAAACACGCTGTCACTTGTGAACAAATCATCATTGTTACTGCATGTTCTGTCTCGAGTTCTTACATTTATCTTCTCTCAAATGATCCACATGAACGAGTTGCTGGCCAGCTGACCTCACACCTGTTGTCCTTTTGCATCATACTTTTAAGGGGACTGAGAATGCTAGATGTACCATCACTGAAAATGATGGGTCAACAGATATGACAGAAGAATGATGAAATATTAGGAGGCTTCATCATACTGCTGATAGCAGTCAGTCTTCCGGGTCACTGCTGGCATGACTAAATTTGAAAATGAAAGAACACTGCGGGCAATTTACAAGCGATGGAAGCGGAAGGAAAAATCAGAAAACTTTCTTACCCCAAATCCTCTACACTCCTGCATACACTGCAATAGAACTTTCCTGGCACGGTTCGGACTCATCGGGCATCTACGAACTCACAAACCAAATTGGACAATCACAAATGTTTTGTTGTTTTTCTACTTGCTCATTACATTTATTGTTTTTCATGCCATGCTCATCTTCGTTTGCGAAGGAGGAACAACTTCATAAAATAAATCTCTGGAGACACTCCAGAATGCCACGTCGAGTGGTGTTTTTCAATGATCATGTTTCTCCACAACTTTTGTGTGTGTTGTTAATAAGTTGAGTTGATGACATTCTCTCATGCCACATTTATATCTCAACCCCCAACTTCTCTGTCTTCCTCTCTCTCTTCTCCCAGTGATCTTTCTGGTGCTCACTAAATGTTCAAGTTTTGCTCTTCTCATCATGTGCCCTAAAGGTATCTCTATCTAAAGAATACAATAGCTCAATTGCTTATAATGCATGGTGATAGCCAGTGTGTTACTGGGCCCGAAAAGGGAGCAAAGAATAGCAACACTGTTTACCTTCCACGCATGTCGTAAAAGGCGACTAAGGAGGTTATGGGGTGGAGTTGGCTGTCCCATTCCATATAGGGTCAGTGACCCAAAGCCATGCTGAAGTTGGATGTGTCCGGCCGAAAGGCGCAGATATCGCAGCAATGCTGTAAACCATGACACAACGCATTCCGTTCTCCGGACTACATCTTGCTAATCTGCAGGAGTTTGAGAACGAACGCAGAAGAAGAATGCATGGGGATGGAAACAAGCAGGCGAATCACATGATGATGATTCCATTTAACGATCCTGACTAGGTCAAAGGGCGTGAGCCCATGGACCTCTGGATCAGCATCCAACGATCCTGAGCCACATAATTAATATATGATAAATGTGCTCACAATCTTAGACCAGTATAGAATATCTTACCTACAAAATAACCTACCACTCTATAACTGTTCATTCGTGCTGTCATGATGTCCGTAAGCTTATTATGTTTGTGTAATTCCATCTGGGATTTCTGGTTACAATAAGAATGGTTAAATTCCACCTGAGATTTCTAATATACAGTTACAAACGGAATTTTTAAAATGTAGAAGTACACATAAACAGCAATATGTTTCTACAACAATAAGAAGAAAACGATGGACTTTGATCGGGCATGTACTTTGAATGAAAATAAACTGCCATTACAAACATTAGATTGGGTACCAGATGGTAAAAGAAAAAGAGGAACACTAAGAGCGACTTCTTCGCACAACAACCATCAAAGAGGTATGACTTTTGTTCTCAACAATATGTAAAAATTACACACAGTAACATCTCAACTGAACTGTAAAGCTCTGATTTCTGCCCTTTGCACTGTATTTGACAACGAGAGAACATAATTCTTCTGCGTTCGTTCTCGAACTTCCGGAGAACGGAATGCGATGTGTCATGGTCTACAGCATAGCTGTTATATATGCCCATTTCCGCCTGTTAAATCGACTGCAACATGGCTTCTGGGTCACTTTGACACTATATGGGATGGGCCGCCAACCTCATGAAAACCTCCTTAGTCACATATTACAACATGTATAGAAGGTAAACAGTGCTGCTATTCTGTACTCAAATTTCACGCCAAATTTCACTCAAATAATACCAGCATTGTGATTTGCCATGCCATGCATGTCGATAGAGGTTTTGTGGTGAAGTGGTTTAGAAGAGGTGTCGAGGTTTTGTGCTGTTCTACTCTATAAGTAAAAGTGACTATTGCTTCTGCGTTCAGGATTGTTTCAGTTTTACAAGATCGCCAGGTCGAAGCTCCCAGTCTTCTCTATACCAGGGCGTCTGCCACAAACATTTTACTTAGCTCAGTCCGTGTGTCATGTCTTGCCTCGTTGATCATTGAAACCTGGACACTTTTAGATTATGTGTTCAACAGTCTGTATTCCTGTTTTACTTGGTCATTCATTTGTGCAGACCATCCAGATCTGGTCCAAATAACCGTGTAGCCTGCAGTGGCCAGTTCGAAGTCAAAAGATGGTGGTCTGTTGTCGCATATGAAGTTTGTGTATGGCGTTTAGTTTTTGATCATCTTCATATATTTCTTTCACTGTGATGTATAATGGTTGCGGCGAAGTGATTTTTTTGGACTCACTGTACACTTGGAGGGTAACTGAATTGTTCCATTTTTCCTTGAGTTTTGCCATTACATCAACGCTCTCATTTCCTGAAATCCCACAATAGGCAGATATCAATTGAAGAATGTTGTTTGAACTTTCTTGTTTTCCAGTTCTAGTTCTTGTGTATTGTGCTTTCACTTTTATTGCATTGTAATGTTTCTAATAATAATCGGGAGTCCGTGAATATCACTGTTAGTTTGTGTTGACTACTGCGTAGCGAGATCTCTCAGTGCCTGCAGGAGTGTCTCGGCTTCTGCTCAGAAGTTTGAGCATGTCGTACCTGTTGTGAGCGCATTTCGGATGCCCTTTATATTGTTGAATCTGACTAAGACGTCTCCCCATCTGCTTTTGAGAGCTCGCTTTGCCGATCCATCTGTGTAAGCATTACATATTTTTTGCATAGAATTTGTGTTAGATCATGTCCTGTGTCAGAGACTTTAGCTGATGCGATGTCATGTATTCTCTGATGTTGATTCATAGACTTCTATGAGGTGTTTTTATGATGGTAAATTGGCCCCTCAAAACCATATAACATTTCCATTTTTTGGTGGTCATTGGGGAGGATATTTTCACGTTGATGATGCAATTGTTTTGATATGTGGCAGAAACTGGTTCATTTCATTCTTTTTAAAATTTTGGCGTATCTAGATTGTTTGGCTCGCAAAGCAGCGTCAAGTTTGTGTTAGAATGTTCTTTCTGAGCGCCTATTTTCGAGTGACAGAACGTTTGCATATTTTTTCATTGATTGAGGTGACCTAGAAGCAATGCCAAATGTGTCAGGTCCAAAGATACAGATACCCCAGCAAAACTGTAAATCATAAGACAACGTAATTATTTCCTTGGGCACAAAAAGCATACAGAATTGACTTCATTGTACTCGGGTTTGTCCGTATATAGTCTGTCACTCAACGAAACGGCACGTCGCCTTCCGAGAATAGCACTCAGAATACACAACTTCAAGCGGTAATCCTCAGAGATATTTGAAGAAATTAGCGTTACAAACAAGACGACACGAGCCGGATTCGAACCCATGACTTCTTGAGCATAAGGTTACTTTAGACTATATCCTGAGACCAACGGGAGTTTGAGAACGAACACAGAAGATTTATATATGGATATCTTGAAACACTTTCAGTACATTATCATTGTTCAGATGTAACACCGTTCTTCGTTCGCGGTTCTTCTCAAATTCCTGCCTAATGGCAGACCTCAGTCCAGAAAACGGAATGCAGTTCGCGGTAGTTGATAATTTAACAGGTAATTATCAGAAACAATATAAAAAGGGTTACAGTAGCAGTTTTACGTTTAACAGTACACGATCGACGTTTCAACCAAAAGATATTTATCAAGACAGGGACGAACAAATACAGAATGTAACCAAATAATGAAATTGATTTTTACGGCCGTCTCTCGCTTACTAAATTTTGATTTATTTGTATAACTTGACAGGATATCAGATTCTTCTTCTGCGTTCGTTCTCAAACTCCTGCAGATTAGCAGGATGTAGTCCGGAGAACGGAATGCGTTGTGTCATAGTTTACAGCATTGCTACGATATCTGCGCCTTTCGGCCTGACACATCCGACTTCAACATGGCTTTGGGTCACTGACCCTATATGGGATGGGACAGCCAACTCCCTCCCTTCACACTCAACATCAAATCGAATTGTAGGTTTACTTTGGCCTCTTGGGATAGGATAGCCAATCCCAACCCCCTTAAACTCTCTTTACGACATGCATAGCAGATCACAGAGTTGCAATGCTTTTCTTCCATTTCGTGCTCATTATGATACACTTAACCCAAATAACGGAGCATATAGGATTTCTTCGCTAGCATTGACAGATACCATTTTTACATGCAAGCGATGTCTTTTAAATGAGCACATTGACATGACAGCAGAGCGTGCATTGTCACAGACAATAGCACGGAGATGAACCAAACATTTTGAAGAACGATCTGTATCACAGATAGGGATTTGACTTCTGCATCTGAATCATGGTTGCCAAATAGTTATTACCGTTTTATGTTCACATTTTAGGTGAAAATTGAGAAATGGCTGAACTCCTAAATTGTGTATAAAAACTACTCATAATTTCATGGTTGATTGGTTGATGATCCAGCTGTCCATGGTTCATGCTCTGTGACCCAAAGCCACTGTGTGATTATGGCATTCGTATATGAGCTGCTGTGTTGTTCCATATAGGGTGTTTCGTTTATCTGGCATTGGAAGGAGAAGCATTCTATTATTACCCAGCGCTGGACATTGAAAAAGGTGGTGGTTAACAGTTTACTAAGGATGAATGCACAACCAGCACTATGGAGTGCACATCCGACACCATGGACTGTGGTGCGTATACATTTAGTTCAGTGGATTGCTAAGTGGATTATTAATGTTGGGTGTGAAATTGGAAGATGGTACTCTGGTCTTTTCTTCCAAGGAGGTCATATTTGTCTTTGGGATTTGGACACGTACTTTCACAAAAATCGGATCTTCTTGGCGAAGTAATTGAGTTGTTTGACTTGGGATCAAGAGGTCGCGAGGTCGAATCTTACATGTAACGTATTTTTTTACAATGTAGTTTTTTTCTGAGATCCCTTCGGATTCTCTATAGAAGTGCGAAGTTACGTGATATATGCGGTAATCTCGACAGGCATCTTGCCGCTGCACTGAGAGGGACGGAGTATATATGCGGAACCTTTAGTACAATGAAGTGATTCCTCCATATCTACTACAAATTTCATCAAACGTGCTTGAAGTCAGTGAAGTGCAATACCAAACAAAATCATAACTATTTATAATAACTGCAGACATACGGAGATTACTCTGTATTCTGTGTCTTGTTTGTGTTTCGACATCAGTCTTGAGAGAAATAGTGGTACCAATAAGAACCATTACTTGCTGGTGCGATCAGACTTTTTATTTATTTGCATCAGTTTAAACCTCTCAATGCTGCATGGTTCCCGTTTTTTAGTGGCAGGAAGGTGGGTACTTTTGACTGTGTGATAAAGGCTGTGTGCACTTCTGTCGCAACGTTATATACTAGGTGAGTTTGTAAAGTAAAGTAAAGTAACCCATAGCATTTATTAATGCCGTAGGGGTGTGAGATGTTAGCGATCTCACATTTCATAAGCTCTGCAAATGAGGGCGGTAGCCATCTCCTCTCCCTCGCAGTCTTTACTTCCCGGATTAATCCGGTACCCATTTAAGGCTGGGTCGACCTGGGAGCCGTTGCGATCTGAAAACATTTCCCAAACAAACCTAGTCCTTGCCTGGAGTTAAAACTTGTATCTCATGGATACCAACGTTCTAAACTCTCGGCCATGCACCAATATGTGCTATGACAAACGACATTTAAAAATGGACAAGTTGTAAAATTCAGATTTCAGATCTGAAATTTTCAGATTTGGTTTAGATCGATTATTCCCTAACTATTTTTAAGAGTCCCCTTTCCGATTTCCCCTGTTCAATGACAAGTATTCCAATCATTATATGTTTAACGGCGTCATTCAAGCTGCCACCAGTTCAACGACAAGTATTCCAATCATTATATGTTTAACGGCGTCATTCAAGCTGTAACCAGTTCAATGACAAGTATTCCAATCATATGTTTAACGGCGTCATTCAAGCTGTCATCTGTTCAACACGTATTCCAATCATTATATGTTTAACTGCGTCATTCAAGCTGTCATCTGTTTAATTCCACTGAAGACGGATGTGTCGGGCCATTGGCGCAAATAAATCGGCGACACGGCGTACTACCATTTTCTGAGCTAAATCTTGCTGGAAATATAGTAGGACCATTGTCCTGCTACAATAAGGATCCCACGGGAGTTTGAGAATGAACTCTGAAGAAGAAGAATCTGTTCAATGACATATCTCAATCATTATATGTTTAATGACGTCATTCGAAGTCATTTGTTCAGTGAGAAGTATTATAATTGTTCAATGTTTTAATGACATTTTTGAAACTGTCTTCTGTTAGATAAGTATTCAATGTGCCACGTTTTTCATAGCAATTCTACTTAGTGACGTGGTCATATTGTTTGTTTTAATGGCGGTAGTTAAAATTGAATGAACTAATAATGGGATCTGATTCATTTCTAGTCTGAAAGTGTACGCTGAAGACTTCAGACTCCGAAATAAATATAACAATGAACTCATACATATGTTATAACAGTCGAAAGTAATTACATTTCTCTTTCACTGAAAGTAGTTCAGATACACATTAAAGGGCGGGGGGGGGGGGGAGGGAATCAAACATAATTTGTATCAGAATGCTACTCTCTCTTTATCAAATATATCCATCCTACTTCACTGATATTAGACACTGATAATAGACACTGCTGTCTATTCCGTCGTTTGTATTGGAAATGTTAACGCCAAATTTAGTTGTTTAGCCATTTTTCTTGTGCTCATAAGATTGCGAGTTGAATCCAAGGTCCTGACGTTTATTTACAAGCGAATTTAAAAAAAAAAGATACCTGGGAATTATCGCTGGAAGCTAGAGAGTTACGTGCTAATAGTAGTACTCTTAGCAGGCGGCATGAAGTTTCGTTGATAGGGTTTAGGTACATATAGGGAAACCCGATCACAATGAAGTCAGTCCTCTACGTATTTTTTGTAGCCTAGTGATATTGTTACGTAGAAAATGGCTCGTTTTATGGTGTTTCTCATGAGGTAATTTAAGGTTTTACTATATTCCTGGGTTATTATCTATGTTCCTAGGACGCTGTTGTTCAGTAAGTGAACTGACTTTCCTGTTCGGGTAATCCAAGGTTCAATTTCCAGTTCAACAGGAAATGTTTGGTGATTACCAACGGATACTATGTCGTCCCATACTAAGGAAATGAGTGCCAGATTTTCTTGGAAAGTAAAAGGCAGCAAGCTTGATACTGACCACTTCATCCCTAAGTATGCAGTGTCAATGAAAAAATACGGGCCTACCACCGTATTCCCCAATACCCCCCAGGGATGCGAAAAAGAGAAAACTTGACTTTATGTTCGTGACTTTGGGGCCAGTTCCCACCTGTGGAATGTAACAGTACTTTTGACATATGACGGCCAAGAGACATGGTTCCAATACCACCGCAGGCAGTTGTGCACCCAGCTGAGCACCCAATTGCTTTCAGAAAGCAATAGCTAACTACTGTATGTATTTATATTGCCTAGAAAATCGCTGCAGCCAATAAATTCTTGGTTGATGGCTACGTCATGCATTACAGATTACAGTTTTTTTAAATTGACAGATGGGTGGTACAAACTGCTCAGTGTTTTGTTTTTTAAATTCCCGTTAGTCTCAAGAATTTTTGTTTTTTAACAAATTGTGCTTGTGTCTTTTACTTGATAAAATGCTGGGGTCAAAATGTCAATTTGGTAAGCTGTTATAGTATAGAAAGATTAGAGACTTCCATGATTTGGTAGTTGTTACATGTAGGAGGATTTTGTACAGTGGACATAACAAAAGGAGTGAGAGAGAGAGAGAGATTCTGACTTTGTAGTGTAAAGCAGTGATTCTTGACGCTGGTAAAGTGACCCATAGGGGGAGTAGTGAGGGAGTGAAATCGATTTTCAGGAGGAAGTGGCACGAGGTAATATGTGATATTCGGGTGCCACAGACCTGCCGGGGGGGGGGGGGCAGATATGTGACTGAACGAAATTCAATAAGATTTATAATAAATAGTAAGAAACCTACATGAAAGCGACGTATTTTTGTTTCTAAAATTCGTAGGAAACACAGAAGAAAAAAAATGCCACAAAAGAGGCCTTAAGAAAAAAATGAGCCGAAAGGAGCCAAAGAAAAAAAAAATTTCAAAAGGGACCACAGAAGACACACAAAAACTTTTCCTCCAAAATGAGGCCACCAGCGAAAGCAGCAGAGAATCACTGGTGTTGAGCCCATATCCAAGTGTGATAAATTTAGACAGATGGTCCCTGTACTGGTTCGATAGTCTAATCTCATCTGCTTTAATGAATTTAGGAACTATTGCTCAACGGCTTGAGGGAGGGGGAAGGGCAGCATGAGCTATAGATTGTGAGAGCGAGAGTGAAACCGTAAGAAAGAGATATAATGGGAGGGAGAGAGAGAGTTGTGAAGAGAATTGAAAGAAGAAAAAGAGGGATATAGGGGAGAAAAGAGAAGGAGGTATGAGAAAGAAATGGTGGGAAGAAGAGAAATGGTGGGGAGGGGAGAAGAGAGTAATGCTGGGAAGGGAAAGAGAGAAACAGTGTTGTAATGCTTATATATATGTATAAATTATAACAGCACAAACAGAACGCTGCCTACTGAATCATACTAAACTAGATTCGACTCCAATGGTAACCCAAAATGTAAACATTGTCAAAGTACTAGCGAAGCAACAGAACACCACCTGTTAATCCTGTCCTGCTCTACAACATAAAAGACACACCTTTCTGTGGGGAAAAAAATAACCTCCAAATACAGGATGAGACTGGACAGTAAGACACAGAGACAGCAATAATACCGTAGCTTACAACGATAGTCCTCGGGCATCTCCGAAACATTTCGCGTTGTAAAACAAGACATTTTCCGGAAGCGAATTCACAATCTCTTGAGCACAATGCAAACGGCTAACGACTACGCCAGGAAGATCCACGACAAAAGAACAACAACAACAAAAAAAAAAAAAAAAAAAAAAAAATCATAACTAGCAGAAGGACGATGGTAAAGACAGATTTGAGTAATGACAAGAACCAAGAACAATGATGACGATGAAGACAAATTTGATGAAGGACAAACCCACCAGGACGATGATGAAGACAAATTTGATGAAGCACAAGCCTACTAAGACCATAATTAAGAAATATTTGATAAATTACAGACCAACTAGGACAATGAACGATTTGATGAAGAACAGACTAGAAAGACGATGAAGAAAAGTATATGAAGAACAGACTAGAAAGATGATGAAAAATTATATGAAGGACAGACTAGAACTATTTGATGAAAGACAGACTAGAATGTTGCCAAGAAAGATTTGATGAAAGATGATGAAGAAAGATCAGACAGACAGACTAGGACAACGATGAAGAAAAATCGAATGATAGGGGAACTAGGAGTATGATATTTCTATACCCAAACGCCACATTATTAAATGTGTACTTCAATTTAATCTGCCAAGAGCTGCAAAATAAAATTAAATAAATAAACTAAGCACAAACACTCTCTAAAAAATTTTTATCAAACTGAAATCCAGGAAAAACGGGGCCAGTATGTCACAGTGGATTTTGGAGGGAGTTGCCTTCAAGTCTTCTTGTTTGGTTGATTGCTCCTCTAAAGTTGGCTTTGATACAGTGTGACAGCTCGGATGTTGATTTATTCATTCATTATTAAAGCCGCAATGTCTGATACCTGGTACAGTGTAGACGTTCACGGTGCTACCATTGCAAGGAGGAAGTTGGGTGTTCGTCTTTTCAGAAGCTAGTCAAGCATGCTAGGATATTTTATTTTTTTAAAGAGTTAGGCAATAGCCAGTAATTGAGTTTCTTAACATTTCTGTTAGACCAAACCAGGGATAATATATCTATAGCAATGTTTTCTCAACCATTTTACGCATATGGGCTTATTCTTCTTCTGTGTCCGTTCTCAAACTCCTGAAGATTAGCAGGATGTACTCCGGTGAACGAAATGCGCGGTGTTATGATTTGCAGGATAGCTGTGATATCTGCGCATTTCGGTCGAATACATCCATTTTCAGTCAACTTTTGTTGACCCTGTAAGGGATAGGAAGTCAACTCCATCTCAAGCTGACTTAGTCGCCTCTTAGGACATGCATGGAAGGTAAACAGTTTTGATATTCTTTGCACCACTGTCGTGCCTCGGCAACAATGGGTGCCCGTGGGACGCTTTCATGACACGTAACTCTGTTCTCTCCCTTATTTCAAGAAAAAAAAGCTTGTCATATCGCATCAATATCTTTATATATATATATATATATATATTATATATATATATATATATATATATATATAATATATATATATATATATATATATTATATATATATATATATATATATATATATATATATATGTACTTTATATATATATATATATATATATATATTATATATATATATATATATATGTACTTTATATTTATATATATATATAAAGATAATGATGCGATATGACAAGCTTTTTTTTCTTGAAATAAGGAGAGAACAGAGTTACGTGTCATGAAAGTCGTATATATATATATGTACTTATATATATATATATAAAGATATTGATGCGATATGACAAGCTTTTTATATATATATATATATATATATATATATATATATATATATATAATATATATATATATATATATACTATATATTATATTATATATATATATATATATATATAATATATATATATATATATATATATATATATTATATATATATAATATATATTATATATATATATATATAATATATATATAAAGATATTGATGCGATATGACAAGCTTTTTTTTCTTGAAATAAGGAGAGAACAGAGTTACGTGTCATGAAAGCGTCCACGGGCACCCATTGTTGCCGAGGCACGACAGTGGTGCAAATAATATCAAAACTGTTTACCTTCCATGCATGTCCTAAGAGGCGACTATGTCCTAAGAGGCGACTAATATCAACATTTCTGTCCCGCTTTTCATTGCAATTTGTTTTGTGTCTTCATTGTTTCTGATACTGATGGTGAAGATAGATACCGATATCTTGGTCTTTCTTTTTTCTCTTGCCTCTTGGTGACCACATCAAAGCTTGACAGTGGAGTCTTTTTTTTTTATCTTTATGAGTAAACGATGTGCATTAGATCGTTATACAGAAATAATTTACCTTGACCAGTTCACCGGCTTTCACTAATATCAATAATATCTTAGCTGTAAACACACGTTACACGACACACTTGACTTGTTTTTCCTGTTTGAAACATAGTTCTTACGTTCCAGTATCCAATTTTGAACACAGTTGTCGAATTACATAAGGTCGAGCGAACTATGTTGTAAATCTAATAGTAGTGTTATACTTTTAAATAGGAATTATGGACTGTGTATTGCGAGCACATGAAAAGGAAAGCAAGTACAGTGATACTGTTGTTACTTGTCATACATGGCGTAAGAAGCGGCTAAGAAAAAAAGGGGGGGGGGGGTTTGTTGTCTGCCCCATCCAAAAAAGGATCGGATTGACCCAGAAGCCATGTTGAAATCGGCAGCGTCATGCCAGAATCCGCAGATATCGCAGCCAAGCTGTGAGACATTATACATCGGATTGCGTTCTCAGGACTCCATCATGCTAGCCTGCATGAGTTTGAGAACGAACGTAGAAGAAGAAGATAATGAAATGGAATATCTGTAGCTTAGTGGGAAAACTGAATAAGAGTCAATATAGAATAGAAACATAGAGGGAGCAATCTAGACATGACCTTTCGATAGTAACAGGTCTCCGGATTACGATGTTGCGTGTGTCAATGCGAGAGGCCACATATAACTTTCTATTGATTGCTTTCCATATAATTTGTATCGACAGTCAGTTAAAAGCACGAATAGCCTCTCATAATGACGCACAATGTAGTAGTCAGAAGGCCGATTACTATTGACAGATCACGAATCTAGCCAAGAGAATGCTAGTTTATTTTTTCATAGTTCAACTCGTGCATCGCCCACTCTCGTACCTCTCAGCCTTCTTTAATAATTATCATAAATTTGGAAATTCTCTTTAAGTGATATATCACACACTGTTCCTAATTACTAGTGGCCACATGTGTTTTCTCATCTGCACCAGTACACTAGTTCTTTAATTTTTTGTTAGAAGAAAATCGTTGGACAATTTATTTTTTGCATGAATAATTTATGGACAGCCCTCCACACCCCTCTTCTACAATTTAAAAATTAGAAAAAAATGAGTAGTGTCTAATGAATGTGTGGGCAGCCTTTTTTTTGACCGGTGCTTTTTTTGAGCTTTCTCGTGTGGTATGGGACCAATACGTTTTTATTTTGTCTCTTGGGATTTCAAATAATGTTTTCTACGCTGGAAGGCCTGTACATATATATGTACATATATAGTTAAATCCTAGTATAACAACTTGATCCGTACTGACAAAATATGTATGTAATAACGGAAATTCGCTATATAAAGTACAAACAATAAAGAATAAATATAATTGGGAATTTAAAAAAGTCTTGTTAAATAGAAGATTTGGTTATAAAAGGATGCTCTATAAATGGATTCCGCTGTAGTACTTTTTTTTATCAGCCCGGCGGGTGAGAACAAAAATGTCTTGGCAGGACGTATGTTTCCCACCCTCGGTCTAGAGACAAGCTATTATGGGCTCTTCTGCTTCAGCGTTCATTCTCAAACTCCCGCTGGTTCTCTTTTGTAGCAAGACCTGTCCTGCTATATGTCCAGAGAATGAAAGTGCGCTATGTCGCTGCTTTATTTGCGCCAATTGCCTGACACATCCGTCTTCGGCAGAGATTATTGGTCAAAAATTCAGATTACGTAATATGCTATATAAAACATGCTGAAGTATGATGTGTCATGTCGATAGGCGCAATATCGCAGCTAAGATGTAAACAATGACACAACGCAATCCGTTCTCCGAGCTACATCCTGCTAATCTGCAGGAATTTGAGAACAAACTCAGAAGAAGAAGAATATATAGAAGAAAAACTGGATGGTAAACCCAAATCCTCCTCAAAAATTATATAATAAGTGAATGTAAAAACGAAACAAAAAATGTTTCATTGTGTGTTCATTCTCAAACTCCTTCCTACACATGAACTCGATGTAATCCGGAGAACTGAGTATGTTCTGTCATAGTTTACAGCTTTGATGTGATATCTGCGTCTTCAGACTGACACATCCGACTTCAGTATGGTTCTGAGTCACTTTGACCATATATGGGACGAGACAGCCAATCCTACTCATAACCCCCTTAGTCGTTTCTTACGATATGCATGGAGAGTAAACAGTGTTAATATTCGTAGCCCCCACCCTGTTTTCGGGCTTGGACAACACAATAGTATATCTCTTTTCTCTATTGATACTCTTATGTTTTTGACTAATATTCATTTACCATTTGGTGCACAGTTGGGCGGAACTTTTTCCTCTCACTTAATTTTTGAGAAAAAAAAATATATCCCTTAGTACACAGAAGCGTCAATTGCTCGTAATCACTGGGGTTAGGAAATATATAATAACAATTGGCAGGACATTACAGTAAACATTTTACCTGGACTAGTATACAGATGCTAATCTTTGTGTTGGAGTAAGATTCGTGTTTGATTTCCATAGAATATATTTATTGTTGACAAGAACTAATTTGTTAATGGAAGATCTTCATGTTTATTCCAAATGCCGCGTATCGATTGTAGGGGATGATACATACATACAACACTTAATCAGAGATACAATAACATGGCAACTATCCCATGAGATGCAAGTTTCGTTATTATAATCTAGAACGAGAGACGCGAATGCAGCGTTGACACGAAGATGAGTACGGATCATAAGAGGGCCTTGTGTTGTTTTTGTTATCTTTTGGTAATATTATATCCGTCTATGCCGGTAACTCGTTGACAGGACCGTAGATACGATTTTGCTTAAAAGGGCTGGAGGGTTCCCGTAACCATCTATTGCACAATTTAAGGTTATCCATGATACAAAATTTGTGATTAAATATTTCAAGTGTATTAGGTTCAGGTATGCATAATATGTATTTTAAAAAAATATGAAAAGTAAATTAATGATTCTATGGACGTGGTGCCCATTTCTCTAAAACGTGTTTTTTAAAGAGGGAAAGGAGCTTATATTTACAAAAACAAACACAGCTGAATTTGGGCTGACCCGACT